>JAIOJX010000001.1:54073448-55273448 GCA_022376925.1 Tragulus kanchil | reverse complement strand
ATGCTATGAAAATAAACTTTAGGTTCCTCTGTGAGAGTTCTTAAGCAATAATAGATTAGAAAATCTTAATGTAATTCACCACATTAATATACCTCAGTAGATATAGGAAAGGCATTTGATAAAAATTTAACATATACTCATGATAAAACCAAACAGAAAATTATTCATAGAAGGAAATTAATTTGATAAAGAAGATTTAAAATGCCCCTAATGCAAAATACCATGCTTAAGGTTTAATTTTTTTTTTTGACCACTTCTATTGATCTTTCATTTATTTGTCTTTGTTCTTTGGCCCGTGTGGGCCTCCCATCGCAGTGGCCTCTCTCGCTGCAGAGTGCCGGCTCTGGGCACAAGTGCTCCAGAGCTCGGGCTTGGTAGTTGGACACATTGGTCCAGCCGCTCCATGGCACGCGGGATCTTCCCAGGCCAGGGATCAAACCGGCGCCCCTTTCCCTGTAAGGCAGTGTTCTTACCCACTGGACTACCAGGAAAGTCCTTTGAAGTGGCATACGATAAACTGTGTATTTAAAGTGTGTGCAGTTTAATATATTTCCACATATGACTGCACTCATAAAACCATTACTGATGATAGCATATCTATCATCCCCCAAAGTTTCAGTAGGTCCCTTTAGAATACCCTCTTAGCCCTTGGAAACAGCTCTTGGTCAATGTATATTAGTTTACATTTCCCAGATTTTTATATAAATGGATTGATAGAGTATGTTCTCTTTTTTATGGGGAGGGGGGTCCTAGATTTTATAACTCAGTATCATTATTTTGAGATACGTTTAAATGTTGAGTATATATCAGCAATTTATTATTCTTACTTATGAGCAGTGTTCTATTGTGTGGCTGTACCACAGTTTCTTAATCGATTCACATGAAGATGGGCAGTTGAGCCATTTCCACTATTTATTTTAAATTTAATATTGTTATGAGGATTTATCTACAAGTTTTTATATGCACACATGCTCTCATTTCTCTTGGATAAGTACCTGGGAGTAAAAATGGATGAATGATATTTATATAATTATGATTATATAACATTGTTTTATAATCATAGACATTTTAAGGAATTGCCAAACTATATTCAAAAGTGGTCTTAACACTTTAAATTTCCTGCAACGCTGTATGAGAGTTCCAGTTGTTTGAAATCTCCACCTATACTTAGTAAGGTCAACCTTTTTAATTTTAAACATTCTAATCTGTGTGTAATTATATTTCCCCAGTGATGAATGCTGTTGAGCGTCTTTTCATATGCTTAAGATTCATTTATATATTTTCTTTGTTGAAAATTTTCAGATTTTTTGCTCAGATTTTTTGTTCATTTAAAATCTGTTCATTTCAAAATTCTTGTTCTTTTAAAATTTTCTTATTGTTGAATTTTGAGAATTATTTATATTCTTTGTGATGATTTTTTTTTTCAGTCTATAGCTTTTCTTTTCATTCCCTTACCAGTATCCTTTAAAGAAAGGGAGGTATAATTTTTTGGTTTTTTACTCTTTCACTGTTTTTTTAATAATTATTTTTACTTTGCTTTTTGTTTTTACAGAATTTTATTGTTTACAGATATGGATAATCCCAGATTAGTCATGTGTATATCCCTGACTCCTCCCTCCTCTGCCCTCCTCCCAGTTCCCCTCATCCTACCCCTCCAGCTGTCGTATAGCCCCCATATAGGATCCCTTATTCCCACAGCGCATTGACAATAGTTATCTCTTTTGCATACGATAGTATAGGTTTCCATGCTATTCTTTCCATGCCTCTCACCCACTGTTCACTCCCCACAATGTCCATAAATTTCTTCTCTGTCTGTTTTTCCATCACTTCTCTGCGTGTGTTATCATTATCATCTTACTAGATTCCATATATATATGTTAGTATACTGTACTTGTCTTTCTCTTTTTGACTTACTTCACTTTGTATAATAGGTTCTAGATTTATCCACCTCATTAGGACTGATTCTTCTGTATTTCTTTTTACGGCTGAGAAGTATTCCATCATATAAATGTACCATAGCTTTTTTATCCATTTATTCGTTAATGGACATCTAGGTTGCTTCCATGTTCTAGCTATTGTGTACAGTGCTGCAATGAGCATTGGGATACAGGTGCCCGTTTCAGTTTTGATTTCATCTGGATATAAGCCTAATAGTGGGATTGCAGTATCATATGATGCTTCTATTCTTAGTGGGTTTTTTTTTTTTTTGGCCACTTCTATTGGTCTTTCATTTATTTCCATCTTTGTTCTTTGGCCTGTGTGGACCTCACATTGCAGTGGCCTCTCTCATTGCAGAGCACAGGCTCTGGGCACATGTGTTCCAGGGCGCTGGCTCGGTAGTTGGACACATTGGTCCAGTCGCTCCGGGACATGTGGGATCTTCCCAGGCCAGGGATCAAACTGGCGCCCCTTGCACTGCAAGGCGGTGTCTTTACCCACCAGAATACCAGGAGAGTCCTATTCTTAGTTTTTAAGGAATCTCCATACTGTCTTCTATAGTGGCTGTATCAATTTACATTCCCGGGCTTCCCCTGGTGGTCCAGTGGATAAGGACACCGCCTTGCAGTGCAAGGGGCACCGGTTCGAGCCCTGGCCTGGGAAGATCCCACGTGCCGCAGAGCAGCTGGACTGATGTGTCCAATCACCGAGCCGGAGCTCTGGAGTGCATGCGCCCAGAGCTAGCACTCTGCGACAACAGACGCCACCGCGATGGGAGACCCGCAGGAGCCAAAGAACAAAGATGGATGAAGACAGAGAAATGAAAGACCAATAGAAGTGGCCCACCTGCCCCCCTCCCTCCCCAATCCGACCCCCACCCAAAATAAATAAATAAATAAATAAATCTTTTAAAAAAAATTTACATTCCCACCAACAATGCAAGAGTGTTCCCTTTTCTCCACACCCTCTGAAGCATTTATTATCTGTATATTTTTTGATGATGGCCCTTCTGACTGGTGTGAGGTGATAGCTCATTGTAGTTTTGATTTGCATTTCTCTAATAATAAGTGAGGTTGAGCATCGTTTCATGTGTTTTTTGGTCATCTGTATGTCCTCTTTGGAGAGATGTCTCTTTAGGTCTTTTCCCCATTTTTTGATTGGGTTGTTTGATTTTCTGGTGTTGAGTTGTCTGAGCTGCTTGTAGATTTTGGAGATTAATTCTTTGTCTGTTGTTTCATTTGCTATTATTTTCTCCCATTCTGCGGGATGTCTGTTCACCTTGTTTGTAGTTTCTTTTGCTGTGCAAAAGCTTTTCAGTTTTATTAGGCCCCATATGTTTATTTTTGTTTTTATTTCTATTATTCTAGTGGGCGGGTCATAGAAGATCTTGCTTTGATTTGTGTCGTTGAGTGTTTTGCCTATATTCTCCTGTAAGAATTTTATGGTTTCTGGTCTTACATTTAGATATTAGGGAGGTATAACTTTGATGAAATCTAATTTATCAGTTATTCAGTGCGGGCTACACTTTTGGTGTTGTATTCAAGACATCTTGCCTAACCTATGGTCAAAACATATTCTATGCTTTTTCTGTAAGTTTTTTGTTTTTGTACCACTTCAATTATCTTTGTTCTTTGGCCTGTGTGGGCCTCCCATCGCAGTGGCCTCTCTTGCGCATGCGCCCCAGAGCTCCAGCTGGGTAGTTGGACACATTGGTCTAGCCCCTCTGTGGCACATGGGATCTTCCCAGGCCAGGGATTCAGCCGGTACCCCTTGCACTGCAAGGCGGTGTCCTTACCCACTGGATCACTAGGGAAGCCCTCTGTAAGTTTTAAAGCGTTATTTTGCACTTAAGTCTATGATCCACTTTGAGTTAATTTTTTTGGCCACTTCTACTGATCTTTCATTTATTTATCTTTGTTCTTTGGCCTGTGTGGGCCTCCCATTGCAGTGGCCTCTCTCGCTGCAGAGCACTGGCTCTGGGTGTACGCACTCCAGAGCTTGGGCTTGGTAGATGGACACATCGGTCCAGCCGCTCTGTGGCACGTGGGATCTTCCCAGACCAGAGATCGAACCAGCGCCCCTTGCACTGAAAGACGGTGTCCTTACACACTGGACCACCAGGGAAGCCCTGAGTTAATTTTTATATGCGGTATGGGATACGGATTGATGTTTCTTTTTTGCATATGGACATTCTTTGATAACCTTTTACTGAAAACACTGTCATTTCTCAATTATTTAAAAGAGGAATTCAACAGAAAACTTGACAAGTACTTTTCAAAAGTGTGAACTCTATAATAAGAGATAAGACAGGCTCTTTCTTTTCTATGGAGTAGAAAGACAAGTAAATAAAATGATACCCTGGTTTGGATTCTGAAAAATTAAACGGAGATTACTAGAAAACAGGATAAATCTGCATAAAGTCTATAGTTTACACTATTGTACTCATGGTAGTTTATTAGTTTTGACCATTGTATCATGATCATGTAAAATACTAAGAGAACCTGGGCAAAGCCTTGGTGGGTATGTTATGAGCTATTTTTGCAACTCTTTTAGATACTCTTAGAAGTATTTTTTAAATAATTGGTAAATTCTTTTAGTATTATAGATGGAGCAATTCTAAACTTAATTTGCAAATGAAAATATGTTAGAGTAACAAAACAGTGTTGGAAAAAAAGGATTAAGTTGGAGACAAACACTGTGCAATTGTAAGATGTTTTATAAAGTAACCAAGACAGTGTGATATTCATATAAGAATGCATAAATGGATCAGTGGAGCAAGATATAAAACTAAGAAATAGACACACATATATGTTCAATTGATTTTTGAAAAAAATTCAAGAACAGTTCAATGGAGAAATGACAGTGTTTTCAGTAAATGGTTATCAAAGAATTAGATGTCCATATGCAAAAAAGAACCGTCAGTCCTTATATAAAAATTAACTCAAAGTGGATCATAGACTTAAGTGCAAAATAATGCTTTAAAACTTATAGAAAAAACATAGAATATGTTTTGACCATAGGTTAGGCAAAATGTCTTGACTACACCAAGAGTGTATCTATCCAGGCAGCTTTGTTTTCCCTGTCCCAGACTGAAGTCAGACACTGCTCTGAGGAGCCCTGTTTCCTTTGATTAGAGAATATGAGAAATGAACATATGAGCTGTTGTGCTGTCACTTTGTAAATATGTGTATGGATTCAGCACTCAAGAGTCTGTAAGCTTCTGAATTACCTGAAGATATAACTAAGAATATACATTTATAGGTCTCACTGTATACCTTGTTGTTCAGTTGCTAATTGGTGTCTGACTCTTTGGGACCCCATGAACTGTAGCCTGTCAGGCTCTTCTGTCCATGGGATTCTCCAGGCAAGAATAGTGGAGTAGACTGTCATTTGCTCCTCCAAGAGATCTTCCCAACCCATGGATTGAACCTGTGTGTCTATCTTGGCAAGCAGAGTCTTCACCACTGAGCTACCTGTGAATCCCCTCACTTTATACCTACTAAATCTCTAAGTGTGGAACCCAGGAGTCTACATTTTTAACAAGCTGCCCAGAGGTTTCCATGGCATACTCATAATTTTTTAAAAGAATTTCTACAGAATTAATACTCTTTAAAAGAAAGACTCCCCTAAGTACACATCAGTACTGTTGTTAATCCTTTAATATTTCCAGATATAGAATCATTAACCTCGAATTTAATCTTATATTTGCATTTTGCTTCAGTGTTTGTGTTTAACTTACTAACATCTTCTCTTGGGGGCGAGAGTCCTACAAAAACAGTTCTAGCTTTAGTGCTTCAGTTCTGTTTGGATTCAAAGTATATCCAGTTTGCTTCTTGCATCTCCAACTGTTTAACTCTATTATAGTCAGAGACGATAGATTAACTTTTCTCAATATGTTATCTGAAAGGCTAATTAAATGACACATCACTGACTCCAAACCCCAGAGCTTCTGATTTCATTGATGTGCAGTGGGATCCCATAATTTGCATTTCTAACAGGTTCCTTGCTGATATTGTTGCTGCAATTCTGGTGACCACACTTTGAGAACCACTGATTTAAGAAAAACAGGCTTAGAATTTGGATCAGCTAAAAATGATTTTCAAACCTCACTGTACATTGGAATCACCTTGAAACTTTAAACAACACACTAGTACCTGGAATTTACTCCAGATTAAGTAAATCAGAGTCCTGGGAGTGACACCGAGGCATGTCTTAGTATTAATCATGGTTGATTCTGATGCGAATTCAGCATCACAGCCCACTGTGCTACAAGTGTGTGTACTCAGTCACTCAGTTGTGTCCACATCTTTGCGACCCCATGGACCCCACCAGGCTCTTCTGTCCATGGAATTCTCCAGGTAAGAATATAGGAGTGGGTAGCTATTCCCTTCTCCAGGGGTTCTTCCTGACCCAGGGACTAAACCCACGTCTCATGTGTCTCCTGTATTGGTAGGCAGATTCTTAGCCACTGTGCCACCTGGGAAGTTCAAAATACAAACCAAATTCCCTTCTATTCCACTGCTTCTTCTCTTCTGTTTAGCTGAATAATGAATGGAGATAGTGAAAACCTGTTACACTTACTACTACCTTCATTGGACAACTCCTCTCATTGTACAGTGTTGGCTAGGGTCATTGCTTATGTATGTGTGTGTGTGTGTGTGTATAAAATTATATATATAATTATATGTATAGTTTTTTTGACTTTTACAGGGTTTTGTTGTTGACAGCTATACATAAATCCAAATCAGTCATAGGTGTACCCTTGACCCCTCCCAGCTGAACCCCCCTTCCAAACTCTTCCCATCTCACCCCTCCACGTTGTGGCATAACCCCCATACAAGTTCCCTTAGTCTTATCGCATGTTGACAATGGTGATCTCTTTTACATATGGTAGTGTAGGCTTCCGTGTTACTGTTTCCGTACTTCTTATTGCTTTTAAGTGTCACCTTTGACCTGTTTTCAGGGCTCCCGTTGTTGACTTGGAGTGACTTTGCATATCAGCATGCTCTTCCTTTCCTCCTGTGTGTCTGTGGTCCTGTGCATCAGTGTCGTTCTGTAGCAGTAAGGCATTCATCATCAGAACTACTATTCTGAAGGGTTCTGGGCAGGAGCTTTCAGCTAAAACAATTAAAATTTTAAGAAAAACAGGCTTAGAATTTGGATCAGCTAAAAATGATTTTCAAACCTCACTGTACATTGGAATCACCTTGAAACTTTAAACAACACACTAGTACCTGGAATTTACTCCAGATTAAGTAAATCAGAGTCCTGGGAGTGACACCGAGGCATGTCTTAGTATTAATCATGGTTGATTCTGATGCGAATTCAGCATCACAGCCCACTGTGCTACAAGTGTGTGTACTCAGTCACTCAGTTGTGTCCACATCTTTGCGACCCCATGGACCCCACCAGGCTCTTCTGTCCATGGAATTCTCCAGGTAAGAATATAGGAGTGGGTAGCTATTCCCTTCTCCAGGGGTTCTTCCTGACCCAGGGACTAAACCCACGTCTCATGTGTCTCCTGTATTGGTAGGCAGATTCTTAGCCACTGTGCCACCTGGGAAGTTCAAAATACAAACCAAATTCCCTTCTATTCCACTGCTTCTTCTCTTCTGTTTAGCTGAATAATGAATGGAGATAGTGAAAACCTGTTACACTTACTACTACCTTCATTGGACAACTCCTCTCATTGTACAGTGTTGGCTAGGGTCATTGCTTATGTATGTGTGTGTGTGTGTGTGTATAAAATTATATATATAATTATATGTATAGTTTTTTTGACTTTTACAGGGTTTTGTTGTTGACAGCTATACATAAATCCAAATCAGTCATAGGTGTACCCTTGACCCCTCCCAGCTGAACCCCCCTTCCAAACTCTTCCCATCTCACCCCTCCACGTTGTGGCATAACCCCCATACAAGTTCCCTTAGTCTTATCGCATGTTGACAATGGTGATCTCTTTTACATATGGTAGTGTAGGCTTCCGTGTTACTGTTTCCGTACTTCTTATTGCTTTTAAGTGTCACCTTTGACCTGTTTTCAGGGCTCCCGTTGTTGACTTGGAGTGACTTTGCATATCAGCATGCTCTTCCTTTCCTCCTGTGTGTCTGTGGTCCTGTGCATCAGTGTCGTTCTGTAGCAGTAAGGCATTCATCATCAGAACTACTATTCTGAAGGGTTCTGGGCAGGAGCTTGTCTCTTACACAATGTTTGCAACAGGTGATGTTTTTAAACTCTTTATTTATAGTATCCTCCTTAATTGGATTGTGGCAAGCAAGTGGCACTAGTTGGAAAATCTTAATTATTGTACATTCATCACAACCATAGTTAGGAACAGTAGTTTTGATCATGATGGATCTTTTCTCATTAGAATACTGAAGGCTAGAGAAATCACAGTTTTACCATGAAAATAAGACTTTCAGAGAGCTATAAGGATGCTTAATTTACTCATCATCAGGATCGAGGTGGAGTGAAAAGCAGTTTCTTTGCAGACACGTTATGGTCTTATCTAGCATGTGGGCTTCATTTTGGAAGGAGACTTCACAGAGACAGGCAATGCATGCTGGGACCCAGTCAAGTTGAGCCTCTAGTTAAATTTCTGTTATTCATGTACTGAATAAATATTTGCTGAGGGCCTACTATGACAGGCACCCTGAAGTCCTGGGCAAAGACCAGTGGACAAGATAATGTTCCTGCCTAGTGGAAATGGCACTTTATTGGCTAGTCTGTGTGTGTGTGTGTGTGTATGCATGGGTAAGACATTTAAAATGGTTAACAAGTAAAAATAGTATATATCCCCACATAAGTTTCAAATAGAGGAAAATGCTGTGAAGGAAAGAAGTGGGAGAACAGGGTAAAAAGGGCCCTGGGAGTGAGGGCGGGGTTATGCAGCTTGCCCAGGCATGTCCAGAGAGAAGTCACTGCAGAAAGTTTTAAGCAGAGGAATCACATTATCTGAATAATGATTTTCAAATGCTCACTCAGGCTGTTGCATAGAGAATGATCTATAAGGAGGCATAGTGAATGCAGGGAGATTGGAGATTTTCACAGGAATTTCAGACAAAGGTATTGGTAGCTTAGCCTAGGCTTTTTAGCCTAGGCAGGGTTGAGAAGTGGGTGGATTTGTGAATATAAGAATATCATGAATTTTAGAAGCATAGCCAACAGGACTTACTGTTGGATGAGATATGGGATGGGAGGCAAAGAGAGGAGACATCTTTGTTTTTTGATTAAAACAACTGGGAGGGTGTTGGATGCTTTCACTGAAATGGGGAGCAGTGGAAAGAGGAGCTAACTTGGGAGGAAAATAAGAATTCTATTGGATGTATTTACTTTGAGTTGTGTATATTGAAATGGAGATGCTAGATTGTTATCATGACTCTGGACCCAGAGGAGAGAGGTCTGAGTTGGAGATAAGAATTTGTAACTCATCAACGTATAGAGGAAATTTAAAGCCCTGGGCCTGAATGCGGTGTGATGTAGAAGTGAATGAGTGTGGAAGACAGAAAAGGTATCTGAAACCTACGTGCCAAGGCAATCTAAAGGTTAATAGGGAAATTAGGCAGAAGCAGAGGAGGCTAAAAAGAATCAGTTAATGAGATAGGAGTACAAACCTAGTGAGTCAGTACCTTTCCCAGAAACCCAAATGAAAAAAAGTGAATCCACGAGGGAGGAGTGGTCCACGGTGGCAAGTCACACTAACCAGTGCCTGTTCTGGGGCAGAGTGATGTAGAGAACAAAATGCCAGTTTCCACAGCAGGGGACTTGACATTTAAAAAAATAACTGGAACTGATAGTGCCATCATCATGATTATAATAGCAGTAATAAATTTTCCCCTCTATATCTAGTATGTTTGAGGTACTGGCTTAAGTATTTGAGTGCATTAGCTCATGACTTAAGACTTATTGTTGTTCGGGCTGTGAAGGAAAGAAGTGGGAGAACAGGGTAAAAGGGCCCTGGGAGTGAGGGCGGGTTATGCAGCTTGCCCAGGCATGTCCAGAGAGAAGTCACTGCAGAAAGTTTTAAGCAGAGGAATCACATTATCTGAATAATGATTTTCAAATGCTCACTCAGGCTGTTGCATAGAGAATGATCTATAAGGAGGCATAGTGAATGCAGGGAGATTGGAGATTTTCACAGGAATTTCAGACAAAGGTATTGGTAGCTTAGCCTAGGCTTTTTAGCCTAGGCAGGGTTGAGAAGTGGGTGGATTTGTGAATATAAGAATATCATGAATTTTAGAAGCATAGCCAACAGGACTTACTGTTGGATGAGATATGGGATGGGAGGCAAAGAGAGGAGACATCTTTGTTTTTTGATTAAAACAACTGGGAGGGTGTTGGATGCTTTCACTGAAATGGGGAGCAGTGGAAAGAGGAGCTAACTTGGGAGGAAAATAAGAATTCTATTGGATGTATTTACTTTGAGTTGTGTATATTGAAATGGAGATGCTAGATTGTTATCATGACTCTGGACCCAGAGGAGAGAGGTCTGAGTTGGAGATAAGAATTTGTAACTCATCAACGTATAGAGGAAATTTAAAGCCCTGGGCCTGAATGCGGTGTGATGTAGAAGTGAATGAGTGTGGAAGACAGAAAAGGTATCTGAAACCTACGTGCCAAGGCAATCTAAAGGTTAATAGGGAAATTAGGCAGAAGCAGAGGAGGCTAAAAAGAATCAGTTAATGAGATAGGAGTACAAACCTAGTGAGTCAGTACCTTTCCCAGAAACCCAAATGAAAAAAAGTGAATCCACGAGGGAGGAGTGGTCCACGGTGGCAAGTCACACTAACCAGTGCCTGTTCTGGGGCAGAGTGATGTAGAGAACAAAATGCCAGTTTCCACAGCAGGGGACTTGACATTTAAAAAAATAACTGGAACTGATAGTGCCATCATCATGATTATAATAGCAGTAATAAATTTTCCCCTCTATATCTAGTATGTTTGAGGTACTGGCTTAAGTATTTGAGTGCATTAGCTCAATGAAGCCTTAAAGCAACCTGTATATTGTTGTTCAGTCGCTAAGTTGTGTCCAGCTCTTTGTGACCCCATGGACTGCAGCACACCAGACTTCGGCACTGTCTCCTGGAGTTTACTTAAATTCATGTCCTTTGAGTTGGTGATACCATGTATAAAGGTGTATCCATGTATAACCACATATAATCATATAAAATCACATATAACCATTATATACATTATCATCATTCCCATTTCACAGGTGGAGGAACTGAGTCTTGTGGAGTAAAATCACTTGCTCAATGTCATACAGTGCCTTTGGGGTGAATTATTTTCCTTCTCTGAGCCTCGTTTTCCTCATATGAAAAGTGAGTGAGTGAATCAGTTTAAATTCTTTTCAGCAACAGAACTCGCATCTCAAAAGCAGACACAGAAACTCTGAATATAAAACAGCAGAACTGCATTGTTTGAACCGTGGGTGTATGGTTAGTTGCCCCAAAGCCTGGGTTTCTGCTTACCACCTACTCTCTGCCCTGTGGTTTTACAAACCATTCAACTGGAAGGATTTTCAAACTCTTGAACTCAGAATCTCACCTGTCCCCCTTGTGACCAAGAGCAGGCATTACAGGCTTTTTGGTCAGTGTTAGGAAATTCTGTACCTCTGGACCACAGAGCTATTAGTACATGTGGGAGGAAGTCATGACCACTTGCACATCAGTGATCTGGCCATGATGAAAGCTTCTCACTTGGTTTACAGATGTAAACATCTGGGTGATTAAAGTCCTAACACCATATCTTGAAAAAAGTTTGTTAAGAAGTGGTTGATTTTAAAAAAGAATTGAGTGGTGCTTTGTTATCTCGTTAGAAAAACCTTTCTCTACATCCTCTAGTATAAGTGCAATTTCCTCCTCTTTATGTGCTTCCTGGGCTTGCCTGGTAACTCAGCTGGTAAAGAATCTACCTGCAATACAGGATCACCCCAGTTGGTCCCTGGTTTGGAAAGATCCGCCTAGAGAAGAGATAGGCTACTCACTTCAGTATTCTTGGGCTTCCCTGGTGGCTTAGATGGTAAAGAATCCACCTGCAGTGTGGGAGACCGGGTTTGATCCCTGAGTTGGGAAAATTCCCTGGAGAAGGGCATGGCAACCCACTGTAGTATTCTTACCTGGAGGATTCCATGGCTTGTCCAGAGAGTCACAAACAGTCAGATAGGACTGAGCAACTTTTACTTTCACATGTGCTTCCTGTACTCTTTTACACCCCGTTATAGTCTTTGCCATGTTGGGTGGTCATCTATCATCTGATTACATCTCTCCCTCCCCTGCTAGATGGATTCACACCCATCTTTCTCTCCCTGGCACCTCACACAGGGTCTGGCCACTGTGCTCATCTAATATACATTGAATGAATAACAGTGCCTTTGGGGTGAATTATTTTCCTTCTCTGAGCCTCGTTTTCCTCATATGAAAAGTGAGTGAGTGAATCAGTTTAAATTCTTTTCAGCAACAGAACTCGCATCTCAAAAGCAGACACAGAAACTCTGAATATAAAACAGCAGAACTGCATTGTTTGAACCGTGGGTGTATGGTTAGTTGCCCCAAAGCCTGGGTTTCTGCTTACCACCTACTCTCTGCCCTGTGGTTTTACAAACCATTCAACTGGAAGGATTTTCAAACTCTTGAACTCAGAATCTCACCTGTCCCCCTTGTGACCAAGAGCAGGCATTACAGGCTTTTTGGTCAGTGTTAGGAAATTCTGTACCTCTGGACCACAGAGCTATTAGTACATGTGGGAGGAAGTCATGACCACTTGCACATCAGTGATCTGGCCATGATGAAAGCTTCTCACTTGGTTTACAGATGTAAACATCTGGGTGATTAAAGTCCTAACACCATATCTTGAAAAAAGTTTGTTAAGAAGTGGTTGATTTTAAAAAAGAATTGAGTGGTGCTTTGTTATCTCGTTAGAAAAACCTTTCTCTACATCCTCTAGTATAAGTGCAATTTCCTCCTCTTTATGTGCTTCCTGGGCTTGCCTGGTAACTCAGCTGGTAAAGAATCTACCTGCAATACAGGATCACCCCAGTTGGTCCCTGGTTTGGAAAGATCCGCCTAGAGAAGAGATAGGCTACTCACTTCAGTATTCTTGGGCTTCCCTGGTGGCTTAGATGGTAAAGAATCCACCTGCAGTGTGGGAGACCGGGTTTGATCCCTGATTTGGGGAAAAATTTCCCCTGGAGAAGGGCATGGCAACCCACTGTAGTATTCTTACCTGGAGGATTCCATGGCTTGTCCAGAGAGTCACAAACAGTCAGATAGGACTGAGCAACTTTTACTTTCACATGTGCTTCCTGTACTCTTTTACACCCCGTTATAGTCTTTGCCATGTTGGGTGGTCATCTATCATCTGATTACATCTCTCCCTCCCCTGCTAGATGGATTCACACCCATCTTTCTCTCCCTGGCACCTCACACAGGGTCTGGCCACTGTGCTCATCTAATATACATTGAATGAATAACAGAGTCTCTTTTTTGGGAAAAGGTGGCTGTAAGAAAGGGAAGAAAATTGTTCGGTAGGAGAGCCTGTGGCCTTCTGCTCATGTGGGGTTCAGTTGAATATTTTGTCTCCGGGAGCTTGCTCTGTACAGTGATATAGGCTTGGAGTTGCTTAGAGTCTATTAGCATTCCATAAATAAGGACAACTACGTGGGTTCTACCTCTCCCCATGTGATCAGATGGCTTTGTGACAATTACAAAGCCAAATTCTGGTTTTGATCTTCCTGCTCCAGGTCTGCTAATGGAAATGAAATGTAGTCAGGGAAATACAGGCAAATACAGTCAACAGCCTGCAAAGGAAAAAATTGACATTTGTTGTGATGTGCTACAGGGAGTGGGACAGGGCAGCAATCTCATTCCTGTCAGTGCGGAGGCCTTTTGTGGCTGGGAATGGAAAATACTGCAAATGCCAAGTCATTTCAAGTCTGAGAGTTTCAACCTGTTTGTCAGAAATGAAAACTTTGGAGGAGAGTACATTGCCTCCCCTCAGCAACCATACTATGTAGTACAGAAAGAACAGAGTCTCTGCATGCTATTGACCTGGCTTGGAAAACCAGTTCTGTATATTCCCAGTCATTTGACTTTGACAAGGTACTCAATTTCTCATATAGTCTTACCGTCTTCTTCTATAAAATAGGGATAATGATATATATATACTTGAATACATTTGTGTGAGGATTTTAGGTGATTATATAAAGGACCTGACACATAGTAAATTCTCAATATCTAGTAGCTGAAAAATTAATTTTATTTATGCCAGAAATTATTCTTGCATCTCATCCTGCTGATATCCTCTAAGCACCTGAGGTAGGGAAGGGAAGGAGAAGACACCTCTGAGGGCAGGTAGGATAGGCAGTCTCCCTGTCTTTAAGTATTTTGGGATTTCTTGCATCTGTCTGCAAATGGAGGCATATGTATTTTCATGTTTAAGCCATTCAGTTATCCTTTTCTTCTAGAAAGAAAAAAAACTGATGATTGTTTTGGGAGTTTACCTTAGAAGAATAATATTTTTCATTCATTCACTCACTAATTCTTTTCTGCGTGATTTTTTTTTTTTTAAAAGTTATTTATTTGGCTTTGTTGGGTCTTAGTTGTGCCATATGGGACCCTTTTTGTGGTGCACAGATTTTCCAGAGTGAGTGATGCAGTTGTTGCTTCATGCTCCATGGCATGTGGGATCTTAGTTCCCTGACCAGGGATAGAACCCTCATCCCCTGCCTTGCATCATGAATTGTTAACCACTGGACCACAAGAGAAGTCCCTCACTAACTGATTCTTTAACAGATATTTAACAAGTGCCTGCTAGGAGTGAGGTACTTTCATAGGGGCTATCGATATAAAACAGACAGAAATCCTCCTTTTCAGTGAGTTTAAAATCTTTCTGAGGGAGACAGATAATAAAAGAGTAAAATATGTCATGGTGTCTTAGATAACGCTAAGTACCAGGAAGAAAAATACAGCAGGAGAAGGTGATAAGTAGTATTAAAAGGCTCCTAAGTGACAGAGTTCGGTTTGAGACAGAGAAACCAGGGAGAGGATCACTGAGAAGGAGGCATTGTGTAAAGAGCTAAATAAACACAAATATCTGGGGAAGAGCGCTCTAGGCAGAGGATACAGGACAAGTGTCCAGGCTCTGGAGCAGGGGAATGGCTGATGTGGACACAGAGTAGTACAAGGGCCACAGGGGTAGGAGTTGAGTCACCCAAAAGAGTGGTCATAGGAAATGAGGCCAGAGAGGTAACTAGGTAATGGAGGGCAGACAGTGAGGGCTTTGTGTTTTGCCTTTTATTCAATTTGAGCTGGAGAGCGATGGAGAATTTAGAAGAATCTCTCTGGTTACTGTTTGAGGATTAGATTACTGTGAGGGAGCAAAAATTGGGGCAAGATATCAACTTGGGAAGTTATTGCCCATTTTACCTGTTGTCATCAAGAAAGAAGGCGGTAGAAAGAAAAAAATTTTCTTGAGAGGAGCCCCCTGGCCTGGCCGTAAAAAGGTTTTCTTGAGAGGAGGCCCCTGGCCTGGCTTTCCATCTGAAACAACCCCCACTCGAGGATGTAACTAGGGAGCATAAAAAGGAGTGTAGAAGCATATCCAAGGCCCAGAAATTGTTACATTATTTGGTTTTTCCTGGTGATGGTGTGTGGGGAGGTCTCCTTGACCTCAAGGCATTGCCTCAGCTCAGCTGTCATAGTCACCATGACAATAGCCTCATCTTGGGTCTGACTCTGGCTTTGGATAAACGCCCAAACTCCTAGTGAAATGCCAAACTAAAAATATCTCTTCCTTGATATGTCTCTTTTTCATCATGCTTTTTTTTTCCTCCTCAGGTTTAATCTTGGATCTTTGCCAGGGACTCATCACCAGGTTCCTTAGTATAAGCTACTGGGTGTCTGAGAGAACTGGGAAGATAGTTACATATGTCATTTCCTCTTTGGATGAGGAAATCATGGGTGACATGCTCTCCAAGGTTCAAAGCTTTAGTATTGTCAGTTTTCTTAAATCCCATTTGCTTTGAATATCTAGAAATGTGAGCATGGGGCTATTTCTAAGTCTCCTGTCATCTGAAAAGTGGTCTAGGTACTGATGGCAGAATGTCACATCCTATCTGTTGCTAATTGAACCCAGAGGCAGGGAACACATTTGACAAATTTAGCAAATAATAGGCTCCAAGTAGGATGCAAGAGGGCTATGTTCTTAGCCATCAGGTGGCCATATGAGGGAAAAGCTAAGGCCAGATGATGTGATTGTGGCAGAGCTAATCTGTTGATTTCCACCACCTTAATGATGTGGGGTGCTTAGGCCCCCGTAGGGTCATAGGAAATGAGGCCAGAGAGGTAACTAGGTAATGGAGGGCAGACAGTGAGGGCTTTGTGTTTTGCCTTTTATTCAATTTGAGCTGGAGGCGATGGAGAATTTAGAAGAATCTCTCTGGTTACTGTTTGAGGATTAGATTACTGTGAGGGAGCAAAATTGGGGCAAGATATCAACTTGGGAAGTTATTGCCCATTTTACCTGTTGTCATCAAGAAAGAAGGCGGTAGAAAGAAAAAAATTTTCTTGAGAGGAGCCCCCTGGCCTGGCCGTAAAAAGGTTTTCTTGAGAGGAGGCCCCTGGCCTGGCTTTCCATCTGAAACAACCCCCACTCGAGGATGTAACTAGGGAGCATAAAAAGGAGTGTAGAAGCATATCCAAGGCCCAGAAATTGTTACATTATTTGGTTTTTCCTGGTGATGGTGTGTGGGGAGGTCTCCTTGACCTCAAGGCATTGCCTCAGCTCAGCTGTCATAGTCACCATGACAATAGCCTCATCTTGGGTCTGACTCTGGCTTTGGATAAACGCCCAAACTCCTAGTGAAATGCCAAACTAAAAATATCTCTTCCTTGATATGTCTCTTTTTCATCATGCTTTTTTTTTTTCCTCCTCAGGTTTAATCTTGGATCTTTGCCAGGGACTCATCACCAGGTTCCTTAGTATAAGCTACTGGGTGTCTGAGAGAACTGGGAAGATAGTTACATATGTCATTTCCTCTTTGGATGAGGAAATCATGGGTGACATGCTCTCCAAGGTTCAAAGCTTTAGTATTGTCAGTTTTCTTAAATCCCATTTGCTTTGAATATCTAGAAATGTGAGCATGGGGCTATTTCTAAGTCTCCTGTCATCTGAAAAGTGGTCTAGGTACTGATGGCAGAATGTCACATCCTATCTGTTGCTAATTGAACCCAGAGGCAGGGAACACATTTGACAAATTTAGCAAATAATAGGCTCCAAGTAGGATGCAAGAGGGCTATGTTCTTAGCCATCAGGTGGCCATATGAGGGAAAAGCTAAGGCCAGATGATGTGATTGTGGCAGAGCTAATCTGTTGATTTCCACCACCTTAATGATGTGCTGCTTGCCTTGCTGCGCAGTGTTGAGCACAAAGACGGCTGACATGAATCAGGCTATTTCACCACACATTACCATGATGTCATTGGCCTCCAGCTTTTGTAATACAATGTAGCTAATATACTTAGCCCTTTCAGGTTATTCTCACATGTATCTTCATCATTATGAGATGGGCAAGGCACGGCTTATTAGGCCCATTTTCAGATGAAGAAATTGAGATCCAGAGAGGGGAAGGCTCTTGCCTATAACCAAAGCACAGATCCACACCTTGAATTGGTTTTTATTGCTTTTACCTAAAAGTAAATCACAGTGTCTGCCACAGAATTGTTAATCAGATTTTACTAAGTGCTTATTTACACTGGATGCTCTATTAGGCATGAAACAAAAAGTGCATAGGTTTGTTTTCTCTATCTTTGTTCTCAAATGACAAATGAGAGCATAGGGATAAAACAAATATCAAATTTGTTGTTTTTTGGACCTTTCCTGGTGGTCCAGGGGGTAAAGAGTCCGCCTTGCAGTGCGAGGGGCACCGGTTCCAATCTCTGGCCTGGGAGGATCCCATATGCCGAGGAGTGACTGGACTGGTGTGTCCACTTATGAGCTAATGCTCTAGAGTGCGTGCACCCAGAGCCAGTGCTCTGCAATGAGAGAGGCCACTGAAATAGAAGGCCCACACAGGCCAAAAAATAAAGATAGAGGAAAATAAATAAATAAGAAAACAATAAAAGAGATAACAATGTGGAAATACTAAAAAAAAAAAAAAAAATTGTTGTTTTTGTTTAGTTACTTAGTCATGTCCAACTCTTTGCAACCCCATGGACTGTAGCCTGCCATACTCCTCTGTCCATGAGATCTCCCGGGCAAAAATACTGGAGTGAGTTTCCATTTCCTTCTCCAAAAAACAAATTTGGTAACATCAAATTTGGGTTGAAGTATGGACTTTCCAGGTGACTCGGTGGTGATGAATCCACCTGCCAATGCAAAAGATGTGGGTTTGATCCCTGGGTTGGGAAGATCCCCTGGAGAAGAAAATGGCAACCCACTGCAGTATTCTTGCCTGGAGAAACCCATGGACAGAGAAACTTGGCAGGCTATACTCCAAGGGTTAACAAAAGAGTTTGATGCAACTTAGTGACTAAACAACATCATGAGCACTATAAGGTAGAAAGAAGGATGAGTTTGTAGATAAGGTCTGAGTGATGACAAGAGTAATGAGTTTACTGGGGATTTAGAGGGCTTCTGGGACACAGTACTTTATTATTATTATTATTATTAGTTTTGCTGTACGGAATGTCCTTGTAACTTGTTTATTTTATACATAGCAGTTTGTGCTTCTGAATCCCCTACCCCAGCCTACCCCTCCTTCCTCACTTCCTCCCCCCACTGGTAACTGCTCCTTTGTTGTGGAATAATTTGTGAGTCTGTTTTTTGTTATGTTCATGACTTCTGGGACATAGTACATTAAGTGCTTAAAATAAGACTTAGGCACACCAGGACAAGTTTTCCTGGGGTCAAAATATGGAAATAGAAGGAGTCATGGAAGGAACAGTGGACTTGAAGTTAAAATGTAGGTTAAAATCCTCTGTCATGTACCAGCTTTATAGCCTGGGCAATGTCATTGCTTCTGCTGAGGTCACGCTCACTCATGTGGAAAATGGTGCTATTATAGTACCCATCTCTCAGAGTAGTTGAGCATTAAATGAAATAATCCACATAGGTAAAAATGCTAAATTGTGGCTAGCTCTGCAGCTGGGAGGTTTTGTTTGGTGGTGGCTCCAACATAAACTCAGGAGAACAATGAGAGGAAGTTTTATACTTGTTTTCATGCATCAGCTCTGTATGTGAAAATGAAGTTTCAGTGAGCCTTGAATGATCTGAAGAGCCAGGTCGTTCAGCAAAACTGTCAAATCCAGAACAAATTAGAGACTGTACTACATGTCCACTTCTTCCATAGATCTGGAGAATAGAACACTAATAATTTGAGGGGGTACTTACCTTCTGTACTAAACCAAATATGAGAAAGCATCCTTCTCCCGCTTCCTTCTGTTCAGCAATTTCCTCAGAATCTGTGGTCAGATACAATATGAATATTGACCCCACAGTGTCAAAAATGGAAAGTAAAATATTCATCTTAACTGGAGGTTTAGTTTCCTGAATGCTCCTACTTCTTCAGATCCTCAAATCATGATTTTGTGGGAGTTATCTCTGTTTTTTAAAGTGCATCCCCATTATTGGTATTGGGATATGTATGCTTAGTCGCTCACTGTGTCCATCTCCTTGTGACCTCATGGCTCCTCTGTCCATGGGGATTCTTCCAGGCAAATATACTGCAGTGAGTTGCTATGCCCCCCTCCAGGAGACTTCCCAACTCGAGGATTAACCTAGTCTCTCACATTGCAGGTGGATTCTTCACCATCTGAACCACCAGGAAAACCCAGTAATACTCGAGTGGGTAGCCTATCCCTTCTCCGGAGAATCTTCCTAACCCAGGGATCAAACCAGGGTCTCCTACATTGCAGATGGATCCATTACCAGCTGAACTACCAGAGAAGCCTAGCATAGCTAAAGTAAAAGAGGAAATTTAACTTATATGAAGGTCTTTTCATTTGTTCATTTGCTCATTCAATGAATTTATTGAAAAGTCTACCAGGTCCCCATCAGTGCTAGCAATACAAGTAGACTGACCAGTTCTTGGATCCCTCACCAGCTTTCCTTCTAAAGGAAGCATATGTTAAACGTCTTTTAAAAATAAATATGTGATCATTACACATGTCGAATAGTGCTATGAAAGAAAAGGGTAAGGAGCTTTGACAAAGAATAAAGAGCATTACAATTTAGATTGAAGTGCTTGGCAGTGAAACTTAAACTTTAAGGTCTCATCTGATTTTGGAATAGAGATGAAGTGCATGGTAAATATAGATTTTTTTCTTTTTACCTAAATTGCCAATGAGAAGCTCAGTATGGGGGCTTTGATATTAAATTCTCTGCTCATCATTCAAAGCTCACTGTTCACTCAGAAGGTATTTATTGTGTACCTACTATTGCACTAGACATTGTGCTAGGTGCATGGGTAAGGTGCAGGGAAGAAGATAGAGTTTCTGCCTTTGTGGAACATAAAGTCAAATAGTGAGGGGAGAAAATAAATATATGTCAGATGGTGAAATATACTAAGAAAAATAAAACAGAGTAAAGGTAAACAATAAAGACGGAGGGGATTGAGTCACTCTTTCAAATGAGGTGGTCAGGAAAGACCTTTGGATCAGGTATTATTTGAGTACAAACCTGAAGAAAGCAACAGAGTCAGCTTTTGTGGTTTCTAGTAGATCATTTCTAGATTCAGAGAACAACCAATGCACAGGATATGAGGCTGGAGTGTGCCTGTGTGTTTGGGGGGAATCAGTGTGACTGGAGGAGCAGGAGAGAGGAGGAGAATGGGGATTCTTCCAGGCAAATATACTGCAGTGAGTTGCTATGCCCCCCTCCAGGAGACTTCCCAACTCGAGGATTAACCTAGTCTCTCACATTGCAGGTGGATTCTTCACCATCTGAACCACCAGGAAAACCCAGTAATACTCGAGTGGGTAGCCTATCCCTTCTCCGGAGAATCTTCCTAACCCAGGGATCAAACCAGGGTCTCCTACATTGCAGATGGATCCATTACCAGCTGAACTACCAGAGAAGCCTAGCATAGCTAAAGTAAAAGAGGAAATTTAACTTATATGAAGGTCTTTTCATTTGTTCATTTGCTCATTCAATGAATTTATTGAAAAGTCTACCAGGTCCCCATCAGTGCTAGCAATACAAGTAGACTGACCAGTTCTTGGATCCCTCACCAGCTTTCCTTCTAAAGGAAGCATATGTTAAACGTCTTTTAAAAATAAATATGTGATCATTACACATGTCGAATAGTGCTATGAAAGAAAAGGGTAAGGAGCTTTGACAAAGAATAAAGAGCATTACAATTTAGATTGAAGTGCTTGGCAGTGAAACTTAAACTTTAAGGTCTCATCTGATTTTGGAATAGAGATGAAGTGCATGGTAAATATAGATTTTTTTCTTTTTACCTAAATTGCCAATGAGAAGCTCAGTATGGGGGCTTTGATATTAAATTCTCTGCTCATCATTCAAAGCTCACTGTTCACTCAGAAGGTATTTATTGTGTACCTACTATTGCACTAGACATTGTGCTAGGTGCATGGGTAAGGTGCAGGGAAGAAGATAGAGTTTCTGCCTTTGTGGAACATAAAGTCAAATAGTGAGGGGAGAAAATAAATATATGTCAGATGGTGAAATATACTAAGAAAAATAAAACAGAGTAAAGGTAAACAATAAAGACGGAGGGGATTGAGTCACTCTTTCAAATGAGGTGGTCAGGAAAGACCTTTGGATCAGGTATTATTTGAGTACAAACCTGAAGAAAGCAACAGAGTCAGCTTTTGTGGTTTCTAGTAGATCATTTCTAGATTCAGAGAACAACCAATGCACAGGATATGAGGCTGGAGTGTGCCTGTGTGTTTGAGGAATAGTGAGGAAGTCAGTGTGACTGGAGGAGCAGGAGAGAGGAGGAGAATGGCAGCTGGCGGGGTCAGAAAAGTAGTGAGGTTGCTGGCAGGGTGGATGGGGCAGGTACGTGCAATCATGGAAACTTCGTAGCTCATTGTTAGACGTCCAGTTTTTATTTATCTACTTGAAAGAAATGATGATGATGATCCTTTAAGGAAATGCAGTCTCTAAACCGTGGCAGGACCCTTCTTCTATGCCTATGAAAGAGTATGTGCACTGCCTGGGAAGCTGGAATGTTCCTTGGCAGCACTAAGTCAGTTATCCATGTTTTAAAAGTTGTCAGAAGATAGATTGCTAGCTTTTCTTAGAAATAGAAATTTCAGTTTGGTACATGAAAAAGAATACAAAGATCATAGAGATGGGAAGAATTCCAAGTGTGGACAGTGTCATGGTATATGAGTAAAACAGTCTTGAGACCCAGGATGATGTTCTTGGAAGAGACTTTTTAAATCAGGCAACATTTTTCAAATCAAAATTTGAAGTTTCTTCACTTCTGGAAGGGGGTAGATGGCATGGAGAAGGCACATATAATCTTAAAGAGATTAAAGGACATGGGTGGACTCCTGACTGGAATGATCTTCCCCTTCCCACCTGTCCAGACACAGCCACTTCTCTTTTACCTTTGAATCTGCTGAAATCCAGAGGGAAGGCAGACGTTCAGTAGTGGCAGTATCTCAAACAGTGCTGTTTAACCTTTTTAGGAGTAAAGGATCCCATGGGATTTCCCTGGTGGCCAAGTGGTTAAGAATCCATCTTGCAATGCAGAGTATGGGAGTTGGATCCCTGGTTGGGGCATTCAGATTCCACATACCATGGAGCAACCAAGCCTATGTGCTGCAACTACCGAGCCTGCGTGCTCCAGATTCTGCACACCACAGCTAGAGGGTCTGTGCACTGCAACAAAGGATTCCATATGATGCCAGGGAAATCTGGTGTGCTACAACTAAGACCCAATGCAGCCAAAAAATAAGAAAAGAATAAAAGATCCCATGAGAATCTGATAAAACCTATGAAATACCCTTTCAGAAAGTTCTGTGGGCATCTGAATGTGAATTTATGCTTACTTCCATAGGCTCCTGGGCCCTCTGTGACCATCCATGGATGCTCTAGGCAAACATGGAGTTCAGATTAAACAACTGTGCCAAGAGGTTAACCAGGGCTTTTGCTTCAATAGAGGCAAATGTGGGACATGGAGGTTTATGAGAGGGAACAGTGGAGAATCATTACCTTGAGAGCATTCACTAAGATTATTTTCCCAGCTACCCATGTTCTCTGGTTCTGAAAAACACTCTCATTCTGCCCTTCTCAGTGCTGACTCTCTGGTCAATCCAGGGAATTCAGGGAGACCTCAGGCACAGACTTCCGAGTATCCCTCTGCTTTTTTCACTCTCGCATGGGAAAGGGTTCTGGCCACACTGAAATAACCAGGAGAAAGAGGAGCAGTCAAGGTACATTAAGGAGTCTAAATCTCCTTTCATTTTTTTTTTTTTAATTTGGGCCTCTTTTATTGTTTTTATTTATTTATTTATTTTCATCCATCTTTATTCTTTGGCCTGTGTGGGCCTCTCATTGCAGTAACCTCTCTCATTGCAGAGCGCCAGCTCTGGGCACATGCGCTCCAGAGCACTGACTCATAAATGGACACATTGGTTCAGCTGCTCTGTGGCACGTGGGATCTTCCCGGGCCAGGGATTGAACCGGTGCCCCTTGCACTGCAAGGCAGACTCTTTACCCACTGGTCCACCATGGAAGCCCTTCTTTCGTTTTTAATTCTTTCTAAAGGAAGCATGTCCTTATACACAGGGTTCAGACTGGCTGTGAATGCTGATGTCAGTGCGTGGTCTCACAGAGATTTGTCACATTGGGGATATTTTTCTCTTTGTCCGGAAGCTTCCCTTTTTTGTGTGCATGACTTTTAAGCCTCTCAGCAAATATTCAATGGGAAAAGCTGAGGGCTGAGCCAAAAGCAATTATGAAGCACTTATAGAGTTGGAAACTGACAAGTGGTAAGTATTTGGAGATGCTTGTTTTCCTTTCTTCATCACCACTGTCTTCAACCCCACCCCACAACCTGGTGTGGACTGTCGGTTCAGTTCATCTTAGCTCATTACCAAAGTTTTCCTTGATCAGTTCTACATTATGGAGAGAGATATCAGTAATGAAGGCATTTATGCTACTTCTCCACCGCTGAAGTTAGTCAGAAATCCAGTTATTTCATGTCAATGCTGAAATGTCTTTTCACTATTTCCTTTCTTTCATTAGCCACTAGGAAAAGGAAGAAACAGATTTGATGGTGTTCAGTATGCCCTGTATTGTACCCTGAAAGCAAAAATGTGTTTAATTCATTTCTACAGTCTCACCTTTGTCCTCCTCAGCAAGGCAGGTGTTCATGCTGCTTTAATCCATTCAGAGCAACGACTAATCAAACTATTTAGCAGCAATTCTTTCCTAAGCCCTGACCCCGTTGCTTCTCTGATCACAAAATCTCCATGTGAACATCCATGCAGGTTTACAAATGGAATGCTAGAGGGAAACAAAGGAGAAGAAGTAGGTCCTGTGGGTCAACATAGTTTTTAAATTGCTTGTTGAGCATTTGATTAAATCCATAAAGCAAAATGCCATTTGAGAGGGAGTTGCTCTTCCTGTGAGACTAGTAGACTTCTAAGGATCAGTTACAAGCAAGGGGGATAAGGTTATAGTATCTTTCTCAGGTCACATTCTTTTTTTATTTGGAATGAGATGGCTGTCTTCAAACTGGGCCTCAGAAGAACAAACACGACAGAAAAGGCTATAGCTGTCCCTAACAGCTTTGTGGAAGTTAGTACTGTGGTCTTTAGGGCTGTAAATGGCACCTGGATAGTGGTTTCTAATTTTTGGCTAATGTTCTGTCATTTGGAATAGGCTGGGAAAAAATCATTCTTGGTTTCAAGTTTTACTGATTGACAGCTAACATAAATTTTGAGTGAACTTTGAAAGACATTGAGGGATTGATGAGAATTTGTATAATTAGGAGCTTGAGAAGAAAAATTGTTCCTCACTTGACTATAACCTTTGTTGAGAGTGAGAACTGTATCTGTTTATGTTCCCTATTATATCTCTAGGGCCTAGTGGGAAAAGCTGAGGCTGAGCCAAAAGCAATTATGAAGCACTTATAGAGTCTGACAAGTGGTAAGTATTTGGAGATGCTTGTTTTCCTTTCTTCATCACCACTGTCTTCAACCCCACCCCACAACCTGGTGTGGACTGTCGGTTCAGTTCATCTTAGCTCATTACCAAAGTTTTCCTTGATCAGTTCTACATTATGGAGAGAGATATCAGTAATGAAGGCATTTATGCTACTTCTCCACCGCTGAAGTTAGTCAGAAATCCAGTTATTTCATGTCAATGCTGAAATGTCTTTTCACTATTTCCTTTCTTTCATTAGCCACTAGGAAAAGGAAGAAACAGATTTGATGGTGTTCAGTATGCCCTGTATTGTACCCTGAAAGCAAAAATGTGTTTAATTCATTTCTACAGTCTCACCTTTGTCCTCCTCAGCAAGGCAGGTGTTCATGCTGCTTTAATCCATTCAGAGCAACGACTAATCAAACTATTTAGCAGCAATTCTTTCCTAAGCCCTGACCCCGTTGCTTCTCTGATCACAAAATCTCCATGTGAACATCCATGCAGGTTTACAAATGGAATGCTAGAGGGAAACAAAGGAGAAGAAGTAGGTCCTGTGGGTCAACATAGTTTTTAAATTGCTTGTTGAGCATTTGATTAAATCCATAAAGCAAAATGCCATTTGAGAGGGAGTTGCTCTTCCTGTGAGACTAGTAGACTTCTAAGGATCAGTTACAAGCAAGGGGGATAAGGTTATAGTATCTTTCTCAGGTCACATTCTTTTTTTATTTGGAATGAGATGGCTGTCTTCAAACTGGGCCTCAGAAGAACAAACACGACAGAAAAGGCTATAGCTGTCCCTAACAGCTTTGTGGAAGTTAGTACTGTGGTCTTTAGGGCTGTAAATGGCACCTGGATAGTGGTTTCTAATTTTTGGCTAATGTTCTGTCATTTGGAATAGGCTGGGAAAAAATCATTCTTGGTTTCAAGTTTTACTGATTGACAGCTAACATAAATTTTGAGTGAACTTTGAAAGACATTGAGGGATTGATGAGAATTTGTATAATTAGGAGCTTGAGAAGAAAAATTGTTCCTCACTTGACTATAACCTTTGTTGAGAGTGAGAACTGTATCTGTTTATGTTCCCTATTATATCTCTAGGGCCTAGTACAGTGCCTGGTTCATGATACCTTTCTGTTATATATTTATTGAATGAAGGAATGACTTACTGCCTGGATAGCAACTTGACCTTATCTACTTTCCTGAACAGCCACGCAGGCATTTAGGACAGAAAGCTACTGCTCTGTAGATTAACCCAGCTAAGTAGCAGGCTTGTGAAAGAAGGTGGGAAGAAGTAGCCTCTGCCACTTCTGTAAACTTTCTGAAGTCATTTTCCAATAGGCTTATACTAGTCTTATCTCCTCTAGAGAGTTAGAGTCAGTGAAAACAAGACTTAGGTTCTTTGGGTTTTTTCTTCAATGAAGTTCATAATTCTTTCAAACTGTTTGAGACAATTTCTTCTGTTACATCAAAGTCTTTCTGGCTTTAAGATAGATAACACAGGAAGTTGGATTCTTATTCAAGAATAAGCCTTAAAGATCCTATGAAAAAGTCTACTAAACATAGCCCCGGGATTCCAAAAACATTTAATAGCTTCCAGATTATTCATTTACAGTCAGGTACAAAAACTGTTTGTGTATCTGAAATCTAGACTATACAAAAGATCAAATAAGCAGATTTCTTTGCCATTTCCTGCCCACTACTTTGATGAGAAACAGTAAGCAAATGAATATAAGGAATTGATTTTTTGGGACGGGGGAGGGGTGCTGCATGGGCCTCCCATTGCAGTGGCCTCTCTCGTCCCAGAGCACCGGCTCTGGGTGTATGCGTTCCAGTGCTCTGGCCTGGTAGTTGGACACATCAGTCCAGCTGCTCTGTGGCACGTGGGATCTTCCCAAGCCATGGATCAAACTGGCACCCCTTGCCCTGCAAGGTGGTGTCCATATCCACTGGACCACCAGGGAAGCCCGTTTTTTTTAAAGCAATATATGAGGACGGGTTAGGACTTGGTCCATAATCAGCCCAAGTGTCTAATACCAGTTATATCTCTAGCACTGGATGATGAGAAATCATATTCTCCATGGGGACATTAAAGATGTACACAGGGTTCAATCACTGAAAAAAAAATGGCCATTCTCAGTAGAGTAGATTTTCTCATTCTCATGTTGTCATGTCCTGATTATCTGAAAGATGGCAATTTATGTAGAGAGGACTGACAACTTTTAGTTGCCCAGAGTGATGAATTTAAGAAATATGACATTTCTCCAATCAAACTGAATAAATGAGTTGATTGTTGAGATATTTATGTAATTGTTTTTCTATTTTGATTTATTTAATAATCAAGGGTTTTTTTTCTCAGAGATAATTTGCCTGCAAGTATTTTGATTGTGGATCCTAGATCCAAATAATCAGGCTTTCTGTAAGCTAATAACAAAAATAGTAAACTTTCCCATACAAGTATTCATTTCCATAAAAATGAATATCTAATGCTTGTGTTTGGCTCTTTGAATGTAGGGTGACGTAGTCTTAAACTATGCACTTTAAAATAAAAAATAGAGAAAATTAAGTACCATACTTTCAAGATTTTCTTTTTTCTCTCAGAAGTAAAATGCTGAGATATATCCATCTTCTATTTTATGGTGGGGAAATCATATCTAAGACTTTAGTATTTGGTTTTATAGGTAGAACAGTCCTCTTCTTGGGCCAAAATCAGCATAAGGAACATTCTGGCATCTTTGCTTCTTAGAAAGAGGAAATCTCACTTTTTATCTTCTAGCAAAATCTGTTCACTAAAGTGAAAATAACTGAATACTGCTTAAAACATCATCTTTCTCTCCCAAAGTAAGCTATAGTTTCACAAGGATCAAATCTTCAGGTGGAAGAGTGGAATCATCCCAATATGTATTTATCTGTTTGCTTCTTTCTTAAATTAATATTGTAACTTTGTTCCAAAAGGGGGATTTAATGGCATGCCTCAGATGATAAAAAATTAAAAATAAACAACGAAAGATATTTCCTTACTTTCTTTGCATCTTACATATTTACAGGATGGACCTATAAAGTGAAAATGATTAAATTGTCCACGTTTCTATGATTATCAGAAATAATTATGAGAATTGGACCAAGTCAAGTTTCATATATGTGACAAATGGTTTGACTGCTCAGGGAATTTTAAAGTTCAGTCTCTAATTTTTTAATTTAATTGTAGCACTGTGTAATTATGAATCTTTTTATGTATATCCTACTTAGAATTCATTGAGCTTTTAGTACGTGTATGTGTATGCTAAGTCTCTTTAGTCATATCCAACTCTTTGTGTCCCCATGAACTGTGCCAGGCTCCTCTGTCCATAGGATTCTCCAGGTCTGTAAATGGCAATTTATGTAGAGAGGACTGAGCCCTTTTTTCATTTGAAAAAGGGGGCAAATTTTTAAACAAGGGTTTTCTCAGAGATAATTTGCCTGCAAGTATTTTGATTGTGGATCCTAGATCCAAATAATCAGGCTTTCTGTAAGCTAATAACAAAAATAGTAAACTTTCCCATACAAGTATTCATTTCCATAAAAATGAATATCTAATGCTTGTGTTTGGCTCTTTGAATGTAGGGTGACGTAGTCTTAAACTATGCACTTTAAAATAAAAAATAGAGAAAATTAAGTACCATACTTTCAAGATTTTCTTTTTTCTCTCAGAAGTAAAATGCTGAGATATATCCATCTTCTATTTTATGGTGGGGAAATCATATCTAAGACTTTAGTATTTGGTTTTATAGGTAGAACAGTCCTCTTCTTGGGCCAAAATCAGCATAAGGAACATTCTGGCATCTTTGCTTCTTAGAAAGAGGGGGAAATCTCACTTTTTATCTTCTAGCAAAATCTGTTCACTAAAGTGAAAATAACTGAATACTGCTTAAAACATCATCTTTCTCTCCCAAAGTAAGCTATAGTTTCACAAGGATCAAATCTTCAGGTGGAAGAGTGGAATCATCCCAATATGTATTTATCTGTTTGCTTCTTTCTTAAATTAATATTGTAACTTTGTTCCAAAAGGGAGATTTAATGGCATGCCTCAGATGATAAAAAAATTAAAAATAAACAACGAAAGATATTTCCTTACTTTCTTTGCATCTTACATATTTACAGGATGGACCTATAAAGTGAAAATGATTAAATTGTCCACGTTTCTATGATTATCAGAAATAATTATGAGAATTGGACCAAGTCAAGTTTCATATATGTGACAAATGGTTTGACTGCTCAGGGAATTTTAAAGTTCAGTCTCTAATTTTTTAATTTAATTGTAGCACTGTGTAATTATGAATCTTTTTATGTATATCCTACTTAGAATTCATTGAGCTTTTAGTACGTGTATGTGTATGCTAAGTCTCTTTAGTCATATCCAACTCTTTGTGTCCCCATGAACTGTAGCCTGCCAGGCTCCTCTGTCCATAGGATTCTCCAGGCAAGAATACTGGAGTGGGTTGCCATGCCCTTCTCCAGGGGATCTTCCAACCCAGGGATTGAACCCATGTCTCTTACCTCTCCTGCACTGGCAGGTGGGTTCTTTACCACTAGCACCACATGGGAAGCCCTTTAGTATATACAGATTAAGGTTTTTCATAAAAGTTTCCAAAGTTTTGGACAAAGTAAATATTTTTTCTGCCTTTTTTCTTTCTCCTCTCCTAGAACTCTTATTAGGTATATTTTGGTATACTTAATAATGTCCACAGGCCTTGCGGCTCTGTTTACTTTTCTTTCTTCTTTCTCTGTTCCTCAGACTGGATAATCTCAACTAACCTATCAGGTTGCTGATTCTTACTGCCATCTCAGAAAAAGTCCTTTTAGTGAGTGCCTCATTTCAGTTATTATACTTTTAAATTCCAGAATTTCTATTTGGTTATCTTAATAATTTCAAGGGTTTCCCTGGTAGCTCAGTTGGTAAAGCATCTGCCTGCAGGAGACCTGGGTTTGATCCCTGGGTCAGGAAGATCCCCTGGAGAAAGAAATGGCAACCCACTCCAGTATTCTTGCCTGGAGAATTCCATGGATGGCGGGCTACAGTCCATGGGGCATGGGGTCACAAGAGTTAGACATGACTTAAGAACTAAACAAGCATCACCAATATTTTATAACTCTTCATGGGTATTCTATTTTTGATAAGACATCATTGTCATACTTTCCTTTAGTTCTCCAGATACATTTTTCTTAGTTTTTTAACATAATTAAAATAGTGGACTTGTCTAGTAAATAGTCTTTTCTAGTCAATATAACACCTGAGTGTCTTCAGGAATTTTAAAGTTCAGTCTCTAATTTTTTAATTTAATTGTAGCACTGTGTAATTATGAATCTTTTTATGTATATCCTACTTAGAATTCATTGAGCTTTTAGTACGTGTATGTGTATGCTAAGTCTCTTTAGTCATATCCAACTCTTTGTGTCCCCATGAACTGTAGCCTGCCAGGCTCCTCTGTCCATAGGATTCTCCAGGCAAGAATACTGGAGTGGGTTGCCATGCCCTTCTCCAGGGGATCTTCCAACCCAGGGATTGAACCCATGTCTCTTACCTCTCCTGCACTGGCAGGTGGGTTCTTTACCACTAGCACCACATGGGAAGCCCTTTAGTATATACAGATTAAGGTTTTTCATAAAAGTTTCCAAAGTTTTGGACAAAGTAAATATTTTTTCTGCCTTTTTTCTTTCTCCTCTCCTAGAACTCTTATTAGGTATATTTTGGTATACTTAATAATGTCCACAGGCCTTGCGGCTCTGTTTACTTTTCTTTCTTCTTTCTCTGTTCCTCAGACTGGATAATCTCAACTAACCTATCAGGTTGCTGATTCTTACTGCCATCTCAGAAAAAGTCCTTTTAGTGAGTGCCTCATTTCAGTTATTATACTTTTAAATTCCAGAATTTCTATTTGGTTATCTTAATAATTTCAAGGGTTTCCCTGGTAGCTCAGTTGGTAAAGCATCTGCCTGCAGGAGACCTGGGTTTGATCCCTGGGTCAGGAAGATCCCCTGGAGAAAGAAATGGCAACCCACTCCAGTATTCTTGCCTGGAGAATTCCATGGATGGCGGGCTACAGTCCATGGGGCATGGGGTCACAAGAGTTAGACATGACTTAAGAACTAAACAAGCATCACCAATATTTTATAACTCTTCATGGGTATTCTATTTTTGATAAGACATCATTGTCATACTTTCCTTTAGTTCTCCAGATACATTTTTCTTAGTTTTTTTTTAACATAATTAAAATAGTGGACTTGTCTAGTAAATAGTCTTTTCTAGTCAATATAACACCTGAGTGTCTTCAGGAATAATTTTTACTAACTGCTACTTTTCCTATGAATAGGTTATTGCACATATTATAAATTTTTGTCAAAAACTCTCAGATTTGGATATCAGATTTCTACTGTCCCAGAGTTTACTGTTGTCATTTGGTTTGTTGTGGCCATGTTTTTCTTTGTTTGCTTATTTAATGACCTTCTTGGATTAACTCTGTAAAGTCTGTGTTTTTTGTCATGTATGGTCACTGAAGTCTCTGCTTGGTTCTCTTAGTGGTCAGCTAAATATTGGACAAATTTCCTTAAGTGATTTGAACCAAAAAGTTCTTCAGCTTTTGCAGAGGGTCTCTGTGTGATTTTACGGCATGCCTTCAGCTCTCCAGCAGTTTAGAACTCTGCCTTAATCTTTACCTCCTGTGGCCATTTAGAGGCGAGAGATTAGAACCATCTTAAATCTTTCTTGAGCAAGTCCATGGTCCTACCCATTGGCATGACTTTTTAGATCCCTAGACATGTGTTTCAGCTTTGCAAATCCCTCTGTATACATTCCATCTGCTAGTTTTTCCTTGTATGTTTTAAAGTTATCTTCTTATTTGCCACAAGTTTTATTGTTTTCTTAGGCAGACGTGATATTGAATGATTGCCACAGATTGGTTTAAAAAACCCCAAGGAAAAGGGTGTTCACACTGAGAAATGTCTGAGGTCAAATAAAAACAAGCACTGTGAATTTAGATTTTAAAAGACAAGTTGAATAATGACAGTGTTGCAAATAGTAGTTTTGAGGTGATCCAAAGCCATTCTGCCCAGAAGAGGGGCTACTAAGCTGTTGGGGTTTTTTTGTTGTTTTTTTTTGTGAGGCTTTTGGTTTTTAAGGTTACTCTGTGGATGGTGGTTATGAACAGGGCAAGTACCATACCACAAAGCTCACTGTTTTTTCCAAGATTCAGTCATTTTTCTTGAATAAAAATTGGTGAGGTTGTTGTAAGCCTGTTATTAATTTCCAGAGCTCTGAAAAAGTTGACTTGGCCATATTTTTTTTGCCATTATTTTTATTGGTTTTTTTGGAGGAGTGGCTTTTTAGAGGTCCTTAGATATGAGGAATATACCACTCTAATGGCAGAAAGTAAAGAGGAACTAAAGAGCCTCTTGATGAGGGTGAAAGCAGAGAGTGAAAAAGCTGGCTTAAAACTCAGCATTCAAAAAACCAAGATCATGGTATCTGATCCCATCACTTTACAGCAAATAGATGGGGGAAAAGTGGAAATAGTGGCAGATTTTATTTTCTTGGGCTTCAAAATCACTGTCGATGGTGATCACAGCCATGGAATTAAAAGACACTTACTCTTTGGAAGGAATGCTGTGACAAACCTAGCCAGCGTATTAAAAAGAAGAGATATCGCTTTGTCGACAAAACTCTATATAGTCAAAGCTATGTTTATCCCAGTAATCATACATGGATGTGAGAGCTTGACCATAAAGAAGGCTAAGCACTGAAGAATTAATGCCTTTGAACTGTAGTGTTGCAGAAGACTCTTGGGAGTCTCTTGGACAGCAAGGGGATCAAACCAGGCAATCCTAAAGGAAATTAACCTTGAATATTCATTGGAAGGACTGATGTTGAAGTTCCAATACTTGGGTGACCTGATGCAAAGAGCTGGCTCATTGGTAAGAGCCCTAATGCTGGGAAATATTGAGAGCAGGAAGAGACGGGAGCAACAGAGGATGAGATGGATGGATGGTATCATGGAGTATACGGACATGAGTTTGAGCAAGCTCTGGGAGATAATGAAGGACAGGGAAGCCTGGTGTGTTGCATGCAGTCCATTGGGTCACAAAGAGTTGGGCATGACTGAGCAACTGAGCAACATCTACAACTCTGCTTTCTCACTGATGTTATTCCCCTAGGGACCATAATTACTAATTCTTTTATGAATCTTTGGTTAATATACATATAGTTTTAAGTTCAAACTCTTCAAAAAATGCATCTTTTAATTTATTCTGGATGATTCTGAGAGTTTTAGGCCAAATTTGCAGCAGTTCAGCATCTCATTTTGCTTATAAGCTTTAGTGGGTATTGGTCATTGGCTTGGCTATTGTGTTTCCATCCAAGAAATGTGGCTATTTTTTGCCATTATTTTTATTGGTTTTTTTGGAGGAGTGGCTTTTTAGAGGTCCTTAGATATGAGGAATATACCACTCTAATGGCAGAAAGTAAAGAGGAACTAAAGAGCCTCTTGATGAGGGTGAAAGCAGAGAGTGAAAAAGCTGGCTTAAAACTCAGCATTCAAAAAACCAAGATCATGGTATCTGATCCCATCACTTTACAGCAAATAGATGGGGGAAAAGTGGAAATAGTGGCAGATTTTATTTTCTTGGGCTTCAAAATCACTGTCGATGGTGATCACAGCCATGGAATTAAAAGACACTTACTCTTTGGAAGGAATGCTGTGACAAACCTAGCCAGCGTTTTAAAAAAGAAGAGATATCGCTTTGTCGACAAAACTCTATATAGTCAAAGCTATGTTTATCCCAGTAATCATACATGGATGTGAGAGCTTGACCATAAAGAAGGCTAAGCACTGAAGAATTAATGCCTTTGAACTGTAGTGTTGCAGAAGACTCTTGGGAGTCTCTTGGACAGCAAGGGGATCAAACCAGGCAATCCTAAAGGAAATTAACCTTGAATATTCATTGGAAGGACTGATGTTGAAGTTCCAATACTTGGGTGACCTGATGCAAAGAGCTGGCTCATTGGTAAGAGCCCTAATGCTGGGAAATATTGAGAGCAGGAAGAGACGGGAGCAACAGAGGATGAGATGGATGGATGGTATCATGGAGTATACGGACATGAGTTTGAGCAAGCTCTGGGAGATAATGAAGGACAGGGAAGCCTGGTGTGTTGCATGCAGTCCATTGGGTCACAAAGAGTTGGGCATGACTGAGCAACTGAGCAACATCTACAACTCTGCTTTCTCACTGATGTTATTCCCCTAGGGACCATAATTACTAATTCTTTTATGAATCTTTGGTTAATATACATATAGTTTTAAGTTCAAACTCTTCAAAAAATGCATCTTTTAATTTATTCTGGATGATTCTGAGAGTTTTAGGCCAAATTTGCAGCAGTTCAGCATCTCATTTTGCTTATAAGCTTTAGTGGGTATTGGTCATTGGCTTGGCTATTGTGTTTCCATCCAAGAAATGTGGCTATTGTCCTCTTTTTAAAGCCTCTTCTGAAATAATTTCTCCTTATTATTTAAACTGCCTTGTTTTGAAGCTTTTTTTCAATTTGTTTAACTTTTCCTAAAATAGAGGCAACAATGGAATTGTAAAATGTTCAATTAAAAACCTTAAAAGGCAGAACGGAGCAGAAGATAAAAATGAGAACAGAGGCATCAAATAAAAAAACCATAATATAAATGTCATAAGTTGAACTATATCAATATTTGTTTTGAATGCCAGTGGCCTAAATTCATTCATCAAAAGACAAAAGTCGTCTGAGTGGATAAAAGCATGCCTATCTACATGTTGTCTACAAAACCTTTAAGTATAAGGACATATACATTAAAAGTAAATGGGTGGAAAAGATATACTATGCTGATACTAACCAAAGGAAAGCAGGAATAGCTATATTAATTTCAGCACAGACTTCGAAACAAAACATCAACATATGTGAGGAAAAAACTGTTAGATCTTCAAGAAATAGATTAGTTCACTGTATAGTTCATGACTTCAGTACCCCTCTATCAGAAATGGACAGTTCTCAGGAAGAAAATCACTATGAACATAGTTGCATTCAACCACACCATTGATCAATTCAGTATAATGGATATCTATTCACTCCTTCATTCAACAGCAGCAGAATACACATTCTTCTTAAGTGCACATTGGAACTTTCAGTGAGATAGACCATAGTCTGGAGCATAAAACGTGCCTGAACAAATGTGTAAAAGAAAAAGAATCATATAATGTCTGCTGTCAACTTACGATGCAATCAAACAAGAGATCAAGAAAGTATCCAAGAAAGATACTTGGGAAATCTCTCAGTACAAGGAGACTAAACAACACATGGGTTAAAGAAATAATTCTCAAAAAAAAAAAATAATTTTAACTCCATAAAATTGAAAGCACAGCTTATCAATTTGGGGGATACAGTGAAAGCAATGCCTAGAGGGAAATGTATAGCATCAAATGCATAGTTTTAAAAAGGAGAAAGTGCTAAAATCAATCATATAAGCTTCCTCCTCAGGAAATTAGAAAAAGAAAAACAAATTAGATCCAATGTAAGCAGAGGAAAAGAAATAATAAAAATTTGAGAAGAAATCTATGAAGTTTAAAAAAACATTAGAGAAAAATCAATAAAACCAAAAGTGATTCTTTGAACATATCAATAACATAGGAAAAAAAAAAAAAAAAACCTCTAGGCAGATTAACTAGGGAAAAAAGAGAGATGATAAAAATTACTAATAAGAAGTGAAAGAGGAGGCATTACTAGAGACCTCATCAACATGTAAAAGATAAAAAAGATATACTAGGAATACCTCTATACCCATAAATTTGATAAGGTAGATGAAATGAACCTATTCCTTGAAAGATACAATCTGCCAAAACTCACACAAGAAGAAATAGATAATCTACATAGGTATGTTTCTTTCAAAGAATTTGAATCAATAATTATCATCTTCTAAAGCAGAAAGTGCCAGGTTCAGATAGGCAGGGCATGAAACACCTAAGAAATATTCAAGATAGAAATTATACCAGTTTTCTACAATCTCTTTCAGAAGTTAGAAGCAGAGAGGATACATCCTAACTCATTGTGTAAGGCTAGCATTACCCTAATACCAGAATCAAAGACATTTTAAGAAAACTACAGACCAAATATTTCTCAAAAATATACATGCAAATATTCTCAAGAAGATATTGTCATGTGAAAAGAGGCTCTAAATTGTCATCGAATTCAACAGCAGCAGAATACACATTCTTCTTAAGTGCACATTGGAACTTTCAGTGAGATAGACCATAGTCTGGAGCATAAAACGTGCCTGAACAAATGTGTAAAAGAAAAAGAATCATATAATGTCTGCTGTCAACTTACGATGCAATCAAACAAGAGATCAAGAAAGTATCCAAGAAAGATACTTGGGAAATCTCTCAGTACAAGGAGACTAAACAACACATGGGTTAAAGAAATAATTCTCAAAAAAAAAAAAAATAATTTTAACTCCATAAAATTGAAAGCACAGCTTATCAATTTGGGGGATACAGTGAAAGCAATGCCTAGAGGGAAATGTATAGCATCAAATGCATAGTTTTAAAAAGGAGAAAGTGCTAAAATCAATCATATAAGCTTCCTCCTCAGGAAATTAGAAAAAGAAAAACAAATTAGATCCAATGTAAGCAGAGGAAAAGAAATAATAAAAATTTGAGAAGAAATCTATGAAGTTTAAAAAAACATTAGAGAAAAATCAATAAAACCAAAAGTGATTCTTTGAACATATCAATAACATAGGAAAAAAAAAAAAAAAAACCTCTAGGCAGATTAACTAGGGAAAAAAGAGAGATGATAAAAATTACTAATAAGAAGTGAAAGAGGAGGCATTACTAGAGACCTCATCAACATGTAAAAGATAAAAAAGATATACTAGGAATACCTCTATACCCATAAATTTGATAAGGTAGATGAAATGAACCTATTCCTTGAAAGATACAATCTGCCAAAACTCACACAAGAAGAAATAGATAATCTACATAGGTATGTTTCTTTCAAAGAATTTGAATCAATAATTATCATCTTCTAAAGCAGAAAGTGCCAGGTTCAGATAGGCAGGGCATGAAACACCTAAGAAATATTCAAGATAGAAATTATACCAGTTTTCTACAATCTCTTTCAGAAGTTAGAAGCAGAGAGGATACATCCTAACTCATTGTGTAAGGCTAGCATTACCCTAATACCAGAATCAAAGACATTTTAAGAAAACTACAGACCAAATATTTCTCAAAAATATACATGCAAATATTCTCAAGAAGATATTGTCATGTGAAAAGAGGCTCTAAATTGAATGTCATCAGGGAAATGCAAATTAAAACAACGAGATATCACTACTGGCTGATTAGAATGGTCAAAATTCAGAATACTAATGACACACAATGCTGGTGAGGATGTGGAGGGAGCAACAAGAATCCTCATTCAGTGCTTGTGGAAATGTAAAATAGTATAGTCACTTTGGTGGACAGTTTGATGGTTTCTTGCAAAGCTAAGCATAGTCTCACCACATGATCTAGTAATTGTAGTCCTTGGTATTTATCCAAGCAAGTTGCAAACTTATAACCACACATAAGCCTGCACACAAATGTTTATAGCAGCTTTATTCATAAGCTCTATAGCTTTATGTTATAAAGATGTTCTTCAGAAGGTGAAGATAAATAAACTATTCAGACAGTGGAATATTAGCACTACAAAAACAAAACAAAACAACTTATCAGGCTATGAAAAGACAAGGAGAAAACTTAAATGCACATCAGTAATTGAACAAAGCCAATCTGAAAATTTTGTACTCTTGTCACTCAAAATACATCACATTCTGGAAAGGGAAAGCTATGGAGACCAGTCGAAAGATCAATGGTTGCTAAGAGTTAGGGAGCAGGTAGGGGTGAATAGGTGGAACACAGAGGGTATTTAAGGCAGTGAAAATATTCTTTGCTGTATTATAATCATAGATGCATATCACTGTACATTTTCCAAATCAATGGGCTGTGCAACCCCCAGAGTGAACCCTGATGTAAACTCTGAACTCTGAATGATAAGGATGTGTCAATCAGTGGAGGTTGTAATGTATGTACTGCTCTCTTGGGGGATGTCGATAATCGGAGAGACTGTGCATATGTGGTAGTGGAGGGAATGCAGGGAAATCTCTGTATCTTCCTCTCTATTTTCTTCTGAGCCAAACTGTTCTCAAAAAAAGAGAGTCTTAAAAATGAACACACACAAAAGAACTACTTACGGATGTATTTTAACAAAACGGAAGTGAATCTAGGCAGAAGGAGTTGGATATAGGAAATAATGGTGAGGGCAGAAATACTAAAACATGCTGAATATTTAATTAACTCTGAGCTATGTAAGGTAAGGGTATTCATGTATTTATAAAAGAAGATACTTATAACTAAAATTCCTGAAAGCCATCATGAGAAGTATGTAGATATTCAGCGTTCCTGAGTACAGTTAGTAAGGCCTTTGCTTTGAGAAGAGGACAGAGGCCCTAGATAACTTCAGACTCTGTTAGAGAAGTCTGTAGTTGATACTTCTTAAAAATTTAAAGTTACTCACCCCAAATAAATAAAACTTATCACTCTAGCAAACAGGGGCAAAATGGAATAAAGGAAACTGTCAAAAAAGGTAGGAACGGACAAAAACAAAAGCCAGAAATCACAATTGAAATAAATTAAACTTGTTCTAAGCCAGGACCTGTAAGATTAAATTAAAACTAACAAAATATTGCTGTAAACAACATAGAACACGTCTAAAAGGAGAACACAGAATGAAGATCAAGGAATAAAGATAAATGAATGAGACAAATACTAGGAAAAGAAAAGCTGGTGTGACAAAATTAATATTAGACAAAAGATAAAATTTAAGCCAAATAACATTTAAGGTGATAAAAAAAAGATACCACCTAGTAATAAAAAGGACAATATATATTATAGATAAACTATTGTTATTGATACTAATAGGAATTTAACAAGTTATCTGGATATGTGTATTATAAAAAATCAAGGGCATATTTCTATAACAATTAAATTTATAAAATTATGCTGAAAAAATCCACTCATAAAAATAAAGAAACTATGTGATTATAAAGCATTTGATGAAGGAAATAAAAGTAATCCCAAAGAAAAAGACACAGATATATTGTTTTTGTAACCAGAAGATGTGGTGTCATAAAAAGACTTAAATAGGGAAGAGCAAAACTACAGTTTTTGTACAGGTGAACATGTAACTTTAGAGTAGGAAAAGATTTCAAAAAACATGACATCAAATGAACAAACCATAATGGAAACTATTGATAAATACTGTAAAATGGAATACTTTGTGTATCAAAACACAGTTCTCTGGGTACACTCAGCTGGCAAATGATCCAGAATATACTGGTGTCATACACACATGTATAAGAAAAAGGTTAGCAAACCAGTTAAGAAACTGGAAATGGCTAAGTAGTCACTTCACCGAATAGAAACCTGAACGTCCAGAAAACTCGCTCAGCTTCACTAGTTAGAAGGGAAATGCAAATTAAAGCCACCAGGGACCACTCACTTATGACATGGACACATTCTAACAAACATAGCTACTACAGATGTTGTGCGCTGAGGAAAATGATACTCAGGGAGTGCAAATAGGCACAGACAATCTTGGTGAACGGTTTGCCAGTGTCTAGTAAAATTGAAGATGTTTATTATCATACGATATTGCTGATGAAAGCATGCTTCTGCCCCATTTCTGAGATTTCCTTCTACACTGAAGTGCTACTGGTGTAGCACTTTTTGAAAAAAAATTTTTGGCCTTTTTCTATTGAGTTTTTTTTTTTTTTTTTTTCATCCAGCTTTATTCTTTGGCCTGTGTGGGCCTCCCATTGCAGTGGCCTCTCTTGGTGCAGAGCACCGGCTCTGAGTGCATGCACTCCAGAGTGCTGGCTTGTAATTGGACACACTGGTCCAGCAGCTCCGTGGCATGTGGGATTGTCCTGGGCCAGAGATCGAACTGGTGCCACTTGCTTCGCAAGGCAGACTCTACCTAATGGACCACCAGGGAAGCCCTGGTGTAGCACTTTTAACCTCTCTCTTTCCCTTCATTCCCTACTCCCCAGGGGACAAAAGTGATTTTTTAAAAAAATTTCTGGCATAGAGTTGATTTATAATGCTGTTAGTTTCTGCCGTATAGCAAAATGACTCAGTTATATGTATACATATATCCCCTCTTTTTTTTTTTTTTGGATTTCCTTCCCATTTAGATGACCGCAGAGCACTGAGTAGAGTTCCCTGTGCTATATACACTTATCTGTTTTTTATACAGTAGTATGGATATGTCAATCCCAATCTCCCAATTTAATCAGAAATTGAGTCAGTTTAGAAGGAGGAGCTGAGTCTGTGGAGCCCAGCCCTTCCATCTTTTCTTCCTCTTGAGGAGGCTAAGGTGATGCTGAGCATCTGTTCTTCTGTACTACTACTGTCTTGTGACCTGAGTGGGAATAAATTTTTTTTTTGAGAATTAGAAAGTATACCTGGCTGCAGATATAAACACATTCTCTAAGGTCAGCTTTGTTTGTTAAGAATCATATTCCCTATTCTTAAACCAAACTTCTCAATTGATAACTTGAGTGAAGGAGAGAAAGGCTGTTTATTGGAATCTCCTCAGTACCCAACATCCATCATTCTGCTTTACTGTGTGTGAATTAGAGAAACAATCACATGTGTATACAGTTCAGTTCCGTCTGACTCTTTGCGACCCCAGGCTTCCCTGTCCTTCACCATCTCCTGGAGATTACTCAAACTCATGTCCATTGACTCAGTGATGCCATCCAACCACCTCATCCTCTGTCATCCCCTTCTCTTTCTGTCTTCTATTTTTCCCAGCATTGGGGTCTTTTCCAGTGAGTCAGCTCTTCTCATCAGATGGCCAAAGTATTGGAGCTTCAGCTTTAGTATCAGTCCTTCCAATGAACATTCAGGGTTGATTTCCTTCAGAATTGACTGGTTTGCTCTCCTTGCAGTCTTTGCAGGAGTACACAAGAGGGTACTGAAAAAAATAGTTATGGCAGCCTTTCTTATAAAAATGAAATGAGAAACCATCAAACTTTCTCTCTACAGAAATTTGGTGGATGAATACAATAAAGTAGACCTACATATATCAAAATGTCACAAAATATGTGTAGTGAAAATGTGTTTACATAAGAATGATATGTACTGTGTGAAAGCATTTTCAAAAATGTTTAAAACATATAAAATGATACCATATAGTATACAAACACATAGGAAGATGAAAACCATGAAGATGAAAAATCATCATTTTTGAATGATCATACCAATTTAAGAGCATTGTCACCTCTTGTAAGGTCATGTTAGGAATGAAATGAGATTGGAGAAGCGTACAAATGAATTTCAGCTGTCTATGTCAAGCTGGGTTTCTTAAAAAGATCTAGAACAACAAAGCTATCAGAGTATTCAAATTTGTCAGATCTGGATGGTGGATATATGGCTGTCTGATACACTGTTTCTGTAATTTTCTCTACGCTTTAATAATAATAATAATAAATCCCAGAATATTAGCTAAATAAACTGATCTCAATTTCTCACTGAAAATATTTTAAAACTACCTTGGAACCCTGAATTCAGAACATGCGGCTATTGAATGAACTTGATTACTTTCTCTGTGTTTTGTTTTGAAAATGAAATCTGAAGCATACCCCTTTCTTTTTTCTTTGGGTTGAATTTCCTCATTTATAAATCAGAGGAGGTCAGACTAAATGATCCCTAAGTATAGCTCTCTGTCATTCTTGCTCTGATGTTCTGTGAGATTGGAATGTTTTCCACAAGGCAGAAAGAAAGGGAAAAGTCATATAGCAACAGTCTAAAGGCCTGTGAATTTGGGGAAAACCTGTAATGCCCCTCCCCCACTCCGCCTTAAGCTTTTAGCTCTTCTGCTCTTCTTTCTTCTTTCCTCTCCACCCTCTGTGTGAGAGGTGTCTTAGCTGCTCTTGTACAGATAGGTAATGCTAGACAGGAGCCTATGTATTGGTGACCTTCCACACATACACAGCGAGGGCTCCAGTCCTCACACAAGTAGTCCATGGTTGCCAATCTCTAGCAGGGAGGCATTTCCTCCTCCACAATAGACAATATGTAGCCATTAAAAATGATATGATATTATTAAGTGGGAAAACATCATATACAATCTAATCATGTTTTGTAAAAAAAAAAAAAAAAAAAAAAGTTGTGCTGCTCAAATTCAGCACAGAAAGCCTCAGTGTTCACACCCTCCTGGGCTACTTCCTCCTATCCAACTACAGGCCCAATCCTGCTTAGCTTCCAAGATCAGACATGTTCAGGGTGGTATGGCCATACCACTGTGCTGCTTACTGAGTGGCTGTCATGTTGTCGCTGACTAGTCCTTGTTCTTCAGCTATTCCGTATTAACTGATTTGAAGCTTCAGCCCTGGTCTTCCTAGAAATAGCAGACCCTACTCCTACCCATGCACTTCAGCCCAGGCTGATGCTATGAAAACTGACCTTTGCCAGGCCCACTGACTGAGGTCCTGCCTTTAGCCCGTTTTCTCTGGATCCGTGGGACCCTAGTGACAGTCACAGAGCCTGCCCTTGCCTCCCTTGGAACCCTACTGTTCTTGTCACCTCTCTTGCCTTTGCCACACTGCCCTGACCCCACCTGTTCTGACCTGTTGCTTCCTAGGTGTCTGCCTGAAAAGGCAATTTGAATATCATTTGGCGGCAGCCTCCAAGGCTGAAAGGAAACTGCCTGCCTGCCTTTGTTAAAAAACAAAGAAGTTGTTGTAGCTATCAGTTTAGACCAGAAACTCTTCTATAAAGTGAATATCTTTGAAAGAACAAGCCATTGTTATAAATGAGTAGACATCTAAAGTGATTTTAAAACAGTCTTTTTAAAATATAAAAGTGATATGTATTATGTAAAATATACAGACAAGCAAAAGGAAGATAATAAAGTACTCGCAGTTACATCAATGAGAGGTGAATGCTAACATGTTGGTGTATATTTTTTTTGATTGTCTCTCTCTTCATGTATATATGAGAGCTATTCATATTGTATGTGTGTATATGTACATATGCGTGCATGCTCAGTCACTTAAGCCATGTCTGACTCTTTGCAATCCTATGGACTGTAGCCTGCCAGGCTCCTCTGTCCATGGGATTCTATAGGCAAGGATACTGGAGTGGGTTGCCATGCCCTCCTCCAGGGCATCTTCCCAACCCAGGGATTGAACTCACATCTCCCGTGTCTCCTGCGTTGCAGGTGGATTATTTACCCACTGAGCCACCTGGGAAGCCCATATGTACGTATATACACTATATATGTATATCCACACATATGTGTATACACAAAATAATACATGCATACATAGGCACATAATTAGAATTTTTTTTTATAAAACATGAATAGATTGTATATGAGGTTTTCCAACTTAATAATATCATATCATTTTTAATGGCTACATATTGTCTATTGTGGAGTAGGAAATGCCAATCCCCTCCAGTATTCTAGTATGGATGTACTAAGATATAATTTAATTTAATCATTCTTTAAATTGTTGGAAGTTGTTTTTGCTGTTATAAATAATATATAGTTAATCTCTCTGTGGCTAAAACTTTGTCATTATCTGATAATTTCCTGAAGGAAATTGTCTTTAGGAATGGAAACACTGGATGGAAGAGAATGCCTATTTTGAAGACCTTTGAAATATATAGTCTGGCTGGCTTTCAGAAAGTTTGCACAAATATATCCTCTAACCAGCATGTAAGAGAAAAGTCTGTTTCTGGAAATTCTTATCAAACTGGATATTACTTATCTTTTAGTCTTTAAACATTTGTTAGAAAAAATATGATTTCATTCTTACCTTAATTTGCACAAAATCATATTTCACTCTACTTCTTACCCAGTGAATATCTTTGAAAGAACAAGCCATTGTTATAAATGAGTAGACATCTAAAGTGATTTTAAAACAGTCTTTTTAAAATATAAAAGTGATATGTATTATGTAAAATATACAGACAAGCAAAAGGAAGATAATAAAGTACTCGCAGTTACATCAATGAGAGGTGAATGCTAACATGTTGGTGTATATTTTTTTTGATTGTCTCTCTCTTCATGTATATATGAGAGCTATTCATATTGTATGTGTGTATATGTACATATGCGTGCATGCTCAGTCACTTAAGCCATGTCTGACTCTTTGCAATCCTATGGACTGTAGCCTGCCAGGCTCCTCTGTCCATGGGATTCTATAGGCAAGGATACTGGAGTGGGTTGCCATGCCCTCCTCCAGGGCATCTTCCCAACCCAGGGATTGAACTCACATCTCCCGTGTCTCCTGCGTTGCAGGTGGATTATTTACCCACTGAGCCACCTGGGAAGCCCATATGTACGTATATATACACATATATATGTATATCCACACATATGTGTATACACAAAATAATACATGCATACATAGGCACATAATTAGAATTTTTTTTTATAAAACATGAATAGATTGTATATGAGGTTTTCCAACTTAATAATATCATATCATTTTTAATGGCTACATATTGTCTATTGTGGAGTAGGAAATGCCAATCCCCTCCAGTATTCTAGTATGGATGTACTAAGATATAATTTAATTTAATCATTCTTTAAATTGTTGGAAGTTGTTTTTGCTGTTATAAATAATATATAGTTAATCTCTCTGTGGCTAAAACTTTGTCATTATCTGATAATTTCCTGAAGGAAATTGTCTTTAGGAATGGAAACACTGGATGGAAGAGAATGCCTATTTTGAAGACCTTTGAAATATATAGTCTGGCTGGCTTTCAGAAAGTTTGCACAAAATATATCCTCTAACCAGCATGTAAGAGAAAAGTCTGTTTCTGGAAATTCTTATCAAACTGGATATTACTTATCTTTTTAGTCTTTAAACATTTGTTAGAAAAAAATATGATTTCATTCTTACCTTAATTTGCATTCTTTGATTACCATTGAGATTTTTATTTTATCATATGCCTCTTGGCCACTCGTATTTCTTCTTCTGCGAGCTGCCTTGTTGTATCCTCTGCTCATGCTTCTATTAGTGCATTTGTCACATCTCCTAATGACATTATTTTCAAGCAGAGATGTGAAATGGCTTCATTCAACCTTCCTAGGCAATTTTAGTTATAGGCAGGAATAGAATCTTTTGCTCATTTGTTCTTTCAGCAGCACTGTAAGTCAGAACTGCAGCACCCTTAGGCAAGACAGACATGTTTGGGAGCATGAAAGTAAGTCCCAGAGAGGCTCAGTGGCTTACCCAGCACCACTCTGAAGTTCAGTGGCTAATCTGAGATGCGGTAAACGGACTTTGCATACACTCTCATGTTTAATGACATCCCATAGTCAAAGAGATCCAGAAGAGAAATAGTGAAAATACCTCTCTAAATACCAATGTATTTAGAGTCAAATAAATTCAGAAGCTCAGTTTTACACAGACTATGTAATAGTTAACTGGGCAAGATAAAGCAAACATTTTATCACTGCATTAATTTTATCACTTTATTCCTCATCACATAAACGTCTGGTGGCTCTTCATTGTCTCCAGACATGTCCAGACTCCCCAACTTGGCATCTAAGACCTTCAGTAATCTGCTTCTGTACAACTCTATGCCCTTTTCTTTCCCCATATGCACCCTAGAGAGAGTATGTAGGTCTATTCTTGCCATAGACGTAGAAATGGACAGGCAGTAGCTCAAACATACTGAGACCATAGCAACTTGAATTTGTTGAGCATCTATTATCTGCCAGAAACTGTGCTAAGTGTTTTTTTTTAAAACCGAAGGAAATTGTCTTTAGGAATGGAAACACTGGATGGAAGAGAATGCCTATTTGAAGACCTTTGAAATATATAGTCTGGCTGGCTTTCAGAAAGTTTGCACAAAATATATCCTCTAACCAGCATGTAAGAGAAAAGTCTGTTTCTGGAAATTCTTATCAAACTGGATATTACTTATCTTTTTAGTCTTTAAACATTTGTTAGAAAAAAATATGATTTCATTCTTACCTTAATTTGCATTCTTTGATTACCATTGAGATTTTTATTTTATCATATGCCTCTTGGCCACTCGTATTTCTTCTTCTGCGAGCTGCCTTGTTGTATCCTCTGCTCATGCTTCTATTAGTGCATTTGTCACATCTCCTAATGACATTATTTTCAAGCAGAGATGTGAAATGGCTTCATTCAACCTTCCTAGGCAATTTTAGTTATAGGCAGGAATAGAATCTTTTGCTCATTTGTTCTTTCAGCAGCACTGTAAGTCAGAACTGCAGCACCCTTAGGCAAGACAGACATGTTTGGGAGCATGAAAGTAAGTCCCAGAGAGGCTCAGTGGCTTACCCAGCACCACTCTGAAGTTCAGTGGCTAATCTGAGATGCGGTAAACGGACTTTGCATACACTCTCATGTTTAATGACATCCCATAGTCAAAGAGATCCAGAAGAGAAATAGTGAAAATACCTCTCTAAATACCAATGTATTTAGAGTCAAATAAATTCAGAAGCTCAGTTTTACACAGACTATGTAATAGTTAACTGGGCAAGATAAAGCAAACATTTTATCACTGCATTAATTTTATCACTTTATTCCTCATCACATAAACGTCTGGTGGCTCTTCATTGTCTCCAGACATGTCCAGACTCCCCAACTTGGCATCTAAGACCTTCAGTAATCTGCTTCTGTACAACTCTATGCCCTTTTCTTTCCCCATATGCACCCTAGAGAGTAGAGTATGTAGGTCTATTCTTGCCATAGACGTAGAAATGGACAGGCAGTAGCTCAAACATACTGAGACCATAGCAACTTGAATTTGTTGAGCATCTATTATCTGCCAGAAACTGTGCTAAGTGTAAATATTTTCTCTTATTCTTTAAAACCACAGACACACGCACACACACACACTGCAAAATGGGTCTGAACATTACTCCCATTTTTTACAGATGAAAAAAGTCAGGCATATGGAAAAGATGAGCCACTTGCTCAGGGTAAATGGCTATGAAGGGGCCAACTCAAGAACTCTGACATGAAGCCAAAACTCCCTGACTCTAAAGCTTGTTTTCAGCAACAACAGCAACATGATATTCCCTAAAGAATTTTCTTTGAAGGAAATGTCAAATTAAAATTGCACTCATTTATTCTGGGGACCTTTCATCAATAGGTACTTACTGACCTTCCCCTGTGTTCCCAAACAGTGCTAGGCTCTATAGAAATTTATGGTTTAGAGAGGTGCAAAAGGGAGAGAATATGTGTATATGTATAAATGACTTTCTTGGCTATGCAGAAGCTAGCACAGTGTCATAGAGCAACCATGCTCTAATAAAAATAAAATAACATTAAAAAATAAATTTATGGTCTAATAGAGATAAAACCCATCCATATGTAATAATAGAAAGGCTCTAGGGCAGGGGCATTGTACATGTGGCTTGTATGTCTCCACTCTACTCTCTTAGGCCCATTGCTAGATATCTCTTTATTCATTCCCATGAAGCCTGGATTCAGATTCAGAAACTTGCAACACTGACCTTCAGTCAGTCACAACTGACGAGACATGGTGTGCAAGATGAAACCTATTTCACTTTACTTTTCTAGGAGAACAGAATTCATGGTGGAAGGATTGTTGGAACTGTAGTGCTGAAAACTTACTACAGTTGAGTTTCAACAAAACCATTTTAGAGTTTTATAGTTGCCAACTAGGGTACTTCAGCCTAAGGAATCATCACATGGCATGTTATGAAATGTATTCACTGTATATTTCACCTTTCATTTCTCTCCTCCTTATGAAGGGAAAAATGCAGAGCACAGGAGACCCTGGCTGGTGTGTCTCAGCGCACCATCAGGCATTGTTCTTGCCAGGACTAGTCTTTCAGGTAGCTCTTCTTTTTTATTTTGAGGAAAAATTGATTTAATGTCCCCTCGCCTTTCTGATCAATACAACCTTGTTTCCACATACAAACCCATGACTTGGCAGTGTGTGTTAGTTGCTCAGTCATGCCCAACTCTGCGACCCCATGGACAGTTGCCCGTCAGACTCCTCTGTCCATGGAATTCTCCAGGGAAGAGTATTGGAGTGGCTTGCCATTCCCTTTCCCCAGGGATCTTCCTGATCCAAGAATCAAACCTGGATCTCTCGCATTGGAGGCAGATTCTTTACCATCTGAGTCACGAGGAAAGCAACAGCAATTTTTATAATTGGCTTCGACAGGATAGCTTTTTAGAAATAACTTATATTTCTTCTAATTAAACATAATTACACTAGCTGTTTACAAGGCAGGTTTTAGAAAGAAATTTTTGACAGTTGTGTCACAAGGAGTATCAGTATATGGTCCATGGTTAACCAGATCAGCCTGGTTTAATAATGACGACAATGACGACAACAGCAACAACAAAAACAAAAACAATAAAACTTCATGAAACATTCTTTTCACTTGGAGTCAGTCCTGAGTGAAGAGAATCTTTGTGAGTCAAAAACTGGTCTCCACGGAGGCACATTTTCTGCTTGTAATAAGTAAGAAACCGCTCCGTTTTTTCTCACTCTTCTCATTGGTATTGTTTTTTGTTATGGATGTTATAGGGGCAATGTTTGCATGATTGGTTATGAAATGAACAAAAACTGCAATATTTCCTTTTCCAGATGAGGAGATACTAGCCTTTCATGTATTCCCATTAAGGAAAAAAGAAATAATTTGCCTGACATTTGGTTGAGAACCTCCTGCCCATGATATTTTCTACTACATTTCCTAGCAGCCCTGCCCTGCCCTGAAATAGTTCTTCAGAAAAAAATGATATGGCAGAGGGTAAACCTCAGGGCAAAAAGTGACTTTAGTATTAAGCTACTGGGAGACCTTTTATTATGGTTAATTGTCATTGGCCTCATCTCAGAAATTCATGTGTTCACTTCATCTGCTTGGCTGTCTAGACAAACCTCCCCTAAATGTAGTTTATTCAGGAATTCCTACTGCTGATCTGTTTTCTCCAGTTTTGCTCAGTATTTTCTGTGCTTTAGGATCCTAATGAGATAAAGTTTCATCTTGAGAAGTTAGGAGAATTTATTACTATTATTGTCATAGCAGCGAAAGGAGATGAATTTATTTAGCAGCATCTGAAAATAGAATTGCCTCAACGTTGACGCCTGCTGCTGATGCTAAATGATGAATACTAAGCACCTGGCACACACTTTGTGTTTCTCTTCATTTATCTGTTCTTCATATTCTGGTGCTTAAAGATACATGGAGCCCATTCTCACTATGCTCTACTCTGGGTTGGGAACCAGACAGTAGATGTTACTGATTATTTGTTGAGCATCCATATGATGTGGGGAACTGTACAAAGCACAGCATGGAATTCTAGAAGGAGCATTAAGTATGTAGAACCTAACCAGAAATCCAGCATTGGAGTGTTAGCTCAGTGAAACTCCAAGTTTGGTGACCTTGAGCAAATTGCTTAACTTTCCTGAGATTCATTGTCATTAACTCTAAAGTAGGAGTAAGTAATATTAGCTGTCCTGTATTACTTAAAGAGTTGATGTGAGGTCTCACGGTGTTATTGCTTGGGCTAGAATTCTGGAGGGGCTTCCCTGGTGACTTGGTGGTAAAAGAATCTGCCTGAAGTGCAGGAGACCTGGGTTTTATCCCTGGGTTGAAAAGATGCCCTGGAGAAGGAAATAGCAGCCCACTCCAGTATTCTTGCCTGGGAAATCGGAGTCTGGCAGGCTGCAGTCCATGGGATCACAAGAGTCAGCAACGACTTAGTGACTGAACCACCATCACCAGCGTTCTGCAATTGTGGTGTCTTTGCATACTGAAGGCCAAGGACAGCCCTTCCCATAGCTATAGTGAGCAAGCACCTCCTAATACTTCTGCCTTGGAACTTTCGAGGCCTACATTTCTTTTGAGTGAGTGAAAGTTGCTCAATCGTGTCCGACACTTTGCGACCCATGGACAAGCCATGAAATTCTCCAGACAAGAATACTGGAGTGGGTAGCCCTTCCCTGCTCCATGGGATCTTCCTAACCCAGGGACTGATTCCAGGTCTCCTGCATTGCAGGTGGATTTTATACCAGCTGAGCCACCAGGGAAGCCCACATTTCTTTTACTTGAGGATAAAGCCTTTCATTACACAGTCAGAAGTCTGCTTCCAAGGGTGGTCCCATGTGGAATGAAAAATACATAGATGAACTCTGCAGCCAGACCTATTCATTTTCTTACTGTGATCTTGAAACAATGCATAAACTCTCTGAGCCTCCATGTCTTCCCCTGGAAATTGGAGATGAGGAGTACCTGCTTCCATAGTGTTGCTAGGAGATTTGAATGAGATGATATCTGCCAAGTACCTAGCAGAGAGTAGGCTTACAAAATGGTAGTTACTTTGGTAAACTGGGGAGCAGAGTGGGTGTCCAGAGTGCTCTTTCACCCTTAAGTTTTAATCTGTTACCTTAAGCCTGGCAAGAGTTGCATGAACCTCTGGGAATGTGGCAATTCATTTTCTTTGTCTTCAACCAGGGGAAGAGAGTTTGATGAAGGACAAAAAGCCCCAACATACATCCTTTTGAAACCTCAGCTATACCTCATCTGTAAAACTGAGCTAATATTTTAGTTAAGAAAACTCAAGTCCAAAGCAGGGGAAGTAGGTTGTCCATGTGAGCAAATTAGTAAGTGGGAGAGCTGAGACTAAACATGCAGTCTAACCCCAAAGCCTGTGTGATTTCCACTGATGCCAAGCAACCTCACGTAGCTAGAGTCTCAGGATATTTCTTGTGACAGGTGATGGGACGGGGGTTGCATGGCAGACATCCCAGCTCCAGGCCCCTACTAATGAGGGTGATTGCTGAAAATGGTAGTGGCACCTTAGCTACCATTCCCTTCAAAACCATCCTGCTGACTTAGCTCCCAATGATTGGTAAGATTTTAACTGAGAAAAAACAAACTCTTTGGAATAAAGTATTAGGGAGATCAAATTTCTCTGCTCTAGTCAATTGCTATGACCATGGAGGAATGGGATTAGAGGTAAGTCCTATTTATATCTAGTTTCCTCTCACACTTGTCAGCCTTTGACTCCTCACAGAAGACTCAGCACAGCATGGAGAGAGTGTCACTGTGGTAGTGTGTGGCTGACTGTGTCTGTTGCCCAGGGGAGACTGAGTCTGCCTGTCTTTATTCATCGTAATTCAAGAACCTATCTATCACGAACTTCCAGCTTGCCTTCTCTTGTTGGTATAGAACCTCTGCATCTCTCATTCTAGCCTGTCTCCTGGCTTCCTGTTTGTTTCTATATAGCTGCCCCTCAAAGGCTTACCCACCTGACTCATCTCAGAGCGCCTTTTTCCAACAGCTCGTTTTCTGACTGTGACTGTTGGGGTATAAGATACCTGATAGTGTGTTGTTGTTGCGCAGTTGCTAAGTTGCGTCCAACTTTGCGACCCCATGGACTGCAGCACGCCAGGTTTCCCTGTCCTTCACTACCTCCCAGAGTTTGCTCAAACTCATGTCCACTGAGTCAGTGATTCTGACCATCTCATCTTCTGCTACCCACTTCTTTTACCTTCACTCCTTCCCACCATCAGGGGCTTTTTCAGTTCTTTGCATCAAGTGGCCAAAATATTGGAACTTCAGCATCAGTCCTTCCAATGAAGATTCAGGGTTGATTTCCTTTAAAATCGACTGGTTTGATCTCCTTGCTGTCCAAGGGACTGTCAAGAATCTTCTCCAGCACCACAATTTGAAAGCATCAACTCTTCAACACTTAGCCTTCTTTATGGTTCAACTCTCACATCCTTACATGACTTTGGAAAAACTATAGGTTTGACCATATCACAAGCTGGAATCAAGATTGCTGGGAGAAATATCAACTACCTCAGATGTGCAGATAATACCACTCAAGTGGCAGAAAGTGAAAAGGAACTTAAGAGCCTCTTGAAGGTGAAGGAGGAAAGTAAAAAGCTGACTTGAAATTCAACATTGAAAAAAATAAGATCATGGCATCCAATTCTATCACTTCATTGCAATTAGAAAGGGAGAAAGTAGAAGCAGTGACAGACTTTATTTTCCTGGGCTCCAAAATCACTGCAGACAGTGACTGTGGCCATGAAATTAAAAGTCACTTGCTCCTTGGAAGGAAAGCTATGACAAACCTTGTAGTGTAGCCTTCCTCAAAAGATCAAGACCAATCTATTTCTCCTGCCTGATCTTCTACTAGTCTTGTACAACTTCAGCTTGAGTCAGGCTCCTCTACCTATTTCTAGGACACAATCATTCCTATACCTGGCATTGTTCATGCTAGTTCTCTGCCCCTTCCCATTACTGACACTTGCTTATAGATTGAGGGAACTACTCTTGGTCTCCTATCAATGTGTCTTACCTCCCCAACTAAGTGGTTCATACATTGGAGGAAAGGAATTCTTATTTCACCTTATTTTTAAAATCCACCCTCCAGATCCATCTTCACTATTCCCTTCTGTCCTGGCTCTGAGCACATACAGTAGGATCTCAACAAATCCTTGGGGAATCGAATTAATTGAATCCAATCAGCTTGACTCATCTGTCTCCTGCTGGGCCAAGACCACTATAAAGTTGTATTCCTTGCACACAGAGCTCACTGTCTCAAATCTATTCTCTTTTTAATATTGTTGATGCTATTTCATTTTCTGCACTTTTCATTGCTTTGGTCTTGTGTTCATGTCACCCCTCCTCCACACTCAGGTAGCAACCAAGAAAGGCCTTTCAGTGAGCACTGTGAAATGAGCTATCACAGTAACTATTTGACCTTGGGATGCCCTTCCTGTCCCAGGATGGTGGGGTCTTGCAAGTGTACCATCCAGGCCTCCTAAGGTTTCCTTTCTGGCCTCATTGTAGCACTTCGCTTTCCATTCAAATGCCATTAATGGAGAACATGTTCTTCAGAAATGGAAAATATGTTCATTAAAATCAATTCATACAGAAAAATACAGCACTCTTAACAAAAAAGAAAATTAAGCATATTTGCAACCTGAGGAATAATTGACTTTGTTGAAATCCCTCCATCTAAAGGATCAGCTCTTTCTTCAAAGCTCTATAGGGTAATTAATACGGTGTTCTTGACAAAAGTGCTGATTAGTAATGGCTTGTAGATCCATATTATTCAGCACTGTCTTTCAGAGGCTCTGTCCAACGAAAACATTTCTAGTGCCAGTGGAGCTGCTGGGTCCACTAATTGGAAATATGAATATAGGGTGCAGTACATTCTTTGGACATTTAATTTTTTCAGTTTCCTTTCTCAATTCCTATAAAGCACCACATTCTTGAAGGATCTGAATTGGCCAGGAGGAGGGAGAGTAGTTAAATGTGCAGTAGATAGTCATTTTCTATACATTGGAAACTACCAAGGGGACAAAATTCTGTGAGTTCAGATGGATGAAAAGGCTGGGAAGAGATAAGGGGTTAATTTGCAGCACCTGCTGAATGCAATGTCTTACTGAAATATCTTTTTAAGATCTCAGTTGTCAGTAAGGGTGGGTGACGTGACTGCAGACTGGAGGAGGTAAGTAGGATTAAAGAGGGATGTTTGAAAAGAAAAATTGCCTGGAGAAACAGAGGAGCAGCACCTAGGGGATTTCTCTTTTACTCAGGTTAATTGCAGCCTGTGCTTGAAAGTGCTTTGTTTCCCAGCTGGACAACATAGCATTGGTTTTACAAGCAGAGACCCAGGAGTCAGGCTGGTTCTACCACTTACTACCTGGGTAGCCTCAGGGAGACTGTGCCTCAATTTCTTTATCTGTAAAATGGTATAGTAAAAGTACCTGCCTCATGAGGTTGTGTGAAGATTAAATGAGTTGATGTATGCGAAGTATTAGGAACAGAGACTGATGCACAGCACTGTCTAAGTAAATTCGAATATGTTTTTTGGTTTAGAATGATTCTCTGAGCCTAATCTCCTTGTGCTATGGCTGCCTATCTTCTACTTTAGGCTTGGTAGGCAGTTCCTACTCTGTTCTCTTACTTGATTTCTTCTGTTTAAAGATAAACACACTGGGGGCTTCACTGGTGGTCCAGTGGTTAAGATTCTATGTACCCAATGCAGGGGGCCTGGGTTCAATCCCTGGCAGGGAACTAGATCCCACATGCCATGACTAAGACTCAGAACAGCCAAATAAATAATAAATAAATAAAACACACATTGAAGAAAAAAAAGCACACTGAAAGCTGCTGCGTATACCTGAAAGGAAGTAATGAGACTAGGTAAAAACTTCTTTCGAGCAAAAACCTATGACACTGCTCCTAGTTTGCAGGTGCAGTAGGTCAGATTGGCTTGAGCCAAATCATGTGTCCTGTTAGAAAATCTCAGATCACTATGGTCACTGACAGAATGGACAGATTTACATTTGTGGGTTAGATTACAACCATGCATGTGTTCAGGTGCTTCAGTCTTGTCCAACTCTTTGAGACCCCATGGGTTGTAGCCCTCCAGGCTCCTCTGTTCGTGGAATTCCCTAGGCAAGAATACTGGAGTAGGCTGCCATGCCCTTCTCCAGGGAATCTTCCCAGCCCAGGGATGGAGCCCAGGTCTCCTGCTTGGTAGGCGGATTCTTTACCCTCTGAGCCACCAGGGAAGTAAGATGTACTTTCCAGTGACATGCTTGGGGACCCTCCTAGGTTTATTGAGTACTTAACATCACCAGAGAAAGGAAAAATAGGGGAGTTAAACCAAGAGTGGAGTGAACAATGGCACAGCAAAGTCTTATATTGCTTTTTCCAGACCCCTAGAGGCACAAACGCTAAGCAGTCTGACCCTGAATCCAAAGGCTTCTGTTATTTTCTTTTTTTGCAAAATTAGCCTCATATTTTCATAACTGACACCCTCCTTTCAGAAGGCATGTATTTTTTTAAAAAAAATATGTATTGAGTTTCCTGGACATGTCTTACTATTTCTTTTGATCATAGTAACAAACTGTAACATACTGGTGTTATCCTTGTTTTATAATGGAACTGAGTTTAAGTGAGATTGGATGTATCAGAGGTCATGTACTATTTTATGTGTTGTGACATTTTCCAAAATGGAAATTGGTTTATTGCTTTTTTATACAATCATTTTTATTGTAGGAAAAACTCATACACAGTGTTAAGATAAATGAGAATATACAGAAAGGCTTAAAGAAGTGGAAAAAACCCTCAGGTTAATACTAGATCCCACATGCCATGACTAAGACTCAGAACAGCCAAATAAATAATAAATAAATAAAACACACATTGAAGAAAAAAAAGCACACTGAAAGCTGCTGCGTATACCTGAAAGGAAGTAATGAGACTAGGTAAAAACTTCTTTCGAGCAAAAACCTATGACACTGCTCCTAGTTTGCAGGTGCAGTAGGTCAGATTGGCTTGAGCCAAATCATGTGTCCTGTTAGAAAATCTCAGATCACTATGGTCACTGACAGAATGGACAGATTTACATTTGTGGGTTAGATTACAACCATGCATGTGTTCAGGTGCTTCAGTCTTGTCCAACTCTTTGAGACCCCATGGGTTGTAGCCCTCCAGGCTCCTCTGTTCGTGGAATTCCCTAGGCAAGAATACTGGAGTAGGCTGCCATGCCCTTCTCCAGGGAATCTTCCCAGCCCAGGGATGGAGCCCAGGTCTCCTGCTTGGTAGGCGGATTCTTTACCCTCTGAGCCACCAGGGAAGTAAGATGTACTTTCCAGTGACATGCTTGGGGACCCTCCTAGGTTTATTGAGTACTTAACATCACCAGAGAAAGGAAAAATAGGGGAGTTAAACCAAGAGTGGAGTGAACAATGGCACAGCAAAGTCTTATATTGCTTTTTCCAGACCCCTAGAGGCACAAACGCTAAGCAGTCTGACCCTGAATCCAAAGGCTTCTGTTATTTTCTTTTTTTGCAAAATTAGCCTCATATTTTCATAACTGACACCCTCCTTTCAGAAGGCATGTATTTTTTTAAAAAAAATATGTATTGAGTTTCCTGGACATGTCTTACTATTTCTTTTGATCATAGTAACAAACTGTAACATACTGGTGTTATCCTTGTTTTATAATGGAACTGAGTTTAAGTGAGATTGGATGTATCAGAGGTCATGTACTATTTTATGTGTTGTGACATTTTCCAAAATGGAAATTGGTTTATTGCTTTTTTATACAATCATTTTTATTGTAGGAAAAAACTCATACACAGTGTTAAGATAAATGAGAATATACAGAAAGGCTTAAAGAAGTGGAAAAAAACCCACTATCAACATTTTGGTTATATAGCCTTTTAAGACTGCTTCCCTTTATCTGCATATCTATTTCTTCTCTTGTAGATTATGGTTTATTACAAGATAATATAGCTCTGTGTGCTACATAGTAGGCTCTTCTTGTTTATTTTATGTATAGTAGATTGTATCTGCTAATCCCATACTCCTGATTTATCCGTCCCTCTTTCCTTTCCCCTTTGGTAACCATAATTTGGTTGCTTTGCCTTTGAGTCTACTTCTGTTTTGTAAGTAAGTTCATTGGTATCATATTTTAGATTCCATACAGATGTGAACATATCTCTTTCTCTATCACGTCATTTGTATTTGAGGAATCTCCAAGATATCAGTCCGTCTCTAATCAGGACTAATATAACCAACACAAGTATTGTAGAAAGTGAAGGTCACTCAGTTGTGTCCAACTCTTTGCCACCCGTGGATGAGCCATGGAATTCTCCAGGTGAGGATACTGGAGTGGGTAGCCTTTCCTTTCACCAGGGGATCTTCCCCACACAGGGATCAAACCCAGGGCTCCTGAATTGCAGGAGGATTCTTTATTGTCTGAGCCATCAGGGTGGCCCAGGAATACTGGAGTGGGTCGCTTATCCCTTCTCCAGGGGATCTTCCTGACCCAGGAATCGAACCAGGGTCTCCTGCACTGCAGGCAGATTCTTTACCAGCTGAACTAAGAAGAAAGCCCTGCAGAAAGTTTCCCTGTTTGTCAATTGGCCCATTTCTGCTTGTGCACCTTCCTTGCATGCTAAGCAAAAGATTTATCAAGAGTTAGAATTGTTCTAAAAAGCCAGATACTGGATTCCCTTGAAAACTGTGAGTTCCCCTCATTTTAGGTGGTCTCTGTTTATTTTCCACACTTTATCTCATACCCTATTCTCTCAAGTCCTCTGAAAGGCACTGTGGATCTCTGACATCATAACACACCAGGAGAAAAGAAGAGGTTGCACATTGGGTATAAGGCATGAAATCTTTGGTGACCAGAATGTCAGTTGTCCTCATCTTTGAAATCAGTGCTTTCTAACCCCCTGCACTGCAACCATGACATAAGTAGCAAACCTTGCTTTGGAACCCTGGTGGAAAAAGGTAAGATGTATAGCTCTGAGAGGCAGTCAGCACTGGGACTTTGAGACTGAAAGGTCAATATGTCATCAATGCATAGACAAACTGGTAACTCATTTGTAGCGCACCAGGCTAATGGGCCTTCCCTTGTGGCTCAGATGGTAAAGAGTTTTCCTGCAATGTGGGAGATCCAGGTTCGATCCCTGGATCGGGAAGATCTCCTGGAGAATGAAGTGGCAACCCATTCCAATGTTCTTGCTTCAAGAATCCCATGAACAGAGGAGCGTGGTAGGCTATTTTCCATGGGGTCACAAAGAGTCAGACATGACTGAGAGCAACTAACTCACTTTTTTCAGAGTCCTGGGACAGACTGATTAGGAAGCACTGCTAGTTAATCACGATAATTAATAACTACCTCTCCTCACATAGCTCTGTTGGTTATATCTCTGTTGACCTCTCCTGGCTTGAACTTCCTCATGGCTTCTGGCAGATATTCTATCAGATAAGAACTGGCTTATAGACTATAATTAGATTGCTGTTGACAATGCTGTGGCTCAAGAAAGAAGAGTGGGTGGCTAGCAGGTGCTGCCAGAATATAAAGTGAGCCTGTGAAATCCCTACACAAACGTGAGGCAATACACCAGGTACTCTAGGAAAGTCCCTCATCCAAGCATAATTTTTAAAAGTTTCTTGTTTTCCCAATGTTTCACTTTTAGCAGCAAGGAATGTTGGAGAATTGGACAGGATCTGAAAGGCTGTCTAGTCTGATGGTAAAGAGTGTGGTGCTCCAATCATTTCAAGCTGGATTCTGATCCCAGCTCTGCCACTTCCTGTCTGTGTGACATGGGACATGTTACTTGACCTCAGTTTTCTCATCGCTAAAATGCAGACAATAAAAGCAGTGTGGTTGTAGGATTTCTGAGGTGTAGGGGAATGAGCAGTCTGCTTTTGAGAGAACCTGAGGGGAAGCAAGGACTAGTGGTAGAGCCAGATTTCAGGTAAGGAAAGAAGTGCTATGTGAAGAAGCTGGACATGTTGGAGAATTTGCCTGCCTTGAAATGCTGATTCCAGAGAGCACAGTGGAAAGGGTTGGCAAAAGGGAAAGGAAGTACAGAGAAGGGATTTGGACTAAATGAGGGTATTTAGACATTTTGATCCTTTCCCTTTTGTACTTTTATGAGAGGTGGTTGAGTGAATGTCTTTTCTTCCTCACTAAAATCCTAAGAGGGTATCTCCTCTTGGTAGTCCCACAGGCCATGCATGAAGTATTCAAGAAAGACTAGAGTGATAAAAATATTCTCTTACCTGGGACTTGTCTGGTGGCCCAGTGATTAGGACTTTGCCTTCCAATGCAGGTGGTGGGGGTTCTATCCCTGTCGGGGAGCTAAGATCCCACATGCCTCGTGGTCAAAATAACCAAAACATAAAGCAGCAGCAATACTGTAACAAGTTTAATAAAGACTATAAAAGTGGTCTACATCCAAAAAAAAAAAAAAAAACTTTTGAAACTATTCTCTTATCTGATCTGTTTTAAAGTTACCTGGAAGATATAACCTTGTCAAAGGAAAGTGTTAAAATATTCAAATACATTCTACCCAAGAGTTTCCCTTATTCCCCTTTCTCAATATCACTGTACTCCTACAAAGATCTCCCAGGGCATTGATCAGGAGTGCTTGTCCCCTTCCCACTACCATGCTGTTCCAGCTATTCTTTGATCTATATTTCATTAAAGTTTCCAGCAACTGGGGCCTGGAGTAAAAGCCAGGTTCAGCAGTCTAATGTTCCCAGAGTCTCTGGGAAAGACTCACTTGTTGCTGAAAATGCCCCTGGCCACACACTAGATGTCTGATAAGGTTGTACATTTTAGCTAGTAGTTGCACAGTTTCCACTTGGTAGAGACACTTCAGGCTCTTATTTCTTTCCCTGTTGATTAGATCTAGGTCACTTTGTATAATGGGCCAGCTAGTAAATCTTTTGGGCTTCCCTGGTGGCTAAGTGGTAAAGAATCTGCCTGCCAATGCCAAGAGACGTGGGTTCAATCCCTCTGCTGGGAAGATTCCCAGAGAAGGAAATGGCAACCCACTCCAGTATACCTGCCTAGAAATTCCCTTGGACAGAGGAACCTGGTGGGCTACAGTCCATGGGGTTTACAAAAGAGTTGGACATGACTTAGCAACTAAACAGCAACAACAAAGTAAGCCTTTTAGGCTTTGTGGGCCAAAGGGTCTCTGTCACAGGTAGTCAGTTCTGTCTTTGTAATGCAAAAGCAGCTACAGATAACACTGAAACAAATGATAAGTGGCTAAGTGTTCCAATAAAGCTTTATTGACAAAAATAAGCAGCAGGTTTGGCCAGCTTGTGTTGGCACACTTTGATTTCATAACTGTAACATGGCTACTTGATCATATAGGTTTGCCATTCTATTTTTAATATTTAATTACTATTTGGCTGCCCCAGGTCTTAGTTGTGGCTTGCAGGATCTTTTGTTGTGGCACGTGGACTCTATAGCTGTAGAGTATATATGTGATCCGGTGGCATGCAGGCTCAGTAGTTAAGGTGCACAGGCTTGGTTGCTGTGCAGCATATGGGATCTTAGTTCCCTGACCAGGGGTCGAATCCACTCCCCTGCATTGCAAGGCAGATTCTTAACTACTTGGCCCCCAGTCAAATCCCCAAGTTTGCCATTCTTAACAGAGTCGGAGACAGGGTATTCATTAAGTGTGTCAGCCTGAATGCCTGACCATTATTGCCTTTTTATCCCCGAGCGTGCCTCTGCCACTGTGGTCGTTATAGGGGCCTAATGAATTCTTCATGGTTTCTTCTCCTGGCTGCATTTTCAGGAATTATGATGAGTGAAGTCAGACTCTCTGGGTAAATGGCCATCAAATTCCCCATCAAATTCCTTTTCACCCACCTAATCTCTACTTGGCACCTAATGTTGTTTTCTTTCTTTTCCTTCATGCTTTTCCATTATCTGAAAGATGTCCTTCCCCTTGCAATATCGTTTTTGATTTTGCTGTTTAGCCAAAATCACCTTGACTGTACAGTGCAGGTTAACCAGGATTTGTAGTCAGAAAAAAAGAGGCCTGAGTAAGCAGCTTTTCATTAATGAACTTGACCTAGGTTTGCCCTCTTGATTAGATCTTCTTGCTTTGTACCAGAAAGCCATCTGTTAAATTTAAAATCCTAGACTGGACCCTGAAATAGTTAAAGGACATTAGAGTAAAAACTGATGAAGTCCAGCAGTTTAATTAATATGAATACACCAATATTTTTAAACTTAGTTTATATTAGGGTATAGCCAATTAACAATGTAGTAATGGTTTCAGGTGGACAACAAAGGAACTCAGCCATACATACATGTGTATCCATTCTCCCTCAAACTCCCCTCCTACCCAGGCTGCCACATAACATTCAGCAGAGTTCCCTCTGCTATACAGTTAGTCCGTTCTGGTTATCCATTTTAAATACAGCAGTGTATACATGTCCATCCCAAACTCCCTAACTATCCCTTGTCCCTGGCAACCATATGTCCATTCTATAAGTCTGAGGAATACCCATGTTAATTTGTTACTTTTGACAAAGGTACTATAGTTATATAAGATATTGACATTAGGGGAAACTGAGTGAAGAGTATATGGGAGCTTTCTGTTCTCTCTCTGCAGCTTTTCTGTGAATCTAAAATTATCCCCAAATACATAGTTTATTTTTTAAAAAATGCCTGCTTAACTGATCTCTGATCCTCATTCCTGCTGCTTCACGGCTATCATGACTATCTCATCTCTGGTAGCAGCTATAAAGTGCAACTCCCTCCGCTCCGCCCCCTACAGTTGCTTCCCTGAAACGAAATAGACCGAGGACACTTCTGGGCTAGATAGGAATGCACTTCTTTCATACTTCTCTCCTCTGGCTACATACTTCTTTGAAAATAGATCTTTAACACACAGTGAGACCAAAGAAAGTGTGAAGAGTCTCTTGAATTGTCAATAACAAAAAGAAATCTCTTTGGGTTCTTGCTCTACAGGACATAAGCCGTAACAGTTGGCAAAGAAAAAAATGGCAGTTGGTTGGATTGATCCCTCCTTAGGGAATAGATTCCCAGTTTTGCTGTTTAGCCAAAATCACCTTGACTGTACAGTGCAGGTTAACCAGGATTTGTAGTCAGAAAAAAAGAGGCCTGAGTAAGCAGCTTTTCATTAATGAACTTGACCTAGGTTTGCCCTCTTGATTAGATCTTCTTGCTTTGTACCAGAAAGCCATCTGTTAAATTTAAAATCCTAGACTGGACCCTGAAATAGTTAAAGGACATTAGAGTAAAAACTGATGAAGTCCAGCAGTTTAATTAATATGAATACACCAATATTTTTAAACTTAGTTTATATTAGGGTATAGCCAATTAACAATGTAGTAATGGTTTCAGGTGGACAACAAAGGAACTCAGCCATACATACATGTGTATCCATTCTCCCTCAAACTCCCCTCCTACCCAGGCTGCCACATAACATTCAGCAGAGTTCCCTCTGCTATACAGTTAGTCCGTTCTGGTTATCCATTTTAAATACAGCAGTGTATACATGTCCATCCCAAACTCCCTAACTATCCCTTGTCCCTGGCAACCATATGTCCATTCTATAAGTCTGAGGAATACCCATGTTAATTTGTTACTTTTGACAAAGGTACTATAGTTATATAAGATATTGACATTAGGGGAAACTGAGTGAAGAGTATATGGGAGCTTTCTGTTCTCTCTCTGCAGCTTTTCTGTGAATCTAAAATTATCCCCAAATACATAGTTTATTTTTTAAAAAATGCCTGCTTAACTGATCTCTGATCCTCATTCCTGCTGCTTCACGGCTATCATGACTATCTCATCTCTGGTAGCAGCTATAAAGTGCAACTCCCTCCGCTCCGCCCCCTACAGTTGCTTCCCTGAAACGAAATAGACCGAGGACACTTCTGGGCTAGATAGGAATGCACTTCTTTCATACTTCTCTCCTCTGGCTACATACTTCTTTGAAAATAGATCTTTAACACACAGTGAGACCAAAGAAAGTGTGAAGAGTCTCTTGAATTGTCAATAACAAAAAGAAATCTCTTTGGGTTCTTGCTCTACAGGACATAAGCCGTAACAGTTGGCAAAGAAAAAAATGGCAGTTGGTTGGATTGATCCCTCCTTAGGGAATAGATTCCCAGTATTTGATATTTTCTAAATTCTTTTTCAAGGATTGCCTATTCAATGTGCCGGTGGAAAAGGGGACCAGATAGAGTGAATTGACAGGAGGTTAACAAGATTCTTAGTTTCTGTTGCCGCCTAATTAATGTGGCCCAGAGTTCTTCACTCCTACCAGCTAGGCCTAGGGCTTTAAAATGTTCCCTATTAAAATGCAAATGTTGCCTAGTAGGGGTATAAGTCAAGTAAAACTGAGCAGAGCCTCAATGAAGTATGAGGACCTGGAGGGGAGCTGTGGTGGGTAGTTATGTTTCTGCTTCATATGTTTTGGTCAAAACTATTTTAAGTACTCCCATGTAGAGTAACATAAAAAATAGCCTTAAGGAAAAATGCATAAATGAATAGTTTTGTGGCTGGGCCCATTTATATGTAAACATGCTTTGATTTAGTTATTTTCTTCCCTCGGTTAAATGTAGGTTCAGTTCACCATCTATTTGTCAGGTGGGACAAGCAAAGGAACAGGGAAATTAGGTTGAGGCAAAAGCTCTAAGACGTGGAGATTGGGATCCTAAGAGTCAGCTGTGGCAAAAAGGAAGAGGCAAGTTATCATTTTTTCATTAGTTCATTAAACATATATTTTGGAATGCTCGACTATGAACCAGGCACTATTCTAGGCACTGAGGGAACAGACCAACAAAATTCACTATCTTCTTAGGGCTTGAAAACATATATATAATATGCCAAGAAGCAGTAAGTGCTATGAAATAAAACAAATCAGGATAAAGGAATAGTGATAATTAGAGAACGGGTGTTATCCCAGAATTAGGGGAGCATGATATAGAGACTGAAAAATCCAGTGTAGCAGCAAGCCAACACCAGCAAGCAAGAGAGACTGAAGACAAATGCTAATGCTTGGGCAGAAGTCTTTGTTCTCTACTCTGGTCTGTCCTTTGTTGGTTGTGGCAGACTTTAGTTCACAGGTATTGATTAGAATCCTAAAAGAATCTAAAAAACAGGGGCAAATTGTGGCTCTGAAGGTGGGGTTGAGTTTTATATATGGTCATTAAAATATCTTGACATTTAGAAACATTTATTTATATGCCAACTGTGGCTTGCACTTACTCTGTGTTGCAAGCCACACCCAATTTCCATTTTCCTGATAGTCTACAGCTTGGATTAAAGGGGATGTGGGATGGGTTTTGGAGTTAAACCGTAAAGGGAGGAATTTTCCAAAGCAAAATGAAAAATCTTAAAATTGATGTTAAAATCTTAGCCCTGGAGGCTTAACATCTAAACAGTTCTTAAAAACCAAAAAATATGAGAGTGCATAATACAGTACTTGATTAAAATCTGTGTTTAGCAGGTATTTGAATGTATGAATGAACGAACTGAACAAATTCAACAACAGAAGGAAAAACTAGAAGCAAAAAGATTAAAAAAAAAAAAAAAAAGAGGCTTCCTCTGATAGGAGATAGACTTTTTCTCCAAACATAAATTCCCACTGGGGATTTGCATCTTTTGAAATAGGGCCATTTACAAGCAGTTAATGAAACTTCTCTTTTTTTCCTTAAAAGCTGTGTTAATTAAATGGGGTCAGTTCATTTTTCTTACTTAAAGAACTAGTTAATGTACCTTATGGACTTATAGGTCAGAACACTGTGGTCTCATTGTATCCATATCATTTCAGGACCTTGGGTTTCATGGAACTAAGAGCAGCCTCTTTACCTTATTCTCTTTAAAGATAGGAGGAAGATTATTGCGCCCCCTCCCACCCCAGTTTTTCAGTTTTGAGATTTAGATGCCTCTGAATATAATGATAAATCTATAGCTGTTACCTTTCTTTCTTCCTTTAAGAGATGACTGCTTAAATTATCATCTTAGCCATGGTACTTGAACCGCTCATTTACTTCAAAATGCTATCATTTTAAAATTTAATCAGAAAAGTGTATTCTGTCCAAGTTGCAGAACAACACATGCAATTGAACAAGACAAGTATTTTTTCTCTCTTAACTTGCACATGGAAAGCAAATACAAAATTCGAATGCAGACTCTTCAAAGTGGAATTTCTAATACCCCCTTTCCCCCTTTATCCCAAGAGAAGAGGACAAATCAGTTCTAGTTCATGTGTTCCTTTCTGGCCAAGGCAGAAAGTATTCATCATGCTCTGGGCAGAAAGTCATGTGGTCTCCTAAAAATCATGCTTTGCTTTCACATTCAGCTATTTGCTATGTTTCCCTGGAGACTTTTTGGATGAAGAGATCACCTCTCCAGAATGAATGTGTTCAACTTTTTTTTTTTTTTTAATTGCAACACTAGAATTCGTTTGAGATCTTGATGAGAGAAATGGCTTTAGACTATAGCCAGTGACTGCAAGACTGGTTTATTGTGTAGTGATTCCTTCTTTCTCATCAGGAGCTCCCAGCGAAACTACCTAAATGTTAACTATCTTGTTTTCGATTAAGAACCTGTAAATAATCCCAAATTCATTACCCAAGTACTTTCTTAACTGTGCTGAAAACCTGGACTGAGTCTACTTACATCGGCTAATGGTTATAGAATCCTAGAACTCAAAGGAATCTTAGAGATTATAAAATTCAACCATACCATCTTAGACAGGGGAAACTAAGACTCAGCAGGGAAGTCGCTTGCACAACAAATCAGTGGTAGAGCTAGGATTATAAGAGAATTTTCTTGAGTCCCAATCTAGTGCACTTTAAACTGTTAAACTGTTTTCTAATTGGTTCAGCATTGTAAGTAGCTTCTGTGTGGTTATGTTCCTGGCATGCTACTTCCTCTGTGTGCTGTCGACAGCAACTGTGTCCCAATGGTGGCATTAGGAGAAGAAAGTATTCTTGCCTTCTCTCCAACTTTGCCCCAGTTTTAGTCACCTGCCCTCCAGCATCAGCTGTTTTGTTAAAGAGATACAGTTTCACAGTAGATAGTTGAGATTGATGAGTAAACAGATAATCTTGTTCAGTCTGCTTTGTTATCTGCTGTCATAGAACTGTGTTCCTTTTATCACAGTACTTATTTACCTCTGTGTGTCTAATGTGAGACTGAGGTTTGAAAGGCAGATAGCCTGGTGATTAACCACTTACACACTCTTAAACCAAACTGCTTGGGTACAAACTGTGGCTCCTTCCCTAAACTGTTTGACTTTGGGCAAAATGCTTAATATTTTCCTGCCTTAGTGTCATCATCTTTAAAATAGGGATCATAGTGGTACCCACCTCAGCCTCAAGAAAGGTTCAGTCAGAGAAACAGAACCACTAGAGGTGATAGAGAGTGAGAGATTTTGTTATAAAGATTAGACATGATGCAACTTTGAGAACTAATTAATTTCCATAAGACCCATTTCAGCATTTGATGTTGAACCTAAAATCAGCAGGGCAAGTGGGAGAACAAAGACAAATTGGAACCTAGGAGAACATGATCAATCCCGAAGGACCGTCTGGAACCTGTGCCTGTCTTGGCCTGCCTCCAGCCTGGTGATGCTCTTCACCAGCTTGCTCACGTGGACCTGCTCCAGACTTCAGAGCAACTGTAGGTTTGCCTCCTGTTCTGTGGCAGTGAGAGAAGCCAGTAGATCAGCAGCCATGGTCGAGAACTGAAAGAGTTCCTGGTCCCACAGTGGGCTTCAGAGTGTTAAAAATGTGTGCTTCTTCACTTTCACCTTTCAAAAATTACGTACAAATTCTTCTTATGGCCAAGCCTAAATTGGAACCATACAGGAAAGTAATTCTGGGGCCATAACTCTAGATTATAAGTAAGTTGACATAATAAAAGCTGCCAAGAAGTGCCTGCCATAGTCTCAGCACTTACTAGACATTAGCTATTACACTTACTAGTATGGCAGTTGGATTCATTTTTTTTCTCTTCGCCAAGATTGAAAGTGCCATCAGAGGAGAGAATGTGTATGTTTTGTGTACCATCGTATCCTACTGAATAGCATAGTGGCTGATATTATAAAATATTTGTTGAATGAATAGAAAGGGAGACAGACACTTTGGAGAAACTGTAACACTTGCAAAACAATCCATCAGTGAGTATTATTATGTTATGGGAAATGCAAATAGGGGTATAAGGTCTGGTGTCTATCACCACTTGTAGCTGAGGAGTAAGAAATTGGACGTTGAGGGTAGGAATAGCAATAGCCTGGTGATTAACCACTTACACACTCTTAAACCAAACTGCTTGGGTACAAACTGTGGCTCCTTCCCTAAACTGTTTGACTTTGGGCAAAATGCTTAATATTTTCCTGCCTTAGTGTCATCATCTTTAAAATAGGGATCATAGTGGTACCCACCTCAGCCTCAAGAAAGGTTCAGTCAGAGAAACAGAACCACTAGAGGTGATAGAGAGTGAGAGATTTTGTTATAAAGATTAGACATGATGCAACTTTGAGAACTAATTAATTTCCATAAGACTCATTTCAGCATTTGATGTTGAACCTAAAATCAGCAGGGCAAGTGGGAGAACAAAGACAAATTGGAACCTAGGAGAACATGATCAATCCCGAAGGACCGTCTGGAACCTGTGCCTGTCTTGGCCTGCCTCCAGCCTGGTGATGCTCTTCACCAGCTTGCTCACGTGGACCTGCTCCAGACTTCAGAGCAACTGTAGGTTTGCCTCCTGTTCTGTGGCAGTGAGAGAAGCCAGTAGATCAGCAGCCATGGTCGAGAACTGAAAGAGTTCCTGGTCCCACAGTGGGCTTCAGAGTGTTAAAAATGTGTGCTTCTTCACTTTCACCTTTCAAAAATTACGTACAAATTCTTCTTATGGCCAAGCCTAAATTGGAACCATACAGGAAAGTAATTCTGGGGCCATAACTCTAGATTATAAGTAAGTTGACATAATAAAAGCTGCCAAGAAGTGCCTGCCATAGTCTCAGCACTTACTAGACATTAGCTATTACACTTACTAGTATGGCAGTTGGATTCATTTTTTTTCTCTTCGCCAAGATTGAAAGTGCCATCAGAGGAGAGAATGTGTATGTTTTGTGTACCATCGTATCCTACTGAATAGCATAGTGGCTGATATTATAAAATATTTGTTGAATGAATAGAAAGGGAGACAGACACTTTGGAGAAACTGTAACACTTGCAAAACAATCCATCAGTGAGTATTATTATGTTATGGGAAATGCAAATAGGGGTATAAGGTCTGGTGTCTATCACCACTTGTAGCTGAGGAGTAAGAAATTGGACGTTGAGGGTGGTAGGAACCTCAGAAGCATAACGAAATTTGAGTAGGACAGGGCTTGTGATAGCAGAACTGGTCCTCCATTAGTGTAGTCCACCTATGCCAACTATTTTCCATTTGTTCTTACGGTCCTTACCCTCTCCACTCTGTTCTTTACCATAGGAGGCTGACCTTTACAGATGTATTCCTGGGTTATTTTGTCCTTTGACTTTGTTATTTGGGTACAGCCAATGAAAGGCAGCAGCAGAAGATGGGAAGAGATCAGAATGGTTAGTTTCCAAGGTTGATTCTGGTGTCACTGACTGAATTCTTCCCTCAAGGTCCACAGTGTATTGGGGAGGGGCTCCAATCTCCCACAGGCACAGCTGGGAGTCTTTCTCTAGATTCTAAAAACTGCTCCCTCTACTTGCCCCTGTAGGCCTAGAGGTGGAAAAGACTCCACGGCTATTGTTCACTTTAGGATGCCTCATCATTCTTTGTTAGTTTCTGTTAACCTTTCCCACACCGCTGAAGTAAACCCTTCATTCAACTCTTCTCAGTTACTCTTCTTTCTGAATGTGCCTGATGCTTCCTTCTCTAGCCCTTATTGAGACACCATCAATCCAATGTAGTACACAAAAGAAGTACTGAGAGGTTTGTGAGGCATGGGAGCAGGAGGGTCTAGGTGCCAGACAGCACTTATAGTCTGGTGTGGGGCAGCATCCTGGTTCTCAGCTATGGTAGTAAGAACCCCACAATAGCTGGAGGTGCCATAATAGAGAACCAGTTTCCTCATAAAGAACTGGTTAGATCTAGGGAGACAGACAAAATAATCTTGACTCTCACCAGGAAATTAAGGCAAAAACTTGGTTATCTAGATTGAATCACCATGAGCTAAGGAGCAGGCATGTCACAGGTACGTGAGTCTATGCAGGGGCCACTCTGGGCTCATTGGATACTGTGCATGGGGCAGAACAACTAAGGCCAACCCTGCCTGTTAGAGGAGATAAGGCTCCCAATACACTCGCAGTCATGGGTAGGATTTCTGGGGTAATCTAGCAGGCCTGGTGTATTCCCAGGTGGCTCAGTGGTAAAGAATCTGCCTGCAGTGCAGGAGACCGGGATTCAGTCCCTGGGTCAGGAAGATCCCCTGGAGGAGGCCATGGCAACCCACTCCAGTATTCTTGCTTTGAGAATCCCATGGACAGAGGAGCCTGGTGGGCTACAGTCCATGGGGTCAAAGAGTCAGACATGACTGAAGCAACTTAGCACGCATGCACTAGCAGGCCTGGAGTGACCAGTAAATAGTTTCAGACAACGAAGTGGTTGGGGCCCAAACTGTGAATTAGATGAGGCCAAATTGTGGAGGGTGTTAGTGCCAAACAAAGGAGTTCGCATTTGAAACTATAGGAGATAATGAGCCATTGGTAGCTTTTTAGCATTTAACTTTTTAAAAGGCCATGAACTTTGAAAAGTAAATTGCTATGTTAATGATTTAGAGATGTCTTTACTGCCAATATGGAGAGAAATTGATGGTAATGATTATAACGTTTGTCACTTAGTGAGCACATACTAGATGTTAGGCACATGGCCCGCCCTTTATATACAGTATATTGTTTAACCTTTAAAATAATTCTTATATACTCATTATTACTATTACTATTACTATTACTATTATAGTATTACTATTACTATTACTATTACTCATTATTACTATTATTATCCTTATTTTACACGCAAAATAACTGAATCTCAAAAAAGGTTGAACATGTTGCTCAAAGTGTTAGAGCTAGAGTTTAGCTCTAGGATTGAATGGCTCCAAGCTGTGTGCTATAATCTCATTAATAGACTATCTCCATTTCCCTTTCTGTTGTCTTCTCATCTCACTTACCTATGGCCTTTTTATCTGGAAGTTGTCATTGTCCCCTCAATATTACAAAGGATACCAGTTTTATTTATGAGCACCAAATACTGCCTTCATTTTCAGGCAGATACTGGGCTCTCTGCCAAAATAATGGCCCTGATAGAAATCTTCATCCAATCCTCCTACATTTGGACAGCAGTTGATGAGAGAGTGTGGAAACTTTGAAGCTGACTTTGGAGTTGCCCTCTATGGTTTCCCTGAGGAGGTCTTGGAATGAGTCACTAACTTTCCTGACTGCATTTACTGATCCTTGCAGAGGAAATATTTTCTAGCCCTGTCAAGGGACATTGATGAACCTTGACTTCCAATGTCCACCGTAACTTTAGGAAAATTCCCGGTACCTTTGGAATAGAAAAGAAACTCATCTTCTGAAAATTTAAGCCTTCATTAGCAAGGGATGTTCAATTATCTTCTCCGTACTTTCATATACTAACTCTGTATTTCTTATTTAGTTTTTGGTTGTACTGTGTGGCATGTGGAATCTTAGTTCCTGACCAGGGATTGAACCTGAGCCCTTGTAGTGAAAGCACAGAGTCCTAACGTCTGGACTGCCAGGGAAGTCTCCCTCACTTGTTTTTTTTTTTTTTTTTTTTTTTGGCGGGGGTGGGTTGGGGAAGGAGCAGGGTGGATGGGCCACTTCTATTGGTCTTTCATTTATCTATTTTTCATCCATCTTTGCTCTTTGGCCCGTGTGGGCCTCCCATCGCAGTGGCCTCTCTCATCCCAGAGCACCAGCTCTGGGCGCATGCGCTCCAGAGCTCTGGCTCGGTAATTGGACACTTTGGTCCAGCCGCTCCGTGGCACGTGGGATCTTCCCAGGCCAGGGATCAAACCAGCGCCCCTTGCACTGCAAGGTGGTGTCCTTACCCACTGGACGACCAGGGAAGCCCACCAGCTTTTTTTTTTTTTTGAAGTAAATGTCTTAATTAGAAAGGCCCTTGAGTATCTAGTTCAGTCTCTTCAGCTTACACAGGGGAAAACCATGGCCATAGAGCAGAAAGGACTTGCCCATGTTCACACAGTTAAGTTAATGTAAGAGCCAGGACTAGAACCCATGTCTCTCGTCCTCTTGGTCAGTCACCCCTTCCTGATTCTTTTCAGTGTCTATTCGTTTTTTTTTTTTTTTTTTTTGCTTACAGTTAGCATGCAAGCTCATGAAGAAAATAACCCATTCTGTATTTTTTGTATGCTTATGAAACACTTAAAAGTACTTGGCGGGCTTCCCCTGGTGGTCCAGTGGGTGGACTGAAGCTGACTTTGAGTTGCCCTCTATGGTTTCCTGAGGAGGTCTTGGAATGAGTCACTAACTTTCCTGACTGCATTTACTGATCCTTGCAGAGGAAATATTTTCTAGCCCTGTCAAGGGACATTGATGAACCTTGACTTCCAATGTCCACCGTAACTTTAGGAAAATTCCCGGTACCTTTGGAATAGAAAAGAAACTCATCTTCTGAAAATTTAAGCCTTCATTAGCAAGGGATGTTCAATTATCTTCTCCGTACTTTCATATACTAACTCTGTATTTCTTATTTAGTTTTTGGTTGTACTGTGTGGCATGTGGAATCTTAGTTCCTGACCAGGGATTGAACCTGAGCCCTTGTAGTGAAAGCACAGAGTCCTAACGTCTGGACTGCCAGGGAAGTCTCCCTCACTTGTTTTTTTTTTTTTTTTTTTTTTGGCGGGGGTGGGTTGGGGAAGGAGCAGGGTGGATGGGCCACTTCTATTGGTCTTTCATTTATCTATTTTTCATCCATCTTTGCTCTTTGGCCCGTGTGGGCCTCCCATCGCAGTGGCCTCTCTCATCCCAGAGCACCAGCTCTGGGCGCATGCGCTCCAGAGCTCTGGCTCGGTAATTGGACACTTTGGTCCAGCCGCTCCGTGGCACGTGGGATCTTCCCAGGCCAGGGATCAAACCAGCGCCCCTTGCACTGCAAGGTGGTGTCCTTACCCACTGGACGACCAGGGAAGCCCACCAGCTTTTTTTTTTTTTTGAAGTAAATGTCTTAATTAGAAAGGCCCTTGAGTATCTAGTTCAGTCTCTTCAGCTTACACAGGGGAAAACCATGGCCATAGAGCAGAAAGGACTTGCCCATGTTCACACAGTTAAGTTAATGTAAGAGCCAGGACTAGAACCCATGTCTCTCGTCCTCTTGGTCAGTCACCCCTTCCTGATTCTTTTCAGTGTCTATTCGTTTTTTTTTTTTTTTTTTTGCTTACAGTTAGCATGCAAGCTCATGAAGAAAATAACCCATTCTGTATTTTTTGTATGCTTATGAAACACTTAAAAGTACTTGGCGGGCTTCCCCTGGTGGTCCAGTGGGTAAGGACACCGCCTTGCAGTGCAAGGGGTGCCGGTTCGATCCCTGGCCTGGGAAGATCCCACGTGCCGCGGAGCGGCTGGACCGATGTATCCAATTGCCGAACTGGAGCTCTGACGCGCATGTGCCCAGAGCTGGTGCTCTGGGATGACAGACGCCACCGCGATGGGAGGCCCACAGGAGCCAAAGAGCAAAGACGGATGAAAATAGAGAAATGAAAGACCAATAGAAGTGTCCCCGCCCGCTCCCCTCCCTCCTCAACCTGACCCCCACCCAAAATAAATAAATAAATAAATCTTAAAAAAAAAAAAGTACTTGGCATACAATGACTTTTATGTGAACACTTGTTAATTTAAGATTTTTATTTTCTCCCACTGACCACAGTTGGAGAAAAATGAATCTCTCGCAGATTTTGGGCATTGAGCAGTTTGAAAATGTCTTTTCCATTTTGATTGCATCTTGGTTCAATGGAAAGCCCAGTTCAGTCTTTTCACTGGGCAAAAGTCCTATCAAACATTCCCAAATTTCCGAAGGATATTATCTAATCCTTAGAAAAAAACTTCTGGAAACAAGTGCGTTAGTCCTGTCCGACTCTTTGTGACCTCACGGACTGTAGCCCGCCAGGATTCTCTATTCATGGAATTCTCCAGGCAACAATACTAGAGCCATTGCCTTCTCTAGGTCTCCTGCATTATATGCAGATTCTTTACCGACTGAGTCACCACAGAAGCCCCTTCTCTGGAAACGAACTTCCTAATAAAGCCTGATTTCGTTTTTTTTTCTTTTAGAGGTAATAGTTGGTAAAGTCTCATTGAAGATTTATTCTCATAAATTACCTGCCAGTGGAGCCTCTCCTTATTTTTCCCTTCATGGGGGGAATTCATGTCTGTTAACACTACAACTCAACTTCTCTGTCTTTTTTCATCAGGATTTATAGTTAGATACAATATCAGTGTATTTCTCTTTCTCTGGGGCTAGCCAGGCTGAGAGTGGTTTAGAAACATTCCTAGAGGCATTGGAAATGAAATAGCTGCATCTCATGAGAGGGACCTTGCTTCCTTTTTTGGGATTAACTTTATGTGGTTAGTCCTTTTGATACAGTCATTGATGATGGGCAATTTAGCACCATTGTTATAGAATCTATGCATTGATTTTCAGACCAGGTTCCTAAGCTAGAGGGTCACCACTCGCTTTCTACCAAAGTAAAGAAATCCCTTATCCCACACTCTAAGGATGTGCTGATAAAACCACCTGGAGCAGGCTAAACAAAATGCCATAATGCCCAGTCCCTCGAATGGACAGGGGTTATCTTGGAAGGTAGGGATAGTACATGATGATTACTAGTAAGTAGAAAAATTGCAAAAATTAAATGAAATGTAGTCTTCATGCTCTGATTGCCATTTCTGCCTCCTTGTGATTTCTATTTAATCTCCAAGTGCCCCATCATTGATTATTCTATTGGAAAATTGCATGTGTCCTTTTCTAACACTTCTTTCTCATCAAAATAGTCTTGATTTCTGACACGTTCACATTAGAAGGCATATGAATGCTGTGGAAGAGACAATAGACTTGGATTCAGCATATCTAGATTCTTTTATAACTTCAGAGTCTGGTAAATTAAATGGCTATTAGAATTGCTTTTCTTCCCTTCCACTCTTTCCCTTTCCTCTCACCATTCTTGGCATTTGTCACTTTCCTGGAATTTAAGGGTATCATAAAAGTCCAGACCAGTTTTTGGTTGAAAGAATTTTTGAAAAGCTGTAGATTTCTTGCATATTGTCATCATGGGATTAAGCATCAAGATATCTTAAGCACAAATCAAAGTAGTCCTCTTTGGCTGCATTTTATAGAGTTAATCTTCCTTTCACTACCGCTGTTTAAGATTTTTAGGGTCTCCTTCCAGTTCAGTTTTTTCCTCCTATCAACAAAGAAAAAGAGCATAGACAAGTTGAAAGACCGATGGGAAAGGTAAACCTGCAAATGTGCCCTTCACCTCCAACTCAGTTTTGCCATCAGTGATCTCATCAAGTGATATTTGAATAGTTTTTGGCATCTTGTGGCATAGAGCTGCTGCTCCTTGCCTTCTCCTCTCTGAGAGTGGTTTAGAAACATTCCTAGAGGCATTGGAAATGAAATAGCTGCATCTCATGAGAGGGACCTTGCTTCCTTTGGGATTAACTTTATGTGGTTAGTCCTTTTGATACAGTCATTGATGATGGGCAATTTAGCACCATTGTTATAGAATCTATGCATTGATTTTCAGACCAGGTTCCTAAGCTAGAGGGTCACCACTCGCTTTCTACCAAAGTAAAGAAATCCCTTATCCCACACTCTAAGGATGTGCTGATAAAACCACCTGGAGCAGGCTAAACAAAATGCCATAATGCCCAGTCCCTCGAATGGACAGGGGTTATCTTGGAAGGTAGGGATAGTACATGATGATTACTAGTAAGTAGAAAAATTGCAAAAATTAAATGAAATGTAGTCTTCATGCTCTGATTGCCATTTCTGCCTCCTTGTGATTTCTATTTAATCTCCAAGTGCCCCATCATTGATTATTCTATTGGAAAATTGCATGTGTCCTTTTCTAACACTTCTTTCTCATCAAAATAGTCTTGATTTCTGACACGTTCACATTAGAAGGCATATGAATGCTGTGGAAGAGACAATAGACTTGGATTCAGCATATCTAGATTCTTTTATAACTTCAGAGTCTGGTAAATTAAATGGCTATTAGAATTGCTTTTCTTCCCTTCCACTCTTTCCCTTTCCTCTCACCATTCTTGGCATTTGTCACTTTCCTGGAATTTAAGGGTATCATAAAAGTCCAGACCAGTTTTTGGTTGAAAGAATTTTTGAAAAGCTGTAGATTTCTTGCATATTGTCATCATGGGATTAAGCATCAAGATATCTTAAGCACAAATCAAAGTAGTCCTCTTTGGCTGCATTTTATAGAGTTAATCTTCCTTTCACTACCGCTGTTTAAGATTTTTAGGGTCTCCTTCCAGTTCAGTTTTTTCCTCCTATCAACAAAGAAAAAGAGCATAGACAAGTTGAAAGACCGATGGGAAAGGTAAACCTGCAAATGTGCCCTTCACCTCCAACTCAGTTTTGCCATCAGTGATCTCATCAAGTGATATTTGAATAGTTTTTGGCATCTTGTGGCATAGAGCTGCTGCTCCTTGCCTTCTCCTCTCAAGAAAAAAGAGAATGAAGGAGCTGAGTACTCCATAGATTTTGGTACTAGGATATTGTTTAGCTTCATGTGTGTCTTCCCAAATATTCAGCATAAATTGATAAGAACTCAAAAATGGCACTAACCTTGTCAATCAAATGGGGAAAGGAAAATAAGAAAGTAGGTTGTTGGTGAGCAGCCATATCCATGGATAAGTTAAAAGCTGAGTGTTAGAAAATTAGAAACAGCCTTCAGGGAGAAAAAGAAGAGAGGAAATACTCATCAAGGTACGTCAAATGCAGATTGCAATATCTTTAACTTGGGGGTGGGCTAAAACTTATCCTCATTCTTCTAGAAAACAATAATAATAATTATTATTGTGGTAATAGTAATAACATTGAATGGTCACTATAAATCAGGTACTTGTTAGGGGAATTAAATTTTTATTCTCATTTATACTGCTATCACTCACTATATATATTTCTTGGCCTTGCCACACGGCATGTACGATCTTAGTTCCCTGACCTGAGTTCGAACCTGTGCCCCCTGCAGTGGAAGAATAGAGCCTTAATCACTGAACTATCAGGGAACTCCCTAATATCACTGTTTTATACTTGAGAACACAAACTAGACACAGAGTTTAAATAATTTGTCAAAGATCACAAAGCCACAAAATGAGGCAATTTGGATTCTTTCTTTTTGAATTCACATCTAATTCAGATACAACAAATGTCACCACTTTAAGGTGTACAACTCAGTGCCTTTTACTATGTTCACCACTACCTAATTCCAGAATATATTAATCAACCCCCAAAGAAATCCCATACCCATTAAGTAGTCATTACCCATTCTTCTTTGCCCTCAGTCCCTAGCAATCCATGGTTTGCCTTTTAAAAAACTATTGAGGTATACTTGATTTATAGTATTGTGTTATTTTCAAGTATACAGTATAGTGATTTAGTTATTTTTCTGATCATATTCTGTTATAAGTTATTTTAGAATATTAAATTTAGCTTTCTGTGCTATAAGGTAAATCCTTGCTGCTCCTTGCCTTCTCCTCTCAAGAAAAAAGAGAATGAAGGAGCTGAGTACTCCATAGATTTTGGTACTAGGATATTGTTTAGCTTCATGTGTGTCTTCCCAAATATTCAGCATAAATTGATAAGAACTCAAAAATGGCACTAACCTTGTCAATCAAATGGGGAAAGGAAAATAAGAAAGTAGGTTGTTGGTGAGCAGCCATATCCATGGATAAGTTAAAAGCTGAGTGTTAGAAAATTAGAAACAGCCTTCAGGGAGAAAAAGAAGAGAGGAAATACTCATCAAGGTACGTCAAATGCAGATTGCAATATCTTTAACTTGGGGGTGGGCTAAAACTTATCCTCATTCTTCTAGAAAACAATAATAATAATTATTATTGTGGTAATAGTAATAACATTGAATGGTCACTATAAATCAGGTACTTGTTAGGGGAATTAAATTTTTATTCTCATTTATACTGCTATCACTCACTATATATATTTCTTGGCCTTGCCACACGGCATGTACGATCTTAGTTCCCTGACCTGAGTTCGAACCTGTGCCCCCTGCAGTGGAAGAATAGAGCCTTAATCACTGAACTATCAGGGAACTCCCTAATATCACTGTTTTATACTTGAGAACACAAACTAGACACAGAGTTTAAATAATTTGTCAAAGATCACAAAGCCACAAAATGAGGCAATTTGGATTCTTTCTTTTTGAATTCACATCTAATTCAGATACAACAAATGTCACCACTTTAAGGTGTACAACTCAGTGCCTTTTACTATGTTCACCACTACCTAATTCCAGAATATATTAATCAACCCCCAAAGAAATCCCATACCCATTAAGTAGTCATTACCCATTCTTCTTTGCCCTCAGTCCCTAGCAATCCATGGTTTGCCTTTTAAAAAACTATTGAGGTATACTTGATTTATAGTATTGTGTTATTTTCAAGTATACAGTATAGTGATTTAGTTATTTTTCTGATCATATTCTGTTATAAGTTATTTTAGAATATTAAATATAGCTCTCTGTGCTATAAGGTAAATCCTTGTTGCTTGCTACTTTATACACAGTAATTTATATTTGTTAATTACATACTCCTAATTTGCCCCCTTCCCTCCTCCCATTTGGTAACCATAAGTTTGTTTTCAGTCTGTGAATCTGTTTCTGCTTTGTACAATAAACAGATTTATTTGTATTACTTTTTTCGATTTCACATATAAGTGATACCCTATAGTATTTTTCTTTGAAATACTTCACTAAGTGTAATATTCCTAGGTCTGTCTATATTGCTGCAAATGACAATACTTCATTTTTTTTATGGCTAATATTCCTGTATGTGTGTATGTGTATGTATGATTTTGTGTGTGTGTATATATTCCACATCTTAAATCAGTCATCTATTGATGGGCACTTCAGTTGTTTCCATGTCCTGGCTATTATAAATAGTGCTGCTGTGAACCTTGGAGTATCCTTTTGAATTATTGTTTTCATCTTGTCTGAATATATAACCAGGAGTGGAATTGTTGGATCATATGGTAGCTCTATTTTTAGTTGTTATTTCCCCCCATCATGCCTCTTTTATTTTTACATTTATTTTCATCCATCTTTTTTTATTGTTTAGCCTGTGTGGGCCTCCCATTGCAGTGGTCTCTCTCATTGCAGAGCACCAGCTTTGGGCACATGTGCTCCAGAGTGCTGGCTCCTAATTGGACACACTGATCCAGCTGCTCTGTGGCACGTGGGATCTTCCCAGACCAGGGATCAAGCCAGTACCCCTCGCACTGCAAGGCGAACTCTCTACCCACTGGACCACTAGGGAAGACCCTATTTTTAGTTTTTTAAGGAACCTCCATGATGTTTTCCACAGTGGTTGCACCAAGTTACATGCCCACCAACAGTGTGTGAAGGTTGCCTTTTTTGCACATTTTTTCCAGCATTTATTTATCTGTACACTTTTTTAATGATAGCCATTCTGGCCAGTGGGAAGTGATACCACATTGTGATTTTGATTTGCATTTGTCTAATAGCAATTTTGCACATCTTTTCATGTGCTTCTTGGCCATATGTATGTTATCTTTGGAAAAATGTCTGTTTAGATCTGCCCATTGTTTAATTGGGTTTTATTTTCATATTGAGTTATATGAGTTATTTGTATGTTTTTGATATTAATCCCTTATTGTTTGTATCATTTGCAAATAATTTGTCCCATTTTATTGGGTGACTTTTCATTTTGTTGATTATTCCCTTTCCTGGGCAAAAGTTTTAAGTTTGATTCGGTCCATGTGTTTATGTTAGCTTTTATTTCTTTTGCCTCAGAAGAGTGATCTAAGAAAATATTGCTGCCATTTATGTCAAAGAATGTTTTGCCTATGTTCTCTTCTAGAAGTTTTATGTATCGAGTCTTATATTTAGGTCTTTAAACACTTTGGGGCTTACTGTTGTATGTGGTGTGAGAGTACTCTAATTACATTGGTTTCTATGTAGCTGTCCAGATTTCCCTGTACCACTTGTTTCTGTCTGTTTATAAATGTGTGTGTGATATTCCACATCTTAAATCAGTCATCTATTGATGGGCACTTCAGTTGTTTCCATGTCCTGGCTATTATAAATAGTGCTGCTGTGAACCTTGGAGTTCTTTTATTATTGTTTTCTCCCCAGGAGTGGAATTGTTGGATCATATGGTAGCTCTATTTTTAGTTGTTATTTCCCCCCATCATGCCTCTTTTATTTTTACATTTATTTTCATCCATCTTTTTTTATTGTTTAGCCTGTGTGGGCCTCCCATTGCAGTGGTCTCTCTCATTGCAGAGCACCAGCTTTGGGCACATGTGCTCCAGAGTGCTGGCTCCTAATTGGACACACTGATCCAGCTGCTCTGTGGCACGTGGGATCTTCCCAGACCAGGGATCAAGCCAGTACCCCTCGCACTGCAAGGCGAACTCTCTACCCACTGGACCACTAGGGAAGACCCTATTTTTAGTTTTTTAAGGAACCTCCATGATGTTTTCCACAGTGGTTGCACCAAGTTACATGCCCACCAACAGTGTGTGAAGGTTGCCTTTTTTGCACATTTTTTCCAGCATTTATTTATCTGTACACTTTTTTAATGATAGCCATTCTGGCCAGTGGGAAGTGATACCACATTGTGATTTTGATTTGCATTTGTCTAATAGCAATTTTGCACATCTTTTCATGTGCTTCTTGGCCATATGTATGTTATCTTTGGAAAAATGTCTGTTTAGATCTGCCCATTGTTTAATTGGGTTTTATTTTCATATTGAGTTATATGAGTTATTTGTATGTTTTTGATATTAATCCCTTATTGTTTGTATCATTTGCAAATAATTTGTCCCATTTTATTGGGTGACTTTTCATTTTGTTGATTATTCCCTTTCCTGGGCAAAAGTTTTAAGTTTGATTCGGTCCATGTGTTTATGTTAGCTTTTATTTCTTTTGCCTCAGAAGAGTGATCTAAGAAAATATTGCTGCCATTTATGTCAAAGAATGTTTTGCCTATGTTCTCTTCTAGAAGTTTTATGTATCGAGTCTTATATTTAGGTCTTTAAACACTTTGGGGCTTACTGTTGTATGTGGTGTGAGAGAGTACTCTAATTACATTGGTTTCTATGTAGCTGTCCAGATTTCCCTGTACCACTTGTTGAAGAGACTGTCTTTTTCCATTATATATTCTTGCCTCCTTTGTTGTAGATTAGTTGACTGTAGGAATGAGGGTTTATTTCTGAATTCTGTCCTGTTCCATTGATCTATATGTCTGTTTTTGTGCTAGTACCACACTGTTTCAATTACTATATCTTTGTAGAATAGTCTGAAGTCTGGAAGGGTAATACACAAGGATCTGACAATTTTGGGCCTTTTGTGGTTCCATATAAGCTTTAGGATTATTTGTTTTAGTTCTGTGAAAAAATCATCGGTGGGCTTCCCCTGGTGGTCCAGTGGGTAAGGACTCCACCTTGCAGGGTAAGGGGCGCCGGTTCGATCCCTGGCCTGGGAAGATCCCACGTGCCACGGAGTGGCTGGACTGATGTGTCCAATTGCCGAGCTGGAGCTCTGGAGCACATGCGCCCAGAGCCGGCACTCTGCAACAGCAGATGCCACCGTGATGGGAGGCCCACAGGAGCCAAAGAACAAAGACGGATGAACATAGAGAAATGAAAGACCAATAGAAGTGGCCCGCCCGCTCCCCTCCCTCACCAACCCGACCCCCGCCCAAATTAAATAAATAAATAAATCTTTAAAAAAAAAAATCATCGGTAATTTGATAGGGATTGTATTAAATCTGTAGACTGCTTTAGATAGCATCTACATTTTAATAATATTAATTCTTCTAATCCAAGGGCACAGGATATGTATTTCTTTGAATCATCTTCAATTTCCTTTATGAATGTTTTATATTTTTCAGCATACAGGTCTCTTTCTTCCTTGGCTAAGTGTATTCCTAGGTATTTTTTGATGTGATTTTAAATGAGATTATTTTTTTACTTTCTCTTTGTGATATTTCATTGTTAGTATAAAGAGATGCAGTAGACTTCTATATATTAATTAGTTCTAATAGTTTTGTGTGAAGACTTTAGGATTCTCTATATAAAGTAGCATATCATCTGCAAATAGTGACAGTTTTACATCTTCTTTTCCAATTTGGCTAACTTTTTTTTCCTGATTGCTTTGTCTAGGACTTCCAATATTATGTTGAATAGAAGTGATGAAAGTTAGTATCATTGTCTTATTTCTGAATTTAGTGGGAATATTTTTGGCTTTTCCCCAGTAAGTATTATGTTTGCTCTGGGTTTGTCATAACTGACCTTTATGATGTTGACATGTGTTCCCCTTATACCCACATTGATAAGAGTTTTTATTATGAATGAATGCTGAATTTTGTAAAATGCTTTTTCTGCATCTATAAAGGTGACCCTGTGGTTTTTGTCTTTACTTTTGTAAATGTGGTGTACCACATTGATGAATTTGTGCATATTGAACCATCCTTGTGATCCTGGGATGAATCCAACTTGGTCATAGTATATGATAGTTTTTATGTATTGTTGGATTATGTTTGCTAATATTTTGTTGAAGATTTTTGCATCTTTATTCATAAATGAATTATCCTATAATTTTCTCTTTTTGTAATGTCTCTTTTGGTTTTGGTATCAGGGTGATGGTGCCCTCAAGAATGAACTTGGAAGCATTCCCTTCTCTTCAGTCTTTGGGAAGAGTTTGAGAAGAATGAGTATAAGTTCTTCTTTGTATGTTTGGTAGAATTTCCAAGTGAAGTCAGTTGGTCCTGGACTTCTGTCTGCAAGGATTTTTAAAACTGTAGATTCGATTTCACTTTTGGTTATCAGTCTGTTCAAATTATCTGCTTCTTCTTGATTCAGTTTTGGCAGGCTCTAGGTTTCTAGGAACTTTTCTATTTCTTTTAGGTTGTCCATTTCGTATTTTTCCTCTTTCCTTTCTTTTTTGAGTTTTCTCTCTCTCTTTTAAACTTTTTTTATTTCAAAGTGTAGTCTCACAGTAACTATAAGTGAAAGTGAAAGTCACACAATTATGTCTAACTCTTTGTGACTCCATGGATGAGCCATGGAATTCTCCAGGCAAGAATACTGGAGTGGGGAGCCATTCCCTTCTCCAGGGTATCTTCCCAACCCAGGGATCAAATCCATGTCCCCCATATTGCAGGTGGATTCTTTACACAGTAACTATAAACTCAGGAGTATTAAGGTCCCCTAACTTCCCCCGTGGTAACATCTTAATATCTGTAGTACAGTATCAAGACCAGGACACTGGCATTGGTGCAACATTGTTAACTAGACTATAGACATTATTTGGGGTCTATTATTTTTTTAATTAGAATATAATTGCCTTACAGTGTTGTGTTAGTTTCTGCTGTACAACATCATGGGTAAGCCATATGTATACATATATCCCTCTCTTTGAGCCTCCCTCCCACCCCACCCCCTTTCCACCCCTCTAGGTCATCACAGAGCACTGTGAGTTTCTTGTGCTTTGTAGTAGCTTCCCACTGTCTTTGTGAGGCTGGCTAGAGGTTTGTTGATTTTATTTTTTAAAATAAAAAGCACTTTTTTAAAAATAGATAACTGGCATGGACCTACTTTATAGCACAGGGAACTATACTCAATATTCTGTAATAACCTACAATGGAAGAGAATATTAAAAAAAATTATATATATATATATAGACACACACACATATAACTGAATCACTTTACTGTACATCTGAACCTAACAGAACTTTGTAAATCAAGTGTATGTCAATAAAAAGTGTTTTAAACAAACAAAAAAGCTCTTGGTTTTATCAATCTCTTCTGTTATTTTTATCTATATTTTATTTATTGATTACCTCTTGATCTTCTTTGTATGTTTGGTAGAATTTCCAAGTGAAGTCAGTTGGTCCTGGACTTCTGTCTGCAAGGATTTCTGTTTCATTCATTTTGGTTATCAGTCTGTTCAAATTATCTGCTTCTTCTTGATTCAGTTTTGGCAGGCTCTAGGTTTCTAGGAACTTTTCTATTTCTTTTAGGTTGTCCATTTCGTATTTTTCCTCTTTCCTTTCTTTTTTGAGTTTTCTCTCTCTCTTTTAAACTTTTTTTATTTCAAAGTGTAGTCTCACAGTAACTATAAGTGAAAGTGAAAGTCACACAATTATGTCTAACTCTTTGTGACTCCATGGATGAGCCATGGAATTCTCCAGGCAAGAATACTGGAGTGGGGAGCCATTCCCTTCTCCAGGGTATCTTCCCAACCCAGGGATCAAATCCATGTCCCCCATATTGCAGGTGGATTCTTTACACAGTAACTATAAACTCAGGAGTATTAAGGTCCCCTAACTTCCCCCGTGGTAACATCTTAATATCTGTAGTACAGTATCAAGACCAGGACACTGGCATTGGTGCAACATTGTTAACTAGACTATAGACATTATTTGGGGTCTATTATTTTTTTAATTAGAATATAATTGCCTTACAGTGTTGTGTTAGTTTCTGCTGTACAACATCATGGGTAAGCCATATGTATACATATATCCCCTCTCTTTTGAGCCTCCCTCCCACCCCACCCCCTTTCCACCCCTCTAGGTCATCACAGAGCACTGTGAGTTTCTTGTGCTTTGTAGTAGCTTCCCACTGTCTTTGTGAGGCTGGCTAGAGGTTTGTTGATTTTATTTTTTAAAATAAAAAGCACTTTTTTAAAAATAGATAACTGGCATGGACCTACTTTATAGCACAGGGAACTATACTCAATATTCTGTAATAACCTACAATGGAAGAGAATATTAAAAAAAATTATATATATATATATAGACACACACACATATAACTGAATCACTTTACTGTACATCTGAACCTAACAGAACTTTGTAAATCAAGTGTATGTCAATAAAAAGTGTTTTAAACAAACAAAAAAGCTCTTGGTTTTATCAATCTCTTCTGTTATTTTTATCTATATTTTATTTATTGATTACCTCTTGATCTTCATTATTTCCTTCTGCTGGCTATGCTTTTTTCATTCTTTTTCTAATTCTTTTAGGTGGTAGGTTAGGTTGAGATTTTTCTTTCTTGTTTCTTGAGGAAGGTCTGTGTCACTATTAACTTCCTTCTTAGAACTGCTTCTGCTGTATCCCACAGATTTTGTGAGATTCTGTTTTCATTTGTCCTAAAGTATTTTCTGATTTCTTCTTTGATTTCATCATTGACCCATTGATTTTTAGTAGTATGTAGCTTAGTCACCACATTTGTTCATTTTTTCCCTGTTTTTCTATTTGTGGTTGATTTCTAGTTTCATGCCAATGTTGTCAGCAAAATGCTTGAAGTAATTTCCAGCCTCTTAATTTGTTGAGGCTTGTTTTCTGACCTAACATGTAGTCTATCCTAGACATCATTCCATTTGCACTTGAACAGAATTTGTATTCTGTTTTTTTCATTTGTTTATTTTAGGAGGTAGTGTCTTGTAGATGTGAATTAAGTTCAACTGATCTAATGCGTCATTTAGGACCTGTATTGCCTTACTGATTTTCTGTCTGAAAAGATCTGTTCTTTGCTGTCAGTGGATGTTAAAATCTACTTTTCTTATATTCCTGTCAATTTCTCCCTTTATGTCTGTTAGTATTTGTTTTATATATTTTGGTGCTCTTATATTGAGTGAATACTAGTTAAGGGGTTTATCTTCTATTGATCCCTTTATCGTTATATTATGTTCTCCTTTGTCTTTCCTTGTGGCCTGTTTCAAAGTTGATTTTGTCTGAGTACACTTTTCTGTCTGTGTCTCTTTGACCCTGAAGTGAGTCTCTAGTAGATAGCATATTGCAGGTTCTGTTTTTGTTAATCCAATCTGCCTCTGTGATTTGATCAGAACATTTGTCCACTGATGTTTAAAGTAATTATTGATAGGTATATACCTATTGCCATTTTCCAGTTTGTGTGTGTGGTTTATATTTATTCATTTCTTCTTTCCATTTGTTTTTCTTCTGTGGTTTGATAATTTTCTTTGTAGTATTCTTGAGTTCCTTTCTTTTTGTTTCTTCTTTTTCTGTATGTGTGTAATCTGTTGTATATATATATATTTTTAAAGATTTATTTATTTATTTATTTTTGGGCGGGGGTCGGGTTGGGGAGGGAGGGGAGCGGGTGGGCCACTTCCATTGGTCCTTCATTTCTCTATTTTCATCCGTCTTTGTTCTTTTGGCTCCTGTGGGCCTCCCATCGCAGCGGTGTCTGTTGTTGCAGAGTGCCGGCTCTGGGCGTATGCGCGCCAGAGCTACGGCTCAGCAGTTGGACACATCAGTCCAGCCGCTCCGCGGCACGTGGGATCTTCCCAGGCCAGGGATCGAACCGGCGCCCCTTGCACTGCAAGGCTGTGTCCTTATCCACTGGACCACCAGGGGAAGCCCTGTTGTATATTTTTGATTTGTGGTTACCATGGAGTTCAAGCACGTTGACCCATGAATATACTTCCTTTTTCCATTTGTTTTTCTATCTAAACTGAGTCATACAAATTCAAACATTTTAAAAGATCTAAAAGTTATAATTCCTTCCTCCACATTTTATGATTTTGATGTCCAGTATTATACTTTATGCTTATCTTTTTACTGTTTATTCTATTATAGTTGTTTTTACAATGTTTTTATTGTTTTTAAATTTACATGGTGACTTATTTAAGTGATCTTCAATCCTTTTACATATTTACCTTTCCTATTATGATTTTTCCCTTTCCTATAGAGTCTTGCCTTTTTTTTTTTTTTACTTAGGGAAAATAATTCAATATAGAGAAGAAGCATATGTTTAGTATTGCTGAATTCTTTTAGTTTTTGCTTGTCTGAGAAATTCTCTTATATCTCCTTCTTATTCTAAATGATAATCTTTCTAGGTAGGGTATCCTTGATTTCAGAATTTTGCCTTTTAGAGCTTTTAATTTATCATGTCCCTTCTTTTGGTCTACAAAGTTTTTGCAGAGAAATCAGCTGATAACCTTATTCAGGTTCCCTTGTAACTGACTGTTTTTTTCTTGTTGCCTTTAGAATCCTCTCTCTATCTTTAAATTTTGCTGTTTTAATTATGTCTTGGTATGGACCTGTTTTGGTTTATATAATTTGAGACCCTCTGTGATTCCTGTATCTGAATATCTGTTTTCTTATTTAGATTTGAGAAACTTTCAGTCATAATTTTTTCCAACACATGTTTTACTCCTCCTCTCTCTCCTCCTTCCAGAACCCCTATTATGGATAGGTTGGCACATTTAGTATTATCCCATAGTTCTCATATGTTGCTTTCGTGGTTTTTTTCTTTTTCCATTTGTCTTTCTATCTGCTATTTAGATTTGGTCATTTCTGTTACTCTCTGTTCTAGATCACTTGCCCAGCTACAAGTCTGAATTATAGGAGGCAAAATAAAAACACAAGAACCTCATATCCACGTTGTTCTCTGGGTCCTGAGTTCCCTAGCTGGTGTTTATTTTTCTTTTCATCCTTCGGAATCCTCTTGTTTGTTTTTTACATAATTTTCATGATTTTATTTGTCCTAAGTGGGAGAAATAGGGAGAAGTATGTCTGTCACATATTCCTGGAAGCAGAAGTCCTGAATTAGTTTCTGTAAATGTCACTTTTATGACTATTTTTCTCCACGGCCTCATAAATAGTGAATCTCCGACTGGTTTTCCATGGTACAAAGAAGCAGAAAGAGAATTTCAGAACAGAAGGCCCTATCTGAGAGTCTGATACTGAGCACATGGTGGATGGTTAGAACTCAGTGAAAAATCTGGCCTGTCATAAAATGCAGTACTAACGAGATCTAGGGTTGTGATGGTCAGCCTGTCTCTGAAGGAGATATGTGCATGTATGGGCAAAAAGGACAGAAGGAAAAGAACCTCAGATATGCTACTTTCTTTTCTTTTTAATTCTTAAAGACTAGCAAATAAATCAAGACTAATCTCAGTGTGTGTTTAAGGAATAGATATGGATATGCTACTTCTAACACATAATTTACTTACTAACCTTATTTATAGTGTCTCTCTTCCCACTTATATACCACAAGTGTATAGCACCAAGAGGTTAGGAACTTTTGCCTGATTTATTTACTAATGTATCCCCAGAGCCTAGAGTGGTATCTGTCATGTACTAGCTCTCAGTAGATGTATGTTGAATGACTGTATGAGTGAATGAATAGCTTCAAGTTGGGAGACCTAGATTCTGGTCCTGAACTTGCCACTAACTGGAGATCTTAACCAAGTCACATGTCTTTTTTTTTGGATTCAGTTTCTCAGTTTATGAAAGATGAGGATTACATTAAAATGTCATTCAGATTCTTTTGTCCCCTATTATCCAGTAGTTCTATGAATATTTATATTTTTCTGTAACCTATCTATGATATCCATGTATCTATTTTCTCGTTCATTCATTAATTCATTCATCATCCCCGTTTCATTCTTCCATATATCCATCCAATGTTTCTTGAATACTTGTGTGATGAGGACTTCAGGATATATAAGGATTTGTGTCAGAGGTAAAGTTATACAGAGTGTTACTATGGATAACTGTGGGTAACCATGGAATGTATAGCTATAAATAACTTCTAAGTTAAGGGGCTAGGTAGGGCTCTGTGCTGAAACTAGGTGAAAGCAGTTGGGTTGAGGAAGTGGGTAGAACATTACCACGAGAAGGATCAATAGAAACAGAGGCTCTAAGGCAGAAAAGAGCTTTGCCCATGTGAGGGAAAGAAAGAGCTCTTCATGGAGGAGTTTAGTGAGCTAAGAGCAGGGTGGGTATAAGATAAAATTCAAGAAGCAGATAGGTATATGTAGATCCTTAAATGGGTGTTAAGAGGTCAGCTATCTATATAACTTGTCTTTTCTTTCAACTCCTTGAGGAAGAATGGATGGAATGGTTAGTGGGGGAGACTCCGTTAACTTTCTCTTAGCTTCCCTTGCTGTATTTATATTCCTTTCTTGGAGACATTTCATAGGATGAAAAAGCAGAAAGTAGCACTTTAAAACTAGAATCAAGAGAGTAATATCTAATTAAAATTATTAGACTTGCCATGAGACTGACTACTGTGTAGGTCACTTCTCATAAGGTCATTTGAATGAATCTCACTTCCCAGAAGAGCCCTTAGGCTCATCAAACTCTATACCAAAACTTTGCTCAAATATTTTAAAATAAATGCTATATACTTCCCAGAAGTGACTGTTAATCATATTGTACAGAAGCTTCTGCTTCAGATCATCTTTCCTTAGATTATTAAAAAAATTCCCTTTCTTTATTATAAGAAGAATAGCATGGTAATAGTAGTTGTAATAGTTAAAAATTATAGAAATTTTACTAGTGGCAGGCACATTAGTAATGATGTTCCATAAGTTATTTCCTTTATTATGTTCCAAGCACTATTCTAAGTCCTTTACATGACTCATTGAATCTTCACTTCAACCTAAAGGTAAGAACCATTATTATACCCATTTTACAGATGAAACTAAAATCTAGAGCAATAAGTTTGGCATTCATGGTCCCCCAAATAGTAAGTAGGATGTTAACAATTCAAATGTGTGTATGTGTGTGTGTTAAGTCACTTCAGTCATGTCTGACGTTTTGTGATCCTATGGACTGTAGCATACTCGGTTCCTCTGTCCATGGGATTCTCCAGGCAAGAATACTAGAATGGGTTGCCATTTCCTTCTCCAAGGGATCTTCCCAACCCAGGGATGGAATTTACATTTCTTATGTCTCCTGCATTGGCAGGAGGGTTCTTTACCATTAGCACCACCTAGGAACTCCAGGGTTTGGGCATCCAACTGTTTTGCTGTATGATGAGTTAAGCCAACATGAGCTTCGGATGTCAAGATACTAAGGAATCAAAAATAGAAGCTAACAGACACTGGAATACAGTTTGTAAGTTAGGAATTAGAGAGAAAGACAAGCTGAGACATAGGGTTCAGTTACCCACCATATCCAAACATGAGTGGGACTAACTTGAGCTGCAAAGTTGGTGGGATGATTCTGAATCAAAAGGCAACAGAAGCAAACTAGAAGTTGGGGTGAGGATATCATTTATGAGTCTGGGTCATTCTGATTGGCTCTAATGGTTGAAACTCATGCTCCCTTTGAAAGCCAGGTGTCTCTTTCCACAACAGACTGCCCAACTTAAAGGCAGTCTTTTGCATTTTTCAAGAACAGCATGGAATGGTAGAACAGAGAGAGTATACAAAGCCAAAGAATGGAGAGGCATAATGAAGAAGGATCTTTTCAGTTATCATTATTTGAGTCCCATCCCTTCATTGTTAAGTTCCTTGGTGACTCAGGTGGTAAAGGATCTGCTACAGTCAAAGGAGTTGACTGAGACTGAGTGACTGCTTCCCAAGTGGTACAGTTGGTAAGGAAACTGGCTGTCAGTGCATGAGATGCTAGAGACACAAGTTAGACCCCTAGGTCAGGAAGATTCCCTGGAGAAGGGCATGACACTCCACTCCAGTGTTCTTACTTGGAAAATCCCATGGACAAAGGAGGTTGGTGGGCTACAGTCTATGGGATCACAAAAGAATGGGACACAATTTAATGACTAAACAACAACAATCCTTTTTGTTGTTAGTTCAGTTACTGTCGTGTCTGATTCTTTGTGACCCCATGGATTGCAGCACGGCAAGCTTCCCCATCTCCTGGAGCTTGCTCAAACTCATGTCCATTGAGTTGGTGATGCAATCCAACCATTTTGTCCTCTGTCATCTCCTCCTTCCTTCTATTTATCCCAGCAGAAGGGTTTTTTCCAATGAGTTATCTCTTCATATCAGGTGGCCAAAGTATTGGAGCTTCAGCTTTAGCATCAACCCTTCCAATGAATCTTCAGGGTTGATTTCCTTTAAGATTGATTGGTTTGATCTCCTTGCTGTCTAAGGGACTCTCAAGAGTCTTTTCCAACACAACAGTTAGAAGGCATCATCAGCATGCCTCCTTTTTTATGGTCCAGCTCTCACATCCATACATGGCTACTGGAAAAAAAAAAAAAAACATAGCTTTAACTATATGGACCTTTGTCAATGAAGTGATGTCTCTCTGCTTTTTAAAATGCTATCTAGGTTTGTCATACCTTTTCTTCCAAAGAACAAGCGTCTTTTAATTTTATGGCTGCAGTCACCATCCACAGTGATTCTGGAGCCCAAGGAAATAAAATTTGTCACTGTTTCCATTTTTTGTCCATCTATTTGCCATAAAGTGATAGGATTGGATGCCATAATCTTCGTTTTTTGAATGTTGAATTTTAAGCCAGCTTTTTCACTCTCCTCTTTCACCTTCATCAAGTGGCTCTTGAGTTCATCTTCACTTTCTGCCATAAGGGTGATGTCATCTACATATCTGAGGTTGTTAATATTTCTCCCAGAAATCTTGATTCCAGCTTGCACTTCATGCAGACTGGCATTTCATGTGATATACTTGCATAAGTTAAATAAGCAGGGTGATAATATGTACCCTTGATGTATACGGCTTCTTTGTTGTACGATTGTACAGTTTATACTTTGTTGTAGAAATCACTTGCATGCAGTCCCAGATTCCTCAAAAGAAATTTTCTATTCACGTGCTTCCTACAAGTGTCTTTAAGAGAGTAAATGCCTTTCATCAGTGGTTATAATGCACTTCAAACATGTCAAGGACTAGAAAATTACAAGTAGTACACAGTAGAAAGGAGAAGAGACTAAAGAGCACCTAAACCCATTGGGAACACAGTTAAGATCCAAATAATAAGGTGAAAAAGAGCCTCTGAAAAAATCAAATTAGGCTGAAACAAGAGCCTGCAAGAGAGCCCCCTTCTGAGTGAGAAATGCATTCATTTCAGGACATTGATTTCACATTATCTGTCTATTTTTTAAAGTGTGCATTGACTTTTAAAACATTTTATTTGGCATGATTTTGCTACATGAAGCTGTACAAAATCACAGATATCTTAAGTATACTGTACCTAGGTTCTCCCAGTGATGACAGCTATATATGACTAGAGAACATATCACACGAAGAAATTAGTATTGCAGCAACCCTATAATCATGTTCAGATTTCCTTGCTTTTACTGGTTGTATGTGTGTATGTATGTGTTAACTTCTATGCAGTGTTGTCACATGAGCAGATTTGTGTGAACATCATTACAGCCAGGATACAGAACCATTCAGTAACCACAAGGGTCCTCTGTGTCACTTTTTTTTTTTTTTAACTGATCTCTTTCTTTCTTGGGAGTGGGGGGTGGGGAGGGAGAGGGGCGGGTGGGCCGCTTCTATTGGTCTTTCATTTGTCTATGTTCATCCATCTTTGTTCTTTGGCTCTTGTGGGCCTCCCACCACCGTGGCCTCTGTTGTCACTGAGCACCGGCTCTGGGCACATGTGCTCCAGAGCTCCGGCGCCGTAGTCAGACACATAGGTCCAGCCGCTCCGTGACACGTGGGATCTTCCCAGGCCAGGGATCGAACCAGCACCCCTTGCACTGCAAGGCGGTGTGCTTACCCACTGGACCACCAGGGAAGCCCTGTGTCACCTTTTAAAAGCAAATTCACCTCCCTACAGTATCGCCTAAACCTGTTCTTAACCCCTAGTATTCACAAATTTATTCTCAATTTCTGGAACTTTACCATTTTAGAAATATACATAAATGAAATCGTGCAGTATGTTAACCTTTTGTGCTTGCCTTTTTTTGTCACTCAGCATATTTTTCTAGTGATTCATCCAAGACATTGCTTCTATTAATGTTTGTTCCTTTTTTACTGCTGAGTAGTTTTCCATGGTATACAGGTAATATGGTTTATATAATCATTTACTGTACAAGGACCTCTGTGTTGAATCCAGCTTTTGGCAAATGTGAATAAAGCTGCTATTAACATCTGTGTACATGTTTTTGTGTACACATGAATGTTTAGTTAGTGGATTAAATACTCAAGGGTGCAACTCCTGGGGTTATATAATAGTTGCATGTTTAGTTTTATTTAATACAAAACAATAACCAAAACTGCTAAACTTTTTTCCAGAGTGGCTGTAGCATTTAAATTCCTGGTGATGATATATGAATGATATTTTCATCTGCATACTCTCCAGTATTTGGCGTTGGCCCTATTTTTAATTTTAGCATTTGTTACAAATGGTCTGTAGTAATATTTCATTGTGGTTTTAATTGGAATCTGATAGTTAATGATGCTAAACATTGGCATTTCACAGAGATACTGCAGGTTTGGTTCCAGGCCACGCGATAAAGCAAATACAAAAATCAAGTGAATCACAATTTTTTGATTTTCCAATGCATGAAAGAGTTATATTTTCTGTATTGCAGTCTGTTAGTGTACAATAGGATTAAGTTATTGCTAAAAGTTGGTAACCATCATATGTGCCTTCAACAGTCATAGTGTTTTTTCTGGTGTTTTTCTGTTTTTTCTATGTTGGTGGCTGCTGACTGGTCAGTATGGTGGTTGTTGAACGTTGGGGTGGCTGGGGCAATTTCTTAAAATAGGACAACAATGAACCTTTCCACATTGCCTGTTCCTTTCATGAATGATTTCTCTGTCGTATGCAATACTGTTTATTAGCATTTTATCCACAGTAGAACTTCTTTCAAAATTAGAGTCAATCATTTCAAACCCTGCTGCTACTTTTACCAGCTAAGTTTATGTGATATTCTAAATCTGTTGCTGTCATTTCAACAATATTCACAGTATCTTCACTAGGAATAGATTCTGTCTGAAAAAACCACTCTCTTTACTTATCCATAAGAAGTAGCTCCACGCCCATTGAAGTTTTCTCATAAGATTGCAGCTGTTCAATCACATCTTCAGGCTGTCATAGTTCTTTTACTATTTCCACCATATCTGCAGTGACTTTCTCCCCTGAAGTCTTGAACCCCTCGAAGTCACCCATGAGGATTCAAATCAACGTCTTCCAAACTCCTGTTAATGTTGGTATGTTGTCCTCTTCCCATGAATCACCAAATTCTTTTTAAAAAACTTTTTTTAAAAAAAATTTGGTCTTTTGTATTGGTTTATTTATTTATTTATTTTCATCCATCTTTATTCTTTGGCCTGTGTAGGCCTCCCATTGCAGTGGCCTCTCTTGTTGCAAAGCACCAGCTCTGGGCTCATGCACTCCAGAGCACTGGCTCATAATTGGACACACTGGTCCAGCCACTCTGTGGCACATGGGATCTTTCTGGATTGGGCATCGAACCGGTGCCCCTTGCACAGATTACCTACTAGACCACCAGGGAAGCCCCAAATCACCAAATTCTTAATGGCATCTGGAATTGTGAGTCCTTTTCAGAAAGTTTGAACTTTGCCCAGATCCATCAGAGGAGTCACTGTCTATGGCAGCTATAACCTTATTAAATGTATTTCTTAAATAATAAGACTTGAAATAACTCCTTGATCCATGGGCTGCAGAATGGATGCAGTGTTAGCAGGCAAAAAACCAATCTTAATCTCATTGCACATCTCCATCAGTGCTCTTGGGTAACCTGATGCATTGTCAATAGTAGTAATATTTTGAAAGGCATGTTTTTGTTCTGAGCAGTATGTCTCAACAGTGGGCTGAAAATATGTGATAAACTGTGTTGTTAACAGATGTACCCTCATCCAGACTTTGTTGTTCCATTCATAGAGCATGGGCAGGGTAGAGTTGGCATAATTTTTAAGGGCCCTAGGATTTTCAGAATGGTAAGTGAGCATTGGCTTTTCAGTAGTCCTCAGCTGCATTAATCCCTAAGAAGCCTGTGTTTTGAAGGTTTAAAGCCAGGCATTAACTCCTCTCTAGCTATGAAAATGCTAGATGGCATCCTCTTCCAATATTAGACTGTTTCGTCTACATCAAAATTCTGTCATTTAGTGTAGCCATATTCATAATTTTTAGCTAGATATTCTGGATAACCTGCTACAACTTCTATACCAGCACTTGCTGTGTCACCTCACACTTTTATGTTATGAAAACACCTTCTTTTCTAAAGACTCGTGAACCAACCTCTGCTAGCTTCAAACTTCTGTAGCTTCCTCACCTCTCTCAGCCTTCATATATTTGAAGAAAGTTAGGGACATTAAGGGGCTTCCCAGGGGACCCGGTGGCAAAGAATCTGTCTGCCAATGCAGGAGACATGGGTTCAATCCCTGGGTCGGAGAAGGTCCGCTGAAGTAGAAAATGGCATCCCACCCCAGTATTCTTGCCTAGAAAATCCCACGGATAGTGGAGCCTAGCAGTATAGAGTTCATGGAGTCCCAAAGAGTTGGACACAATTGAGCACAATATCAACAATAACAAACCTTGATCTTAGGGAGAATGACTTCTCCCACTTTTATTCTTACTTCTTTTTTTTGGTGGGGGGGTGGGGTGGGGAGGGAGGGAGGCAGGCGGGCCACTTCTATTGGTCTTTCATTTATCTATTTTCATCCATCTTTGTTCTTTGGCCCGTGTGGGCCTCCCATCACAGTGGCCCCTGTTGTGGCAGAGCACTGGCTCTGGCCGCATGCGCCCCAGAGCTCTGGCTTGGTAATTGGACACATGCGTCCAGCTGCTCCGTGGCACGTGGGATCTTCCCAGGCCAGGAATCAAACCAGCACCCCCTGCACTGCAAGGCGGTGTCCTTACCCACTGGACCACCAGGGAAGCCCTTATTCTTACTTCTTAACGTTGTTTTTAGCTATTCTAGGGTTTGTGCCTTTCATATGAATTTTAGAATAACCTTGTCTAAGTCTCAGTTATTATGATTTTGATACAAATTGCTTAAACCCAACTTAATTTGGGGAAATCTTTGCTATGTTGAGTCTTCTAATCCATGAACATGGTATCTCTCCATTAGTAGATTTTCTGAGTTTTCATCAACATTTTGTAAAATTTTGTATGCAAATCAGGTATTTTAAAGCATATACCTTACTATTTCATTTTCACTGGGGCAATGGTAAATGCCATTGTTTTTAATTTTCCTTCTTATGTTTTCATTGTTAGTATAGAAAATGTAATGGATTATTCTGTATTGCTCTTATATCCTACAGCCGTATTAATACTTTATTCTTCTCATAGTTCTAACAGTTTCCTGAACCTGGTTTCCAGGATTGCTATTACTTAGTGGGGAGAGATTGACTTAGGCAGATGCACATACAGCACTACAGTATGAAAAATTGACACGAAGGGAGTAAGGGATACAATTTAATTAGGTGAGCATAAGAACTCCCAAAGCACAGGACTATAGGGGCCCTTTGGCAAGGGGGCATATGAATTATACTCCCTCAAAGCATCCTTGTGTAATCAAGTTCTTGATGGCCTAAGTGGTCGGTCATTAAGAGGCCATGTATGACGTAAGAGGTCATAAAGTGGTGTTTTTAATATATAATACTTAAGGAAAAAATGTTGAAATTATACAAATGTATTTTACTTAAAGAAAATAGAGCATATGAGATAATTTTCAAAAGATGTTTTACAGAATAAAGTTTAAAATCACATTCTAGGTTGTTTCATGGAGATAGCATGCAGTGGAATTGATCATCCTGTGTAACTCATTTCTCAGAGATATGATATGCTTAGATTCATAGATGCACATGTGCGCATACATACACACACACACACACACATGCATGTACAAAATCCCTCCACACTGCAAAGAGTGAATTGATAGGCATTAATTTCAGCATGAGAGACTTAGACCCTCTTTATGGAAGAATCATTTGTTTTTAAGCTAGCCAGTATCGAATCTCAGTAGTAATATATTGATATTTCTAACTATTTAAACAGTTTGGATCAGAAGCCCCTATCTCCGCCATGTGTTAAGATATATACTGGGGAAACAGCCACATCAATGCGGGAAAGAGCTGGTTAAACTTGGGCCAGCAAGATAGGCAGTGCATCAAAGTAGGGTTTGGTGATTATATGTTGCAATGTTCTTTAGGGGACATCGTCTTTAAATTTAGATAGTGGTTGTAAATTGTCTATACATCTTTCTGCTAAAATCATTTAAATATTGTTTGCACAGGGTTGATATTAGCACTACCCTGTGCACATTTTGAATCTCTTCATTGACTTTTGGTCTTCTTTGGTGGCAGAGGAAGTACATGTTTCTTTAGGTACATCTGTAGTCATTATCTTGCCTTTACCACCCCACCCCTAACAAATCGAAGAATTAATCTGTGAAATTCTACTGGGCCAGATCTCATTTCCAGCAAGTTTTAAGTAATGATTGGCAAGAATATTATTTGTGGAGTCTCTTAATAGCTTCCTCTATAGTTCTTTTATTCAATCTTCTACTGCCTTTTGACTCTTCTTTCACTGCTAAAAAGTAGGCAGCTAGCCAAGTGACAGTATTTCAGAAAGGGTGGACTGTTTCTCCAGACATTCATGTTACCACACTCTCCTGTTTTTTCCCTTACCTGACAGAGTGTTTTACTTTGTTGGTTCATTTTTTCTCTGTCTTCCAAAATTGGGGTTCCCCAACATTTGATTTTGTCATGCCTTCTCTTTTCTTCCTATATTCATTAAGTAGGCAGTCTTATTTATTTTTATGGATTCTATATTGTCTCAGTGCTCATGACTCCCAAAGTTCTATCTCCTTAGTAGTTCAGACACCCATCTCAATTAGCTTCTTGGTATCTCAAGAATGTCTAATGGATATAGCAAATATAATGTGCTCAAAACAATTCAGTTGATTTTGTTCTCTAGTCACCTCCTCTGTCCTGATCAAACCTATCTGTTTGTTGCATAGTATTTTTCATCTCAGTGGTACTACAATTCACCCAAATGTCTAACTCTAAAACAAAAGAATCACCCTTGATTTATCTTCTTCTCTCATAACTCATATTAATTCATCATGAAATGCTCTCAACTTTATCTCTACATATACCTAAATTTCTCACTCTTCCCTTTTACGATTCTAGTCAGTAATAATCATTGCTCAACTGAACTATTTTAACAGTCTCCTTACAGCTTTTCATGATTTCTCTTTTGCTCTCTTCTACAGTCAGCCCCAGGACTAATCTTTTGGAAATGTTCATTAATCCATGCTTAAACTCATTTGATGGATACATGAACTACCTCTCTCACATCAAGTCACTCTACATAGACTGTACTGGTTTACTAAATTCTATTGGGATTACTTTTCTCTCCAAACCACTTCATCCCAAAAGTTATATCCCATAGGTGTTCTTGACCCTCATCCTATCTAAATAGTTCCTTCATATATCACTAGTCGTTCTATCCCATTACCCTATTTTGTTTTCTTCTTTGTATTAATGACTATGTGAAAGCACTTGATTGTACTTTAGGCTGAAAATTTTACTTCAGAAATGCATGTGAGGGCTTCCCCTGGTGGTCCAGTGGGTAAGGACACCGCCTTGCAGTGCAAGGGGCGCCAGTTCGATCCCTGGCCTGGGAAGATCCCACGTGCTGCGGAGCAGCTGGACCGATGTGTCCAATTACCGAGCTGGAGCTCTGGGCGCATGCGCCCAGAGCTCTGCAACGACAGACGCCACCGCAATGGGAGGCCCACAGGAGCCAAAGAACAAAGACAGATGAAGATAGAGAAATGAAAGACCAATAGAAGTGGCCCGTCCACTCCCCTCCCTCCTCAATCCAACCCCCGCCCAAAATAAATAAATAAATCTTTAAAAAAAAAATGCATGTGATACAATTGTTGAAATGTTCAGTTTTAAAGTATTACCTAATAAAATGATGATCTTCCTTTAAAAAAAAATGGATGTGATAAAATAGATGGGAAATGTAAATGCGTAATGTTAAACATGGAGCTTTTGTTGACTTCCAGTTTTACTGCTTGGAGACTACATGTGTGTTTATGATCAGTCATGTCTGAATTGATTGCAGCAAAGGCATATAAAATTAGTATATATATATATATTTACAAGTGGCATCACTTTTTAAGAATGAAATGCCCTGTAGAACCCCAATAAATCAAAGAGATGAAAATGGAATTACCTGGTAATGCAGAGGATAGGTTGCTATACTGAGCCTGCTCTGTCTTTCCCCTTGAAGCTTCTCTAGAGGCCCCTAACCCCCCCAGCGTGGGATCCTGTGTCTCTACACCATGGATGGCTTGAATCATTGATTTAGAGATTTATAGAGTGCAATGTAAGGTAACAAGACTAAGCCTGACTCCTCTAGCTGATGCTCATTGTAAATATATATTTAGCAGTGTTCACGGAAATCAGAGACCCTGTAAAAACTGACCCCATTCAGTTTATGGTCAAAGAACATGTCCGATTTAGACAGATATTAGACCAGGACATGCTTCAGTTTTCTCGGAACAGGGACTTGTGGCACTGAAGTCAAAGATTAAATCAGAGTACCCAGTGCAATGCCAGGAAAATTACCCTTGAGATTAATGGATGATTCCAAACTGCTAGAAGTTGAAGAGGAGTTCAGCTGAAGTCACTGAATAATTGTTTGTGTAGAGAAAATATTCCTGTTTCTCTTGTTTCTTTATAAATCGTCAGTGCTGTTTCAAGTTCTGACATTCTGTAGCACTGGGAATAGAACTTTGTGGGAGTGGACAGTTCAGGAGACATGCTTGGTCTGAGAGTTCTTGCCATCAGTATGCAAACCCAGATACTGTTCTGGCTACAGGATCATGTCTTTATAATAGTGAGTGGCTCTGTGACCAACAGGCGACTTGGCAACAGTTTATCAGTATTTTTTTGGTAATTGATTCAAAAAATAAGCTCACCACACTTTTCACTAAGATTATCTCCAGGAACTAGAATGATATCTAATAGCAAAGGTCATTTGGAAAGAATGAAAATGCCAATATAGTTATCATCTACCTATAGCCCAAAGAAACTGGCATTTTAATTAAGGGAGAAAATCAGTTTCAGTATCTGTCTTGCTAGATAAAGAAACCTTTTAAGCTGCTTAAAACCAGGTTAAATTATCAGAGATCTTGGGTGTGTATGTGGAGACACAACCAAGGAAGACTCAAACATGGATACTCTATCCCATTTTAGGTCAAAAACTGACCTGCAGAGCATAATTCAACTGCCTTTGGAAGTCTTGGAGAGAAAGGGTACTTTTTTAGCCACTCTCAAAACCTTCCAAATCTTATATGTATCCAGGCGTCAATTTGATATGACAGACTGAAGACTTTTCTGTGGTTTATCTAAGTCCTAAATCCTTTTGTTGTCAATTCACAGGACACTTTTCTTGGGTTCCTAGCGATGATCTGGTAGTAAAGAATCTGCTGGCAATGTAGGAGACCCAGGTTTGATCCCTGGTCTTTAAAGGGGTAGATTTTATGGTGTATGAATTATGTATCAATAAAGTTCTTTGGCTTCTCAGGTGACTCAGTGGTAAAGAATCCTCCTTCCAATACTAAAGACTCAGGTTTAATCCCTGGGTCAGGATGATCCCCTAGCAAAGGGAATGGCAACCCACTCCAGTATTCTTCCCTGGAGAATCCCATGGATGGAGGGGCCTGGTGGGCTACAGTCCATGGGGTTGCAAACTTAACTGACCCACTAGCACTTTTACTTACAGTGATGACAGCTTTTCAGATTGATAAATCAATCAACTCTCCATAAACAGTATTGGATTAGAAATAGGATCAGCCTGTTTACCAAAATGTACCTAAAGAAAGAAAATTCAATGTAATTGTGTACTCTTTCCCACCACTCCTACCATGATACACAAATGCCAAGAAGGAGGCACTGTAGTGTGGCCAATTAGGACTGCTATCTTGTAGGTGCCCTGTCAAGCTTGAGAACAGGGTCCCTGATGTCTTCAGAGAAATAAATCACAAATGAATTTGAACTTCTAGCCTTTTTAGATTTCTATTTCTGATGTAAGTTTCTGCCAACAGGTTCTTAAATCTTCTGATTTCATTTGAATCCAATTTCTTTTTTTTTTTAAATAACAACTTTATGCTAAGTCGCTTGGTCATGCCTGACTCGTTTGCAACCCCACCAGTCCCCTCTATCCATGGGATTTCCTGGGCAAGCATATTAGAGTGGATTGCCATTTCCTACTCCAGGAGATCTTCCTGACCCAGGGATTGAACCTGAGTCTTCAGTCTGGATACTCTATCCCATTTTAGGTCAAACTGACCTGCAGAGCATAATTCAACTGCCTTTGGAAGTCTTGGAGAGAAAGGGTACTTTTTTAGCCACTCTCAAAACCTTCCAAATCTTATATGTATCCAGGCGTCAATTTGATATGACAGACTGAAGACTTTTCTGTGGTTTATCTAAGTCCTAAATCCTTTTGTTGTCAATTCACAGGACACTTTTCTTGGGTTCCTAGCGATGATCTGGTAGTAAAGAATCTGCTGGCAATGTAGGAGACCCAGGTTTGATCCCTGGTCTTTAAAGGGGTAGATTTTATGGTGTATGAATTATGTATCAATAAAGTTCTTTGGCTTCTCAGGTGACTCAGTGGTAAAGAATCCTCCTTCCAATACTAAAGACTCAGGTTTAATCCCTGGGTCAGGATGATCCCCTAGCAAAGGGAATGGCAACCCACTCCAGTATTCTTCCCTGGAGAATCCCATGGATGGAGGGGCCTGGTGGGCTACAGTCCATGGGGTTGCAAACTTAACTGACCCACTAGCACTTTTACTTACAGTGATGACAGCTTTTCAGATTGATAAATCAATCAACTCTCCATAAACAGTATTGGATTAGAAATAGGATCAGCCTGTTTACCAAAATGTACCTAAAGAAAGAAAATTCAATGTAATTGTGTACTCTTTCCCACCACTCCTACCATGATACACAAATGCCAAGAAGGAGGCACTGTAGTGTGGCCAATTAGGACTGCTATCTTGTAGGTGCCCTGTCAAGCTTGAGAACAGGGTCCCTGATGTCTTCAGAGAAATAAATCACAAATGAATTTGAACTTCTAGCCTTTTTAGATTTCTATTTCTGATGTAAGTTTCTGCCAACAGGTTCTTAAATCTTCTGATTTCATTTGAATCCAATTTCTTTTTTTTTTTAAATAACAACTTTATGCTAAGTCGCTTGGTCATGCCTGACTCGTTTGCAACCCCACCAGTCCCCTCTATCCATGGGATTTCCTGGGCAAGCATATTAGAGTGGATTGCCATTTCCTACTCCAGGAGATCTTCCTGACCCAGGGATTGAACCTGAGTCTTCAGTACTGAAAGGAGGATTCTTTACCACTGACTCACCTGAGAAGCCGAAGAACAACTTTATTGATACATAATTCATACACCATAAAATTTGTGCCTTTAAAGCATAAAATACAGTGATTTTTAGTATATATACAGAGTTATACAACCATCATCATTGTCTAATTTCAAAACATTTTCATCTCCCGCCAAAGAAACCGCATACTTGTTGGCAGTGGCTCCTCATTCCCCTAGCCCAAACCACTTCTGTCTCTATTGATTTGTCTACTTGAGAAATTCTTATTTTGTGAACCACATTTTATTTTCCAAAAGCATTTTCCTGAATGTTAGAATAGTATTCAGTTTTCTTTCAAAGCTGCCATAGAATAACTAGATACTTAGAGTTTGTTTCCTTGTAGAAACAGCACAGTCATGATCATTTCTTGCTATTATTTTTTCACCAGCCCTCTTCATCTTTTTTTATTGTTGTTGTTAAGTCACTTAAGCTTAACTACTGCTTGTCTCATCTGAGAGGCATTATAGGATAGTGGTTAAGAGACTGGTATTTGGAGACCTGCGTTCTCATCTCAGTTCTGTCAGTTATGAGCTCTGTGATCATGGGGCAAATTATTTACTTCTCTATACCTCAGTTTCCCCTTGTATAAAATGAGAATAGTAGTAGTACTTGTATAGTTGTGACAGTTGAATAATTGAATGAATGAAAACTTAAGACATAGTGCCTGACATATATTTTTTAAATAGATTTTATTTTACTTTTTACTTTTAAAGAGTTTTGTTGTTTACAGATATGTACGATCCCAGATTAGGTGCCTGACATATATTAAGTGCTTTATTGAGAGCTTGTTTGGAGGCTGTAGCAGGGGAACGCAGCTGCTTGTATACCCTTGACTGAAGATCGGTCCTGTATCGGGGATGGTCATCCTCTTCAACCGACCATGCAGCTTCGGGAGGGACACACATGGAGAGGTGAGGGAGGAAAGGGACACCCACCTAGCCAGTCAGATCAGTCAAATCAACCCTGGCGATCAATGGGATGACAAATGTCACAACCAGATCACCCTCACAACCTAAATGCTTTCTTAATGATAGCTTTTATTATATCTAAGTTACAGAAATATGGCTTAACTTGGATTGTGTTACAAACATGAAGTTGTGAAAGATTGTGAATAAGTTAGTTCAACCATGATAAGAACATTAAAACATTTTGACATACAGAGCTAATATTTTAGTTTCTTATACATTACCATATTTTCATTATCTCTTATCCCAAATCTCAAATTCACATTGACAACTTTCCTAAAGATCTGAAATACCTGTATCTTTTCTTCCCAAATTCAACTAAGGTCTCCTAAGCCAGTGGGGACTCTACAAAGAGCAATACAAACCAGTGACCTAGCCAGTTGATTTGCATTCCCTAAAATCTCCGTTGACATTTTCACATGGGCTTCAGGGTATCACATCCAAGAAGAATAAAGCCTCTTGGTAGCAGGTGTTAGGTTTTTCAGCTCATGGGAGAACTTGTGAAAACATACTACATTTTAGCCTGAGTTTCACCAAGTCCTAGAGAAAATCACGTTTTACCTGAAAGAGAGCTATTTTCCCTTGAAAACTGTCTTCACTATGTCGTGGGATATGTATTCAGTTTTCACCATTAGAATCCAGTAATAGGAATGGCAAGGACATAAGGGAGCTATTTCTTCAAAACAGTTGGTTTATGCATTCTAAAACTCTGTAAAAAAAGAATAGGAAGGCCTTGGAGACGAGACTTCACCCCCTTCAGAAAATGACACCACATGGAATGCTGAATACATCTTTCTCTCTGCATGAGATGATATTAGTGGCCTAGAAATAGAACTTGGTAAAATGAAGCTCACAGTCATAAATAGACAACTGAAGGTTTGGAAGTGCAGGGAGGGGATTTAATCAGGAAAACGTTCTTTTAATTTTAACAGTTTTTCATAGCAAAGCCACTGAGGAGCTTAGAAAGAGGACTAATTAAAACAGAGGGACAGAGGGTGAAATCAATGATTCTTATGCCAAGGCTGCTGCAATGCAAGAAAAGTGCATTGGCATATTTGCTTCTCAGGAAAATCATGGACCACATCCCAGGTCAGCCATACATGGTAGGATGCATTGTTAGAATGTGTGTTCCAATTAGAACATTACTGCCTAGAATTGGACCATGGGGGTGGCAAACAGAGTAAAACGACATTTAATAGACTGTCTGAGGAGCTGTGCCTGCTGTTGATTTGGCCACTTTGATATAGCACATGGATTTGGGTTTATTGTGAACTTTGCAGATGAGTGAATCAGACTATTGGTCAAAACTCGGTGCTGGCAGCCCAGTTCAGCAGTGTCATTTACTAGTTAAGAGCACAGGGTCTGAAGGTAAATCTGCCTGGGTTTCAGTTTCTCTGTTGTTCTTTGCTTCCCTCCCTCCTCTAAGCGTTGAGTGTTAGGGGCTTCTCTGATGGCTCGGATGGTAAAGAATTCACCTGTGATGCAAGAGACCCAGGTTCGATCCCTGGGTTGGGAAGATCTCCTGGAGAAAGAAATGACTACCCACTCCAGTATTCTTGCCTGGAAAATGCCATGTACAGAGGAGCCTGGAGGGCTACAGTCCATGGGGTCACCAAAGAGTCAAACACAATGGAGCAACTAGGACTTAAGTAACGTATAGGCACTGTGCTAGGCTGTGGAGATAAAATGTGGAACAATACTAGTTTAGTATCTAGTTAGGTAATGAACAGCAAAAAATAATTACAAATTATGAGCCACTGTGGAAGAAACAAACAAGGTTTGGTGATGGGATGAACAGGGAGTGTGTAATCAAGTAGTATGGAAAACTTCACTACCTAAACTGTGTCAATTTACCCTCTCTTAACCTTAAACTGTCTCACCTGTAAACCAGGGATAATAGTTGTTTTGTTGTTGCACAGTTGCTCAGTCATATCTGACTCTGGCAACTCCATGGACTGTAGCCCACCAGGCTCTTTTGTCCATGGAATTTTCCAGGTAAGAATCTTGTAGTGGATTGCCATTTTCTTCTCCAGGGTGTCTTCCTGGACCAGAGTTGAATTCGTGTCTCCTGCATTGGCAGATGGATTCTTTACTGCTGAGCGACTGGGCAAGCCCAGGGATAACAGTAGTACCTTCGGCATGGGCTTTTTGTGAACATTAAAAGAAGTGATATGTGGAAGTGATGTATAGGCAGTGCTTAGGTCAGTTCTTGGCATGGAGTATAACCACTGTTACTTCTATTCTATTATAAACAAGGCCTCGTGGCACTAAATCTTCTCCAAACCAACATCCCAGGTTCACCAAAAATGCTTTTTTGATGTCTTATAGTTTGGTTCTGTTTTCCAGACATTAAGGCTGGAGTTTTGAAAAATCTCATAAACTAGCACTGGGAGAGGACTCAGCTAAAGTTCTGAGAGATGGATGCTAGTGGCAAAGTTGAAGTGCAAGCATATTGGCAAAGCATGGGGGAGGGGCTGTGGCAGACTAGCTAGTGAGACATTCAGTGTTCAGTATTTTCAACTAGTACCTCTTTTGGTGTCCCTCGTTTGATCAATGGATGTTTTCCTTCTCAAATTCAATTGAGATTATCTCTCCCTACTGAATCTGTTTACACAGGAGCTGCTACATTAATTACAGTGATGTATAACCCAGCTGGTATGGTGGTAAAGACTCTCCCTGCTAACACAGGAGACATGGGTTTGATCCTTGGGTTAGGAAGATCCCCTGGAAAAGAATTTTAATGAGCACAGACATTCTCATATGAAGACAATGAAACTTTCTCAGTGTGTTCTTGGGTTGGAAAGATCTGGAAATTTGTAATGCACTGCAATCTAACTGTGTATTAAATGCTTTAGAAGCCACATCATACTGTTGGCAGGCTTCAGTTTCTTCCTCAGTTAAATTTCTTCACAGGATTGTGGGGCGTTAATAAATGAATGGTGCTTGGAGCAATTCCTTTCATAGCATAAGAACACACTGAGAAAGTGTCATTTTCTTAGTGAGAGAATGTCTGTGCTCTTAAAATCCCTGAGTTAGATCAAGAGAGGTGATAAAGTCTGTTGTAGTTGAGCCTGGCTAGACCTCAGTTAAACACTTGGGTCCAGTTCTTGGTACCATGTAGACATGTTTTATTTGTACCACTGTGTCTATTTCACTATAAAACTCCATATTTGTTCATATTTTACCATTTTTAAGTGGTAAATATACATAATTTTTAAGTGTACGCTTTGACATTAACAATATTCATATGATTGAGCAACCATCACCATGATTCATCTCCAAAATTTTCTTATTGTCCAAAAGTGAAACTCTATACCCATTTAAAAATAACTCTCCATTTCCCTTTCCCTACAGGCCCTGGTAGCAATCATTCTCCTATCTATATCTATGGATTTGATTACTCTGCTACTGCTGTTGTTTAGTTGCTAAGTCATGTCTGACTCTTTGTGACCACATGGACTGTTGCCTATCAGGCTCCTCTGTCCATGGGAGCAGGGGAGAGAGTGGGATGAATGGAGAAAGCAGCATGAACACATATGCACTGTGCTGTGCTTAGTCACTCAGTTGTGGCTGACTCTTTGTGACTCCATGGACGGTAGCCCTCCAGGTTCCTCTGTCCATAGGATTTTCCAGGCAAGGATACTGGAGTGGGTTCCCATTTCCTTCTCCAGGGGACATTCCTGACTCAGAGATCGATCTCATGTCTTCTTCATTGGCAGGTGTATTCATTATCACTGAGCCACTAGGGAAGCCCTTGATTAGTTTAGGTACCTCGTATAAGAGACAGAATAAAATGCTTGTCCTTTGTGTCTGGTATATCTCACTTAGTTTAATGTTTCCAAAGTTCATCTGTGTTGTAGTGTCTGTCTGTATTTCCTTCCTTTTTAAGGTTGATTAATATTCCATTATTTGGATATACCACATTTTCTTTATCCACTCATTTGTTGATGAACATTTGGGTGGTTTCCACCATTAGACTATTCTAAATGATGCTTCTATGCATATGGATGTACAGATATTGCTTTGAATCTATGCTTTAATTTCTTTTCAGTATATACCTAGAGGTGAAATTGCTGGATCATAAGGTAATTCTGTGCTAAAGTTTTGAGAAGCTGACATACATTTCTCCACAGTGTCTGTACCATTTTATACTCTTACCAGAAATACATAGCATTCCAGTTTCTCTCCACTGAGTAGTCTTGGGGCTTTCAAACTGGTTACTAACACTTAGAAATAATGAGATTTCACATTTGTCGATACTCTCTTCCTTTATGTCAAAGAATAGCGAGAGGAGATGTTATTTGCTTTAATTCCTGATTGAGAGTCTAAGCACCAAAGATAAGTAGTAGAAGTTCTAGGAAGGTCAGTCTGGCCTTGGTTTGAAACTGCTGTGACAGAATGAGCTACCTTGGAAAAGAAAGAGTTCCCAGTCATCTCTTGGAAGCCTATTTGTCAGGAACGTGGTAGAGGAAATTGGTGAGCTAAGTGAAAATTTAAAGTAGAAGGCCTCTTTGGACTTATCCACATCAAATATTCCACCATATTAAATACTACAGTTACACAACAGAGTTATTTCCATTAATTAACCATAGTGTATTTGTATTTTAATAGTTGTTAGAGTCTTAAACCCCAATAACGAATTTATTTCTAATGGAAGGGTTTTTAGGTATTAGAATCTGGGTATCAGATGAATATTTTGCCTGCCTTAGCCCATTACTTTTTTTGTTTATACAAGTTCTGGTTGCAGGAGCTTATATGAAACCTATCTGAAAATTCCAGGTTAGATTTGTACTTTGTATTCTGTGCTTCCTCTACATCATTTGCTTCTCCATAGATAGCTTTCCTACAGTGACGAATGGCCCCTATTTTTAATGGATTTGTAAAGATAGGAGGTATGAACGACTTAAAGGAAATTGGTATAGAATTTTTTAGTATGTTTATTTTAGTACAAAGGGGATAAGAAATCCTCTGCAACACCTGTAGGATGAGAAATTGGTCCATTTCCCCTAGTGGCAATGGGACAGCCCATTAGCATCTATCCATAAATTGAGGACATCTTGTTGCTTATTCCAAAATCTTTGGCCTCTGCATATTTAATGAGTAATTTAATCTAGCAGCCCTTCACTGGATGTGGGAAGAGTTAATGATCCATTCTTGACAACAGGGATCCTCTAGGACTTTATCAGCCTTGAAATCAGTAGCTCTCATAACATTAGGAAAATTTACATTCTTCTGCCAGAGATTAGCACTGGTCAGTGCTACCATGTGTGAAAGGAGATTAGAGAATGAGATGGGGAAAGAGAGGAGAATAGAAACAAAATTCTCATTGCTTGTGATCACAGGGAAGCTGGGTAATATAGGCACTAACACTGAAGATCCCTCCCACCCTTCTGCAAGGGTCTGGAACAGTGGCAATAGGTAGTGTCCTGAGTATTCTTAGAAAGTAAAATGTAGGATACCCTCTGTCCTTGGTGTGTGTGTGTGTGAATACAGGAGATGGTGACCAGAGGAAGCATAATACTTTATGAACCCAAGAAAGACCGTGGCTTTTCCATTATAGTGGCTTGATGTCAGTAACAGAACTCTTTTCCATTTTAATTTCCCATATCAGCTCCAGAGACAACCTGAGTTTCAAGGTTAGCTCTGCCAATTACTGTCTGTGTATTTTCATCTAATTCCTGAACCTCTTCTTATTTTAGCTTACTCATCTATTAGTAGAGGAAATCCAAATAGCATAGGCCACATGTGATTGTTCTGAGTATTAAACGTGGTAATCAACACACCAAACCAACAGATGTTGGCTAAAGAGAAAAGAATATGCCGATAATATTTCCTGCCAATAGTATATACATAATAAATACCTAACTGCTCTGCTTAACAGAGTTGACCTGAAAGGAGTCTAGGTAGTATGACTAAAGATTGTTGGGTGAGTCCCTTACATAAATTTCTACTTCATTTCCTATCATGACATCTGACACTTCATTTAAGATTTACTTTACTTGACTATGATGGCCCAGGCAGAAAGAATTTTCCCACAATGCAGGAGACCCAGGTTCAGTCCCTTGGTCTGGAGATCCCCTGGAGAAGAAAATGGCTACCTGCTCCAGTATTCTTGCCTAGAAAAGTCCATGCACAGAGGAGCCTGGTGGGCTACACTCCATGGGGTCATAAAGAGTCAGACACGACTGAGCAACTAACACTTGTCTATGGAAGACTTTCTAGTCCTCCATAGTGTCCTGCAAAAATGAAAAGAAACAGGGGGAAGCACCTCTGTGAAAGGGAGTATTGCATGCCATTACTAGACAGTTCGTCAGCGATTTTTACTGAGAGTTCATTGATAGCCAACTGGAACTAGCTTTTTGAGAACATTTAGGTTAAGTGTACGAGGAGTCAGGAATACCAGAAAAGGGGCAAAAGAAACTAACAGAGTAGTGGAGGGTACTAAAAACCAATATTGTAAATGGTACAAGTTTCCCAGTAGTTCATCAGGAGTTCAGGATACTTAGCAAAGGTGATAAATTTGGTAGGGATCAAACTAACCAACAAACTGTGTATAAGCAAGTGATACAACCTCCGACTCTGTTTCTTGGCTAAGATGAACTAACCTCTCAGTGTCTCAGTTTCCCTGTCTCTGTGATGTTAGTCTACATTAGGCATTCTACCAAACTGCCAACTAGATAGGCTATGGTTGCTAGCTGGTACTTGAAGACAAGCTCCTTTTCATATATCTGCACTTGTGTGAAGGAGGAGGTATCTGTCCAGGACCACGATGTGAAGTCTGAGAGTCAGTCCATGTCAGAGGGTCTAACCCCATAGGGTGTCTCTCTGTGAACATTGTTGTCCTTCCCTTCTTTCCCAGTTTTCCATTGCCTGCTGGCAGACTGCAGCCCAGTCCCTCTGCACCCAACAGAGTATACCTCAGATGAAGATCAAGTAGTTTAGGCAATTTAAGTCCTCAGCAAAATTTTCCTACTACTTTCTGTTCCCGCACCACACTCTCATACACAACTCTGGGTGTGGGGTGATTAGCACTTTCTAGTTGTTTGTTGATAGTAAGTCCATGGGGCCATTGGTTCCTGATCAGATATTCTACCAGCAATTTAAGTAGGCACCATCACCGCTATGTGGACATTAGTGCTGCTTGGCTGTCAGCTATGGTGTAAAGATCCCAGTGCTTGGAAATTGCCATAGTCAGGATTGACAATGGTTGACAGCATCTGAAAATTACTTTGCTTTTATAAGCATTCACATTTTAAATCCTTGATCAACAAATAAGAAAATCAATTTTCTTTTTAAAATTCATTTTAAGAGTCACAAAGACCAAAGGATCATTTTGACTCTAAAATTCAAGCAGGGTAGCTCCTAGTAAGACCCATTCAGTGGATAATAAATGGAACATTACTTAGGCCTTTTATGATGGGCATATCTATGTGTTACTGCTGAAGAGGGTTCTAGAGCTGTAGTGTCCAAAATTGCATGCTGGAAGAAAATATTAGAAATTCTAGTGTTAACTTTCCTTATATGAAAGAAATTAGGATATACTTACATTTGATATTCAGATCACCATCTGTACCCTTACTTAGTCTCAGTGTTAAAGGGCCTCATGCCATCTTGATTCACAAGATATCCTGAGGGAAGAAGGGTAAGAATTTCACTAGAAACTCACGGATCTGCCTTCAGAGCATTGCAATGCATTGCAGTTTGTGTAGTCAAGATCAGTGAATTTATGAATCATATTATCTGATTTTAATTACATAAACTCACAAAATGAACACGTGGCTTAATATTTCTTTAAAGAAACTGCAGATTGAATATCATACTTATCGTGTAAGCACAAATGAATAACAATAAAATGGCAGAGCTGGCACCTCTTGCATTTTGTGGTATGAGCTGTTCATAAACTATTATCAAGGTAAAAACAGTGGTGATCTAATTAGTTTAGAAAAGCAGTTTTCCAAGCAGAACAAAACAGAAGTATTGAGCAGACTATTTTAAAAAAACTCATTATGTTTAGTATTATTAATGATCATATCTCATCTTAAATGTATATTTTGCCTTGAGATATGAGTGAACACAATGGATCATGTACATCATATAGAAATAAGTAAATTCAGATATATTAGACATTGCCTCCAAATTTTGTTATAATGTAGTACATGATCTCTGCCCTTACACTAGGTATAGCTCTGGTTAGATGGTGGTTGGTTGTTTAGTTGCTAAGTTGTGTCCTACTCTTCTGTGATCCCATGCACTATAGCCCACCAGGCTTTTCTATCCAGGGGATTCCTCAGGCAAGAATACTGGAGCGAGTTGCCATTTCCTTCTCCAGAGGATCTTCCCAACCCTGGGATCAAACCCATGTCTCCTGCATCAGCAGGTAGATTCTTTACTGTTAGCCACCAGGGAAGCCCCTCTGGCTAGATTATTGGAGATTTAATCCTAAGGATAATTTAGGAGAGAAAAATCCTTATTTTTCCACACCTTCTGTCCCTCTCTTGCTTAGCCTTTACCTCCTCCCTTTCTGATCATTTCCTCAGTTATTTAAATCCAAACTGTTCCAATATTCCTATACCTACCTCCATCTGCACTGTCAAATCAATAGTTTCCTCTCTGTGTAATCTACTGTGTTTACTTACTAAAAACTTCTCATTGCAGATTTATAGCCTGGCTCTTGACACTCATATTTCCTTACAAAGAGAGTCTGCCCTCCTTTTCTAGAACATAATCGTATTTTTAAATGATCCTTTAAAATAGTGACTTTTAAACTAAGAGTAAGGGCAAGTTGTTCTTCTAGTCTAGATTGTATTTGCTGAATAGAAAGATATTTATTCTTGTGGGCTCACTGTATAATTTTTTTTAAAGAACTGTAGTCAAATTCAAGTAATGGCACAATTGAAGGAAGAGTGACACTATTAACAGGAAAGCTAGTAATCATTCAATTGATTGGATTCTCAGTAACTCCAAAGCACTCTCCAAGTAACAGATACCATAATTTGGTTGTATGTGAATCAGGACTTTTTCAGTCCTGATTGTAAGGATTTTTTTTTAGTCCTGTGTGTAAGAGAGGAAATTACTCGAAGTGGTTTTGGAAGAAAAATTAACGCATATGAGTAAACAATTCAGAGAGAGATTTTATTGAGTGCGGCTGGGTTAAAGTATTGCCGCCAGGTAATGAGGACTCTGTTTCTATCTCTTGGTTTTGCTCTTCTCTAAACTGGTGTTATTCTCAGTAAAGATCGATACTGACAGGTCTAGATTTACATCCTACGAGTTTAGCAATCCTAGTAGGAAAACCCTCTTTTCCAGTAATTTCAGCTACTAGTATTGGTCAGAATTGATTCACCTGCTTTTCTGTGAAGTCAAGGGGATGGGATCAGCCATATGCACTGAGAGTGGTGAAGGAGTTGTTTTTTGGAGGAGATTTAGGATGTTGACAAAGGAGGAGCAGTGGCCTATCAAAAGCACAAAGATTTAACTTTTTTATTATGGCCAGGGACTCCTTTGGAGTCGGTCAATTGCTTTCATTGTTCAGCTGGTCCTATTTCCTGTGAGATTCTGGGCTATTGTTGAAAACAGAGCCTTGCTCTTTCTGCTTCCATTGTGTCCTAGACAAGAGGAACAATGAATGTGAAATAATAAAACATCTTGAGTTTGTCTTGCATTCATTCTGTATTCCTCATTCTCTTTACAAGATAAATATTAAAGGAAAGAGCTTATTTCTCAGAATGGAGGGTGAGTCTAAGATCATCACTGTGGCAACCATATAGCATCTTACGGAGTCAAGAACTTAATTTTTTTTTCTCGAATATGTAAAGGCTTATCAGACCCGTGATATCTGTAGTCATAACTGGAAAAATAATTATGGGAAGACAGTGTTCTCCTCATGTTGTGATAGAGACAAAAAATAATATTTTTACCATCTCTCCAGAAATTTCCCAGGTCTCCTCCTACTCCACCCATTACAGTAGGTTCTCTTACAGTGGGGGACAGGAAATACACTTTAAAGTCTAGAAGATCAACTAGTACTGCAGAAATAGGCCCAGTTTGAATAGCCCAGCCAGTGAGCTTTTTATATCATCCTTAATAGTAAAGGTTTTCCTGTCCTTCAGTAGGATCCAGTCAAATAAATACTGAATGGGGTTGATGTCATGTAATTGACAAGATGGTCCCATGACCTTAGTATTCTAGTGACACCTGTCTTGGACTTTCCAGCTAGTCACCAGTAAAAGAAGTGAGTGTTGGGAGAGGGAAATCATTATCAATGTTTTCAGCCTCATTTAGTCCAGATTGTGTTAATGATACAAGTGTTAATGTATCATGAAAACATGAAAACATGAAAACAGAATTATTGACAGTTCTCAGCAGGGACTGAAGCGTGCACAGGATGCCGAACACTGCTCCTTTGACTGACATTTTGCAGACAGCCTCAACTGAGTAAGGGAAAGAGGAAAAAGGGTTAGGAGATGAGATTATCATCACTAGGATTTTTTTCTGCTTTTTCAAGCTGTTGCTTGTTCATTGTATTCCATTCTCGTCACTGTTGGTAAAGAAGGACGACTGGAATTATGAATATGAAACTTTCCAGCTTTTAATTCATTTGTAACCAATGACTAATCGACCAGCACAACTGGGTTTGCATTTTAAACAGCTTTTGGGCATCCTTCCACCACCTAATACAATACAGATAATTTCCTGACAGCGTGCCAGAGATAATGCAATTACCACTAAGTTTCCTTAGACATGTTTTATATTATCTACTTAAAAAAATCCTATTTCCTTGCTGTAATCTAATCTAACTTGGACTTGACTATCTTAAATGAGACAGATAGTTTAAAGACAAAAGGATTACCTAGGGGTGGGCTAAAATGCTTGTTTCCTTTGCCTCCCCTGTGAGACTGCATCTTCTGTGTAATCTGGGTCAATAAAGAGGCCACACTTCCTAGCTCTGCACCTTCATGTCCCTAGGGACATTGGTTGTAGCTTCAGGATATTCCCACGGAAGTTTCCAGTTATTATATTCATGGGAAGAGATCTTGAGGCAGCATTTAGTTCTTTTTCCTCCCTCTAGGAGGGACTACATTGCGAGTATTCTAGGAGACCCTGTTAAAAATTGCTTAAGCATGGTCCTTCAGCCTTTCTCTGCCTTACCTAATAATCCACTCATTGTGTGGATTACTCACTGTGTGTCTCTCACTTACTCTTATGTCACTTCAGTGTCACACCAGCTCAGGCACTGCTCACATAAAACAACCCCAGTGGTTTCCATTCCCAGGCAGGTGAGAGGTTAGTGGAAGGATCCATGTTGTACTTCTCATCCATTTTATTTTCATTAAGCAAGTGGGCAAATTCTAATTCAGCCATGAAAACAATATCTGGCTCATAGCCCTCAGGAACACACTCCTTTCTGGTTGGCCATTTATTTAACGAACATATTGTGCTGCTTCTGTGCCAAGCAGTGTTCTAAGCACTTTACCAATATTAATTCATGTAACCTTCATGACAACCCCAGGAGGTAGTTACTAACAATAACCTCATTTTGCACATAAGGAATGTGTGGACTAGAGTTAATAAATAACTTGAGGCTGCACCATGAATAAACGGCAGGACAGAGATTTAAACCCAGGCAGTTGGATTTTGGAAACAGCCTGCTTACGTACTGTATCTCTCTGCCCTTTTGACTTTTGTCATTCTACCCTGCAAGCCTCATCCCTTTTCCATGACGAGACTTTGATCTATCCTAAAGCCAAGTTTTTGCAGTAATTTTCTCAGGTACCTTGTGTATGTACATAGGGCATGATTTGGGGAAGAGAGATGGCTGAGAGAATCCACCCTGCCTAAATGGTAAGTTCTCTTTTACTTTGTGCATTTTGTTCTTCTGTTTTGTTGGTTTTTTTTTTTTTTTTGCCACCTTCATTATGATGAAAGTTTTCTCTCCAGCCACTTAATCAATTGCTTTTCCAATGGTTAAAAACAGAAAACCTGGTGAGAAATTTGGGTAATTCTCTTCATTGCTCAGATGTCTGTGATTGTCGCCGGCTGAGAGCCCGGCATTTAGCTCTTTTTTCATCTATTGCCTGCAGTGTCCGTAAACCTGCGGTCAAACAAAATGCCCTAGATCAGCAACCCCCAACCTTTTTGGCACTAGGGACTGATTTCTTGGAAAACAGTCTTTCCACAGACTGGGAAGGCTGTGGTCAATGGCAAGCGGCTGTAAATACCGAGGAAGCTTCCTTCCTTCTCTCTCCCGCCACTCACCTCCTGCTGTGCTTCCCAGTTCCTAACAGGCCACAGACTGGTACCAGTCCATGACCAACCTGGGGGTTGGGGAACCTGGCCTTAGATCATCTCCAACAGAATCATGAAGAGTGGGAAGTCTTGTAAAAGGATGAATTCCTGGGCTTCACTTGACCCACTGAATTCAAATTTTAGGAAGGTGATCCAGGAAACAGCACATGTATCAGCAAGCGCCCCTTTCAGTGACTGTGATGCATACGTTAGGTTGAGATCCAGTACCCCAAGAAGCTTCGTGATTTGTCAGGCTGCAGAACTAATGGGGAGCTTCTGAGAAAAGGCAAATCCCCTGTCTCCACCCCTGGATTGTGCTGTTTAATGTTTAGCAGCCATCTCTAAAAGAAAAAAATTCTGTTTTGTGGCCTTTGCCAATTTCCATAGTGTAAATAGTCCTAGCATGATGCATTTCTAGCTGCGTATGTAGGGTCACTGACCTCAGACTTGAGAAGGCGTGTGTACAATCGGTTGTTGCAAGCCAGAGCAAGCTGGCACCTGCACAATGGATGGGCAAACATGAAAGGGAATGAGCAGAAAGTTGGCAGTAACATGGAAGGCCAAGGTTATTAAATGCAGCTAGTGAAAAAAAAATACAAAAGAGAGCACAGTGTATGATTTCATGTATGTGAAATTCTAGTACAGGCAAAACTAAAGCAGTTGTTGCCTCCGGGGAGGGTGGGCATGGAACAAACATGCCCATGAGACAAGGGGGAACTTTCTGGGGGTGATAAATGTTTCTATATGTTGACTCAGATGTTAGTTGTTATTGTTCGGTCACTAGGTCATGTCCAACTTTGAAACCCCATGGATTGCAGCACGCCAGACTTCCCTGTCCTTCACCATCTCTCAGAGTTGCTCAAACTCATGTCCGTTGAGTCCATGATGCCATCCAGCCATCTCATTCTCTGTCATCCCGTTCTCCTGCACTCAGTCTTTCCCAGCATCAAGGTCTTTTCCAACGAGTCAGCTCTTCGTAGGTGGCCAAAATATTGGAACTTCAACTTCAGTTTCAGTCCTCACAATGAATATTTAGGGTTGATTTCCTTTAGAATTAACTGGTTTGATCTCCTTGCTGTCCAAGGGATACTCAAGAGTCTTCTCCAGCACCACCATTCGAAAGCATCAGTTCTTTGGGGTTCAGCCTTCTTTATGCTCCAATTCTCATATTTGTACATAACTACTGGAATAACCATAGCTTTGACAATACGGACCCTATTAGCAAAGTGATGTCTCTGCTTTTTAACACACTGTCTAGGTTTATCACAGCTTTTCTTCCATGGAACAAACATCTTTTATTTTTATGGCTGCAGTTACTGTCTGCAGTGTTTTAGAAAATAAAGTTTGTTACTGTTTTCACTTTTTCCCCATCTATTTGACTTGAAGTGATGGTACTAGATGCCATGATCTTACTTTTTAGAATGTTGAGTTTTAAGCCAGCTTTTTCACTCTGCTCTTTCACCCTCATCAAGAGGCTCTTCAGTTTGTCTTCATTTTCTGCCTTTAGGGTCGTGTCCTCTGCATATATGAAGTTATTGTTTTTTGTCTCAGCAATCTTGATTTCCACTTGTGCTTCATCTAGCCTGGCATTTCACATTCAGAAATGGGAGTTTTGTGGCTCAGGAGACAAACTCACTAGACTTTACCATCTTCCCTTGGACTGATCCTGGATCCCAGACTTGCATCAGCTCCCTGAATTGCCAAGTGGCAAATGACTGCACTCCCTTTTACCCTGCACTGAGAAACAGTAGATGATACAGTGAGGATACTTGGACATACTTGTATACATTTGCTGACATCCCAGGGACTGAGGTGTATTTCAACAGCTTTTTTCACTGATCACTCTCTCTACCTGTGGATACAGAGATCCTCAGGAATCTCATTGGGTTAGAAGTGAGGATTTGAAGAACACTGAGAGGTGTCAGCACTGATCTCATTTCTTAGAAGTGCTCTGGTTGAGGAGAGTGGTAGCCGGTGATGACAAGGGCCCAGGATCATGACTGACTTTGTTTTGACTCCTTTCCTGCCATACCCACTCGGTCAAAGGCACCATTTTCATTTTCATTGTAACCGTCATTTCTGTTAGGGATGTGGGGGTCTTTTCGACATAATTCTTAGTTTGTCTCAGTGAGATCTGATTATCTCAGAAGAGAATTTCAAATCAGTTTACTAAAACCAAGCAACCACACTCAGTTTTTCCTCACTGATTTCCTAGTAAAGACAGAATGCCAGACACCAAGACCCTCTATGTGGTGTGTGATGCTTACCATTTATGCCAAAAAGTTGTCCCCTCTATGGGAAAATGTATCTCCACAAGGATTCAACATCATTAATCCTCATTCGGCCCACTTACTATCTTGTCCACTCCTATCCAGTCTCTCGATGAATGATGTGCTGCTTGTTTTGTACTTCCTGTTGAAGATGCTGGGCTATTCATTTCCACTCCATAAATATTTACTGAATGTTTATTATCTACCAGGCACTATGCCAGGCATTGAGGCTGATCATATAAATAATTTACATTACATACCAATTACTGATTACTGAATATGTATCAGATAGTTTAGATACATTTTCTCTTGAATTCTCCCAATTGCTCTAGTAGACTATTATCATTTCCATTTGACAGATGAGCACACTTGTGCACAGATATGTTGGGCAACTTATTCATGGTCACAAGTGGTAGAAGTAAAACTTTAAAGTTAGTTTTCTCTGGTTTAGGAGTTGAAGCTTTTATTCTGTCATGTATATTACTGTGATAAGGTCTTTGCCTTATTCCATATTATACAAAAACCGTATAAGAATTGATATTAGTCCCATTTTACAGATGGAGAGACAGACTGAGTGGGGGTAGTGACTTGCCTGAGCTCATATGAGGAATAAGTGGTCGGGCTACATTAAGCTTTGATCAGTCAGACTTCAGTCAGACTCTGGAGCATGTACTTAACTGCTATGTTCAACTACCTCCTTGAAAACAATCTCTAATTATTACATGGCAATAAAGAGGTGTCAGCACTGATCTCATTTCTTAGAAGTGCTCTGGTTGAGGAGAGTGGTAGCCGGTGATGACAAGGGCCCAGGATCATGACTGACTTTGTTTTGACTCCTTTCCTGCCATACCCACTCGGTCAAAGGCACCATTTTCATTTTCATTGTAACCGTCATTTCTGTTAGGGATGTGGGGGTCTTTTCGACATAATTCTTAGTTTGTCTCAGTGAGATCTGATTATCTCAGAAGAGAATTTCAAATCAGTTTACTAAAACCAAGCAACCACACTCAGTTTTTCCTCACTGATTTCCTAGTAAAGACAGAATGCCAGACACCAAGACCCTCTATGTGGTGTGTGATGCTTACCATTTATGCCAAAAAGTTGTCCCCTCTATGGGAAAATGTATCTCCACAAGGATTCAACATCATTAATCCTCATTCGGCCCACTTACTATCTTGTCCACTCCTATCCAGTCTCTCGATGAATGATGTGCTGCTTGTTTTGTACTTCCTGTTGAAGATGCTGGGCTATTCATTTCCACTCCATAAATATTTACTGAATGTTTATTATCTACCAGGCACTATGCCAGGCATTGAGGCTGATCATATAAATAATTTACATTACATACCAATTACTGATTACTGAATATGTATCAGATAGTTTAGATACATTTTCTCTTGAATTCTCCCAATTGCTCTAGTAGACTATTATCATTTCCATTTGACAGATGAGCACACTTGTGCACAGATATGTTGGGCAACTTATTCATGGTCACAAGTGGTAGAAGTAAAACTTTAAAGTTAGTTTTCTCTGGTTTAGGAGTTGAAGCTTTTATTCTGTCATGTATATTACTGTGATAAGGTCTTTGCCTTATTCCATATTATACAAAAACCGTATAAGAATTGATATTAGTCCCATTTTACAGATGGAGAGACAGACTGAGTGGGGGTAGTGACTTGCCTGAGCTCATATGAGGAATAAGTGGTCGGGGCTACATTAAGCTTTGATCAGTCAGACTTCAGTCAGACTCTGGAGCACATGTACTTAACTGCTATGTTCAACTACCTCCTTGAAAACAATCTCTAATTATTACATGGCAATAAAGAGGTTAAGAAGACATCTCAGTGGCTATAAGACAGGGAAAACTAGAGCTAAAAGTCCAAGAGATAACAGAATTGGTAGGTACTGGAATTCAGGTAGACCAATGGAATACCAGCAGGGTTACAAGGAGCAAAAAACAGGTACCTTAGATTCAGGTATAGGAGATAAAGCCCAGAAATGTCAGCTATGGTACAGTAATACAAATGCACTCAGTAGAGGGGTGGCCTCTGGTTTTTTTCACAGAAGTCTGAAGATTTGTGCCCTAGTCTGATGCCTACCATTATCTGAGTGATAGTGGGCAAGTTAGGTCTCTTTATACATAGATAAAAATCCAAATTAGAGTCCCTACTCTATCTTGGGGTTTCCCAGGCTGCTCAGTGGTAATGAATCCACCTAGAAAGCAGGAGATGCAGGAGACTTGGGTTTGATCCCTGGGTTGGGAAGATCCCTGAAGGAGGGCCTGGCAACCCACTCCAGTATTCTTGCCTGGAGAATCCCATGGCTAGAGGAGCCTGGTAGGCTACAGTCCATGAGATCACAAAGAGTCAAATACAACCCCCTCGGGGACTGGGGGCCACCTGCACATGCATGGTGCACAGTGCAAGCACTCAGTAAGCATAGTGAAGCCTGAATGTGAAGACGATTGGACATTAAACCAATTACTGATTACTGAATATGTATCAGATAGTTTAGATACATTTTCTCTTGAATTCTCCCAATTGCTCTAGTAGACTATTATCATTTCCATTTGACAGATGAGCACATTTGGGGGTATTCATGGTCACAAGTGGTAGAAGTAAAACTTTAAAGTTAGTTTTCTCTGGTTTAGGAGTTGAAGCTTTTATTCTGTCATGTATATTACTGTGATAAGGTCTTTGCCTTATTCCATATTATACAAAAACCGTATAAGAATTGATATTAGTCCCATTTTACAGATGGAGAGACAGACTGAGTGGGGGTAGTGACTTGCCTGAGCTCATATGAGGAATAAGTGGTCGGGGCTACATTAAGCTTTGATCAGTCAGACTTCAGTCAGACTCTGGAGCACATGTACTTAACTGCTATGTTCAACTACCTCCTTGAAAACAATCTCTAATTATTACATGGCAATAAAGAGGTTAAGAAGACATCTCAGTGGCTATAAGACAGGGAAAACTAGAGCTAAAAGTCCAAGAGATAACAGAATTGGTAGGTACTGGAATTCAGGTAGACCAATGGAATACCAGCAGGGTTACAAGGAGCAAAAAACAGGTACCTTAGATTCAGGTATAGGAGATAAAGCCCAGAAATGTCAGCTATGGTACAGTAATACAAATGCACTCAGTAGAGGGGTGGCCTCTGGTTTTTTTCACAGAAGTCTGAAGATTTGTGCCCTAGTCTGATGCCTACCATTATCTGAGTGATAGTGGGCAAGTTAGGTCTCTTTATACATAGATAAAAATCCAAATTAGAGTCCCTACTCTATCTTGGGGTTTCCCAGGCTGCTCAGTGGTAATGAATCCACCTAGAAAGCAGGAGATGCAGGAGACTTGGGTTTGATCCCTGGGTTGGGAAGATCCCTGAAGGAGGGCCTGGCAACCCACTCCAGTATTCTTGCCTGGAGAATCCCATGGCTAGAGGAGCCTGGTAGGCTACAGTCCATGAGATCACAAAGAGTCAAATACAACTTCGAGACTGAGCACACATGCATGCCTCCCCTACTGGACAGGGAGCCTGATCATGGGACCGACTGGTGCTTTCCTGACCTGTCCACAGAGTCACCCAGCACGGGATGGTGCACAGTGCAAGCACTCAGTAAGCATAGTGAACGCCTGAATGTGAAGGGCGTTGGCCAACGTCCAAACGATGTGGAGACTCACAACATGATGCCCAGATTTTCTAGAATACAACCAAAATCATGAAAAACACAAGTTGAGTAAGAAAAGATAATTAACAGACCTTGACAACGAGATAACTCAGAGTTTAGAATTATCTGACATTTTAAAACAGCAATAAAACAATCTTAAAACAAATGAATAATTAAATATCTCAGTAAGGAAATTGAAAATACAAAGAATCAAAAGAATATAGAACTGAAAAATACAATAGCTGAATTTAAAAAATAAAAACTTCCTATGCAGGCTCAATAGTAGATCATAGGTGACAGGAAACAATCTGTGAACTTGATGACAGATCAGTGGAAATTACCCACAGTGAACAACAGACAGAAAGTAGGCTAAGAAACTAATGAGCAGAGCTTCAGGGAGGATGGACAGTAACAAAATTAACATTTGTATTTTCCAAGTCTGGGTAAGGAGAAAAAAATTGAACTGAAAAAATATTGGAAGAATAGTGGCCCCAAACTTCACATGTGTGGCAAAAGACAAACCTGCTGATTTAAGAAGCTAAGTGAATCACAAACAGGATAAACCCAAAGAAACCCATGCCAAGATTTCATGATAGTCAAAATTCTGAAAATAGAAGACAATTAAAAATATAGAAAGAGGCTGGAGTGAAACAACAAATGACCTCTAGGAGACCAATGATACAAATATCAGGCAGTGTATCACTCAAAGCCATGGAAGCCAGAAGTGACAGTGAAGGAACTGTCGACACTAGATTCTATATGCAGGAAAAATACCATTTGGGAATAAAGGGGAGAGTAAAACAGTCTCAAATGAAGAAAAACTAAGAATTTGTTACCAGCATACCTACCCTTAAAGAGTGGCTAAGGCAAGTTTTCTAGCAGAAACAAAATGATAACAAAAGAAGACTATACAAAGGCTCAAACATCTTTAAATCTTTGAGGTTTTAGGTGAAAGAATATATATTTATTTTATACTATCCTGGATACCAATTTGTCAGGATTATCATGCTCAATCAATGTAAGTGGAAGGCATTGTTTGCTACAGACATATATAATTATTTTCAGGAGAAATTTTTGAGTTTCACAGAGATTTGGTATTTCATTCTCTAGATCCTTTCTATAGTCACTTTAAAAAATACCTGTTTTTTTTTTTTTTAGGTGAAAAGAGCATTTTGAAATTTCCTCTCAGAGACTTGTGAGTGGAAAAATTGTTGAGCAAATAATGTACAGTTGGGAAAATCAGCTTAGGTAGCCAGATTTTCAGTGGGTAATTTGATATTCTGAGATTGTCAGATACTGTAAGCCATCCAGGTAATTTGCTGCTTTGAACCAAAACACAATTTCCTCCCCAAGCCCCCACAACTTATTTTTGTTGGTTGAAATGTTGCCTAACAATGGCTTTCTCCCTTCCACTCACCATTCTACACCATCTGTTAGGAGAGTGCTTATTTTGAACACAGTATTTCATACACTCTATCATTCTTAGAGCTACTGGAGGAGCCAGGCTGTTTGGAGAAGGAATCCTGGCATTGGGAAAGAGAAGGAGGAGAGAGGAGAACATATTTCTATAAAGTTTCTCTGCTATAGTGGGATAACTGTTTCACAGTAGTCCATTCTTTGAGTATGTGGAGTGATGTTAAAAATGGAGAGTTTATAGGTTCATCAGCATCGTCTTTCTAGATCTGTATGCATGCATTAATATACAATATTTTTCTTTCTCTTTCTGACTTACTTCACTTTGTATAATAGGTTCGGGCATAGAGAACAAGCTTGTGGACACAGTGGGAGAAGGAGAGAGTGGAAACTTATACATTACCATGTGTAAACTAGGTCGCAAGTGAGAATTTGCTGTGTAAAATGGGAAGCTCAACCCAGTGTTCTGTGACAACGTAGCAGGGTGGGATGGGGAGGGAAATGGTCAGGAGGGAAGGGACACACACACACACACACACACACACACACACACACACCTGTGTCTGATTTGTGTTGATGTGTGACAGAAAACAACACAATATTGTAGAGCAATTGTCCTCCAATAATTGTATTTTGCTCTATGCTGCTTAATATTGTACAATTTATAATCTTTGATAATTAAAATAAAGAAAAAAAAACACAAGGCAACAAATGGAGAGTTTAAGGACCAAACAACAAGGGTGCTTATTGGGTGCTTTATTTTATTTGCTCTTCAAAGCAATGCATTGGAGGTCAGGAAGATATTTCTAACTGAATAGAGTTAATATTGGGGGACGGAATCATGAATAAGAACCTATGTTAGCTATGAAGGCAGCAAGAGAACTGTCCTGGAGAATTTGATAAAGCCAGTCTAACTTTATCCTGCCTATAAGCCTATTCCTGGCACAGGCTTTATTTTTAAAGTCCTGAGAGCATCCCATATAGGCTGAACTGCTCTTTGTCTTTAGAGCATTGACCAGAGCTCAGCAGTATCAAGTGCCTGGGAAGAGAAACCAAGTTGAGATATTCAGTAGTTTTCAATGTAATCAGTCAGAATGAGGTTAGTGAGTGAAACAGTCTTATCTTCTTACTCTCATAACCTTAAATAATATATTTATGGATACTTACTGGGGTAAATAGAAAGTGCTGATGGTTGAAAAATCCTGAGTTACACTGATGCCAATATTTGGGGAGATGGAGGTCAGTATGTGAGCAGATTACTCTTTCATCTGACCATCTTGATCAACTCTTTGATCCTGCGATGGTTAATTTTATATGTCAACTTGATCAGGTCATGGAGTGCCTAGGTACTTGATGAAACATTGTCTCTATTTGTATCTATGAGGCTGTTTTGAATGAGATAAAAACATTTAAAGTAGTAGATTGAGTAAAACACATTGCCCTTCCCAATGTAGGTAGGTTGAGTAAGAGAGAATACTTTCTCACTGCTTCATTGTCTTCAAGCTGGACTTTGGTCTTCTGTCTTCAGACTTGGCTTACTCAGGTCTGGACTTCTCATCTTTCATAATAGTGTAAATCAATTTCTTATAATCAATCTCTTTCTCTTTCCACCCGCTCCCCCATTTGTTCTGTTTCTATGGAGCACCTTAATACAGTGCCAGAATTCCCATTGCATGTCCCAGGCTTCACATGTGAACAGTCCAATTTTCCCACAGGTGATTCTTGGAATAACAGAAAGGGATGTTTTTCACTGTTCTTGTAAGAGAGAGAAATAATTCTCTCCTGCCTAAACCCACAACCATCTTCTTCCATGTTATTACAAAGACCCATGGGTAGACTTAAAAATTTGAGATCTCAGTCAACATTGTCTGATTGTTGGTTTATTCATCTTATGTTTGCTTGATTGTTTGTAGTTATGACTGTATGGGATCTGCTCTTCTGGCTGAATTGACTGGCCAGGTAGAAATGTTAAGTAGACCCAGACTCTACATCACTGACCGGGCAGAGACTGCATTGATGTTTTGTGTGTACAATGTCTAAAGTAGTGCCACATTGCAGATGGAGGCTTCACTGGAGATATTTGATGATACAGTAATTGATAGTTTACCCTCTGTATGCAGATCTCTCAGGAGAAAGAAGACTAACCAGAAGCACTGTTATGTCTGTGACAAAAGCTATTTAAAGTCAAAAAAGAAAAATGCAGTTGGTCTTCAAAGTGTTTGATTGTTATTGGGGCGGGGGAGTCAAATATGTAGCTTATTTTTCATTTAGACCATGGGAGATGACTCTTTATGTGTATAGTTGAAAATATAAACATGACATTTAAAGTATTTTGTGGATATATTTAAAACACAGTAAGAGAGGAATGGTTTTCTATGCAGGATATTTATCTTGACAAAAATGCAAGGACAGTGATGATGACTATAATATTGATTGTGATCGTGATGATAATAGTAGCTACCTGTATTGAGTATTTACTAAGTACTTGACACGTATTAAGTGCTTTACATATATAACAACTCATTTAATCCTCAAAGAACTACCTTTAGCTACAGACCTTTGTTTAGGGGCGCTCCTTAAATGAGAAAAAGGAAGTATTTTAGAAGTGCATGTACTGCTAAACTTTACATAGAAATTAAGGTCTCTCAATTTTTGCTTACTGTTAAAATATAAAAGATTGCATTATTTTCTTTGAAAAAGTCAATGTGTTAGCTCTTTGTTTCTTGGCACTTTGACCAACATCAAACTTTGTCTTTTCTGTCCTCTCCTCCTCTGCTCTGTTTCTTCCTTCCTTCCTTCAGTGGCCATCTATAGAAAGATAAAAGACATTATTTATTGTGGGCCTTGTTTATGTACTGCAAGCTGTAACACTGTACATCAGGCCATTTGAAAATTTCTGGATGCTAAAGGCATTTTTCAATATTTACAGTAAATAAATTAAGTCTTGATCCAACCAAGTTATGTATCAGATTAGTTTTGACTATTTTTCACGGTTACATAGACAATATATACTGTGAGTGTGTGTATGTGTTCGAATTGAGGATGTTGAAAGACTCCATATTGACCGGGCAGAGACTGCATTGATGTTTTGTGTGTACAATGTCTAAAGTAGTGCCACATTGCAGATGGAGGCTTCACTGGAGATATTTGATGATACAGTAATTGATAGTTTACCCTCTGTATGCAGATCTCTCAGGAGAAAGAAGACTAACCAGAAGCACTGTTATGTCTGTGACAAAAGCTATTTAAAGTCAAAAAAGAAAAATGCAGTTGGTCTTCAAAGTGTTTGATTGTTATTGGGGCGGGGGAGTCAAATATGTAGCTTATTTTTCATTTAGACCATGGGAGATGACTCTTTATGTGTATAGTTGAAAATATAAACATGACATTTAAAGTATTTTGTGGATATATTTAAAACACAGTAAGAGAGGAATGGTTTTCTATGCAGGATATTTATCTTGACAAAAATGCAAGGACAGTGATGATGACTATAATATTGATTGTGATCGTGATGATAATAGTAGCTACCTGTATTGAGTATTTACTAAGTACTTGACACGTATTAAGTGCTTTACATATATAACAACTCATTTAATCCTCAAAGAACTACCTTTAGCTACAGACCTTTGTTTAGGGGCGCTCCTTAAATGAGAAAAAGGAAGTATTTTAGAAGTGCATGTACTGCTAAACTTTACATAGAAATTAAGGTCTCTCAATTTTTGCTTACTGTTAAAATATAAAAGATTGCATTATTTTCTTTGAAAAAGTCAATGTGTTAGCTCTTTGTTTCTTGGCACTTTGACCAACATCAAACTTTGTCTTTTCTGTCCTCTCCTCCTCTGCTCTGTTTCTTCCTTCCTTCCTTCAGTGGCCATCTATAGAAAGATAAAAGACATTATTTATTGTGGGCCTTGTTTATGTACTGCAAGCTGTAACACTGTACATCAGGCCATTTGAAAATTTCTGGATGCTAAAGGCATTTTTCAATATTTACAGTAAATAAATTAAGTCTTGATCCAACCAAGTTATGTATCAGATTAGTTTTGACTATTTTTCACGGTTACATAGACAATATATACTGTGAGAGTGTGTGTATGTGTTCGAATTGAGGATAACGGATTAGAAATGACTCCATATTGACCTTGCAAACTGGCACTCCACTTATAAAAGATTTACAGCCGTAACTCCCAGTCCATAGCCCTCAAATATCTGGTGAAGATAAGCCAGGATGAAATAGCTTTTCGTTTTAAAGCTGATATACAGCTTTATTTTAAAAAAGAAAAAAAAGCCACATGCCTAAGAGAGAAACAGGTGCACTTCAATTTCAAAAGATTTACTTAGTGAAGTTGTAAGCATTTAATAAAAAATGTGTCTTTGAACCTTATAAAAAAGCTATGCTGAAGCATGGAAAGTGAGTATAAACCAACCAAAGGGCACAGAGAGAGAAAGATCAGTCTTTGAGCTCTCTGCCACCCGAGTTCTGGGAGATGATATAAGTGGAACTTTTTCCATGCTGCTAGCTGCTGTCCTGTTTGTCCCAAAGGATAAGTTAACAGCATCACCTAATGCAATGGAATTTACCTAAAAATGAACTGATTTTAAAGTAAACTGGTTTATACCTTCTTAGTTGGCCTAAATTGTTTCAGATGTCTTATTAGGGGTCACGTTATTAAATAAAATGAGACTTTTTTTTTTTTTTTTAAAGAAAAAGCCCTTCACCTAAGTTGTGAGCTTATCTTTTTCTCTAAGCCCAATCTCCTAAGAGGTACAGCTGTGATAACATGAGCTTGGGCAGTATTTGTTTTATAACCTCCAGTGCCAGGTTGATTACTGAAATAAAGATAGAATCGACTGTGAGCTATTGTATTTGGAGAGACAGAGTATATATGTGAGAAAGAGTGACTGAGAGTGTGTGTGTATATATGTGGGCCTGTATGTGAATATGGAGGACTAGGCTTGAGCACTGAAAATTGATGAACCAAGTTAATTTTGTGATTTAGTAAACTCTGTGCTCCAACAACTGTGGGTGCCCCCGTTTTCCTCCTGGCTCTTTCCCATAGCTGTCCAAGCCCGTCTCCAGCTTTAGTGCACCTACCTGACCACTTGCCATAGCTCTGCCCTATACACTCTTCTCTCTCCAGGTTCTCTATCACAATTTGCCTATTCTGAAACTTGCTGATTAGGTAGCCCACTCTGTGAGATTTTATGTGTTCGAATTGAGGATAACGGATTAGAAATGACTCCATATTGACCTTGCAAACTGGCACTCCACTTATAAAAGATTTACAGCCGTAACTCCCAGTCCATAGCCCTCAAATATCTGGTGAAGATAAGCCAGGATGAAATAGCTTTTCGTTTTAAAGCTGATATACAGCTTTATTTTAAAAAAGAAAAAAAAGCCACATGCCTAAGAGAGAAACAGGTGCACTTCAATTTCAAAAGATTTACTTAGTGAAGTTGTAAGCATTTAATAAAAAATGTGTCTTTGAACCTTATAAAAAAGCTATGCTGAAGCATGGAAAGTGAGTATAAACCAACCAAAGGGCACAGAGAGAGAAAGATCAGTCTTTGAGCTCTCTGCCACCCGAGTTCTGGGAGATGATATAAGTGGAACTTTTTCCATGCTGCTAGCTGCTGTCCTGTTTGTCCCAAAGGATAAGTTAACAGCATCACCTAATGCAATGGAATTTACCTAAAAATGAACTGATTTTAAAGTAAACTGGTTTATACCTTCTTAGTTGGCCTAAATTGTTTCAGATGTCTTATTAGGGGTCACGTTATTAAATAAAATGAGACTTTTTTTTTTTTTTTAAAGAAAAAGCCCTTCACCTAAGTTGTGAGCTTATCTTTTTCTCTAAGCCCAATCTCCTAAGAGGTACAGCTGTGATAACATGAGCTTGGGCAGTATTTGTTTTATAACCTCCAGTGCCAGGTTGATTACTGAAATAAAGATAGAATCGACTGTGAGCTATTGTATTTGGAGAGACAGAGTATATATGTGAGAAAGAGTGACTGAGAGTGTGTGTGTATATATGTGGGCCTGTATGTGAATATGGAGGACTAGGCTTGAGCACTGAAAATTGATGAACCAAGTTAATTTTGTGATTTAGTAAACTCTGTGCTCCAACAACTGTGGGTGCCCCCGTTTTCCTCCTGGCTCTTTCCCATAGCTGTCCAAGCCCGTCTCCAGCTTTAGTGCACCTACCTGACCACTTGCCATAGCTCTGCCCTATACACTCTTCTCTCTCCAGGTTCTCTATCACAATTTGCCTATTCTGAAACTTGCTGATTAGGTAGCTCTTACTAACTGATAATGAGTATCCTTCTGGACTGAGAAATAAAGAGGCATAAAAAAAATCAGATCTGGATGAAACTTGGTCTAAACCCCTCATTTTTCCTAGGTGATCGTGGAACCCAGAGCTGGAAATGACCTCAGCTAAAGACATGCAGCTGACGATTGAGAGCTAATAGGTTACCCTTCCCATGTCTTAGTTTAAGTGTCAGCTTCTGGTGTTAATGCTTCAGCTCAAAGATTTGACTCTAATGGTGGAATTATTCCACAGTTGGTGTGGAGCAATACGGTTTTGAGCCATTTTGAGGTTTTCATCAGGAAGTCTTTTCCTCCTTTCTACTCTTTGTCTCCTATGTTGCAAAGCAATGGGCCCCAGCACTGGATGAGCATGGCATCCTAGCTGGCTGTTGCTATGCTGTTTGCCATACGAATTGCCTCTGGTGCCTACTCTGATGGATGTCAAAGAAGTGACTCCTGGGGAAGAGATGATTCTGTGGCAAGCTGCTTCCACCATTCTGTTGACTCATTTTCATTCTCTCTCTATGAAAGCACTGATATGTCTTACCCACATAAACAGAAAGAAGCAGCTCCAATTAAACATGCATGGGGCTATTCCCTAAGAATTTCACAGTGGGAAGCCATCCAGGAGCACTCTAGAAATCACAGTCATGTTTATCCTTTGCTTCCTAGATTCTAGTTGGAACTTAATATGACAAAAACAAAAAATCCAAGTGGGCTGGTTTCAGGGGCCTATGGGTGACATAGACCTAGAACTCTTTTTGTCCAAGGCTTGCTTTCTTTTGAAGTGTTCACAGATGTATGATAGAGGTCTTGGCTCTAATATAATATATTTCAATGACCATAGAGTTGGCAATAACCATAGAGATTATTACAAACTACCTCTTGACAAGGGCTTCTCAGGTGGTGCTAGTGGTAAGAACCTGCCTGCTAATGCAGGAGATGAAACAGACGTGGATTTGATCCCTGTGTCAAAGGAGGATGAAACCAGATTCAGTGCCTCCCGCTCTGCCCTAAACACTCTTCTCTCTCCACGTTCTCTATCACAATTTGCCTATTCTGAAACTTGCTGATTAGGTAGCTCTTACTAACTGATAATGAGTATCCTTCTGGACTGAGAAATAAAGAGGCATAAAAAATCAGATCTGGATGAAACTTGGTCTAAACCCTCATTTTTCCTAGGTGATCGTGGAACCCAGAGCTGGAAATGACCTCAGCTAAAGACATGCAGCTGACGATTGAGAGCTAATAGGTTACCCTTCCCATGTCTTAGTTTAAGTGTCAGCTTCTGGTGTTAATGCTTCAGCTCAAAGATTTGACTCTAATGGTGGAATTATTCCACAGTTGGTGTGGAGCAATACGGTTTTGAGCCATTTTGAGGTTTTCATCAGGAAGTCTTTTCCTCCTTTCTACTCTTTGTCTCCTATGTTGCAAAGCAATGGGCCCCAGCACTGGATGAGCATGGCATCCTAGCTGGCTGTTGCTATGCTGTTTGCCATACGAATTGCCTCTGGTGCCTACTCTGATGGATGTCAAAGAAGTGACTCCTGGGGAAGAGATGATTCTGTGGCAAGCTGCTTCCACCATTCTGTTGACTCATTTTCATTCTCTCTCTATGAAAGCACTGATATGTCTTACCCACATAAACAGAAAGAAGCAGCTCCAATTAAACATGCATGGGGCTATTCCCTAAGAATTTCACAGTGGGAAGCCATCCAGGAGCACTCTAGAAATCACAGTCATGTTTATCCTTTGCTTCCTAGATTCTAGTTGGAACTTAATATGACAAAAACAAAAAATCCAAGTGGGCTGGTTTCAGGGGCCTATGGGTGACATAGACCTAGAACTCTTTTTGTCCAAGGCTTGCTTTCTTTTGAAGTGTTCACAGATGTATGATAGAGGTCTTGGCTCTAATATAATATATTTCAATGACCATAGAGTTGGCAATAACCATAGAGATTATTACAAACTACCTCTTGACAAGGGCTTCTCAGGTGGTGCTAGTGGTAAAGAACCTGCCTGCTAATGCAGGAGATGAAACAGACGTGGATTTGATCCCTGTGTCAGGAAGATTCTCTGGAAGAGGGCATGGAAACCCATGCCAGTATTCATGCCTGGGAAATCCCATGGACAGAGGAGCCTGATTGGCTACAGTCCATAGTGTCACAAGGAGTCGGACACAGCTGTAAAGACTTAGCACACACAAACCTCTTGACAAAGATTGTCTCCTTGACCAGTCTTTAGTCAGGAGACTCTGAGCCCTCTTCTCGACTAAACCTTGATCTTGGTCCCTTGGTATTCTCCTTGGCCTGCCCGACCCAGTCTTAGCAAAAGATTCTATTAAGAATTGTTTGATGCCTGCCTCTTGATGCTTACTCACCATTGATATATGATCAATTTCCTCATCCCCTATCTTTGATGTCTAAGCCTTTGGCCACCCTTTAGCAAGAATCTTCTTTTTATTTCAGCCATGCTGCAAGGCATATGGGATCTTAGTTCCATGACCAGAGCTGGAACTTTGGCCCCTGGAACCACTGGACCACTAGGGAAGTCTCTAGTAAGAATCTTGTTAGACCAGTTTAATAAGAACATCCCCTACCATTGATATTTCCTCTTAGTAATTTTCCATCCATTGCCCCTTCATCCTGTACATTGACTAAATTTCAGCTGTCTTTACTGTCCTCAGAGATTAGCCCAATCTGTCCTGTTGTGATACCTTTACTGCAGCAGTTTCTGAGTACAGTTTGCCTTACCATTTAAATAAGTATCAAAATATTTTTTAAAAACATTTCCTATGTCTGAATTCCTCCTTACTTCATCACAGATGGGATGATAATCCAGGCTCCTCTTGAATACTTCCAATGACAGAAAGTTCATTACTCTGAGGGAAACAATGTGGCTTGTTCAGGTGATGGGAAATATGTAAAAGGCAACAACTTATTGGAAAGAGCAGAGACTTTGGTGTCAGACAGACTTGACTTGGTTGGTTGGTTTCTTCCTTGTGGCTTTCCTGTTATATTCAGTCAACAAATATTTTATGAGCCCTTTGCTGGTGATAGGGGAAGATTGTGTAAGGAGTCTATTCAAAAGTAGGGGATAGTAAGAAATGGCCCTGCTAATGCAGGAGATGAAACAGACGTGGATTTGATCCCTGTGTCAGGAAGATTCTCTGGAAGAGGGCATGGAAACCCATGCCAGTATTCATGCCTGGGAAATCCCATGGACAGAGGAGCCTGATTGGCTACAGTCCATAGTGTCACAAGGAGTCGGACACAGCTGTAAAGACTTAGCACACACAAACCTCTTGACAAAGATTGTCTCCTTGACCAGTCTTTAGTCAGGAGACTCTGAGCCCTCTTCTCGACTAAACCTTGATCTTGGTCCCTTGGTATTCTCCTTGGCCTGCCCGACCCAGTCTTAGCAAAAGATTCTATTAAGAATTGTTTGATGCCTGCCTCTTGATGCTTACTCACCATTGATATATGATCAATTTCCTCATCCCCTATCTTTGATGTCTAAGCCTTTGGCCACCCTTTAGCAAGAATCTTCTTTTTATTTCAGCCATGCTGCAAGGCATATGGGATCTTAGTTCCATGACCAGAGCTGGAACTTTGGCCCCTGGAACCACTGGACCACTAGGGAAGTCTCTAGTAAGAATCTTGTTAGACCAGTTTAATAAGAACATCCCCTACCATTGATATTTCCTCTTAGTAATTTTCCATCCATTGCCCCTTCATCCTGTACATTGACTAAATTTCAGCTGTCTTTACTGTCCTCAGAGATTAGCCCAATCTGTCCTGTTGTGATACCTTTACTGCAGCAGTTTCTGAGTACAGTTTGCCTTACCATTTAAATAAGTATCAAAATATTTTTTAAAAACATTTCCTATGTCTGAATTCCTCCTTACTTCATCACAGATGGGATGATAATCCAGGCTCCTCTTGAATACTTCCAATGACAGAAAGTTCATTACTCTGAGGGAAACAATGTGGCTTGTTCAGGTGATGGGAAATATGTAAAAGGCAACAACTTATTGGAAAGAGCAGAGACTTTGGTGTCAGACAGACTTGACTTGGTTGGTTGGTTTCTTCCTTGTGGCTTTCCTGTTATATTCAGTCAACAAATATTTTATGAGCCCTTTGCTGGTGATAGGGGAAGATTGTGTAAGGAGTCTATTCTAGATATAAGAAATGGATTATATGAAGGCTAAGCAGGAAGAAATACGTAAGAAAGAAAACAGCATGGCATAGGTTAAAAAATAATTTTTCAGAAAGAGGAACATTGATGATGCTTATACATTTATAAAAATGAATATGTGTTGAAGAATTTGTTACTCATAAGATAGAAGAGAATCAGGCAGATGTTATAACTGGTTCAAAAGTCAAAATAGCACAGATTTATATGGAGTAAAGGAATATTGAGATGAATTGCAAATGAAGACAAAACTGTTTCCCACAAGAGTCAGGAGGAATCAACTAAGTCACTGTTGAGTAGGACATAACTTACATGCCTTTCAGTTATCTACGACTTACAAAGAATTGTAAAATGGCTCATAACAAACAGATAGAATCTGATAACCTAGAAAACGGGGCTACAGAGAATGCATAGTTCTCTACTGAAACATAATGTTTTCTTTGTGTATTTGAGTAATTCAAAGATAATCAATGTGGCCATGGTATAGTTCCAAGCAGTGTGTGGTTATAGAGAAGTTGGCAATGGCCACATCATGAAAGGTTTCATAAAAAATTTAAGTTGCATGATCAAATTTATGCTTTAAAAACACTCTGGCTACATTGATATTGGAGGGATAGGATTGAATGTATGGAAATCAAGTTACAAGGCTGTTGTAAGCAGGATTCAATCCTTGCCCAGCTTCTACTTGCTGAAGAATCTTAGGTGAAGTTACCCAACCTTTCTGAGACTCCATTTTCTCCTCTGGAAAATGAAGAACAATACCTTTGTTGCTTAATTGCTGTGAGGTATATAATAGATTTGGCATGTTGGGGACAGTAAATGTCGATTTCCTTCTACTCTGCTCCTACCCCCAAACCAAATTGTTAGAACATTTTTATAATGAACCAAAGCTTTTTTCTCTTAGCTCTTGTGATTGTGGAGGTCCTGACAGTACTGTTTGGAAGAATGTAAATTAATTCTAACCCCTCTTGCCTTCACATACTTGAAGATAAATTTATTTCCCTTAAGTCTTCCTTTTTGAAAGCAACCTTTCTCAGCTACTTCAGAGTTCTTTCTCTCTCTCTCTGATATTCTCTGTTACATAAGTATCTCTCCTAACTCATGGCATGCAGAAATGAAATTAAAATAATAACTCCAGATATGCTAGAGAAAGTATATAGTAACATGGAGCAGTCAGTTCTCTTGACCTGGATAATAAAAGTCCATTATAGTCCCTAAAATTGCATTAGCCTTTTTAAGCAACCATGTCATGTGGTTGGTTCATTTTTAGCCTATAGTTAGCTCAAATGCCCAGGTATTTTTCATATGAACAGTTGTTTAAGTGAATTTTCCTTTATCCAGAATATATTCAATGGCATTTTAAACTTACAGGATTTTGTTTCACCCACTAAATTTCATTTTTGTGGATCTTGAAGTGGTCTTCTAGCATATGTGTGTACATATATGATATGTGTATGTGTATGACATATATACAGTCAAACATCACAGAATTCTATAGCAGTGAGCAATACATTTCCCGCTATTGATATACCCTGACTCTTGTTCTCCTTCCAAAGCAACCACTGTTGCCATTTTCTTCTAAATCCTTTCAAAAATATTCTATTTCTCTACAAGTAAATGTACTGCTAAAAATACTAAAGACATCACACTACACACACTGGTCTGCACTTTGTCCTTTACATTTAATGACTCCAGTAGAACATAAGCTCTAGGAAGGGAAGATTCTGTTTTTAGCATATCTAGAAAAATATCTCACTTGTACCAGAGGCTTCATAAATGTTTGTTGAATGCTGAAGGATATATTTGCAGATTTTATATGTCACCATATCCCAGGGATCAGCAAACTTCTTCTAGATAGGACCAGATAGTAAATATTTTCAGCTTTCCATATGTTCTCTGTCACAATTACTCAAGTGGTCATAAACAAACAAATAGTTGTGACTGTGTTTCAATACAATTTTATTTGCAAAAACCAATGGTGAGCTAGATTTGTTCTCTGGGATATAGTTTACTGGCCCCTGGTATATACAAATCAATATAGCCTTTTTAACAGTTGCATACTATTCCATCATGTGAATGTACTAAACATTCACTAATGAGACCCCATTTCTGTTCATCTATTGTTATTATAATCAATGCTGTAGCTATGTTTCAGTGAGCAACTTTTTTCTTGGTGTGCCTGTTTGAAACTGGCACTCTTTTTAAAATTTTTAATTGGAGGACAATTGCTTTACAGTGTTGTGTTGGTTTCTGCCATACAACAACTTGAATCAGCCATAAGTTTACATATGTCCCCTTCCTCTTGAACATACCTCACACTCCTCACCTCATCTCAGCCCTCTAGGTTGTCAGAGAGTGCCAGGCTAAGCTCCTTGTGTTATACAGCAAATTCCCACTAACTATCTATTTTACGTATGGTAATGTGTATTTTTCAATGCTACTCTGTCAGTTTGCCCCACCCTCTTCTCTCCCTTCTGTGTCCACAGTCTGTTCTCTATGCCTGCGTCTCTATTTCTGCCCAGCAAGTAGGTTCATCAGTACCATTTTTTTAGATTCCATATGTATGTATTAATATATGATATTTGTTTTTATCTTTCTGACTTTATATAATGGGCTCTAGGTGCATGCACCTCACTAGAACTGACTCAAATTCATTTTTTATAGCTGAGTAATATTCCACCACACACACACACACACACACACACACACACACACACACACACACACACACACACACACACACACACACACACACACACACACCCCCCCCCCCGCATCTTCTCTATCCATTCATCTGTTGATGGGCATTTAGGTTGTCTCCATGTCCTGGCTATTGTAAATAGTGCTACAGTGAACATTGGGATACATGTGTCTTTTTGAATTATGGTTTTCTCAGGGTATATGCCTAGTAGGGGAATTCATGGACCATATTTTTGCTTTATTCCTAGTTTTTAAAGAAATCTTCATAATACTGTTTTCCTTAGTGGGAGCACAGGCACTCTTAATTATAAAAAGAAACTGCAAAACTGCCATCTCAAGAGATTGCATTAATGTTTTGTTTTTTAAACCACAGTTTTTTTTGTTTTGTTTTTTTTTTTCTTTTTTTTTTTTTTAAATTTTGGCCTCTTTTATTGGTCTTTCATTTACTTATTTTCATCCATCTTTGTTCTTTGGCCTCCCATTGCAGTGGCCTCTCTCATCGCCGAGCACCAGCTCTGGGCGCATGCACTCCAGAGCTCTGGCTCGGTAGTTGGACACATAGGTCCAGCCGCTCCGCAGCACATAGGATCTTCCCAGGCCACGGATCGAACCGGCACTCCTTGCACTACAAGGCAGTGTCCTCACCCACTGGACCACCAGGGAAGCCCAGAGACTGCATTAATTTGTGCTCCGACCTCCAGTGTATGAAACTGCTTGCTTCTCTACTCTCTCTCAATGCTGTGCATTATTAAAATTCCATTTCCTCTGATCTAGGATGTAAAAACTAAGTGACCATCAGTTTCCAGTTTTATTTTTAAAATCATTCAAACATATGAAAATTCCAGAAAGTAGTATAGAAGACACAGCAAAAATTAAATAGATGCTAATATCTTACTTTATGTGTTGCGCATCTTTCCATTTTTACAAAGAGGAAATAAAATGTTATTGATATAGCTAGTCAAGCTTCCTGCCCTTTCCCTCTCTCTCCATCCTTAGAAGTAACTTCCATCTTGAAGTTGACGTGTATCACATATATGTATATATATTACATATGATATGAATATATCAAACAAATATGTGTATGGAAAATAGTATACAATAATATATAAAATTATATAATATATATAATTGTATGTGTGTATGCATGCCTATAAAATATGTATATATACTCACACCACTGCATGTTTTTAAGCTTTATATAAGTAGTGTCATGCTGTCTTTTTGCAACTTGCTTTTTTAGTTCAAAATTATCAAGATTTATATAACTTGCTTTTATTTATGCAAAATTATGTTGAAGACTTATGTGGAGATATGTAGCTCTAGTTCATTCATTTTACTTATTGAGTACTATTCCATTGAACAAAGAAACCGTAGTTTAGGTATCTACTCCCCTCCTTTGGGACAGTTAGAAGATGCCAAAGATTAACAAAGCTGCTTACTAATTAAAGTGGTAAAGACAGGCTTTAATCAGCAATATACCATTGCAACAAGAATAAGAATCCAGCATGAGCTGAATTCAATTTTGATTTGTACAGAGGTGACTGGGACACTTAAAGGGAGAATGAGAGAATTGGGAAGGGAGTAAGTAGGTACTCAGTAGAGTCAGGGAAGTGAAAAATTACAAGAAGTTGATAGAAAGTCTTGGTCTATGTGAAACCCATCAGGATTTGCTGCTGCTGCTGCTGCTGCTGCTTAGTCACTCCAGTCATGTCTTACTCTGTGTGACTCCATGGACTGTAGTCTGCCAGCCTCCTCAGTCCATGGATTTCTCCAGGCAAGAATACTGGGGGTGGGTTGCCTTTTCCTTCTCTGTCAGGATTTCCTAACTGGCCTATTTAAGTTAGGCTTCTATCCCTGCTTCAGAGACTGGATGACAGGGGTGCTATCTTTGGACGTTGGCTGGAACAGACTGTGAATTCTTTTGGCAGACTTGAGTTTTATCAGACCAGCACTTTAAAGGAGTCTAGGATCATCCTAGGTGTGTAACTTTGTGCTTTTGGAAATGATGTCAACATTTTCTTCAAGTCTTCAAAAGGCAAGGTTGAGGTCTAGATCAAGAAAGGGCTCAGAGGACCCTAGTTTGGTCACGGAGAGAATCTTTATCAGTGTTTACCTCCTATTTTGCTAGAAGGGAGCTGCAAAGCAAATCCTTGTGTACTAGTGTAAGAGTTTAAGACAGAATCTTTTAGAATTTATCTAGCTGGTTTTTCATTTTGACCAGAATCTTTCCCCCATCTGCTGGAAAAAAAAGAGAGAGAGAGAGAAAGAATCTTAGAACTGGAATTACTATAAAGTAAGATATGGCATCTTCAGTATTATCAAATGACTCTCTAAAATAGTTGTCAAAATTTTTTATATTCCTACCAGAAATGCATATAACATATAATTTCCCCAAACCCTCACCAGGCCTTTGATCCAAATGACCCAGACTAGAATTAAGACAAATGAGTCTTGTAAGTGCATAGTGTGAGTCTATCTCTGCTTAAAAATTTGATACTCTGTTCATCATGGATTTTTTTGCATAAATTTTGAGTTTTGAAAATGCTGCATTAAAATATTGTTTATGTTGACTGCTAAGTTTTTTGTTGCTTCCTTACATTTTGTGCCTGTGAAGAGAGCCCCTCATTTACCTCACCCTAGTCCTAACCCTACTCAATGTTAGTTATATTTATTCCTTTTTACCATTTTGATGGATACAAAATGGTCTTTCATTATCCTAACTTACATTTGCCTGATTATTAGTGAATTCAATTATGTTTTCCTGTGTTTTTTAACTATCTAGGCATATTCTGTGAAGTACCTGTACATATCCTTTAATCAATTTTCTATTGTGTAGTTTGCCTTCTCTTTATTAATTTATAGAATATGTATACTACATTTTAAAAAAAGTCTTTGGCTACATGCTTTACAAATATCTTTTCTCAATCTGTGTCTGGCCTCTTCACTTGGTTTATGGTATGCTTCAGTCAAATAGAAATGTATAATATAATTTTAGTGTGATCAAATTCATCCATCTCTTCATTTCTAATCTCTGCTTTTCAGTGTGTTCTATTTAAAACATTTTTTCTAACCCACTATGATAGCTCTTCTCCCTTCTTCTGAAAGTTTTACTTTTCATACCTAACCTCTATTAACTCAACAGGATAACGTAGGAATCTAATTTTGTCTTTTTTTCATAGAGATAGCTAGTTGCTCCCCACGTTGATTGAATAGTTCATCCCATTTTTTCTGAATTGATTTATAATGGAATCTATTTATAGATAAAGTTTAGATAAGTAAAGTGGACCTCTTCCTGGGTTTTCTCTTACCTTCTATTAGTCCATACTTGTGCCAAAACTACACTTAAAAAATGTGATAGTTTTGTTATGAATGATTGTTCTATTTTATTGTTATTTTCGTTCATCTCTTATAATACCTAATTTATAAATTTTAACACAGGTCTGTATTAAAGGGAAAAACATCTTATATAAAGAATTCACTGTTATACACAGTTTTCTGCAACCCTGGGGACTTGGAACATATTCCCCACAGATAAAGGCCTATCTCTATACAAAACTCTGCTTAAAAATTTGATACTCTGTTCATCATGGATTTTTTTGCATAAATTTTGAGTTTTGAAAATGCTGCATTAAAATATTGTTTATGTTGACTGCTAAGTTTTTTGTTGCTTCCTTACATTTTGTGCCTGTGAAGAGAGCCCCTCATTTACCTCACCCTAGTCCTAACCCTACTCAATGTTAGTTATATTTATTCCTTTTTACCATTTTGATGGATACAAAATGGTCTTTCATTATCCTAACTTACATTTGCCTGATTATTAGTGAATTCAATTATGTTTTCCTGTGTTTTTTAACTATCTAGGCATATTCTGTGAAGTACCTGTACATATCCTTTAATCAATTTTCTATTGTGTAGTTTGCCTTCTCTTTATTAATTTATAGAATATGTATACTACATTTTAAAAAAAGTCTTTGGCTACATGCTTTACAAATATCTTTTCTCAATCTGTGTCTGGCCTCTTCACTTGGTTTATGGTATGCTTCAGTCAAATAGAAATGTATAATATAATTTTAGTGTGATCAAATTCATCCATCTCTTCATTTCTAATCTCTGCTTTTCAGTGTGTTCTATTTAAAACATTTTTTCTAACCCACTATGATAGCTCTTCTCCCTTCTTCTGAAAGTTTTACTTTTCATACCTAACCTCTATTAACTCAACAGGATAACGTAGGAATCTAATTTTGTCTTTTTTTCATAGAGATAGCTAGTTGCTCCCCACGTTGATTGAATAGTTCATCCCATTTTTTCTGAATTGATTTATAATGGAATCTATTTATAGATAAAGTTTAGATAAGTAAAGTGGACCTCTTCCTGGGTTTTCTCTTACCTTCTATTAGTCCATACTTGTGCCAAAACTACACTTAAAAAATGTGATAGTTTTGTTATGAATGATTGTTCTATTTTATTGTTATTTTCGTTCATCTCTTATAATACCTAATTTATAAATTTTAACACAGGTCTGTATTAAAGGGAAAAACATCTTATATAAAGAATTCACTGTTATACACAGTTTTCTGCAACCCCTGGGGACTTGGAACATATTCCCCACAGATAAAGGCCTATCTCTATACAAAACTCTGCTTTATAATCTTGATTTCACGGTGGGTAAGTCCTCCATTTATTATTATTATTATCATCTTCATTATCATCACCCTCATTATCCTGACTGCTCTTGGCCTTTTACTATTCTTTAAATTTTAAGACAAACTTTTGAAGGAAAACATTTTTTGGAATTATATTTTGTGTTTATAGCTTAACTAGAAGAAATTGTAATCTTCATGATATTTATTTTCCCATCCATGGACATGGCACATGAGCATTGACAATTCTCCGTCTATTTTGTATATATATATTTTATGATTTTAACACTTTTGTAATTGTCTTCATAAAAGTTTTATACTTCTATTGTGAGATTTATTAATACCGGTTGCCTTCATTTTCTCTTGTAAATAGTGTCTATATGTGTTATTTTGCTTTTAAGTTATTTGTTGCTGATGCACTAAAACACAACCTTTGTACGTTAATTGTATACCTAACAGTATTTTAGTTTTTAAACCTTGTAGTTTTTTTCTTGGGTTTTATGTGTAAATAATCTTACTATCTCCAAATTATGTCGGCTTTATTTTTCATTTTCCATACTGAAGCACTAGATATTTTTTCCTGTGTAGTTGTGTTGGGCAGGACTTCCAATAGAATACTGAATAAAATCAGTGCTAGTAGGCATTCTTTATTTATTCTTGACTTTAAGACAAATAAGTATTTCAAAAGTATCATCAATTATAATTCTTATAAGTTTTCCAGTAGTTAACTTTTATCAAGTTAAGTGAATTAGCTTTTTGAAAGATTTTATTTTTTTAGAGTAGTTTTAAGTTTATAGCAAAATTGAGAGGGAGATACAGAGATATACCCTCAGCCCCAACATATGCATAGCCTGCCCTATTAGCAGCATCATTCATCAGAATGGTACACTTTTTTAAAGCAAGGATGGGCTTAGCTTTGCACATTGTAATTACCCAGAGTCAATAATTTACCTTAAAATTCACTCTTGGCATTACACATTATATGGGATTGGACAAATGCATAATGACATATAGCCATCATTGTAATATTATATAGAGTATTTTTACTGCCTTAAAAATCTTCTGTGCTGTACCTGTTCATCCTCATCCCCACTGGCAATCACTGATATTTTGGTCTTCATAGTTTTGATTTTGAGGAAAGATTCATTTTTATTTTCAGTTTTCTGAGTGTTTTTATGCTGACAGCATATTTGATTTTTATCAGAAACTTTTCCTGCATTTCATCAAATTATTTTTGTTTGATTTTATAGCATTAGTAGGCGTTAAATACCTCTTTTTTTCCTGTCTGTTAAACCATTCTTCCTGTTTTCAGATACACCACACTTGGTCATTTTGTGATATTTTATTTAGTACTAATATGTTCATAATTCCATTTGGCTTATAATTGTTCATTTTCATTCTCTCTTTTTCTGCTTTTGATGTCAAAGCTAAACGAGGCTCAATTGAGATTTGAATACTTTTTCTGGAACATTTATTTAAATTAGAGATTATATGTTTGAAAGTTTGTTTTTTGAAATTTGGTTGAAGGAGTAGATGTTTAACTATTTATTTAAGTTTTAAACAATAATTACAGGGCTTGTCAGATTTTCTGTTTCTCTTTGGGTTGGTCTGAAGAGAATTTTCCCTGAGTTTAATTTTATTAGCATGAAGTTCTTCATAGTCTTATCTTTTGATGGTTAAAAATATTCTCACTAAAAAACACATTTAATTACAATGGCGGGTACCTGTCATTATATATCTTTATAATGCAAAGGCATTCTGTTTAATGAAAAAAGCCAAACTTTGGAGACAGTAAAAAAGATCAGTGGCTACCAGGGGATGGGGACGGGATGGAGTAAGGATGAACGGACGAAACACAGAGGATTTTTAAAAGGGCAGTGAAAATATTCTCTCTGATACCATAATGATGGATACATGTCATTATCATTTGTCCAAACTCGTGAATGGTAAAACAGGAAGAGTGAACCCTAATGTAAACTATGGAGTTTGAGTGATTATGATGGCCCCGTGTAGTCTCATTGATTTTAACAAATGTGCCACCAATGGGGCATATCGAGTGAGTTATCGGGTAAGTGAAACCTCTTCTTCGAGTCATTTTAGGCATTACATTATATGGGATTGGACAAATGCATAATGACATATAGCCATCATTGTAATATTATATAGAGTATTTTACTGCCTTAAAAATCTTCTGTGCTGTACCTGTTCATCCTCATCCCCACTGGCAATCACTGATATTTTGGTCTTCATAGTTTTGATTTTGAGGAAAGATTCATTTTTATTTTCAGTTTTCTGAGTGTTTTTATGCTGACAGCATATTTGATTTTTATCAGAAACTTTTCCTGCATTTCATCAAATTATTTTTGTTTGATTTTATAGCATTAGTAGGCGTTAAATACCTCTTTTTTTCCTGTCTGTTAAACCATTCTTCCTGTTTTCAGATACACCACACTTGGTCATTTTGTGATATTTTATTTAGTACTAATATGTTCATAATTCCATTTGGCTTATAATTGTTCATTTTCATTCTCTCTTTTTCTGCTTTTGATGTCAAAGCTAAACGAGGCTCAATTGAGATTTGAATACTTTTTCTGGAACATTTATTTAAATTAGAGATTATATGTTTGAAAGTTTGTTTTTTGAAATTTGGTTGAAGGAGTAGATGTTTAACTATTTATTTAAGTTTTAAACAATAATTACAGGGCTTGTCAGATTTTCTGTTTCTCTTTGGGTTGGTCTGAAGAGAATTTTCCCTGAGTTTAATTTTATTAGCATGAAGTTCTTCATAGTCTTATCTTTTGATGGTTAAAAATATTCTCACTAAAAAACACATTTAATTACAATGGCGGGTACCTGTCATTATATATCTTTATAATGCAAAGGCATTCTGTTTAATGAAAAAAGCCAAACTTTGGAGACAGTAAAAAAGATCAGTGGCTACCAGGGGATGGGGACGGGATGGAGTAAGGATGAACGGACGAAACACAGAGGATTTTTAAAAGGGCAGTGAAAATATTCTCTCTGATACCATAATGATGGATACATGTCATTATCATTTGTCCAAACTCGTGAATGGTAAAACAGGAAGAGTGAACCCTAATGTAAACTATGGAGTTTGAGTGATTATGATGGCCCCGTGTAGTCTCATTGATTTTAACAAATGTGCCACTCCAATGGGGCATATCAGTAGCTGGGGAGACTGTATGAGTGAAGAGACAGGAGATAAGTGGAAACTTTCTCTACCTTCCATTCAGTTTTGGTGTGACCACAAAATTTCTCTGAAAATAAAATATATTATGCATTTAATTATGGATGAAGTTAAGCATTTATATATTTAAAAACCACTTTAAATATTTCTATGAAGTGCCTGTCCATTTTTACTGGAGTTGTTTGTGTTTTCTGACAGATGTCTCACAACTTTTTTTCTTTTTTTGACTCAGCTGTATAATAGGTGATATCTTAGTTCCCCAATCAGGGATCAAACCCATGCTCCCTGCACCAGGATCACATGGGTCCTAACTACTGGACCACCAGGGAATTCCCTTAGACCTCTTCATATATAAATGGAATTAGGTCTTTACCTATGCTGTAAATATCATTTCATTTTTCCTTTGATGTTTAGGATAGGTTTCCTGCTGGAGGTTTAAAATTTTTCCATATTCAAATCTATCAGTCTTTCCCTACATGACTCCTAGGTTTTGTGTATTGCTTAGAAAGGTGTTATTCAATATTAGATTATTTTGTAAATACTCTGCCGTATTTCCATTTATTATTTTTATTATTTTGCTTTTTGTATTCAAAGCTTTTATTCTCTAGAATGTATATTTGGTTAGGGAGAGCTATTTTAATGACAGTGGCTAATATGAATTTTCAATCAGCTATCCATTCAATAACATTAGTTATTGAATAATTAACTTACTGACAGATTTTAAGTACCATTTGCAGAGTATAAATCTCCTATGTATGTAGAGGCTTTTTCTGAACACTCTGTTCTGTTACATTGACCAGCTTGTTTTCGTATTATCCAATCCTGTATTGTAATGACTATAGTTTTATAATATTTTCTTCAGTACTTTGCTGACTAGTCTTGCATGTTTGATTTTCCACGTGAACTTGATACCTTCTTGACTAAATCCAAAATGGTGTTTTTTCATTTGCATCACATTTAAATTAATGACTAAATTTTAAACTAATATGTGAAATGTTAACACTATCGAGTTTTTATGTTCAAGAACAGTGTGTCTATTTGTGCACATTTTGTTTTATGCCTCTCAGTAATACTCTAAAGTGGTCTTCATAGAAACTTTTTATGATTTTCTTTAATATGTTCTAAATGGAATATTTCTTCCATTAAAATTTCATATTAAAATATGAAAGGTAATGGTTTCTTAATTTGTAAATTGGTGATGATAGTAATAGATGCTACTTTCTAGAGAGTTACAATGATGGAAGGAAATAATGTATTAAAGCACTTTCAGTGGTGATTGACACTTGATAACCTCTCAATATTTGTCTGAGAATTTATTCCTTGGCATTATGTAATGAACTTACCAAGGGCACACAGTACAGTGCTACCCAGATGTCTGCTTCCTTACTGTAGTATCTAGACTCTGTATGCCTTAGTATCCCCATTGAAAACTGGGACAAGTAATTCCAATCTCCATTTAAAAAAAAAAAAGTGGTGGCTAGTGATGAGAATGGCCTAATTCTCTAACTATGAGCAATCAAAACAAGTTTTAGAAACTCTCCCCTGTATGTTTCTCTTTCTGTCCTGAGTGCCTAATAAAATACCAGGTAGTGTATTTTCTCCATAGCCATCACAAGCTTCCCCAATTATTGAGAAGAAAATAATGTGGAATCTTTAGCTATGGTTGGGAAACATTTTAGGTTAGTTAGCAGTAGGTGGTAATGAAGGAAATTTTGGTGACCTGGACAGATGCTTTCTGCCTTGGAGGATCTTGTCAGTTATTCCTGGTGGTCTGAGCTTTTGGTTCTGATGAGGCCAATTCTTCAAGTTTGAGACTGAGAAAAATGTCATGGTTTGATCCACCTGAATGGAAAGCTCTGGGGCTTTTTATCCCCTGTAGCTCAGCGGTAAAGAATCTACCTGCAGTAGACACAGGTTCGATACCTAGGTGGGGAAGATCCCTCTGGAGGAGGGCATGACAACCCACTCCAGTATTCTTGCCTGGAAGATTCCATGGACAGAAGAACCGGGTGGGCTAGTCCATAGGTTTGCAAAGAGTGAGACATGACTGTGTGACTAAGTATATACACACAAGCAACAACTGAAGCAACTTAGCATGCATAAAATCATAAAATTGGATGGAAGGAAGAACAATTTGTCTAGGATTGTTAGCTGTCATATCTAACTTATTCCTGCATATCAGCACCAGCCCATAGGAGCCCCTTAAAGGAAATGGATCTGGGTCTTTGAAGCAAATGAAGCTTTCAGACGGTACATGCTCTATGATTTAGGGGCTTCCCAGGTCGCACAGTGTTAACGAATCTGCCTGCCAATGCAGGAAATACAAGTGATGTGGGTTCGATCCCTGGGTCAGGAAGATCCCCTGGAGTAGGAAATGGCAACCCACTCAGGTATTTTTGCTTGGAAAATTTCATTGACAGAGGACCCTAGTGGGGTACAGTCCCTGGGATTGCATAACATGGGACACGACTGAGTGACTGAGTACAAGCGCCCATGCAAGCGGGCCCCAGTACCCTTTGGAATTCTTCTCTTTCAGATTGTGGTGGCTTTTTATTCTACAATTGAGAAATAAGTCCACAGAAAAAAGGATTCCTGTGATGGGTGATTAATTCAAACAGAAATGTGTGGGCTGGCAAACTTTTATAAGAGAAAGACCTTGAATGTCTGGAAAAGGGGGTATTATACAGTAAATTCTACTACAGAGTGTTGATAGTGGTTCTGAAAGGGAGAGTTTGATCTTCTAAAGGCAAATTTCCTTGATGCCAAACCTTGATACATTAATAGCCAAATTAACACAACCAGCATCCTTCTTATATCCTATCATCAATGCTACTAGCTTTATATATCCAGTCAAAGGACGATGTGCAAGGCTGAAGGAAATAAGCATCTAAACATAAGGACTCTCCTTTCCCCTATGTCTAAACCTCATCTTTCTTCCCTTAATCCAACCATATATATATATATATATATATGTGTGTGTGTGTGTGTGTGTGTGTGTGTATTACATTACTTACATTGTAGTGAATCTAAGCACAATCTCAGAAAGCTTTTGCAGATTTGGGCCTCAGGAGCATAAAGAACCCCATGAATATATACTTTTAGATAAAGAACTTTGCCTTGGGGCATGGGCAGGCTGACAGGCTTATATAGCCTCATTCAGAATATAGAGTGGTTACTTAATCTAAAGTATAAGTTGTAACCCTGGCAAGTGATTCTGGGGGACTTTGAATTTGATAAGGCCTAATTAAGGTTAAACTTTAGTTTTAAACCATTTATGAAACAAATAGGAATGGAATGTCCATTACATATCAGGCACCGTACAGAGCACCAAGGACACAAGAATGAACAGAGCATGGACTCTGCTCCCAAGAAACTGCAGATGAGCGGGGCTAAATGCAGTGGTAGAGAGAAGGATAGGGTCCAAGGACTCAGGTTAGGAGGTGATCACTAGCAAGTGGTAAAGTGGAAATCTTGGAGCACAACAATATTTGAAGTTTGAGCAGTGAAATTCCAGAGTGCAAGACTAGGGATGAATGACAATGAGAGAATTGAGGAGAGTAATTACAAAGAAGTCAGAAATTTAGCTAGGGAATAGGCAGTAATGTCAAAATGGAACAGAGGGATTAAATTTAAGAAGTGGCAGAAGAGTATCCGTTGGATTTGGAGTTATGAAGCTCATTAGTGACTTCAGGGAGAGCCGTTTTTGGTGAAATTATGAGAAATGAAGACAATTTGCTATGGAGTCGCAAAGAGTCAGACACAACTGGGCATGCAGAGGTAGTAATGAGAGAGCAGAGTTAAAATGGTGAGTGCAGGTGATCATTTCAAAGAATCTAGCTGAGAAGGAAAAGGAATAAGGATGTCAGCTAGAAAGGATTGTAAATTTAAGAGTGTTTTTAATTTTGTTGATGTGAGAGAGCCTTGAGCGTGTTCCTGTGCTGTGGAAAAAGAATCAGGGGAAGAACGTGAGGTTGAGGGTGAGGAGAGGGAAGGGGCCGCTTTGAACAGCAGTGTCCCTGAGGGGAGGAGGTGATAGGATTCGTGTAGATGGGTTGCACTTGAACAAGAAGAGTGACAGCTCACTCTTTGAGACTAGAGAAAAGGATTCAACAGTGGGAATGGTTGCTGGATAGGAAAGTGTCCCACAATGGCCTTGACTTTCTCAATGAAGCAAGAGGCTCAAGCATCTGTAGATAGTGATGGCAAAGGTGGCAGAGTAAGATTTATGACTGTCAGGTGTCTGACTTAAACTATGGTGTCCAGGAGAGAATATGGGGAAAAATAAAAACTGCGACTACTACTATTAAATATTTGAAAATTCACCAACCCCAGCAATTTGGGATTTTTAGGCTAGTGTGTAGAGACATGCACTATCACCAGTGAAAGCTCAGCAATTTCTTTAGTTCTAGTTCCCAGCTGGGTTATCGAGGTAGGTCAAATTCATGTTCAGATCCTTCCTATTTTCCTGTGTAAATAGCTCTGTACACACTACAGGTCCCCAAACTTTGAAGTATGACTGAAGATAGTAATGATAATGATAAGGAAGGATTGTTGACATTCATTCAGTGTTTCCCAAGTGCCAGACACTGTTTTAAGCGCTTTACATGAATGAAAGAAAGTGAACGTGTGATTTACTGAGTCGTGTCTGACTCTTTGCGACCCCCATGGACTGTAGCCACCAGGCCCCTCTGTCCATGGAATCCTCCAGGCAAGAATATTGGAGTAGGTTGCCATTTCCTTCTCCAGGGGATATTCCCAACCCAGGAATCAAACCTGGGTCTCCTGCATTGCAGGCAGGTTCTTTACCATCTGAGTCACCAGGATGAGAGTTAGCTAAATAAGTAAATTGTGTGTGTAAAATAAACATAATATAGCTGACATATAGTCCACACTGTGCTTGACACCTGGCAGGAACTATAGTTTTTCCCTTCTTCCCCCACCTTCCCTATCCTTCACCTTTAGCCCTGCTACCTATCATTCCACAGGACTAGGGCAGGAGGGAGGTGAATGCCAAAGGGGTCTCTGCCTCATAGTCCCTAGTAACATACTAGTTAGCAGAAAAGAGGGAAACCCTTGGGATTGTCCTTGGACTTGGTGTCTTAGCTTAGTCTCTCCAGTCAGGTTGTCATTTCCTTAAGGACAGGGGCTATGCTGGACCCCCTCTTGAAGCTCCCATAAGCCCCAGCTCAGAGGTGTTCCTGCGAGACTAGAGAAAAGGATTCAACAGTGGGAATGGTTGCTGGATAGGAAAGTGTCCCACAATGGCCTTGACTTTCTCAATGAAGCAAGAGGCTCAAGCATCTGTAGATAGTGATGGCAAAGGTGGCAGAGTAAGATTTATGACTGTCAGGTGTCTGACTTAAACTATGGTGTCCAGGAGAGAATATGGGGAAAAATAAAAACTGCGACTACTACTATTAAATATTTGAAAATTCACCAACCCCAGCAATTTGGGATTTTTAGGCTAGTGTGTAGAGACATGCACTATCACCAGTGAAAGCTCAGCAATTTCTTTAGTTCTAGTTCCCAGCTGGGTTATCGAGGTAGGTCAAATTCATGTTCAGATCCTTCCTATTTTCCTGTGTAAATAGCTCTGTACACACTACAGGTCCCCAAACTTTGAAGTATGACTGAAGATAGTAATGATAATGATAAGGAAGGATTGTTGACATTCATTCAGTGTTTCCCAAGTGCCAGACACTGTTTTAAGCGCTTTACATGAATGAAAGAAAGTGAACGTGTGATTTACTGAGTCGTGTCTGACTCTTTGCGACCCCCATGGACTGTAGCCACCAGGCCCCTCTGTCCATGGAATCCTCCAGGCAAGAATATTGGAGTAGGTTGCCATTTCCTTCTCCAGGGGATATTCCCAACCCAGGAATCAAACCTGGGTCTCCTGCATTGCAGGCAGGTTCTTTACCATCTGAGTCACCAGGATGAGAGTTAGCTAAATAAGTAAATTGTGTGTGTAAAATAAACATAATATAGCTGACATATAGTCCACACTGTGCTTGACACCTGGCAGGAACTATAGTTTTTCCCTTCTTCCCCCACCTTCCCTATCCTTCACCTTTAGCCCTGCTACCTATCATTCCACAGGACTAGGGCAGGAGGGAGGTGAATGCCAAAGGGGTCTCTGCCTCATAGTCCCTAGTAACATACTAGTTAGCAGAAAAGAGGGAAACCCTTGGGATTGTCCTTGGACTTGGTGTCTTAGCTTAGTCTCTCCAGTCAGGTTGTCATTTCCTTAAGGACAGGGGCTATGCTGGACCCCCTCTTGAAGCTCCCATAAGCCCCAGCTCAGAGGTGTTCCTGCAGGAGACTCTATAAAAGCTCTTAGTTTGGGCTCAGCCTGAGGCATCCTAGTTTTCATCAATTGCCAAGGCAGGTCTTGGAGATTTCCAGATTCTCAGGAGAACAGAGAGCAGCAGCCAGAGCCACCAGGTAGCAGCCCTCTAGGCAGTGCCCTGCTGTGGACAGGGATCTGGCATCCTGGACGCAGCTCTGCCACCAACTGGCCAGGTGACCTAACCTTCCTGCTTGCCTGGGTGTCGGGGTCCTCACTTGTAGAGTGAAGATTTTAAGTGTTTTTCTGCCTCCTTCACAGAGGTTCTCTAAGGGACAGCTTTCATGACAGTCAGGAAAGCTCTTTGCAAAGTGAAAAGCATGCAGATGTGAAGGGATGTTAATTCCCAGGGCCAGACTTTGACTCATAAAAAGACAGCAAGAAAGCATCCCTCGGTATATGGGGGCTTTAATTTTTTTTCTTCCTCTTTATCCAACATCCATGATGCAAACTGGTACTGCATGTGGAACATTCTGTCCTTTGAGATCCTTAGGGACAGGGGAATTTGTCAAGTGCTGAGGCAGCAGCCAGCTCACAGTGGAGTGATAAATAGATGAGCTGTGGTGGGGTTCTACTTGCATTTCTTCAAGCCTTGCCTGGCTAACAGCAGTCAAGGGAAAGGCAGGAAGTTTATCTTCTGTTCACTTTCCTGGTAAACTTTCCTCTCCTTGACCCTTCTGGCTCTAGCAGGGTAGTCAGGCCCCACAGCTTTCATCTGAACCCTTTTTCCTTCCTTTATTATCCCTTCTTTCCCTGCATTGCCTCATCTATTCTGTCTTTGTCTAGTTTTGATTATCAGACAAATGATGATGGCCTCATAGAATGAGTTCAGAAGTATTCCTTCCTTTGTGATTTTTTGGGAATAGTTTCAGAAAAATAGATGTTAACTCTTATGTAGTTGCTTGGTAGAATTCACCTATGAAAACCCATCTGGTCCTGTACTTTTGTTGGGAGTGTTTAAACTAGTGATTCAATTTCAATTCCCGTAATTGGTCTGTTCATATTTTATATGTCTTCCTGGTTCAGTCTAGGGAGACTATGTCTTTTAAACAATTTTCCTGTTTCTTCTAGCTTGTCCATTTTATTGGTGTATACTTGTTCATAGTACTATTTCATGATCCTTTGCATTTCTATAGTGTTGGTTGTAACTTCTTTTTTTTAAAACTTTTATTTTACTTTTAACTTTTACAGAGTTTTGTTGTTTACAGATATGTATGTTCCCAGATTAGTCATATGTATATCCCCCCATCCCACCCCTCCAGACCATATATAGCTAGCACCCGTGAAGGGCAATGACTATAGCTATTTTCTTCACATATGATAGTACAGGCCTTCATGCTACTTCCTTTACACCTCTCACCCACTGTTCCAGCCCCACAATGTCCATATGTCCATTGTCCATGTCTGTCTTTCCGTTGCTTCACTGCATGTGCCATCATCACCATCCTACTAGATTCCATATATATGCGTTAATATATTGCATTTGTCCTTCTCTTTCTGACTGATTTCACTTTTTATGATACGTTCTAGATCCAGCCGCCTCATTAGGGCTGACTCTTCTGCATTTCTCTTTGCAGCTGTGTAGTATTCCATTGTATATATGTACCAGAGCTTTTGTATTCATTCATTTGTCAGTGGGCATCTAGGTTCCTTCCATGTTCTAGCTATTGTATAGAGAGCTGCAATGAACATTGGGGTACAGGTGCTTCTTTCAGATTTGACTTCATCAGGGTATAAGCCTAAGAGTGGGATTGCTGGGTCGTAGGGTGCTTCTAGTTTTAGTTTATTAAGGAATCTCCATACTGTCTTCCATAGAGGCTGTATCAATTGACATTCCCACCAGCAATGCAGGAATGTTCCCCTTTCTCCGCACCCTCTCCAACATTTATTGTCTGTCGATTTGTGGATGATGGCCATTCTGACGGGTGTGAGGTGATATCCCATTGTAGTTTTGATTTGTATTTCTCTAATTATAAGTGAAGTTGAGCATCATTTCATGTGTTTTTTGGCCATCTGTATGTCCTCTTTGGAGAGGTGTCTGTTTAGGTCCTTTTCCCATTTTTTGATTGGGCTGTTCATTTTTCTGGTGCTGAGTTGTCTGAATTGCTTGTAGATTTTGGAGATTAATTCTTTGTCTGTTATTTCATATGCTACGATTTTCTCCCATTCTGTGGGCTGTCTGTTAAGTTTTTTTGTAATTTCTTTTGCTGTACAAAAGCTTTTAAGTTTCATGAGGTCCCACATGTTCATTTTTGGTTTTAATTCCACTATTCTAGTAGGTGGGTCAGAGAAGATCTTGCTTTGATTTATGTCCTTGAGTGTTTTGCCTATATTCTCCTCTAAAAGTTTGATGGTTTCTGGTCTTATATTTAAGTCTTTAATCCATTTTGAGTTGATCTTAGTGTATGGTGTCAGGGAATGTTCCAACTTCATTTTTTGGGGGGTGGGGGTGGGGCGGGTTTGGGAGGGAGGGGGACAGGTGGGCCACTTCTATTGGTCTTTCATTTATCTATTTTCATCCATCTTTGTTCTTTGGCCCGTGTGGGCCTCCCATCGTGGTGGCCTCTGTTATCGCAGAGCACCGACTCTGGGCGCATATGCTCCAGAGCTGCGGCTTGGTAGTTGGACACATGGGTCCAGCCGCTCCGCGGCACGTGGGATCTTCCCAGGCCAGGGATTGAACTGGTGCCCTTTGCACTGCAAGGCTGTGTCCTTACCCACTGGACCACCAGGGAAGCCCCCTACTTCATTTTTTTGCATGTAGCTGTCCAATTTTCCCAGCACCATTTGTTGAACAGGCTGTCTTTGTCCCATTTTATATGTTTGCCCCCTTTGTCAAAAATAAGGTACTCATAGGTGCGTGGGTTTACCTCTGGGTTCTCTATCTTGTTCCATTGATCTATATTTCTGGTTTTGTGCCAGTACTATACTGTCTTGATGACTGTTGCTTTGTAGTATAGTCTGAAGTTGGGGAGGCTGATCCCTCCAGTTCCATTCGTCTTCCTCAGGATTGTTTTGGCTATTTGAGGTGTTTTGTGTTTCCATATGAATTGTGTTATTCTTGGTCTAGTTCTGTGAAGAATGTCATTGGTAGTTTGATAGGGATTGCATTGAATCTATAGATGACATTTAGTAGTATGGTCATTTTCAGAATATTGATTCTTCCGACCCAGGAACATGGAATATCTCTCCATCTGTTTGTCTCTCATGAGTGTCTTGTAATTTTCTGTGTACAGTTCTTTTGTTTCTTTGGGTAGGTTTATTCCTAGATATTTGATTCTTTTGGTTGCAATGGTGAAGGAGATTGCCTCTTTGATTTCGTTTGATGATTTTTTGTTGTTTGTGTATAAGAATGTCAGTGATTTCTGTGTATTGATTTTGGATCCTGGGACTTTGCTGAATTCGCTGATTAGCTCTAGTAGTTTTGAAATACTGTCTTTGGGATTTTCTATGTATAATATCATGTCTCTGTGAACAGAGAGAGTTTGACTTCGTTTCCAATCTGGATTCCTTTTATTTCTTTTTCTTCTCTTATTGCTGTTGCTAGAACTTCCAGAACTATGTTGAATAATGGTAGTGAAAGTGGACACCCTTGTCTTCTTTCTGATCTTAGAGGAAATGCTCTCAGTTTTTCACCATTGAGGATAATGTTCGCTGTGGGCTTCTCATATATGGCTTTTCACTATGTTGAGATAGTTTCCTTCTATGCCCATTTTTTGAAGAGTTTTTATCATAAATGGGTGCTGTACTTTGTCGAAGGCTTTTCCTGCATCTATTGAGATGATCATGTGATTTTTATCTCTCAATTTGTTGATATGGTGTATCACATTGATTTATTTGCAGATATTGAAGAATCCTTGCATGCCTGGGATGAACCTGACTTGATCATGATGTATGAGCTTTTTTGCTGTGTTGTTGAATTCTGCTTGCTAGGATTTTGTTGAGGATTTTGGTGTCTAGATTCATCAGTGAAATTGGCCTATAATTTTCTTTTTGTGTGTTGTCTTTGCCTGGCTTTGATATCAGGGTGATGGCAGCCTCATAGAATGTGTTTGGAAGTGTTCCTTCCTGAGCAATTTTTGGGAAGAATTTTAGAAGAACAGGCATTAGCTCTTCTTTAAATGTTTGGTAAAATTCACCTGTGAAGCCATCTGGCCCTGGGCTTTTATTTTTGGGTAGATTTTTTTATCACAAAGTCGATTTCTGAGCTTGTGATTGGTTTATTCATAGTTTCTGTTTCCTCCTGATTCAGTCTTTGAGACTAATCTTCTCCAAGATACTGTCCATTTCTTCCAAGTTGTCCAGTTTGTTGCCATAGAGTTGTTCATAATAGTCTCTTGTAATCCTTTGGATTTCTGCATTATAAGTTGTAATCTCTCCTTTTTCATTTTTGATTTTGTTGATTTGGTTCTTCTCTCTTTTTTTCTTGATGAGTCTGGTCAGTGGTTTGTCAATTTTATTTACCTTTTCGAAGAACCAGCTTTTTGTTTTATTTATCTTTACTGTTGTTTCATTTCTTTTTCATTTATTTCTACTCTGATCTTTATGATTTCTCTTCTTCTGCTGACTTTGGGATGTTTGTGTTTTTTTTTTTTTCTCCAGTTGCTTTAAGCGTAGGGTTAAGTCGTCTGTTTGAGATTTTCCTAGTTTCTTGAGGTGGTATTGAATTGCTATAAACTTCCCTCTTAGAACTGCTTTTGCAGTATCCCATAGGTTTTGCACTGTTGTGTGTTCATTGTCATTTTCTTCTAGGAATTTTTTTTATTTCTCCTTTGATTTTCTTGGTAATCAGTTGGTTTTTTAGTTATGTGTTGTTTAATCTCCATGTGTTTTTGTTTTTAGCAGTTTTTTTTTTTTTTTCCTGTAGTTGACCCTTAGTCTTATTGCATTGTGGTTCAAGAAGATGGTTGACATAATTTCAATTTTCTTGAATTGACTGAGGTTTGATTTGTGGCCCAAGATGTGGTCTATCCTGGAGAATGTTCCATGAGCACTTAAGAAGAAAGAATATTCTTCTGCTTTTGGATGGAAGGTCCTAAAGATATCGATGAGGTCTGTAGGTTCTAGTGTGGCATTTAAGGCTTGTGTTTCTTTATTAATTTTCTGTTTTGATGATCTGTCCATTGGTGTGAGAGGAATGTTAAAGTCTCCTACTATATCAGGGTGATGGCAGCCTCATAGAATGTGTTTGGAAGTGTTCCTTCCTGAGCAATTTTTGGGAAGAATTTTAGAAGAACAGGCATTAGCTCTTCTTTAAATGTTTGGTAAAATTCACCTGTGAAGCCATCTGGCCCTGGGCTTTTATTTTTGGGTAGATTTTTTTATCACAAAGTCGATTTCTGAGCTTGTGATTGGTTTATTCATAGTTTCTGTTTCCTCCTGATTCAGTCTTTGAGACTAATCTTCTCCAAGATACTGTCCATTTCTTCCAAGTTGTCCAGTTTGTTGCCATAGAGTTGTTCATAATAGTCTCTTGTAATCCTTTGGATTTCTGCATTATAAGTTGTAATCTCTCCTTTTTCATTTTTGATTTTGTTGATTTGGTTCTTCTCTCTTTTTTTCTTGATGAGTCTGGTCAGTGGTTTGTCAATTTTATTTACCTTTTCGAAGAACCAGCTTTTTGTTTTATTTATCTTTACTGTTGTTTCATTTCTTTTTCATTTATTTCTACTCTGATCTTTATGATTTCTCTTCTTCTGCTGACTTTGGGATGTTTGTGTTTTTTTTTTTTTCTCCAGTTGCTTTAAGCGTAGGGTTAAGTCGTCTGTTTGAGATTTTCCTAGTTTCTTGAGGTGGTATTGAATTGCTATAAACTTCCCTCTTAGAACTGCTTTTGCAGTATCCCATAGGTTTTGCACTGTTGTGTGTTCATTGTCATTTTCTTCTAGGAATTTTTTTTATTTCTCCTTTGATTTTCTTGGTAATCAGTTGGTTTTTTAGTTATGTGTTGTTTAATCTCCATGTGTTTTTGTTTTTAGCAGTTTTTTTTTTTTTTTCCTGTAGTTGACCCTTAGTCTTATTGCATTGTGGTTCAAGAAGATGGTTGACATAATTTCAATTTTCTTGAATTGACTGAGGTTTGATTTGTGGCCCAAGATGTGGTCTATCCTGGAGAATGTTCCATGAGCACTTAAGAAGAAAGAATATTCTTCTGCTTTTGGATGGAAGGTCCTAAAGATATCGATGAGGTCTGTAGGTTCTAGTGTGGCATTTAAGGCTTGTGTTTCTTTATTAATTTTCTGTTTTGATGATCTGTCCATTGGTGTGAGAGGAATGTTAAAGTCTCCTACTATTATTGTGTTATTGTCAATTTCTTCTTTTATGTCTGAAAGTGTTTGTCTTATGTATTGGGGTGCTCCTTTGTTGCGTGCATAGATATTTATGATTGTTATGTCTTCCTCTTGGATCGATCCCTTGATCATGATGTAGTGTACTGCCTTGTCTCTTCTAATCTTCTTTATTTTGAGGTCTATTTTGTCTGATATGAGGATTGCTACTCCAGCTTTCTTTTGATTTCCACTTGCATGGAATATCTTTTTCCAGCCTCTCACTTTCATTCTATGAGCGTCTCTAGGTTTGAAGTGAGTTTCCTGTAGACAGCATATGTATGGGTCATGCTTTTGAATCCATTCAGCCAGCCTGTGTCTTTTGGTTGGGACATTTCGTCCATTGACATTCAAAGTAATTATTGATAAAAATGATCCTATTGTCATCTTCTTAGATGTCATGATGGCTTTGTTTTGTGGATCTTCTTCTCTTATACTTCTTGTCTGTATAAGTCCCTTTAACACTTGTTGTAAGGCTGGTTTGGTGTGACTAAATTCTTCTAATTTTTGCTTATCTGCAAAACTTTTGATTTCTCCATTAATTTTGAATGAGATCCTTGCAGTGTAGAGGATTCTTGGTTGCAGATTATTCTCTTTTAGCCGTTTAAATGTATCCTGCCATTCCCTTCTGGCCTGCAGAGTTTCTGTTGAAAGATCAGCTGTTAAACGTATGGGCTTTCCCTTGTATGCCACTAGTTGCTTTTCCCTTGCTGCTTTGAGAATTCTGTCTTTGTGTTTCATTTGTGTTAGCTTCATTAATATGTGTCTTGGTGTGTTTCTTCTCAGGTTTATTCTGTATGGTACTCTTTGTGCTTCTTAGTCTTGATTGACTTTCTTTTCCCATGTTGGGGAAGTTTTCAACTATAATCTCTTCAAAAATTTTCTCATAGCCTTTCTGTTTTTCTTCTTCTTCTGGAACCCCTATAATTCGAATATTGGTCTGTAGGTTCTAGTGTGGCATTTAAGGCTTGTGTTTCTTTATTAATTTTCTGTTTTGATGATCTGTCCATTGGTGTGAGAGGAATGTTAAAGTCTCCTACTATTATTGTGTTATTGTCAATTTCTTCTTTTATGTCTGAAAGTGTTTGTCTTATGTATTGGGGTGCTCCTTTGTTGCGTGCATAGATATTTATGATTGTTATGTCTTCCTCTTGGATCGATCCCTTGATCATGATGTAGTGTACTGCCTTGTCTCTTCTAATCTTCTTTATTTTGAGGTCTATTTTGTCTGATATGAGGATTGCTACTCCAGCTTTCTTTTGATTTCCACTTGCATGGAATATCTTTTTCCAGCCTCTCACTTTCATTCTATGAGCGTCTCTAGGTTTGAAGTGAGTTTCCTGTAGACAGCATATGTATGGGTCATGCTTTTGAATCCATTCAGCCAGCCTGTGTCTTTTGGTTGGGACATTTCGTCCATTGACATTCAAAGTAATTATTGATAAAAATGATCCTATTGTCATCTTCTTAGATGTCATGATGGCTTTGTTTTGTGGATCTTCTTCTCTTATACTTCTTGTCTGTATAAGTCCCTTTAACACTTGTTGTAAGGCTGGTTTGGTGTGACTAAATTCTTCTAATTTTTGCTTATCTGCAAAACTTTTGATTTCTCCATTAATTTTGAATGAGATCCTTGCAGTGTAGAGGATTCTTGGTTGCAGATTATTCTCTTTTAGCCGTTTAAATGTATCCTGCCATTCCCTTCTGGCCTGCAGAGTTTCTGTTGAAAGATCAGCTGTTAAACGTATGGGCTTTCCCTTGTATGCCACTAGTTGCTTTTCCCTTGCTGCTTTGAGAATTCTGTCTTTGTGTTTCATTTGTGTTAGCTTCATTAATATGTGTCTTGGTGTGTTTCTTCTCAGGTTTATTCTGTATGGTACTCTTTGTGCTTCTTAGTCTTGATTGACTTTCTTTTCCCATGTTGGGGAAGTTTTCAACTATAATCTCTTCAAAAATTTTCTCATAGCCTTTCTGTTTTTCTTCTTCTTCTGGAACCCCTATAATTCGAATATTGGTGTGTTTGATATTATCCCAGAGGTCTCTGAGGCCGTCCTCTGCTCTTTTCATTCTTTGAGCTAAATTCTGTTTTTCAGCAGTTACTTCCACCAGCTCACTTATCCAATCTTCTGTCTCAGATACTCTGCTCTTGATTCCTTCTACAGTGTTTTTCAGTTCAGCAATTGAGTTGTTTGTCTCTGTTACTTTTTTGGTAAGTTCTTGTATTTCTTTATTCAGTGTGTTAGCTGTGTCTTGCAATTTCTCTGAAATTCTATTTTCGTTGTCTTTGATGTTCTTTACTATCATTCTTCTGAAATCACTTTCAGAAAGTTTGTCCAAATTCTCTTCATTGATTTGATCTTGTGTGTTTGTAGATTGTTCCTTCACTTGTGTGGTATTTTTCTGCCATTTCATTGTTGTTATTAATTTTTTAACTAACTCTGTTTGGGGTTTCCTTTTCCCAGACTTTGAGTTACATCTGCGGTGTTTGTTGTTTGAATGGGGCTTCTTATTTTGGGTGATGCTGGTGGTTAGTTTATGTCAGGACTTGCATACACGTGCTTAAGTTTGTTGGTGTTCTCACTGTTTATTGCTCTCTAGTGTTAGGCGTTCTCTAGTATTGTAGAGTTGCGGAGTCAGTGCTCCCTCCTAAAGCCCCTGGGCTTGTTGCCTGACCAGGGAATGAAGATTTCACGGCTGGTTTGTTATGGCATTAAATGATATTAAAACATATATACACGAATGAGAAACAGAACGTATACCTTTGACAAATGGCAATTAAAATATTATGCAAATACTATCTAGCACATTGAATTATACATATAAACATATACAGCTGTAACATAACCCAAATATTCCAACAAAAAATACAGTACAGTACGTTAGCACAGCAAATAGAGAAAACCAAGAATGAAATCTACCAGTTAATAACCAAACTAAGTAGAGCACAAATTGGAGAACAATGCTAGAGCACAGTCCCCATTGGGGATAAGGCTATGAGGACAGAACAGACTAAGAATTGTGGTGGGAAAAGGGAAAAAGAAAGAGGATAGAAAAAAACACGTACTCATAGCCTTTCTTTTTCTTCTTCTTCTGGAACCCCTATAATTCGAATATTGGTGTGTTTGATATTATCCCAGAGGTCTCTGAGGCCATCCTCTGCTCTTTTCATTCTTTGAGCTAAATTCTGTTTTTCAGCAGTTACTTCCACCAGCTCACTTATCCAATCTTCTGTCTCAGATACTCTGCTCTTGATTCCTTCTACAGTGTTTTTCAGTTCAGCAATTGAGTTGTTTGTCTCTGTTACTTTTTTGGTAAGTTCTTGTATTTCTTTATTCAGTGTGTTAGCTGTGTCTTGCAATTTCTCTGAAATTCTATTTTCGTTGTCTTTGATGTTCTTTACTATCATTCTTCTGAAATCACTTTCAGAAAGTTTGTCCAAATTCTCTTCATTGATTTGATCTTGTGTGTTTGTAGATTGTTCCTTCACTTGTGTGGTATTTTTCTGCCATTTCATTGTTGTTATTAATTTTTTAACTAACTCTGTTTGGGGTTTCCTTTTCCCAGACTTTGAGTTACATCTGCCGGTGTTTGTTGTTTGAATGGGGCTTCTTATTTTGGGTGATGCTGGTGGTTAGTTTATGTCAGGACTTGCATACACGTGCTTAAGTTTGTTGGTGTTCTCACTGTTTATTGCTCTCTAGTGTTAGGCGTTCTCTAGTATTGTAGAGTTGCGGAGTCAGTGCTCCCTCCTAAAGCCCCTGGGCTTGTTGCCTGACCAGGGAATGAAGATTTCACGGCTGGTTTGTTATGGCATTAAATGATATTAAAACATATATACACGAATGAGAAACAGAACGTATACCTTTGACAAATGGCAATTAAAATATTATGCAAATACTATCTAGCACATTGAATTATACATATAAACATATACAGCTGTAACATAACCCAAATATTCCAACAAAAAATACAGTACAGTACGTTAGCACAGCAAATAGAGAAAACCAAGAATGAAATCTACCAGTTAATAACCAAACTAAGTAGAGCACAAATTGGAGAACAATGCTAGAGCACAGTCCCCATTGGGGATAAGGCTATGAGGACAGAACAGACTAAGAATTGTGGTGGGAAAAGGGAAAAAGAGAAAGAGAGGATAGAAGAGAAATATAGAATAATACTACAAAGTTAAATATAGGGAGATAAAGATTTGTATGTATTAGAGTTTAGTGCTGTAGGAAAGGAGCATCAGAGAAAGCAAAGAGTTATAGAGGAAGTAGTACAAATAAAAATATTTAAAAATTAAAACAGAGATAAGTATATAGAAAAATATAGAAAACCAAAGCAAAAACAATAAAAACAAACAAAACCACCACAGAACCTTAAAAGGCCAATGTGGAACCAGAACTTTATACCAAAATGTGTGGTTTAAAAGGAAAAAGTAAAAAAAATTATGTAAACTTGAATATATTCAGTGTTACTGATGAGATTAGTGGCTTCATTAGAATTCATTAGAGGAAATAAACACACCCACACCCCCCCCCCAAAAAAAAAAAAAAAAAAAAGAAAAAGGGGGGGGGCACTGAGGGGGTTTGGAAAAAAGGGAAAAAAAACAATTGAAAACAAAACAAAACAAAGCAATAAAAAAGAATAAGAAATAAAATGAAATTTAAAAAATCCAGCAGTAGCTCCAGCTTCAGATGAAACGTGAAAATAGTGTTTATGTTCTTCTGTCTCTTGCTGACTATTCAGGAATTATCAGTCTTTTTCTTGCCTCTGGCAGTGGTTGGATCTGAAGACCTCTTTGACTGCTTGTTTATTTTGGCCTATTTCAGAACTAAAAGGCCCGCCCAGGCTGACCCTGGGAGTTTCTTAATCCAAATCCCTTTTCTTGCTAGGTGGAGCTAAATTCCCTCCCTGTAGTTTGACCAGCAGCCCTGTAGTTTGACCAGCAGCCCAACTACAGTAGGGAAAATGGCATCTGTCTCACAAAGGATTTATTCCTACATGCTCTATGGGAAGCACTTCGCAGTGACCCCAACCCTGCTGCAGGCCACCGTCGACCCCCGCCACCACGGGAGATGTCAGATTACTCAGAGGTGAGTCTGGCTCAGTCTCATGCAGGATCGCTATTCCCTTTCCCGGATCACAGTGCGCACAGAGTTTCTAGTCCTCCTAGGCGGCTCTGTGATCGGGTTAATGGTAACCTCCTCCAAAGGGAACTGAGTGCTGTCCTTCGAGGCCTGCTCAAGGGCACTCTGCTCAAGGAGGGGATAAGATGAGAAGAAAGATAAGAATATTTACAAAGTTAAATATAGGGAGATAAAGATTTGTATGTATTAGAGTTTAGTGCTGTAGGAAAGGAGCATCAGAGAAAGCAAAGAGTTATAGAGGAAGTAGTACAAATAAAAATATTTAAAAATTAAAACAGAGATAAGTATATAGAAAAATATAGAAAACCAAAGCAAAAACAATAAAAACAAACAAAACCACCACAGAACCTTAAAAGGCCAATGTGGAACCAGAACTTTATACCAAAATGTGTGGTTTAAAAGGAAAAAGTAAAAAAAATTATGTAAACTTGAATATATTCAGTGTTACTGATGAGATTAGTGGCTTCATTAGAATTCATTAGAGGAAATAAACACACCCACACCCCCCCCCCAAAAAAAAAAACAAAACAATGGGGGGCTGGTCACTGAGGGGGTTTGGAAAAAAGGGAAAAAAAACAATTGAAAACAAAACAAAACAAAGCAATAAAAAAGAATAAGAAATAAAATGAAATTTAAAAAATCCAGCAGTAGCTCCAGCTTCAGATGAAACGTGAAAATAGTGTTTATGTTCTTCTGTCTCTTGCTGACTATTCAGGAATTATCAGTCTTTTTCTTGCCTCTGGCAGTGGTTGGATCTGAAGACCTCTTTGACTGCTTGTTTATTTTGGCCTATTTCAGAACTAAAAGGCCCGCCCAGGCTGACCCTGGGAGTTTCTTAATCCAAATCCCTTTTCTTGCTAGGTGGAGCTAAATTCCCTCCCTGTAGTTTGACCAGCAGCCCTGTAGTTTGACCAGCAGCCCAACTACAGTAGGGAAAATGGCATCTGTCTCACAAAGGATTTATTCCTACATGCTCTATGGGAAGCACTTCCGCAGTGACCCCAACCCTGCTGCAGGCCACCGTCGACCCCCGCCACCACGGGAGATGTCAGATTACTCAGAGGTGAGTCTGGCTCAGTCTCATGCAGGATCGCTATTCCCCTTTCCCGGATCACAGTGCGCACAGAGTTTCTAGTCCTCCTAGGCGGCTCTGTGATCGGGTTAATGGTAACCTCCTCCAAAGGGAACTGAGTGCTGTCCTTCCGAGGCCTGCTCAAGGGCACTTCTAGCTCAAGGGGGCATTTGGGCCCTCCAAAGCAGGTCTGGCTCAGTCCCTTGTGGGCGTCACTGCTCCTTTCCTGGGTCTTGATCTGCAACAGGCTTTGCACCTTTGGCTTACCCGGCCTCTCTGGCGGGTATGAGATTTGACTTAAAAGCACAATTGCGCCCTTCCTACTGTCTTGTTGCGGCTTCTCCTTTGTTCTTCAGTGTGGGGTATCTTTTTTGTGATCGGATCCAACCTCCTCCTGTCGATGGTTTTCAGGAACTCGTTGCAATTCAGGCGATTTTGCAGGAGAAATGAGTGCACGTCCTTCTACACTGCCATCTTAGCTCCACCCTCCGTAACTTCTTTTTAATTTCTGATTTTGTTGATTTAGGCCCTCTCCCTTTTTTCTTGATGAGTATGCCTAAAGGTTTGCCAATTTTGTTTATCTTTTCTAAGACTTACCTTTTACTTCCATTGATCTTTACTATTATTTTTAAAATCTTTATTTCATTTATGTCCATTCTGATCTTTATGATTTCTTTCCTTCTACTAACTTTGCTTTTTGTTTTTTCTTCTTTCTCTGGTTCCTTGAAATACTTTCTTTACTTGACTTTGAAGACTTGGCAGTGTTTTTGTTCTCCCCTTACCTCACTGGCTACTCCTTCTTGGCCTCCTTTACTGATTCCTCTTCCTCTCTGTTTCCTGTAATCTCTGTGATTCCTAGGGTTACATCTCACAGCTCTTTTCTATCTCTACTTATTCATTTAGTGCTCTTGTTCAGATTCATGTTCAGATTCTAAGTATAAGATGATGAACCCCGATATGATATCCCCAGCCCAGGCCTCTTCTTTCTCTAACTTGAAGAGTTACATTTCCAAAACAGAATTCCTGATCCTCACCTCCAAACCTGTTTCTCCCATAGTCTTACCCATCTGAGTAAATGTCAACTCCATCCTCGAATCGCCTCTCTTTTGTTTTCCTTCTACGTGGACTATTTAAGGAAACCATATTAGAATTACCTTCAGAATATATCCAGAATGGTAACCTCCTCCAAAGGGAACTGAGTGCTGTCCTTCCGAGGCCTGCTCAAGGGCACTTCTAGCTCAAGGGGGCATTTGGGCCCTCCAAAGCAGGTCTGGCTCAGTCCCTTGTGGGCGTCACTGCTCCTTTCCTGGGTCTTGATCTGCAACAGGCTTTGCACCTTTGGCTTACCCGGCCTCTCTGGCGGGTATGAGATTTGACTTAAAAGCACAATTGCGCCCTTCCTACTGTCTTGTTGCGGCTTCTCCTTTGTTCTTCAGTGTGGGGTATCTTTTTTGTGATCGGATCCAACCTCCTCCTGTCGATGGTTTTCAGGAACTCGTTGCAATTCAGGCGATTTTGCAGGAGAAATGAGTGCACGTCCTTCTACACTGCCATCTTAGCTCCACCCTCCGTAACTTCTTTTTAATTTCTGATTTTGTTGATTTAGGCCCTCTCCCTTTTTTCTTGATGAGTATGCCTAAAGGTTTGCCAATTTTGTTTATCTTTTCTAAGACTTACCTTTTACTTCCATTGATCTTTACTATTATTTTTAAAATCTTTATTTCATTTATGTCCATTCTGATCTTTATGATTTCTTTCCTTCTACTAACTTTGCTTTTTGTTTTTTCTTCTTTCTCTGGTTCCTTGAAATACTTTCTTTACTTGACTTTGAAGACTTGGCAGTGTTTTTGTTCTCCCCTTACCTCACTGGCTACTCCTTCTTGGCCTCCTTTACTGATTCCTCTTCCTCTCTGTTTCCTGTAATCTCTGTGATTCCTAGGGTTACATCTCACAGCTCTTTTCTATCTCTACTTATTCATTTAGTGCTCTTGTTCAGATTCATGTTCAGATTCTAAGTATAAGATGATGAACCCCGATATGATATCCCCAGCCCAGGCCTCTTCTTTCTCTAACTTGAAGAGTTACATTTCCAAAACAGAATTCCTGATCCTCACCTCCAAACCTGTTTCTCCCATAGTCTTACCCATCTGAGTAAATGTCAACTCCATCCTCGAATCGCCTCTCTTTTGTTTTCCTTCTACGTGGACTATTTAAGGAAACCATATTAGAATTACCTTCAGAATATATCCAGAATTCAACACTTCTCACCATTTCTGTTGGCACTCTGGTTCAGGCGCCATGATTTCAAGTCTGGATCATTGCAGAAGCCTCATTTGACTCCCTGCTTTTGCCCTTTACATCTGCATTTTATTTTCCACACAGAAATATGGAGTGAACCTTTCAAACCTAAGTCTTGTCACTCCTTCATTCAACACCCTCTGGCAGCTCCCATTTTCCTTAGAGGAAAAGCGTAGTTCTTACAGTGGCCTGTAAGATCCTGTCTACTATGATAGTGATTCCCATTCTTTCCTACTCTGATCTTATCTTCAGCCACTCTCCCCTCTTGTTTACTTTACTCTAGCCACACTGGTATCCTGACTTATTCTAGAACATGTCAGTTACATTTCTGCTTATGGGTCTTTTTCACTGTTGTTACTCCTGCCTGGGGGATTTCCCCCATATATCCACATGACTTGTTCTGTCAGTGAATGAAAGAACCAAAACAATTAGTGAATGATAACCCCTTGAAACCCTCAAACACCCAAGCCCATAAGTCATTTTTCATCTTTAAATATATGTTCCATGAGCAGTTTCAGCTCTCACCTATAAGGTGATGACTCCCAAATCTCTATATCCAGCCTAGACATGTTCCCTGAACTCCAGACCCACCTCTGCAGTTGTCTACTGGCAGGGCATCTGCAAATGTTGCTAGAGGAAGTGGGGACCTTAAGCCAACTGATATTCTGCTCACCACATCCAGTACCAGGGTGCATTAGGTAGAGTAATAAAGTGCTCACATGAAAGTGCTATCTACTCACCAACTCTTGTGCTCAGGACTGTCTACTTGGAGAGGTCATCTGGTTAAATATTCAGACAAAAGCAGAAAAATACTGACTGTAACTCTGCCTCCCAGCCATCACTGCCTGAATGTTCCACTGGCTCTCAAACACAGCATGTCCATAAATGAACTCATCTTCTCTATCTCTACTTTTAAATCCGTTAACCTCTCTTTTGTTTTCCTTCTACGTGGACTATTTAAGGAAACCATATTAGAATTACCTTCAGAATATATCCAGAATTCAACACTTCTCACCATTTCTGTTGGCACTCTGGTTCAGGCGCCATGATTTCAAGTCTGGATCATTGCAGAAGCCTCATTTGACTCCCTGCTTTTGCCCTTTACATCTGCATTTTATTTTCCACACAGAAATATGGAGTGAACCTTTCAAACCTAAGTCTTGTCACTCCTTCATTCAACACCCTCTGGCAGCTCCCATTTTCCTTAGAGGAAAAGCGTAGTTCTTACAGTGGCCTGTAAGATCCTGTCTACTATGATAGTGATTCCCATTCTTTCCTACTCTGATCTTATCTTCAGCCACTCTCCCCTCTTGTTTACTTTACTCTAGCCACACTGGTATCCTGACTTATTCTAGAACATGTCAGTTACATTTCTGCTTATGGGTCTTTTTCACTGTTGTTACTCCTGCCTGGGGGATTTCCCCCATATATCCACATGACTTGTTCTGTCAGTGAATGAAAGAACCAAAACAATTAGTGAATGATAACCCCTTGAAACCCTCAAACACCCAAGCCCATAAGTCATTTTTCATCTTTAAATATATGTTCCATGAGCAGTTTCAGCTCTCACCTATAAGGTGATGACTCCCAAATCTCTATATCCAGCCTAGACATGTTCCCTGAACTCCAGACCCACCTCTGCAGTTGTCTACTGGCAGGGCATCTGCAAATGTTGCTAGAGGAAGTGGGGACCTTAAGCCAACTGATATTCTGCTCACCACATCCAGTACCAGGGTGCATTAGGTAGAGTAATAAAGTGCTCACATGAAAGTGCTATCTACTCACCAACTCTTGTGCTCAGGACTGTCTACTTGGAGAGGTCATCTGGTTAAATATTCAGACAAAAGCAGAAAAATACTGACTGTAACTCTGCCTCCCAGCCATCACTGCCTGAATGTTCCACTGGCTCTCAAACACAGCATGTCCATAAATGAACTCATCTTCTCTATCTCTACTGTGAATCCACTCCAGTTCTCAACTTCCAAATGGCTGTTAGTAGCATCATCATTTTCCCAGTCATTTAAGCTCCAAACCTCATTTTCCTCCCACTACCTTCTGCCACTGGAAAGCAGAGTTTCAGTTTCTGTTAGTTCCATTTCCATGACATTTCTTGTCTCTGGAATCCTGAAACCTCATTGTATTCGTTTGACTCTAATCCCTTCCTAAGTAATTCTGAGAGCTCTTTAGGAAATTCACTCAGGAAGTAGCTATGGAATTTGTGAGCTGCAGATGGGTAATTATCCATTTAAACTATAAAGCTGGTTTAAGTAGAAAAAAAAAAATCTAAGAAAAAAAGAAAAATAGAAAAATAGAGAGGAATACCTCCTTTCCATATTCCTGATCTGGGTAGGAATGGGTAATGCAGAGTGAATTACAAATTTACTCAGAATATTGAAGTAGGAATTCATAGCCCCACTCCTATTTTAAAATACAATCCAGTATAGTACACTCAAAGGTTTTAAACTTTTGTTTTCTCATCTGCAAAAAAAAAAAAATGAGATAAATTAGATGAACTTTCAATCTCCCCTTGATCTAATAGTCCAAGTTTCTAAGACTTTTCCTGAAACACACACTTAACATCAGGGATAAAGAAGTGGGGTGCTAGTCCTTATTAATTAGAGGGATTATTATAATAAATAGGGGGATTAGACCTCCCATAAGTACCAGATTTGTTATAGCCATTATGCAATTTAATACTCAATAATGCTTAATAACTTTGTGAGGTAGGACTGTTATGCCTGTTTTTCAGTTGAAAAAACATAGGTTCAACAAGTTAAATAAAAATTTTAGGGTCATACACCCAATAAGGAATGGGCACCACCTTAGGTCTCTTTTCCCTGAAAGCATATCTCCCAGATACTGGCATATAATTTGCTCCTATGATTTTTTTTTTTTTTCACTTAGTTGCCTTACTTGAATTCCAAGTGACAAGACAATTTATTTTCAAACTTAGTGTACTGAACCAATCATATAAGCATCATTTATAATCACTTGAACTCTGGGGTTCATGTTTCTCTTCCTCTTATTGTTCAATTCACTTCTAGCTACATATTACAATAATCTTGAAGCAAGGTATTCCTCCAGGGAAAAACATAATTGTGCATAGTTTTGTGTTATAAGCAGCATTAATTATGGAGAAAGGATACTTAGATTGCTAGGCAAGATCATTTATAACATCATTCAGTCAAATTCTTGGCAGCAGCCTTAGAGAGGACCCACTTCCTTCTCTCTTCTGCTCTGATTGTCTCCTTTTTCTGATATTCTGGAAGAACTCTGTTGGGAAAGTCCATCTTTGGGTGTAATCACATGTAATCACACTCATTGGGATCACACCTAATAGTTGGAAGGTGAAAGAATCAACCTGTTGGTTAGGCATTTTGGAATCTCCTGAGGTGCCATGACTGGTTTGGGTGATTATTTTAAAATTACAAATGATAAACTGGTGCTTTTCCCTACAATACTGCAAAACCACAAAACATTTACTAGTTTAAAAGTATAGTTACATACCTGCAATTCTGTTTTTCATTTCTGTTGAAAACACATGATTATTTTGATAAACATAGCAGGAGTGGAGTACATTATAAAATTAGTTATTAGTGCAGATGAATTTTTATGACAGCAGCATGATGCAATAGGAATCCTAGGGAGGAAGACATAGAAAAGATAAAATTTGATGGGAAGAAGAGAGGTTATAGAGTTTGGGCAATGGTTCCATTTGCTATAACTGAATTCGCCGATTATTTCATTCTTTTTTTTACCTGTCTTCCCAAGACTAAGTTCATCATATCTAGACAGCTAGCTGGTCTCTTTCTCTTCAATGAAGAGAAAATGACTTGGCAATTAGGAGGTGGCATGATGATGTTGGGTGCCTGGAAGGAAAAAGAGTTGTCCCTTGGAGGAAGAGAGGGAAGAGAATGGAACTCTCTGGAGCCTTGACTTAGAGAAGTGAGTGATGTGAAATGCCACTTCCTTTCTGTATCCTGGGCTGTAAAGAAGGAACATTTGAAGGGCAGTGAGCTTTTTTCAAAAGGCCTTTCTGTAACAGGTAACTGATGCATAGGTCAGCTGTGTCTGTCAGTGATCATAGTTCCTCAGAGATAAAGAAGTCCAATCAAGAATCAATGAGGCACCCACTCTAAACTGGGGAACTGCCGTGAAATATTTGGTCCCAGAGAGAGCAAAAACTAGAATGGAACAACAGTCCTCCACATCAGTTAGGGTTTGCAGAGAAGAGATAAGAACTGCACAATGAGAACTAACTCGATACTGTGTGATGGGATTAAGGAGAATAAGCAGGGTTTTCAGACACAAAAGTATAAGGTGGAAGAATTGAGTGATTCCTATATAAGACAAAGAGTGAGATTAGCAATGACTGAAAAATGGCCAGAAGTCTGAGCTGTTTTGAGATCGATCTTTTGAAAAGAGCAAGAAAATAAATCCTTAAAAATCTGAACATTTTGAAGTTTTGGCAGGAATTGGTGTAGACCAAATTACCCCCAGCCAACTGCTTAATTTGCTTTGTTTGCTTTGAGACTACTCATCTGCATGATTAATTGCTTTTTCTGTGCCTTTTTAGATGTTTGCACATAGCAGTGTTCTGTTGCATTCATTATTCATTAAGCATTTAATAAAAACCTCTTACATACCTAGAACTGATGCTGAAGCTACGAGCACTTAGAAAAAAAAGATTGAAGACATTACATGTATTCTACCCATGACGACTTTACAATATCATTTGGGGGACAAGATTTTCAATCATTAAACAGTGTAAAAATCATGATGATGCTGACATGTTCTTGAAAGAAGTCAAGAGATTCAAAAACTGGTGAGTTCAGTAGTTCTTTTGGCATCCTGGCCCTGAATGAATGATCACGTCTACCATTATTTTCTGTAAGGAAATATATTCTGAGATGTAAATTAAGAAGCAAAGTGGTCATTGTGAGTTGGGATTCATCTAGGATGTGGATGTTAAACCGAGCCTGGATGAAGGACCCTGGAGGAAGGGGAAAGTAAAAAGCACAGACCCAGAGGCAAGGACTAAAGGTACAGTTGGTAGCAGTAAACAGCAAGGCTTGATTAAAATCTAGGTTTCATGTTGAGGAGGTAAGATAGGCTGTGAATGTGAAGTGAAGTCTCTCAAACATCAACCTGAATGTATTCATTTGAATTCTATATGGCTGTTGAGTAGAAGAATGGCAGGATTGCTACTACTTTGTTCACTTAACAGTATAGCATATCTATTTCATACACCATATAGTCTTTGAGAAGAGTGCACTTGAAGCTGAAACAAGTAAAAGTAAGGTACTAAGAACTGTTTCCCAGACTTTTGTCTTCCAGGATCCATGTGGCCATTTAGAGCCTAAAATTAATATTCCTAGCTGAAGGCATTAGGTGGAGTACTCTCCAAGACTGAAGTGTGCCACCCTGGCCTTTCTTTATTTGGGATAATTGCTTTACAATGTTGTGATGGTCTCTGCCATATATCAACGCGACTCAGTCACAACTGTACATATCCCGTCCCTCTTGAGCCTGTGTTACCGCCCCCATTCCATCCCTCTAGGCCGTCACAGAGCACCAGGCTAGGTTCCCTGTGTCACATAGTAGCTTCCTGCTAGTCATCTATTTTACATATGATATACTGACATATATGCCAGTGCTACCTTGTCAATTTGTCCTAGCCTCTCCCTCGTCTGCTGTGTCCACAAGTCCATTCTCTACATCTGCATCTCCATTTCTTCTCTGTAAATTTGTACCCAGGTGAAATCTCATGACAAAAGAACACTTGCATTTAACAAGCCATTTTCAACATCTGTGGGCAATCACCATCTGGTTAAAACAAACTGCGCAATAACCTTAAAGACAGGACTACTCTTTCCCCCTGTCAAATTGAGGAAAGAACTTTTGAGGAAGGTTAATAATAGTGCCTAGGAGCTCAGGGTTTTTAAAGCCACACATATTTGAGATTGAAATTTCACTCTGTCACTTCCTAGCTGGGTCACTTTAAGTAAGTTTCTTTACCTCTCTGAGCCTCAGTTTCTTCATGTATAGAATGGGAAACAAGCATTCATATTTCAAAAGGTTTCATACAAAGCTTTCAGTACAGAGTCTCTGGTGCTTAGCCTTCAGCATTCAGTAAGTATCATCATTGGTTGAAAGTGGTGTCAAGAGTTTTTAGTCCATACAGCATAGGAGGCAGAAGAATAGTGTGGTTACAATAAGAGAGTGACTCCTGAAGCTAAGCTGCCTTGACTTGAACATCAGGTCTTTTTTGTGACCTTAAACATTCTATGCCTGAATCTTCTCCTCCACAAAATGAAGATAATAATGATAACTATGCCATAGAATTATGAGGATTAAATAAGTAAATAGATGTAAAAAGTCCTAGGACACTACCTGGCACATGATGGAGATGAATTAGGTACTAATGTCCAACTCTTGCAATCCCAGGGACTGTAGCCCACCAGGCTCCACTGTCTGTGGAATTCTCTAGGCACGAATATTGGAGTGGGGTGCCATGTCCTCCTCCAGGGGATCTTCCCAACACAGGGATAGAACCCTGGTCTCCTGCATTGCAGTAGATTATTTACCAACTGAGCCACCAGGGAAGCCCCCACCTGGCACATAGCAAACCTCAATGAATGTTTGCTACTATTATGTGCCAGGCACTATGCTGAAGATTCATGCTTCGTCTCATGTAATCCTCAGTTGCCCTAGGAGGAGGTAGATATTATTATCCTCATTTCATAGAAAAGGAAATAGAGACTCAGATGAATTTTAGTTAGCTGTGGGTCAAAGGTCACACCACAGGCAAATAACTCAAATGTAGGTCTGTCTGACTCTACAGGCCTGTAAGCCAGTTAACCACTCTTTCATAGTAAGGCTTGCTTTTTGCAGGAGCAATTCAAATGTGGTATACCAGGGACCAGTGGGAATGGAGGGCAGACTAGTCTGGCAGAAAAACAAATCTGATGTGAGAATCGTTGAATCTGCAAGTCTGGAGGGAGCTTTCCGAGTATGTCTTGCTACTTTCTGTAGCAAGATGGGTCCCCTTTATAAGTTAGCATTATGTTCTGGGCCTATGCTATAAACACTTCAGGAGATTTGTGGTGCTTAATTAGAAAACCTGGACAGTATTTTGAGACACAAATTTCTACTTTAAAGGCCAAAAATCTAATGAAGAATAGTTGTAGAATGAAGAGACACCCTCCTAACTGACACAGGTTAGTTATGCCAAATGAATGCCTTATTAAGAATCAAACAGGTGGCAAGATTAAGAATACATAAGGGCTGAGGTGGGTGGAACCGGAAAGATCTCCTGTCATATCCACAGCTATGGAGTAGGACTTATGGGGCAAGGCAGCAGCAGGAAGGAAAGACCCCAGAGTCTTAATCACTTGACAGTACTTGGTTAGTGTCTCCCTTTCCCTGAGCTCTTTCTTTGGAGAGTAATTCCTATTTTCCTGCTTTATGTTAGAGTGCTTGTAATCTGAAATTCTGCTTTTTGAGATCTCTTTAGCTCTGTAAGTTTCCCATCATCAGATAATGATAGCCTTGAGAGTGGGATAATAATCATAACTAAAACTAATAGAGCATATATCATGAGCCAGACATCATTCTTGGTGCCTTACTTAAGTTAACTGATTTAATCCTTACAACAGTCTTGTGAGAAAGATGCTACTGTTTATCCACACTTCATAGATGATAAACTGAGGCATAGGGAAATGAAGGAATTTCTTCAAACCAGCTGGTAAAATCAGAGCCAGAATTCAAACCCAAATACTTGGCGTCAGTATCTGCATGTTACTCATCACATTATACTGCTTCATTGGGACATTATTTGCTGCTATTATATTAATTTGATCTAGTTTTTCTGTTTGTTTGTTTTCTTCCCCCAGTGTGATTACCATCCGAGAGCTAAGTAGAAAAAATTCTTGAGGTTACCAAATTGGCATGGGGGAAGCAGTCACAGAGCTGAATAAAGTTCTGGGCCTTCCCTCCAGGGGAGGATATATTGTGGTTAAAGATGGGAGTGTGCCAGTGACACCAGCCTTGGACTAGCCCTGAAGTTAATTTTGGAATTGTGGACAATTCCTTCCCTTGGAATTGTCATGATCAACTCTTTTAATAGCTTCTTCAGTGAGAGAATTCAGTGGTATTCAGAAGCACCACCCATGGAGGCATGCAAAGTGGGATTCGAATGTAGGCTCTAAAACTGCTAGCCATGTGATCTTAAGTAAATTTTTTCCTGACACGCATGCATAAAGGAATAAAGGTTTGAGGAAATTTTGAAGAATAGTTGTAGAATGAAGAGACACCCTCCTAACTGACACAGGTTAGTTATGCCAAATGAATGCCTTATTAAGAATCAAACAGGTGGCAAGATTAAGAATACATAAGGGCTGAGGTGGGTGGAACCGGAAAGATCTCCTGTCATATCCACAGCTATGGAGTAGGACTTATGGGGCAAGGCAGCAGCAGGAAGGAAAGACCCCAGAGTCTTAATCACTTGACAGTACTTGGTTAGTGTCTCCCTTTCCCTGAGCTCTTTCTTTGGAGAGTAATTCCTATTTTCCTGCTTTATGTTAGAGTGCTTGTAATCTGAAATTCTGCTTTTTGAGATCTCTTTAGCTCTGTAAGTTTCCCATCATCAGATAATGATAGCCTTGAGAGTGGGATAATAATCATAACTAAAACTAATAGAGCATATATCATGAGCCAGACATCATTCTTGGTGCCTTACTTAAGTTAACTGATTTAATCCTTACAACAGTCTTGTGAGAAAGATGCTACTGTTTATCCACACTTCATAGATGATAAACTGAGGCATAGGGAAATGAAGGAATTTCTTCAAACCAGCTGGTAAAATCAGAGCCAGAATTCAAACCCAAATACTTGGCGTCAGTATCTGCATGTTACTCATCACATTATACTGCTTCATTGGGACATTATTTGCTGCTATTATATTAATTTGATCTAGTTTTTCTGTTTGTTTGTTTTCTTCCCCCAGTGTGATTACCATCCGAGAGCTAAGTAGAAAAAATTCTTGAGGTTACCAAATTGGCATGGGGGAAGCAGTCACAGAGCTGAATAAAGTTCTGGGCCTTCCCTCCAGGGGAGGATATATTGTGGTTAAAGATGGGAGTGTGCCAGTGACACCAGCCTTGGACTAGCCCTGAAGTTAATTTTGGAATTGTGGACAATTCCTTCCCTTGGAATTGTCATGATCAACTCTTTTAATAGCTTCTTCAGTGAGAGAATTCAGTGGTATTCAGAAGCACCACCCATGGAGGCATGCAAAGTGGGATTCGAATGTAGGCTCTAAAATCTGCTAGCCATGTGATCTTAAGTAAATTTTCTGTCTATTGGTAACACTGATAGGTTATGAGAAAACTAGGACCAATTTCACTTGATTGTTGGAAAGAGAAATGACATGATCAACATTTGCAGGATGGAGTGGGGAGAATAAGTGCTCAGTTTATTTGGCTGTTACTCCCTCTGGGAGCATTTTTGAGCCTCAGTAGTTCATTTCTGAGCCTGACTCAGCAGCCATTATTGCCTTTTCCAGTTTTCTTTCAGGTCTTTGAGGTCTTCATTCATTAGTCTCTATGGATTTTCTTTCCCCTACATTTGGCTTTCAATTTAAAGGGAAGAGGACATTTATTCAAACCAATCAACCTTTTGACAGCCTTGACCATATTCTTTGCTAAAATGTGTCAGTAAATCCAATCATTTTGCTCAGGGGCTGAAGTGAAAGGAAGTATGAACAAGAGATTGATGTTGAAAAGGCACCAAGATGGCAGGACCTATTTTCTTAATGAAGCCTTTTTCCAAAGTATGCTCTGTGGAACATTAGTTTCATGAGATGCTCCTGGGGGAACAAAAGAAGGTTTACATTGTCAAAGAGTTTTGGGAAATAGAGCATATTATATCTCCTTCTTAAAGAACCATACTCCACACTCGTGTGTTAAAAGCTCTAAATAATGATAGATGGCTGAAGATAGCTTATGGTGAATGATGTTGGATTCGTAATCTCCAAAGGAGAAGATTTGCACTTTGGGATCAAAGACTTGTCTTTGGTCACTCAGAGCTTTGTGCAGTAAAAGGTTTATTAAAGGAAAAAGGGATGGATAAATCTTCCAGCAAAGGCACTGGAAGGGGAATAGAAGAGTACCCCCAGAAGCTAGTTCAGGCAAGACATTTTGTGCTTTTTCTGTTGGTTATTAACAATAGGTCAAATGAATATTTTAAAGTTGTAAAGGACTTACTAGACCCACTCCCACAACATTAACATAAGATTAGCTAGAGGATGGTCTCTGGGCTTCAGTACTAGATGAGACATTCCAGTGCAAAATAGTTTGCCTTCATAAGACAATAAAAGTTAGTTTTAGAGTAGATCTTTATTATGGCAAACATTTAGACTAGAAAATGTTTGTTCCCCTCTCTCCACCTCCTCTTTGGAAATAGCTGGCCTCCTTACCAAGTCTGCCTCTTCACCCCTTTCAATAATTTTTTAATAATTAAATCGTTTAACTTTGTGTTATCTAACACTTAAAAACTATTTTGACTTCAGAAACTTTCAGAGTGGGAAATTACCTTCATGCCATGGTCATCTCCATATATGCTACCAGGCAAGCTATCCTAGAGGACATAGGGCAGAAATCCTCATTTACTGGATTAAGATGCTTCAACCATATGGTTTATTTAATTTAAAATGTACAGTGAAAAGCATAGGAAAGTAGATGGGTATCTTACTTCATAGGCTATGGGGCTGTTGATATAGCTCATTAGTTCATTAAAACTTGGCCGTTACACTAGTTATTTTCAGATAATAGTAACATTTAAAAAAATTTTTTTGGCTACTTCTTTTGGTCTTTCATTTATTTATTTTCATCCATCGTTGTTCTTTGGCCTGTGTGGGCCTCCAATCACAGTGGCCTCTCTCGCTGCAGAGCACTAGCTCTGGGTGCATGGGCTTCAGAGCTCCGATTCAGTAGTTGGACACATCGGTCCAGCCACTCTGCAGCATGTGGGATCCTCCCAGGCCAGGGATGGAACTGGCACCCCTTGCACTGCAAGGTGGTGTCCTTACCCACTGGACCACCAGGGAATCCCTAAAAAAAATTTATCAGAGTAAATTTACAATGTTTCATTGCTTTCTGCTATATGGAAAAAATAACCAGCTGGTGTGAAGAGCCAATTCACTGGGAAAAGATCCTGATGGCTGGGAAAGACTGAGGGCAAGAGGAAAAGGGGGCAACAGAGGATGGGATGGTTGGATGGCATCACTGACTCAATGGACATGAGTTTGAGCAAACTTAGGGAGATAGTGAAGGACAGGACAGCCTGGTGTGCTACAGTTTGTGGGGTCACAGAGAGTCAGACATGCCTTGGTGCCTGAACAAGAACAACAAAAATACGTATACATATATCAATTCTTTTTAGATATTTTTCCCATGTAGGTCTTTATAGAGTATTGAGTAGAGTTCCCTATACTATACAGTAGGTTCTTACTATAGTAGTGTGTATGTTTCAATCCCAGTTTCCCAATTTATCCTTTCACCTCCTCAGATTATAGTAACATAATTGACACGTTGAGTGCTAGGAACTGTACTGTTGTTTGTATATATATATAAAACAGCCTTAGTATTGCATATTTTGTGGTAGGGAAGTAAATAAAATGTTCAGTTCACAAAACACACATTTGGTTTTGTCCTAAGGCAATGACTGGAAAGATTTTCTTATTTATACCCATCTGTATAGATTTAAGTAAAAAGGAAATAAATGATCAGATTTGGGGTGTTAAGCTGCTGGTGGACTAAACACATGCATTTAATTTCACTCCAAGAGTTTTCATCATTTCTTGGGCCCAATAAAAACTTCTGGTGTGGGGCTTCCCCTGGTGGTCCAGTGGGTAAGGACACCGCCTTGCAGTGCAAGGGGCACCGGTTCGATCCTTGGCCTGGGAAGATCCCACGTGTCGCGGAGCGGCTGGACCGATGTGTCCAATTACCGAGCCGGAGCTCTGGAGCGCATGCGCCCAGAGCCGGCACTCGGCAACAGAGGCCACCACGATGGGAGGCCCACAGGGGCCGAAGAACAAAGACGGATGAAAATAGAGAAATGAAAGACCAATAGAAGTGGCCCGCCAGCTCCCCTCCCTCCCCAACCCGACCCCCGCCCAAAATAAATAAATAAATAAATAAATAAATAAATCTTTAAAAACTTCTGGTGTAATTCAGATAAGAGGGAGAGTGCTGAATCAAAAACGGGGAACTGAGTGAATCTATGCGTATCAAAGTCAGAAGCCACCTGCCTTTTTCCTCTGCTCAACATTTAAAATGTTAGCAGCCAGATCTTTTCTCTGCAGACAGAAGATTAGAATCGTATTTGCTGGGAAATCTTAGCAGCTTAGAAAATAAGACCCAAAGATACTGACATTAGAAAGTTCATCAGACCTCCTGAAATGCCTCCAAACTACAATAAAAAATTATCTTTTAGACACATAAAACCCACATGGATAGAGAGAAACAGAGGAAAGACAATAATATTTTGGATGATGGAAAACAAATAGATTGAGGTGAACTTAATTAGCAAATCTAAGAAAGATCAATTCTAGACTAGCAGTGGAGAAAGATGAGAGTCAGCCTGGTTTACCTTACAGAATCATTAAAATGATTATGGTTGAGGGACCATAGGAACTGTACTGTTGTTTGTATATATATATAAAACAGCCTTAGTATTGCATATTTTGTGGTAGGGAAGTAAATAAAATGTTCAGTTCACAAAACACACATTTGGTTTTGTCCTAAGGCAATGACTGGAAAGATTTTCTTATTTATACCCATCTGTATAGATTTAAGTAAAAAGGAAATAAATGATCAGATTTGGGGTGTTAAGCTGCTGGTGGACTAAACACATGCATTTAATTTCACTCCAAGAGTTTTCATCATTTCTTGGGCCCAATAAAAACTTCTGGTGTGGGGCTTCCCCTGGTGGTCCAGTGGGTAAGGACACCGCCTTGCAGTGCAAGGGGCACCGGTTCGATCCTTGGCCTGGGAAGATCCCACGTGTCGCGGAGCGGCTGGACCGATGTGTCCAATTACCGAGCCGGAGCTCTGGAGCGCATGCGCCCAGAGCCGGCACTCGGCAACAGAGGCCACCACGATGGGAGGCCCACAGGGGCCGAAGAACAAAGACGGATGAAAATAGAGAAATGAAAGACCAATAGAAGTGGCCCGCCAGCTCCCCTCCCTCCCCAACCCGACCCCCGCCCAAAATAAATAAATAAATAAATAAATAAATAAATCTTTAAAAACTTCTGGTGTAATTCAGATAAGAGGGAGAGTGCTGAATCAAAAACGGGGAACTGAGTGAATCTATGCGTATCAAAGTCAGAAGCCACCTGCCTTTTTCCTCTGCTCAACATTTAAAATGTTAGCAGCCAGATCTTTTCTCTGCAGACAGAAGATTAGAATCGTATTTGCTGGGAAATCTTAGCAGCTTAGAAAATAAGACCCAAAGATACTGACATTAGAAAGTTCATCAGACCTCCTGAAATGCCTCCAAACTACAATAAAAAATTATCTTTTAGACACATAAAACCCACATGGATAGAGAGAAACAGAGGAAAGACAATAATATTTTGGATGATGGAAAACAAATAGATTGAGGTGAACTTAATTAGCAAATCTAAGAAAGATCAATTCTAGACTAGCAGTGGAGAAAGATGAGAGTCAGCCTGGTTTACCTTACAGAATCATTAAAATGATTATGGTTGGAGGGACCATGTACCTGTGGAACTGGGCATAAAGTAGAAGCTATTAAAAGAGTGTTGAAGGAAAGCTGTTAAAGAAATAGATCCCAAGATCCCTTCCCTTCCCTCCAAATATCTAGGTCACTTTTCCTCATATACCTCCTCCTAGCAGAAAACTAGAGATTTATTCTCTGGACATGGTACAACATTGGGTCTCTGGACTGTTGCTGTTGTTCAGTTGCTCTGTTGTGTCCTACTCTTCTCAACCCCATGAACTGCAACACACCAGACTTCCCTGTCCTTCAGTATCACCCAGAGTTTGGTCAGACTCATGTCCATTGAGTTGGTGATGGTATCTAATCATCTCATCCTGTCGTTGCCTTCTCCTCCTGCCCTCAATCTTTCTCTGCATCAGAGTCTTTTCCAATGAGTTTGCTCTTCTCATCAGGTAGCCAAAGTATTGAAGTTTCAGCACTAGCCCTTCCAGTGAATAATTAGGGATGATTTCCTTTAGGATTGATTGGTTTGCTCTCTACACAGGTCAAGGGACTCTCAAGAGTATTCTCCAACACCACAGTTTGAAAACATCAATTATTCAGTGCTCAGCCTTCTTTATGGTTCAACTCTCAAATCTGTACATGATGACTGAAAAACCATAGCTTGGACTATAGAGACCTTTGTTAGCAAAGTGATGTCTCTGCTTTTTGATACTCTGTCTAGGTTTAACATAGCTTTTCTTCCAAGGAGAAAGTATTTTTTTAATTTCATGGCTGTAATCAACATCCACAATGGTTTTGGAGTCAAGAAAATATAATTTGCCTTGCTTTCCACTGTTCCCCATCTGTTTTCCATGGGACCAGATGAAAATAAGACCCAAAGATACTGACATTAGAAAGTTCATCAGACCTCCTGAAATGCCTCCAAACTACAATAAAAAATTATCTTTTAGACACATAAAACCCACATGGATAGAGAGAAACAGAGGAAAGACAATAATATTTTGGATGATGGAAAACAAATAGATTGAGGTGAACTTAATTAGCAAATCTAAGAAAGATCAATTCTAGACTAGCAGTGGAGAAAGATGAGAGTCAGCCTGGTTTACCTTACAGAATCATTAAAATGATTATGGTTGGAGGGACCATGTACCTGTGGAACTGGGCATAAAGTAGAAGCTATTAAAAGAGTGTTGAAGGAAAGCTGTTAAAGAAATAGATCCCAAGATCCCTTCCCTTCCCTCCAAATATCTAGGTCACTTTTCCTCATATACCTCCTCCTAGCAGAAAACTAGAGATTTATTCTCTGGACATGGTACAACATTGGGTCTCTGGACTGTTGCTGTTGTTCAGTTGCTCTGTTGTGTCCTACTCTTCTCAACCCCATGAACTGCAACACACCAGACTTCCCTGTCCTTCAGTATCACCCAGAGTTTGGTCAGACTCATGTCCATTGAGTTGGTGATGGTATCTAATCATCTCATCCTGTCGTTGCCTTCTCCTCCTGCCCTCAATCTTTCTCTGCATCAGAGTCTTTTCCAATGAGTTTGCTCTTCTCATCAGGTAGCCAAAGTATTGAAGTTTCAGCACTAGCCCTTCCAGTGAATAATTAGGGATGATTTCCTTTAGGATTGATTGGTTTGCTCTCTACACAGGTCAAGGGACTCTCAAGAGTATTCTCCAACACCACAGTTTGAAAACATCAATTATTCAGTGCTCAGCCTTCTTTATGGTTCAACTCTCAAATCTGTACATGATGACTGAAAAACCATAGCTTGGACTATAGAGACCTTTGTTAGCAAAGTGATGTCTCTGCTTTTTGATACTCTGTCTAGGTTTAACATAGCTTTTCTTCCAAGGAGAAAGTATTTTTTTTTTTAATTTCATGGCTGTAATCAACATCCACAATGGTTTTGGAGTCAAGAAAATATAATTTGCCTTGCTTTCCACTGTTCCCCCATCTGTTTTCCATGGGACCAGATGCCATGATCTTAGTTTTTTGAATGTTGAGTTTTAAGCCAGCTTTTTCACTCTCCTCTTTGACCCTCATCAAGGGGCTCTTTCATTCTTCTTCATTTTCTGCCATTAAAGTGGCATCATCTGCATATCTGAGGTTGTTATATCTCCCAGCAGTCTTGATTCCAGTTTGTGATTCATGCAGCTCACAATTTCACATGATGTACTCTGCATATAGGTTAAATAAGCAGGGGGATGATATACAGCCTTGATATACTCCTTTCCCGATTTTGAACCAGTCTGTTGTTCCACGTCTGGTTCTAACTGTTGCTTCTTGATCTGCATACAGGGTTCTCAGGAGGCAGGTTATGTGATCTGGTATCCCCATCTCTTTCAGAATTTTCCAGTTTGTTGTGATCCACACAGTCTAAGATTTTAGCATAATCAGTGAATCTGAAGTAGATGTTTTTCTGGAATTCCTGTTTTTTTCTATGATCCAACAGATAGTGGCAATTCGATCTCTGGTTCCTCTGTCTTTTCTAAATCCAGCTTGTACATCTGGAAGGTCTTGGTTCATGTACTGTTGAAACCTAGCTTGAAGGATTTTGAGCATTTCCTTGCTACTATGTAAAATGAGTGCAATTGTGTGATAGTTTTAACATTCTTTAACATTGCATTTCTTTGGGATTGGAATGAAAACTGACGCTACCTTTCAGAGTCTTTTCCAATGAGTTTGCTCTTCTCATCAGGTAGCCAAGTTGGACCTTCAATAATTAGGATGATTTCCTTTAGGATTGATTGGTTTGCTCTCTACACAGGTCAAGGGACTCTCAAGAGTATTCTCCAACACCACAGTTTGAAAACATCAATTATTCAGTGCTCAGCCTTCTTTATGGTTCAACTCTCAAATCTGTACATGATGACTGAAAAACCATAGCTTGGACTATAGAGACCTTTGTTAGCAAAGTGATGTCTCTGCTTTTTGATACTCTGTCTAGGTTTAACATAGCTTTTCTTCCAAGGAGAAAGTATTTTTTTTTTTAATTTCATGGCTGTAATCAACATCCACAATGGTTTTGGAGTCAAGAAAATATAATTTGCCTTGCTTTCCACTGTTCCCCCATCTGTTTTCCATGGGACCAGATGCCATGATCTTAGTTTTTTGAATGTTGAGTTTTAAGCCAGCTTTTTCACTCTCCTCTTTGACCCTCATCAAGGGGCTCTTTCATTCTTCTTCATTTTCTGCCATTAAAGTGGCATCATCTGCATATCTGAGGTTGTTATATCTCCCAGCAGTCTTGATTCCAGTTTGTGATTCATGCAGCTCACAATTTCACATGATGTACTCTGCATATAGGTTAAATAAGCAGGGGGATGATATACAGCCTTGATATACTCCTTTCCCGATTTTGAACCAGTCTGTTGTTCCACGTCTGGTTCTAACTGTTGCTTCTTGATCTGCATACAGGGTTCTCAGGAGGCAGGTTATGTGATCTGGTATCCCCATCTCTTTCAGAATTTTCCAGTTTGTTGTGATCCACACAGTCTAAGATTTTAGCATAATCAGTGAATCTGAAGTAGATGTTTTTCTGGAATTCCTGTTTTTTTCTATGATCCAACAGATAGTGGCAATTCGATCTCTGGTTCCTCTGTCTTTTCTAAATCCAGCTTGTACATCTGGAAGGTCTTGGTTCATGTACTGTTGAAACCTAGCTTGAAGGATTTTGAGCATTTCCTTGCTACTATGTAAAATGAGTGCAATTGTGTGATAGTTTTAACATTCTTTAACATTGCATTTCTTTGGGATTGGAATGAAAACTGACGCTTTTCAGCCCTGTGGCCATTTCTGAGTTTTCCAAATTTCTTGGCATATTGAGTGCAGCACTTTAACAGCATCATCTCTTAGGATTTTAAATTGCTCAGCCTGAATTCTGTCATCTGTACTAGCTTTGTTGGTAGTAATGCTTCCTAAGGCCCACTTGACTTCACACTCCATGTCAGGCTGTAGGTGAGTGACCACACGATTGTTTATCTGGATCATTAAGACCTTTCTTGTATATAGTTCTGTGTATTGTTGCTACCTCTTAATATCTTATACTTCTGTTAGGTCCTTGCTGTCTTTCCTTCTTTCTTGAATTTAATCCTAAATTTTGCAAAAAGGAGCTTATGATCTGAGCCACTGTTAGCTCCAGGTCTTGTTTTTGATGACTATAGATCTTGTCCATCTTTTGCTACAAAGAATATAATCAATCTGATTTTGGCATTGACCATGTGGTGATGTTCAAGTGTAGAGTTGTCTCTTGTACTGTTGGAAAAGGGTGTTTGCTATGACCTGTGTGTTCTCTTAACAAAACTCTGTTAGTCTTTACCCTGCTTCATTTAGCCTCTGAACTGTATGATACCATGAATGGCTGGCTGACAGCTTGAGAATCGTAAGTAACATGGGATTGTGTGGCATGAATCCTAAATGCTGATATCCTGGATCCTTCCTTCCTCTAGGTCTCTTCAAAAACAATTATGCAGAAGTTGGAAAGAAAGGTAAAAGAGTACAGCATATTCTTCTGAGGTCATATGAAGCATTGTTTAAGAAGCCCATCCAATGATGATTTTTTTTTTTTTTATTTATTTATTTATTTATTTTGGGCGGGGGTTGGGTTGGGGAGGGAGGGGAGCGGGTGGGCCACTTCCATTGGTCTTTCATTTCTCTATTTTCATCCGTCTTTGCTCTTTGGCTCCTGTGGGCCTCCCATCGTGGTGGCCTCTGTTGTCGCAGAGCACCGGCTCTGGGCGCATGCGCTCCAGAGCTCCAGCTCGGTAATTGGACACATCGGTCTAGCCGCTCCGCGGCACATGGGATCTTCCCAGGCCAGGGATCGAACTGGTGCCCCTTGCACTGCAAGGCGGTGTCCTTACCCACTGGACCACCAGGGGAAGCCCCAATGATGATTTTAATTATCTAGGGAAATATACCTAAATTTGACTTTGCTATTTATATTAAGGGTTCATATTCTCTATGTAGTTTTGTATTAACATGCAGATTTTACAAAGTAGGGATACAAATAAATTTTTTTCCAGAAGAAAAGATTAATTCAAAATTATAGTTTTCATTGCCTCACTGGACATTAATCAGTTGTGTGTCTAATCTAGCAATCTTATTCTACAATTCCTTATTAAAGCGATTGTTTATCTGGATCATTAAGACCTTTCTTGAATATTTGAATCAATTTTTTGATTTGCTGTCTTTCCTTCTTTCTTGAATTTAATCCTAAATTTTGCAAAAAGGAGCTTATGATCTGAGCCACTGTTAGCTCCAGGTCTTGTTTTTGATGACTATAGATCTTGTCCATCTTTTGCTACAAAGAATATAATCAATCTGATTTTGGCATTGACCATGTGGTGATGTTCAAGTGTAGAGTTGTCTCTTGTACTGTTGGAAAAGGGTGTTTGCTATGACCTGTGTGTTCTCTTAACAAAACTCTGTTAGTCTTTACCCTGCTTCATTTAGCCTCTGAACTGTATGATACCATGAATGGCTGGCTGACAGCTTGAGAATCGTAAGTAACATGGGATTGTGTGGCATGAATCCTAAATGCTGATATCCTGGATCCTTCCTTCCTCTAGGTCTCTTCAAAAACAATTATGCAGAAGTTGGAAAGAAAGGTAAAAGAGTACAGCATATTCTTCTGAGGTCATATGAAGCATTGTTTAAGAAGCCCATCCAATGATGATTTTTTTTTTTTTTAAAGATTTATTTATTTATTTATTTATTTTGGGCGGGGGTCGGGTTGGGGAGGGAGGGGAGCGGGTGGGCCACTTCCATTGGTCTTTCATTTCTCTATTTTCATCCGTCTTTGCTCTTTGGCTCCTGTGGGCCTCCCATCGTGGTGGCCTCTGTTGTCGCAGAGCACCGGCTCTGGGCGCATGCGCTCCAGAGCTCCAGCTCGGTAATTGGACACATCGGTCTAGCCGCTCCGCGGCACATGGGATCTTCCCAGGCCAGGGATCGAACTGGTGCCCCTTGCACTGCAAGGCGGTGTCCTTACCCACTGGACCACCAGGGGAAGCCCCAATGATGATTTTAATTATCTAGGGAAATATACCTAAATTTGACTTTGCTATTTATATTAAGGGTTCATATTCTCTATGTAGTTTTGTATTAACATGCAGATTTTACAAAGTAGGGATACAAATAAATTTTTTTCCAGAAGAAAAGATTAATTCAAAATTATAGTTTTCATTGCCTCACTGGACATTAATCAGTTGTGTGTCTAATCTAGCAATCTTATTCTACAATTCCTTATTAAAGTACTTTAAGTAATGTACATATCCTCAGAATGTTCTTTGAATCTGTTCAACCCTAGATTTGTATGAGAGTCATATTTTAAATATTTTAACAAATGTTGGCAGTCAGACCTTTACCCCTTGGTGAGAAAATGAAAGAGTATGCCCTGGGAATTTGCCTAGCCAAAGAGAAAAAACGTATACTGATATCTGGTTTCCTAGCAAATGACCCAGGCAGATGACCCTGTTTTTAGGGTAATGATATATTTTATTATACAAAATAGAATACTTTTGAGAGTAAGAAGAAGCTTTAGGTTTTTTATTTAGTTTTTATTGAACTATAGTTGATTTACAATACTATATTAGTTTCTGGTGCATAGCAAAGTGAATTAGATATATGTGTGTGTGTGCATGTGTATGTTTGTGCACATGCTTAATCACTCAGTTGTGTCCAGCTCTTTGTGACTCTGTAGACTGTTGCATGCCAGGCTCCTCTGTCCATGGGGATTCTCCAGGCAAGAATACTGGAATGGGTTGCCATGCCCTTCTCCAGGGGTTCTTCGCAATCCAAGGATCAACCCATATCTCCCACACTGCAGGCAGATTCTTTACTGTCTGAGCTACCGTGGAAGCCTATATGTATATTCTTTTTTTTTTTTTTTTTAAAGATTTATTTATTTATTTTGGGCGGGGGTCAGGTTGGGGAGGGAGGGGAGCGGGCGGGCCACTTCTATTGGTCTTTCATTTCTCTGTTTTCATCCGTCTTTGTTCTTTGGCTCCTGTGGGCCTCCCATCTCAGCGGCGTCTGTCGCTGCAGAGCGCCGGCTCTGGGCGCATGCGCTCCAGAGCTCCAACTCGGCAATTGGACACATCGGTCCAGCCGCTCCGCGGTGTGTGAGATCTTCCCAGGCCAGGGATCGAACCGGCACCCCTTGCACTGCAAGGTGGTGTCCTTACCCACTGGACAACCAGGGGAAGCCCATGTATATTCTTTTTTGTATTCCTTTCCATTATGGTTTATTACAAGATACAGAAGATAATTCTCAATGCTATGAAGTAGGACTTTCCCATTTATCCATTCTATATATGATAGTTTGCATCTGTTAACCCCAAACTCTGAGTCTATCCCTCCTCCGTCCTCCCTTGGCCTGCACAAGTCTATTCTGTATGTCTGTGAGTCTGTTTCTGTTTTGTAGATAGATTAATTTGTGCCATATTTTAGATTCCACATATAAATGATATCATATGGTATTTGTGTTTTCTCTTTATGACATAGTTCACTTACTGTGATAATCTCTGGGTGCACCCATATTGCTGCTAATGGCATTATTTCACTCTTTTTTATGATTAAGTAATGATTTATTATACACTTTCATACACACACACACCATATATTTATCCATTCATCTGTTGATGGATATTTAGGTTTCTTCCATGTCTTGGCTATTGTAAATAGTGCTGCTGTGAGCATAAAGGTACATGTATCTTTTCAAATTCTAGGGTTTTTTTTTTTTTCTCAAAATATGCTCAGGAGTGAGAGGAACCTCCATACTGTTTTCCATAGTGGCTACACCAATTTACATTCTCACCATCAGTGTAAGAGGGTTCCCTTTTCTCCACACCCTCTCCAGCATTTCTTATTTATAGACTTTATATAATGGCCATTCTGACCAGTGTGAGATGATACCTCATTTTAGTTTTGTTTTACATTTCTCTAATAATTAGTGATGCTGAGTATCTTTTCATGTGCCTGTTGGCCATCTGTGTGTCTTCTTTTAAGAAATGTCTGTTAAGATCTTCTGCCCATTTTTCTATTGGGTTGTTTGTTTTTTGTTGTTGTTGTTGCTGTTGAGTTGTGAGCTCTCCATGTATTTTGAAAATTAAACTCTTGCTGATCCCATTGTTTGCAAATATTTGTAATGGAGTGGAAAAAAAAAATCAAGAAAGATTTTGGACTTTCTAACAGTAAAACAGGAAACCAGAAAATAATGAAGCCATGCATTTAAAATATCGAAGAAAAAAATATTTCTAACTTAGAAACCCCAATTATTAATTTCAGAGAAAATAAAAAGTTTTATCTCAAGGGAAAACAGTAAAGGTTACTATACTGTTATAATAATGTAAACACTGATCTATACTAAATACAATTATCTTGGGAATTTGGAGAGATGGGGGGTGCCTATTCTTTGTGGTAGGTAGGAAAAGGAGTATCAGATCTTCATCTTTCAGGCATGTCAGTACATATGCCTGAAACTGAAAACTCAGGAGTTAGCAATACAAGCATGTAAATTTAGAGATATTGAAATTTGCAGCAAAAGAATCAGTGAAAATATTTTAAATGCTTTCCTCAGAAGGAGGAAAAATGGAGTGAGGGAAGAGAAATAGGGACTGTTGTCTGGCCTAACAATTTTGTGGATTACTTGATTTATTATAATAGTTTTATATGTTAATTTTATTTTTTTAGTTTTATAAATGAAAAAATAATAATCATTTTGTTTGGATCATGGTTCAGTAAACAAAACTAGAGTTTGGAAAATTAAGTACTTGGTTCAGGTTAACTTCATATTTTGGTAAGAGATTCTGACTCATGTGTTTAATTCAAAGGAACAGTATAGAAAGTGTTTTCTCTTTCATATAACATATTTTGGTTTTTAAAGTGTTTGAATATTTTTTGTCATATATGAACAAAATGGAATTGTTTTGAGGTAGTGTTTTCTTATATAATGAGTAGCTTAAGAATCGGAAGATTTTTTAAATTTGTTTTTAAAGGATAATTGTTTACAATACTGTGTTGGTTTCTGCTATACATCAGCATGAATCAGCCATGGATATACATATGTCCCTTCCCGCCCACCTCCCACCCCTCACCCCATCCTACCCCTTGAGGTTGTCACAGAGCCCCAGTATGAGTTCACAAATCAGGAGATTGTAATTTGAGTATCTATTCTGCCACTGAGTGCTATTTTAGGTCAAACAAGTCACTCACCTTTTTTTGAACAGAAGTTCCCTCAGCTATCAAATGGATATAGTCAGAGAATTTACATTTACCATATGCAGTGGGTTCATAGTTCTCTCCTCTAGAATCCTGATTCCTGTTTCAGAGGGATCTGGAACACTTTGAAACAAATGCTGATGAAGGGGCAGCAAAGAATACCAGTGGGTAGCCCATTCTGAATTGGAACAGAACCTTATCTCTACAGAGAAGACAGAGACACACCCTCAGGGATGTATTGGGTTGGCCAGAAAGTTTGTTCAAGGTTTTCTGTGAGATGTTACAGAAAAACTTGAACGAAATTTTTGGTCAACCCAATAAAATTCCCAACAGGATCAGAAGCTTCTTGAACAGATAAGGATGCAGCTGTTGACAAGAGACACATAGCTTCTATAGCAAGCCAGTTGCCCTTTAAGATTGCATAGACTCCACTTAGTGGCAGAGCTCTCCAGGCCACAATTATCTCCAAATTAAGTTTTTTAAAAAAATAGTCCTTTTGCTTTAAAAAAAAATCAGTGAGATTTTTTTCTGCGTGTGGGCCTTCCCTATGCCTTTCTCCCACTATGCTTTTGTTCTAGAATGCAATTTCTTTTCTTGTCATGCCAACCCTACTCTGACTATTCTTTCATCACCCTGCTCTTTAGATATCTCATAACCTTTTCCTGTGACCATACATTTTTTTCTGAACTTCACCTTCATTTCTAATCTTAATTCTCTACCAGACTAGTATGTATCCCAGAATGGTGAGCACATCCTCAGATGAAACCATGATTTGTTTTGTTCTGTATATATTTTAAAGGCTTGGGTTCAAAGAGATGTCTGAGGCTCCAAAAGGTAGCTGCAGTGGGAATTGAGGGGCAGGACTGAGGCCTAGTTCACAGTGCTCCAGGTGTCCTTCACTTGCTAATGGCTCAAACACTCAAGAATCTGCCTTCAGTACATGAGATGCAGGTTAGATCCCTGAGTTTGGAAGGTCTGTGGAGAAATAAATGGTAACCCACTCCAGTATTCTTGCCTGGGGGAAAAAAAGAAAGATTACATATGTACATATGTGAGTACACACATAGACCACCCACACCCACACACACACACACACCCACACACACACACACACCCACACACCCACACCCACACCCACACCCACACCCACACACACACACACACACACACACACGGCTTCCCAGGTGGCGCTAGTGGTAAAGAGCACAGATGCCAGTGCAGGTAAATAACACGGGTTCGATTCATGGGTCAGGAAGATCCCCTGGAGAAGGACATGGCAACCCATTCTAGTATTCTTGCCTAGAGAACCCCGTGGAGAGAGGAGCCTTGTGCGCTACAGTCCATGGGGTCACAAAGAGTCAGACATGACTGAAGTGACTTAGCATGTGTATATATGTATATACACACACATACATGGCTTTTGCATAGAACTTTGGGAGAAGGAGTTCTTTAAAAATTTAATTAAATTGGAAAGTTTCTGACTTGATTAATAGAAAAAGTATTACTTGGATTCAAATCCCAGGTTTTTTCACTTACTGGTCATGGTTGTATGACTGCTCTGGGTAAATTCCTTTGTCTTCTCTGAGTCTCAGTTGTACCAACCATAGTATCCTATAGTTTATTGAAAAGCGAATTCAAAGGTAAGGGAATATTATTTTTGCATTCTCTCTGAACCTTCTTATGCCAATATCTCAGGTGGTTGTAAACTTCCAAAACCCTCTGTCCTCTGCCCATATGAAATTTAGGAGTCAGCAGGCAAGGTTCTTTAAATTATGAAAAACCAAAGTACCATTCTATGGCCTTGGGTGGTTCTGTATCACCCAAAGGGATCTTTGCCTGGGTTAGCCTGTCATCATTATTTAATAGGAAGGCACCCCCTTACTTCTTTCCTTTAAGGCATGACTCACAAGCACCTGGCATCCAGGCCTCTATGACTCCTCTGCTCATATTGCTTTATTCCTGACAGCTCATTGTACCTCTGACACAAAAGAGGCATACTGTCCCAGGCATCATCCATTTAGCATGTTTCAGTTGTGTCCCACTCACATTGCAGAGCCATTCCTGATCCTTAATTGTTAACTGTTGAAAATTAATCTGACACTTTGTGTACTCTCAGATGGAGAAAAATGGACGTTGAATAATTTAAAGGACATTTTCTCAAAGCATCCAGCAGAGTTGAAGGCTCCTGATTTTTCATTTCCCCTACAACCTAAGTCAGACAAGCTAAATGACCAGTATTGAAGCTTCGCTTCCTCTAAAAACAATGGCTCCGTGTAGATGCCAGGTGATCAGAATGCATTTGCTTATCAATGTTGAAAATCTACTTTGAGGAGCTAGTATCTTTGGATCTGCCTCCAGCTGGGTTCCTGACACTGAGGAATGAGAGTTGGTTCGCCTTCTTTTAAAGTGTTTTAACTGTGCTACAGTTCAAAAGGAGAGACAAGCACAGGAGGCAACTAAATGAAGACCAAGGATGATCTAGTAGTTATAGCAACATAGGCTTGAGTTTTAATATTGATGGAATTTTCAGTAATAGTGGTCTTAATAGATTTCTTGAGTAATCTAGATTGTGAACTGTAATAAGCATTATTCAGGCACATTTTTAATGGATGGATCCTTCCAAAATATGACTCACCCTTAGAAGATTCAGAAAAATACTGCTCCCTGAGAGTGGGTTTTATTTTGTATCTGTAGGAGTATTTGTGTCTTTTTTAACCCAGCCTCCTGCCAAATCAAGACCAACCTGCTAGAAATGGACATTTAAAAGTCAAAGGATAATGGAGAGAGGCTGAAGGGAAAAAAATGAAGAAAGGATGCTATTCATCGTCCCAGTCTTTGCTATTGTTGGTTGCCATGACCTAGTCCTCAGTCCTTTCCCCTTTTCACCATATAGTCTTCTCCAGTTTACCTTGTCCTCATCTAATGTCATGGTTTTAAATACAATCTCCATGTGTATGCCTCTCAAATTTCTATCTCTAACTTGATCTGAGCTCCAGACTCCACTGTGCAGCTGCCTACTGTACATCCTAATTTGGATGTCCCTGAATCATCTCTAAACCAACATATCTAAAACTAAACTCATGTCTTCTCCTGACACTGCTCCTAGCTATTAGGTAACAAGCACAATTCTAGGTAACTGAGACATAGCATTAAACAAGTTTCTGACTTCCAGAATTTACATTTTCATGGTAGAGAGTAATAACAAAAACCAACCAACCAACCAAATAAATAAGTAAATAATGGGTGTGTACACGTGTGTGTGTTCTGTGCTTAGTCGCACAGTCTCCTGTTTTCATTTAAAAGTCAGACAAGCTAAATGACCAGTATTGAAGCTTCGCTTCCTCTAAAAACAATGGCTCCGTGTAGATGCCAGGTGATCAGAATGCATTTGCTTATCAATGTTGAAAATCTACTTTGAGGAGCTAGTATCTTTGGATCTGCCTCCAGCTGGGTTCCTGACACTGAGGAATGAGAGTTGGTTCGCCTTCTTTTAAAGTGTTTTAACTGTGCTACAGTTCAAAAGGAGAGACAAGCACAGGAGGCAACTAAATGAAGACCAAGGATGATCTAGTAGTTATAGCAACATAGGCTTGAGTTTTAATATTGATGGAATTTTCAGTAATAGTGGTCTTAATAGATTTCTTGAGTAATCTAGATTGTGAACTGTAATAAGCATTATTCAGGCACATTTTTAATGGATGGATCCTTCCAAAATATGACTCACCCTTAGAAGATTCAGAAAAATACTGCTCCCTGAGAGTGGGTTTTATTTTGTATCTGTAGGAGTATTTGTGTCTTTTTTAACCCAGCCTCCTGCCAAATCAAGACCAACCTGCTAGAAATGGACATTTAAAAGTCAAAGGATAATGGAGAGAGGCTGAAGGGAAAAAAATGAAGAAAGGATGCTATTCATCGTCCCAGTCTTTGCTATTGTTGGTTGCCATGACCTAGTCCTCAGTCCTTTCCCCTTTTCACCATATAGTCTTCTCCAGTTTACCTTGTCCTCATCTAATGTCATGGTTTTAAATACAATCTCCATGTGTATGCCTCTCAAATTTCTATCTCTAACTTGATCTGAGCTCCAGACTCCACTGTGCAGCTGCCTACTGTACATCCTAATTTGGATGTCCCTGAATCATCTCTAAACCAACATATCTAAAACTAAACTCATGTCTTCTCCTGACACTGCTCCTAGCTATTAGGTAACAAGCACAATTCTAGGTAACTGAGACATAGCATTAAACAAGTTTCTGACTTCCAGAATTTACATTTTCATGGTAGAGAGTAATAACAAAAACCAACCAACCAACCAAATAAATAAGTAAATAATGGGTGTGTACACGTGTGTGTGTGTTCTGTGCTTAGTCGCACAGTTGTGTCTGATTCTTTACAACTGTAACTGGCCAGGTTTCTCTGTCTGTGGGGAGTCTCCAGGCAAGACTATTGGAATGAATTACCATGCCCTCCTCCAGGGCATCTTCCCGACCCAGGGACTAAACCCAGCTTTCCCTCATTGCAGGCAGATTCTTTACTGTCTGAGCCACCAGAGAAGCCCAAGGATACTTGAGTGGGTAGCCTATCCCTTCTTTAGGCGATCTTCCAGACGCAGGAATTGAACTGTGGTCTCCTGCATTGCAAGTGGATTCTTTACCAGCTGAGCTACCAGGGAAGCCTGTGTGTGTGTGTGTGTGTGTGTGTGTATACATATACATATATATGTATATATACATACACACATACATATATATGCCCATATATATATATAGAGAGAGAGAGAGTATTGACGTATGCTAAGGAGATAATGATGGGGAAGATAATGCATTTGATAGAAATGATTAAGTACACTGTCTCTCTGAGAAGACACATTAGGGAAGACCTGAACAAAAAGAAGTATTAGTAATATGTCATGTAAACTCTGTAAAAAGTTAAAAGTAAAATAAAAGTTAAAAAAAAAAGCCATCACAAGTTTCTAAGAGAAGTAGCATAGTTGAATTTAGATTTTTGAAAAGATCTCTAGTCGTTGTGAAGGGGAGTGGAGGCAGGGAGATCTGTCAGGATGCATTTGCCAAAGTCCAGGGGAGACAAGATGCTAGGTGGACTCAAGTGAGAGTAATGCATATACTAAGTTGTGTTTAAATGTACTCTGTATTTTGTAAGTAGAGCTAATTGATTTGTCGATCGAAGGGAATGGCACCACCACCATCAATTCAGTCTGCAAACCAGTAACCAAACTATAATCCATCGCTAGAGTCTGTAGATTCTCCTCAGGTGAGAACTGGAAAGAAGAGCATTTGTGACAGAAAGAGAGGCATGTGACATGAAATAAAATGCATAGTAGGATGAATTAGACCACAGACTATTTTTCAAGGAAACTAATAGAAGAAATAGAATCCAAGGTTAAATGTGAGTACAAGGAGTAACCTTGCTTGACTCCTTAACCTAATTTATGTTAACCCTGTCTCATGCTTCCACAGTTCCTTGTTATTTTCCTTCATGGCCCTAATCACAAGTTGTGAGGTTCATAGTTATTTATTCAATGTTCATTTAATCTCACTAGACTGAAAGCTGAGGTTAATGCAGGGACCAAATCTTACTTTGTATCTCTAGTGCCTAGTACTCAGTGGTTGGGTGGCATCAGTGAACTCAATGGACATGAGTTTGAGCAAGCTCTGGAAGCTGGTGAGGGAAAGGAAGCCCGGTGTGTTGCAGTCCATGGGGTCACAGAGGGTCGGACATGACTGAGTGACTGGACTGACTGACTAGCAGTAATTGGTTCACAGAAAGTACTCAGTGTTTGATACATGAATACCAAAGTGAATACACATAAAAAGGTTATTTTAAAGAGAATGCTGATGATATTCTACAAGTGACTTAGAACACTGGCAAATATTGAGGTAAGACGTAAGGAAAAACACCATCTTGACCAAAATATTTTTAAATCCCAGAATGAGCCTAAGAGTAATAACATCTCATTTGTTATGTTCAGCAAAGAAGAGACTTCTAGGTACTGGATATAAAAGAGGTTTGTTTCCACATGGGCTAAATGATCTCTAAATTTCCTTCTAGATTTTAAGATTCTGAGAAGTATAATTGACAAACCATAAGTCTGAAGGTGAAAGTGTTTTAGTTGCTCTGTTGCATCTGACTCTTTGTGACCCCATGTACTATAGTCCACCAGGTTCCTCTGTCCATGAGATTCTCTAGGCAAGAATACTGGAATGGATTTTCATTTCCTTCTCAAGGGATCTTCCCATCCCAGGGATCAAACGCAGGTCATCTGCATTATAGGTAGATTCTTTACTGTCTGTGTTACCAGGTAAACCCAACAATGAGTCTAGAGAGCATTCATTGACTACCTGAGCTGACAAAAATTCATTGAATACCTACTCCATACTAGAAACTGGGCTGGGCACTGTGGACTCAACATCGATTCACATTCCGTTCTCTCAAAGGTCAAGGAAACTAATAGAAGAAATAGAATCCAAGGTTAAATGTGAGTACAAGGAGTAACCTTGCTTGACTCCTTAACCTAATTTATGTTAACCCTGTCTCATGCTTCCACAGTTCCTTGTTATTTTCCTTCATGGCCCTAATCACAAGTTGTGAGGTTCATAGTTATTTATTCAATGTTCATTTAATCTCACTAGACTGAAAGCTGAGGTTAATGCAGGGACCAAATCTTACTTTGTATCTCTAGTGCCTAGTACTCAGTGGTTGGGTGGCATCAGTGAACTCAATGGACATGAGTTTGAGCAAGCTCTGGAAGCTGGTGAGGGAAAGGAAGCCCGGTGTGTTGCAGTCCATGGGGTCACAGAGGGTCGGACATGACTGAGTGACTGGACTGACTGACTAGCAGTAATTGGTTCACAGAAAGTACTCAGTGTTTGATACATGAATACCAAAGTGAATACACATAAAAAGGTTATTTTAAAGAGAATGCTGATGATATTCTACAAGTGACTTAGAACACTGGCAAATATTGAGGTAAGACGTAAGGAAAAACACCATCTTGACCAAAATATTTTTAAATCCCAGAATGAGCCTAAGAGTAATAACATCTCATTTGTTATGTTCAGCAAAGAAGAGACTTCTAGGTACTGGATATAAAAGAGGTTTGTTTCCACATGGGCTAAATGATCTCTAAATTTCCTTCTAGATTTTAAGATTCTGAGAAGTATAATTGACAAACCATAAGTCTGAAGGTGAAAGTGTTTTAGTTGCTCTGTTGCATCTGACTCTTTGTGACCCCATGTACTATAGTCCACCAGGTTCCTCTGTCCATGAGATTCTCTAGGCAAGAATACTGGAATGGATTTTCATTTCCTTCTCCAAGGGATCTTCCCAACCCAGGGATCAAACGCAGGTCATCTGCATTATAGGTAGATTCTTTACTGTCTGTGTTACCAGGTAAACCCAACAATGAGTCTAGAGAGCATTCATTGACTACCTGAGCTGACAAAAATTCATTGAATACCTACTCCATACTAGAAACTGGGCTGGGCACTGTGGACTCAACATCGATTCACATTCCGTTCTCTCAAAGGTCTGCATACTAGTAAGGGCATTCATTTGAAAGGTACGCAGAGAAAAAATGAACATAATTTCCTGCTTCCAGGTCTAGGCCCCAAGTGTGGCATCTTAAGGAATGTTAACAAATTGGCCCCTGAGGTTGTCAAGGTTCTCTGAGAAGGGAATGCCAAGATTGAGTTTAACGTCTGCAGATTTTATTAGGGGAAACACCTGTGAGAGAACATGTGGTGAGGGCCTGTGAAGGCTGAAAGAACTGTCAGACTACAGTTTAAGTCTGGCCTTGAGTAAAGGAGGAAGGGAAAGAAAGTCCAGTGAAGTGCCCTAGACTTCTGAGCAATCTAGAAAAGGTTTGATGAGGCCTTGGGGAGTCAGCCATCAGAGAAGTCTTCCCAAGGATGGACCTTCCTTCATTTCTCTGCAGTGTTTAGGAGTGTGACTTGGGAGCAGATGCTGTGATGGATTTCAGAGCACAACAGCTATAGATAGTCCCTGGTCATTGTAGTTGGTGGAGTGGAGGTGTAACTCTCATCCTTACAGCTGCCATGACGCATTATGAAGTTGTGATGATTTATACAAACCACAGCTATTTTCTTGGAGGATGTATTGCGAATAGTTTACCAGGTATGACATTAGATGTATACTTTTATGGAAAACAACCAACTGAAATAGTGAAACGTAAGAAATTGACTACCAGGTTGCTAGTGAGAAAAGCACTCAGGCTTAGCTCTCTTTGTTTCCACATGGGCTAAATGATCTCTAAATTTCCTTCTAGATTTTAAGATTCTGAGAAGTATAATTGACAAACCATAAGTCTGAAGGTGAAAGTGTTTTAGTTGCTCTGTTGCATCTGACTCTTTGTGACCCCATGTACTATAGTCCACCAGGTTCCTCTGTCCATGAGATTCTCTAGGCAAGAATACTGGAATGGATTTTCATTTCCTTCTCCAAGGGATCTTCCCAACCCAGGGATCAAACGCAGGTCATCTGCATTATAGGTAGATTCTTTACTGTCTGTGTTACCAGGTAAACCCAACAATGAGTCTAGAGAGCATTCATTGACTACCTGAGCTGACAAAAATTCATTGAATACCTACTCCATACTAGAAACTGGGCTGGGCACTGTGGACTCAACATCGATTCACATTCCGTTCTCTCAAAGGTCTGCATACTAGTAAGGGCATTCATTTGAAAGGTACGCAGAGAAAAAATGAACATAATTTCCTGCTTCCAGGTCTAGGCCCCAAGTGTGGCATCTTAAGGAATGTTAACAAATTGGCCCCTGAGGTTGTCAAGGTTCTCTGAGAAGGGAATGCCAAGATTGAGTTTAACGTCTGCAGATTTTATTAGGGGAAACACCTGTGAGAGAACATGTGGTGAGGGCCTGTGAAGGCTGAAAGAACTGTCAGACTACAGTTTAAGTCTGGCCTTGAGTAAAGGAGGAAGGGAAAGAAAGTCCAGTGAAGTGCCCTAGACTTCTGAGCAATCTAGAAAAGGTTTGATGAGGCCTTGGGGAGTCAGCCATCAGAGAAGTCTTCCCAAGGATGGACCTTCCTTCATTTCTCTGCAGTGTTTAGGAGTGTGACTTGGGAGCAGATGCTGTGATGGATTTCAGAGCACAACAGCTATAGATAGTCCCTGGTCATTGTAGTTGGTGGAGTGGAGGTGTAACTCTCATCCTTACAGCTGCCATGACGCATTATGAAGTTGTGATGATTTATACAAACCACAGCTATTTTCTTGGAGGATGTATTGCGAATAGTTTACCAGGTATGACATTAGATGTATACTTTTATGGAAAACAACCAACTGAAATAGTGAAACGTAAGAAATTGACTACCAGGTTGCTAGTGAGAAAAGCACTCAGGCTTAGCTCTCCTGGTTTGTATTTTCAGTGGACCCAGGCAAATAGATATATACAGCTTCATTGTATTAGTCTTTGTTTTTATTGATGCTCTATAAGGAAAATGTTAATGACTTTGGTGAAGATATATTGTCATAGCCATGACTGATTTATAGCATTGTTTCCACTCAGGTGTGCTCATATTCAACCTTCTAAACACCCTTACTCCATGAGACACCTATTAGTAAATGCATAGGAATAGCTTCAAAGGTGAGTGGGATCCTGTTTTCTTTGTTGTCCTCCTTTTATTCTATTATCAATCATGGTATTCATAATTATACTGCAGTAAGAAATGACCTGAAAAATTACAGTGACTTAAATTGGCAGACGTTTGTTTTTCATTTCCCTTGTGGATTGGCTGGGGTTCTTCTCTATATTGTCTTTATTCTGGACTCAGGCTAATGGAGTATCCATCATCTGTAGTATTGCTTCTCCTTGCTGTAGAGGGGGAAAACAGCAGGTAACCAAACATGTTAAAGCTTTTGCTCAGAAGTGGTATGTCTCTCATTACACCGACCCAAACAAGCCACATGCCCAAACCCTGAGTTCTGGGGACTGGGAAGTGTTATTTCTCCATAGGGAGGTGATCCTCATGTTAGTGAATACCATCACAGAGCATGCATTGCCAGTCTGGACAGTCTTGCCTGTAGCCCTGGTACCCAGGCAGGTACCTGGCGTATAGTTGGTGCTTGCTCTATAGAGGTTTGTTGAACGAATGAATGGAACTTAAACCTGAAGGTGCATAATGCTTCAAGTCCCTGGTACCTCTTCATTTCAACTCTTGGAATAGGAATTATCCCGCCTGATAAGTACAGAGGGAGAGAGGTATAAGAAATGTACAGGCAAGACTGGTAGATAATGATCAGGAGCCTAGGAAAGAAACCTTTCTCGTGAGCTTGTCAGTAAGAGAAGGGATAACTCTATGCCCAAGGGGTTATAGTATCTAGGCTTGACTCCAAAATTGCTCTCAAAGCCATTGAGTGCTTATTAGAAGCCAACTCCATGGCAAACAAAAACTACAGATTACAGTGGAGAGAGCAGGGCATTTCTTTATAAGTATTATAAGACATACATTCTACCCTTGGAAGTTCATAGTCCTATAGGGAAGACATGGCATATATAATAAAACATACTTGAATAAACACTGTGTGATGGAAAGAACGTTGACTTGGAGCAAGGTCAATCTGGATTTGAATTCTGGATCTACCGCACTGTTTTGTGTGATTTTGTAAGTGTATTTTAATCTTTTTACTCTTCTGTATTAGTAAATGCATAGGAATAGCTTCAAAGGTGAGTGGGATCCTGTTTTCTTTGTTGTCCTCCTTTTATTCTATTATCAATCATGGTATTCATAATTATACTGCAGTAAGAAATGACCTGAAAAATTACAGTGACTTAAATTGGCAGACGTTTGTTTTTCATTTCCCTTGTGGATTGGCTGGGGTTCTTCTCTATATTGTCTTTATTCTGGACTCAGGCTAATGGAGTATCCATCATCTGTAGTATTGCTTCTCCTTGCTGTAGAGGGGGAAAACAGCAGGTAACCAAACATGTTAAAGCTTTTGCTCAGAAGTGGTATGTCTCTCATTACACCGACCCAAACAAGCCACATGCCCAAACCCTGAGTTCTGGGGACTGGGAAGTGTTATTTCTCCATAGGGAGGTGATCCTCATGTTAGTGAATACCATCACAGAGCATGCATTGCCAGTCTGGACAGTCTTGCCTGTAGCCCTGGTACCCAGGCAGGTACCTGGCGTATAGTTGGTGCTTGCTCTATAGAGGTTTGTTGAACGAATGAATGGAACTTAAACCTGAAGGTGCATAATGCTTCAAGTCCCTGGTACCTCTTCATTTCAACTCTTGGAATAGGAATTATCCCGCCTGATAAGTACAGAGGGAGAGAGGTATAAGAAATGTACAGGCAAGACTGGTAGATAATGATCAGGGAGCCTAGGAAAGAAACCTTTCTCGTGAGCTTGTCAGTAAGAGAAGGGATAACTCTATGCCCAAGGGGTTATAGTATCTAGGCTTGACTCCAAAATTGCTCTCAAAGCCATTGAGTGCTTATTAGAAGCCAACTCCATGGCAAACAAAAACTACAGATTACAGTGGAGAGAGCAGGGCATTTCTTTATAAGTATTATAAGACATACATTCTACCCTTGGAAGTTCATAGTCCTATAGGGAAGACATGGCATATATAATAAAACATACTTGAATAAACACTGTGTGATGGAAAGAACGTTGACTTGGAGCAAGGTCAATCTGGATTTGAATTCTGGATCTACCGCACTGTTTTGTGTGATTTTGTAAGTGTATTTTAATCTTTTTTACTCTTCTGTGAAATGAGGATAATAACCCTATGCCACAGGGTTGTTGTGCATCTTAAATGGGATAATGGGTATTACAAGCCTAGCACTGAGTGAGCAGGCAGGAAATAAAAGCTAATATTTACTAAATACTTACTAAGTGATTGTATAATTTTAAGTTCTCTGTGTGCATGTGTTCCATGGTTCATTCCAACGTGGTGGTGGTGATGTGTGTGTGTGTCTGTATGTCTGTGTAATCCTTTAATCTTTAACACAACCCTGTGAAGTGGATGAGTTAGATATTATTATTATCCGATTTTATAAATAAGAAAGCTGAGGCACAGAGAGATTATATAGTTTAGCCAAGGTATATAGCTAGTAAGTGGGAGCTGACTTGTGAAGTCAAACAGCCTGGTCCTAGTGGCTATACTCTGAATCACCATGCTGTGCTGGAGGTCAGCATGGAACATGCAGAGAACATTAAGACAAAACCATACATGGCATAAGTGTATTAGTCAGCAATAGCCTCTAGAGCTGGAAGTACGTCAAGGTAATATTGTAGAGTTTTAGAAGTAGACAAATTTTGATTATTGAAATAATTGTCTTGGAATACAGTAAAGACAAAAACGGTGACTATGATTATTTGTAACGGATAACTAGAGAACAATTTGAGAGTATTCATAAACAAGGGCTGTATTCCTTGGCAGAGATGTAAAGTTGTAGATCTTGGAGCCTTTGAAGAGTGAGCTTGCAGTAGAGAAGGATAACTCTATGCCCAAGGGGTTATAGTATCTAGGCTTGACTCCAAAATTGCTCTCAAAGCCATTGAGTGCTTATTAGAAGCCAACTCCATGGCAAACAAAAACTACAGATTACAGTGGAGAGAGCAGGGCATTTCTTTATAAGTATTATAAGACATACATTCTACCCTTGGAAGTTCATAGTCCTATAGGGAAGACATGGCATATATAATAAAACATACTTGAATAAACACTGTGTGATGGAAAGAACGTTGACTTGGAGCAAGGTCAATCTGGATTTGAATTCTGGATCTACCGCACTGTTTTGTGTGATTTTGTAAGTGTATTTTAATCTTTTTTACTCTTCTGTGAAATGAGGATAATAACCCTATGCCACAGGGTTGTTGTGCATCTTAAATGGGATAATGGGTATTACAAGCCTAGCACTGAGTGAGCAGGCAGGAAATAAAAGCTAATATTTACTAAACACTTACTAAGTGATTGTATAATTTTAAGTTCTCTGTGTGCATGTGTTCCATGGTTCATTCCAACGTGGTGGTGGTGATGTGTGTGTGTGTCTGTATGTCTGTGTAATCCTTTAATCTTTAACACAACCCTGTGAAGTGGATGAGTTAGATATTATTATTATCCGATTTTATAAATAAGAAAGCTGAGGCACAGAGAGATTATATAGTTTAGCCAAGGTATATAGCTAGTAAGTGGGAGCTGACTTGTGAAGTCAAACAGCCTGGTCCTAGTGGCTATACTCTGAATCACCATGCTGTGCTGGAGGTCAGCATGGAACATGCAGAGAACATTAAGACAAAACCATACATGGCATAAGTGTATTAGTCAGCAATAGCCTCTAGAGCTGGAAGTACGTCAAGGTAATATTGTAGAGTTTTAGAAGTAGACAAATTTTGATTATTGAAATAATTGTCTTGGAATACAGTAAAGACAAAAACGGTGACTATGATTATTTGTAACGGATAACTAGAGAACAATTTGAGAGTATTCATAAACAAGGGCTGTATTCCTTGGCAGAGATGTAAAAGTTGTAGATCTTGGAGCCTTTAAAGAAGAGTGAACTAATGAGGGACAGCTTCATGAAAAAAAAAAAAAAAAAGCAGAATCTGAAGACTTGAAATTTTCAGAGAAAAATGAGCCAGAACATGGTGTGTGGAGACGTGATGACAGACAAGACAGACAGTCCTGACTGAAGAGGAAGGATTATCTTAAGGAATCATGATACAAATTGATAGCACAATAATAAAATAAGGACAATGGCACTAATACTTCTCCTGAGTATTACACGTTCCCCTCTGTGCAGCTTAGTCTTCTGTGGTAAAATGAGCACTGGACTTAGTCTGTGGACCTAGGTTCACACACCACAGCTGTCATATACTAACTAGTTAACATTGTGCATATGGCTGACCTTTTCTAATTCTCAATTTCCCCATTCCTAATGTGAATACAAGCATACAATATTTGGAAGAGAGTTGTTTTAGGAATTAAATTATACAGTAGCTATGAAAATAGTGAAAGGACTCCTCAAATGTTATTTTTTTTCTATATCTCATTGTATCCTCCTGTGGAATGGATAGTGAAAGTCTCATTACTGAACCATTGTTTTCTTTTCAGGAAAAGAAACAGATTCATAGAAACTGAAGTTTAGAGAAATTAAGTGACTTGCTCAGCAAACTACATGGCCATGTGGTGGTATAGGGTCATTCCGACTTCTGATCTAAAATACATCCCTTGTCATTGCGTGTCCAGTAAGACTGGTGAGGTGAGGCTTCCCAGGTGGCTCAGCAATAAAATATCTGCCTGCCAGTGAAGGAAATGCAAGAGGCATGGGTTTAATCCCTGGGTCTGGAAGATCCCCTGGACTGACACCCATGCCAGTATTCTTGCCTGGAGAATCCCCATGGAAAGAGGAGCCTAGAGGGCTACAGTGCATTGGGTCACAAAGAGTTGGACAAGACAGCACAGCATACAGCAAGACAGGTGACAGTATGATTTCATAGGAAAAGGACCCAAGATAGAGACATTGTGTGTAAGAAAGAGGCAGGACCAGGTCTGAGTGGGTCCTTGCAGGGGATAAGGGGATTGAAAAAGAGCTATAAGAAGCCTGGAGGCAGCACGAAGACCCAGCATGTGGGATAAAGTACCTAGGTTGGTAGCAGGATATAAAAACTGTGGAGAAGAGCACCACTGCCTAATGTTCCTTCCCTCTGAGTTTGGCCAGGACCAGCTTGACCAGGATAAGCATTGACCCTGTCTCTTACAATGAGCATTTTTGCACAGAGAATTTCAGTCTGATTCATGGATATAGATATGTGTATATGGGCACACATATGCATATGCACACAATGATGGGGTGGGTGGTGGGAGAAAAGGGGAAGAGTGATGTTTGTTTTCAGTGGAAACAGCATCTGCCGTAATCAGATCTCACCGAAATTTCCTACTTTTTTTAAAATTTTTGTAATACATAGGGACCTAGGTTCACACACCACAGCTGTCATATACTAACTAGTTAACATTGTGCATATGGCTGACCTTTTCTAATTCTCAATTTCCCCATTCCTAATGTGAATACAAGCATACAATATTTGGAAGAGAGTTGTTTTAGGAATTAAATTATACAGTAGCTATGAAAATAGTGAAAGGACTCCTCAAATGTTATTTTTTTTCTATATCTCATTGTATCCTCCTGTGGAATGGATAGTGAAAGTCTCATTACTGAACCATTGTTTTCTTTTCAGGAAAAGAAACAGATTCATAGAAACTGAAGTTTAGAGAAATTAAGTGACTTGCTCAGCAAACTACATGGCCATGTGGTGGTATAGGGTCATTCCGACTTCTGATCTAAAATACATCCCTTGTCATTGCGTGTCCAGTAAGACTGGTGAGGTGAGGCTTCCCAGGTGGCTCAGCAATAAAATATCTGCCTGCCAGTGAAGGAAATGCAAGAGGCATGGGTTTAATCCCTGGGTCTGGAAGATCCCCTGGACTGACACCCATGCCAGTATTCTTGCCTGGAGAATCCCCATGGAAAGAGGAGCCTAGAGGGCTACAGTGCATTGGGTCACAAAGAGTTGGACAAGACAGCACAGCATACAGCAAGACAGGTGACAGTATGATTTCATAGGAAAAGGACCCAAGATAGAGACATTGTGTGTAAGAAAGAGGCAGGACCAGGTCTGAGTGGGTCCTTGCAGGGGATAAGGGGATTGAAAAAGAGCTATAAGAAGCCTGGAGGCAGCACGAAGACCCAGCATGTGGGATAAAGTACCTAGGTTGGTAGCAGGATATAAAAACTGTGGAGAAGAGCACCACTGCCTAATGTTCCTTCCCTCTGAGTTTGGCCAGGACCAGCTTGACCAGGATAAGCATTGACCCTGTCTCTTACAATGAGCATTTTTGCACAGAGAATTTCAGTCTGATTCATGGATATAGATATGTGTATATGGGCACACATATGCATATGCACACAATGATGGGGTGGGTGGTGGGAGAAAAGGGGAAGAGTGATGTTTGTTTTCAGTGGAAACATTGGCATCTGAACACGGGGTCCGTAAATCAGTATGAAACATCAGAAAGCAAAAGCCGAAATAGACACTACCTACTCCTATGTACTTGACCTAATTAGACACCATCTAGTTCTATCAACTACCTCCTTGTCTCTTTCCCTCCTGAAGAGCTGGATTGCCTCCTCCCCCTACTTCTCCTACACTCAACAGTTGCAGCATGGTGATATGTGGAGAAATTGAATTCATTAGTTTTTTTATGGATAATTATAGTTGCAATATGCTTGGAGTCATTTTATTAAAGCAGTTATGAGGTAATTAATCTTGTCAATAACCTCTGGAGTGAATATGCGTTTTCTGTATTCTCCACGCTTTTTGCCTCTGTTCAAGCCTCTGAAAATGTCTAAATCTGTTTGCCACTTCTCATGTTCTCAGCAGCCCCCACCTCCAGAGCTGAGAGCCAGCAGGGAATCCAGAGCAATGTTATCTTTTTGGCCAAGGAAGGAGATAGAAGACAGAAGACCTTTCATTGTCCTTTCCTTTTTTCCCTGTTCTTTGCTATTTAAGAATGAATCACTACCTGTGCTCCATTATCTCCCTGTAGCTGTTGTTTTTCAGACATTCAGTCATATCTGACTCTTTGTGACCCCATGGACTGTAGTATGCCAGGCTTCCCTATCCTTCACTATCTCCTGGAGTTTTCTCAAACTCCTGTCCATTGAGTTGGTGCTGTCATCCAACCATCTCATTTTCTATTATCCCCTTCTCCTCCTGCCAGTTCCTGTAGCCAATTCTCCCCAAATTAGGGGAACTGACAGTGCTGCCAGAGAATGGTGACTACCATTGCAAGGGCCTCTGAATCCTGTTTCCTACATTGAATTACCCATGTGCTTCTATTGCCAAGACCACCTCATAAGCAAGAGTTGAATATACACTACTGTGAAAATTGGGTGCTTAGCATTACAATTGTCACAAGATGATTCCTTGCCGAGACATTTCCTTTAAATAGGCATTTAATATAGGATCTAGTTTACAAAACCAATTAAACTAAAAATTTCATGAACTGAAAATTTTAGAAAATGCTGATTTCTAAACTCAGAACTTAACTGCACCTCAGTATTTTTAAACGTACTACTGAAGTAAGCTAAAGAATGGGCTTCCCTGATGGCTCAGGGGTGAAGAATCCGCCTGCAATGCAGGAGCCACAGGGGACATGGGTTTGATTCCTGGGTTGGGAAGATCCCCTGGAGGAGAGCATGGCAACTCACATATTCTTGCCTGGAGAATCCCCATGGACCCAGGAGCCTGATGGGCTACAGTCTACAGGGTCACAAAGTGTCGGACATGACTGGAGCAACTTAACACGTGCACACACACACAAGCTAAAGAAAATACATTCATGTGTTATATTAATGTGTGTATATGCACCTTATCTTTTTTTTAGTAAGGAGTATATTAGAAACTTGAAGCATTCTTTTTATGGAACTGTTCATTGACTTTCAGTCCTCAAGTTACACCTAAGTTCCCAAGAACATATCTACTGTGTAAAAAGGGCACCTTTGCTCTTCCTACTGTGCTTTCGAAAGCTTCTGCCCTAAGAACTGTTAATGATAATGCAGGCAGCCTGTGGAGAATTAAAGGACAAGCCAATCTGAACCTCCAGCTACTCTTTGCTCTTCTTCTTAGGACTCATTCTCTGACTCAAAGGTGTGATCAGGAATGGTGATTATTCTCCATATAGCCAGGATAGCTGAAGAGACAGATATGACCAGCTGTCATCTCTGTTAGGAGAACTTTGGTCTTCCATCCATGGCTGGCTGAGTCAGAGAGGGCCTGCACTTAGGGGCTCCCAATGTATAGACATCTACGCAATTCTGAAAGCCTGAATCTCAGTAATAGATATGTTTTCCCTGATTTGTTTCTTTTGTGTTGTTCTTGCTCTTTAGCTGCCAGCTCTATGCAGAACACAATATCTTATCCATTCAGATTTTTAAATGAATCATACACTTCCAATGAGTTTTTGGAATGCTATTATTATCTGTGAATATTACCTGAAAATTATCTGCTAATAACTTTGATAATCTTAAAAATAAGAATGAGGTACTGATCTCTATGCCATCACCTGAATAGCAGGATGTCTGCCTACCATGGAACAGAACAAAGGGAACTGAGATGGTTCTCGGTTAAGATTAATCCCCTTTCTGGCAGTAAAAGAAATCTAATTAACTGAAAATACAGTTGCCATTGTGACATACACTCTTTCACACACACAGTATAATATGTCATGGTTACAAAACTGTTGCTAATGTTATAATGTTTAAAAGATAATGTCTCAGTTTGGGGACATGGAAGTAGTGCCCACAGTGAAATTGATGGTTGTTCAGAATATTAGACAATGGCAAAATTGTGACTTGGCCAAATTCCCTAACTACCACTTGGAGAAATTTGGGGATTTTCACACTCTCAAGTAGGTTTCCAGATTAGTTACTTGATTGGCTTGCTGTTGTTTAGTCACTAAGTCGTGTCTAACTCTTGGCAACCCCATGGACTACAGCACACCAAGGCTTCCTTGTCCTTCACTATCTCCTGGAGTTTGCTGAAACTCATGTCTGTCTGACCATCTCATTCTCTGTTGCCCCATTCTCCTCCTGCCCTCAGTCTTTCCCAGCATCAGGGTCTTTTCCAGTGAATCGTCTCCTCAAATCAGATGGCCAAAGGATTGGAGCTTCAACTTCAGCATCAGTCCTTCCAAAGATTGTCTAGTGTCTAGAATCTAGAACTGATTGATAAATATAAAAAACCAACTGTTAATACGAAACTTCACTGGGACTGTTCTTTATAAATAAAGCATGTCTAAAAATGGTTCTTCATTTCTTGGGGGATCTTTGATGACTTTGATTTCTTTGGGAATCAGATGAAAGCCATTTATTCCCTCCAGAGAAATACGTATATGCACATATTTTTGATAATTATGGGAGGTACACCGATCTTACAAATTCTGGTCAGGTAAATTTGATACTAAGTTGATAAGTGGGTAAGCCTAAGCAGTCTTTGGACACACAGCATAGACAGAGCTTTGGTTGATGAGGAAAGTGGATCAGACCTTTTCAGTGTGTCCTAGGGCTATTTTAAATGATAACTATTTGTCCCTCAAAACTTTTCTATATCCATTACATAGTTAGATATCTGACACTACTTTTAACTCCAACACTTTGACTCAGCCTTAGTCTTTAGGGAATATATAGCATGATTTTTTTGTAGCTTCTATGGTGTTTTTACATAGTTAACATCCTAGGAAATTCAATTCATTACTAATTAGAAAGCTCAATACCTGATCTGACTATGAATAAGAGATGATCTCTTAATTCTCTGTGTACATTCTAATATGGGCTTCTCAGGTACTTCAGTGGTAAAGAAGTTACTGCCAGTGTAGGAGATGGAGTTCAATCCCTGGATTGGGAAGATTCCTTGAGTAGGAAATGGCAGCCCACTCCAGTATTCTTGCCTGAAGGATCCCATGGACAGGGGAACCTGGTGAGCTACAGTCCATGGAGTTGCAAAGAGTTGGACACGACTGAGTGACTGAGCACTATACATTCTCATAGACCCATCAGTGTTACCATTCGATAATAGGAAAGTCCAATCTCTGAGCAGGTCTTGGTTTGTCGGTTGTAATTATATATTGCTGTAAGTTTGTTTTCTTATCCTTTAACTTTATGACACACTTTCTCTTTGTCTCCAAGGGCTGCTTCCAAAAGCTAGTGACTTTTGATTCATAATGAGTCCATGAGTTTTAGTATGTTTATGTTCCACTCTAGAAGATGTTATAGAGGTAACACAAGAGCTTTTTGAAAATACATTGGTTTCTTTTAAGTGAATCTGAAGGAAGTTTTGGCCTCATAGAGTCCTTGAATGAAACCTCTCCAAGACAAGAGCTGGTGTGTTCTTTCGTCTCACATCTCACAGTCCCCTGCCACTGACACCTTTTGCTCTCCTTTTGATTTTGTAGTCTTCTCTAATTCCCTTTCTCCTTGGCTTCCAGGACATTATGCTTTTTGGTATTTCCCATGAGCTTCCATTCTTCATGCCCAGTTGAAGTGTATAAATTTCACTGCTTCTCTTTTCTTTACTTGTTGCCCTCAAGTGGTTCTAATAAGCCCTTTTCCTCAAAGAGCCAAGCCAAGTGCCTCACTGTTTCTCACTGTAGGTCCTGCCAGTGCAGATCAGGGCTGCAGGGACAGCCCACTCATGAGCCATGCCAGTGGTACATACCAGGGCCTCTACCCTGCCCCCTTTCCTCTTCCCCTTCTGAGACTCTAAGCCTCAGAGCCAAGTTCAGTACTTGGAGCTTCTGGGGTGTTATGGCCAATCATTTTCAGCTGTAGCTGATGGAAATGATCCCAGAAAAAAGTGAACTTAATGGGTCTCTTTCCATTCCTTTCCTCATCGTCTCTAATGCCAGCTTCATCAGACTTTCTGAGTAGAGCTCATTAAGTTTGTATTTCTATTATTTTTTCTATTGGAATTACTGTACAATTTGTATAGCATGTTTTTATATTGAAGTACATGAAGATTGTATCCACATGTCTCAATTACGAAATTGGGTTAGTTACAATAATCAGTTGTATTTTCTGTTACTGAGGTGTATCACTGACAAATATTGCTGAAATATATTCCTTGATACTGGAATGTTCTCTCTGGCCATTTCTTTGCATGCCCTTCACCATTCACTACCCTAAAGAGAGATGGAAGGATCAAAAGTGCTTTTCTTCCAGAAAAGTCTAGGTTATGTGGGGACAGCTGCCAAGGCCCACCTTAAAGTCAGGAAGACCTTTATAACTTGCCCTTAGGCTTTCCTTTCTATCCAGCTTCCTCTCCCCTCATTCCCCGCTAAAGCGCTGGTCATACCAGAAGACACGGAGTTCACCAACCCTACTCTTCTGTCTTTTTTTTTTTTTTTTGAAATATACACTTCATGAGGTTTTCATGACAAGTATACTGGGGTGGTTTGCCATTCCTTCCTCTGATTCAATGGATATGAACTTGGGCAGTTCCAGGAGATGGTGGGGGACAGGCAGGCCTGGTGTGCTCAAAGAGTTGGTCATGAGTGGGAGACTGAGCAACAACCATTCCCTGGGTTGCCTTAGTGTCTTAGGTCATGCTGTTTTCCCCTTCCCCTCTTCACCTGGCTAATTCCTATGGACATTTTAACACTCAGCTCAAATGTGGGCTCCACTCTATAATTCTTGGGTGCATCTTAGGAGTTATTGAAGAATTAAATACATCCTGTTTAGCAGTACTACACTCTGCATTTCACTTCTCCCTCAAACTCACAGAGATCCCGTGATCTCCTCCTAGAACCCCCTGCCCAACCCCCTACCCCACCCCATCTCTCAGTATAGCACCAAAGTATCCTGCCACAGTCTCTTTTTTTTTGCCTTCCTTTTGGGTTTTTCTCTCTTAGAATCTGTTTTCCCTACATTTGCATCTCCATTACTTAGAGGAGTGATGGGGGGAGGGAAGGGGAGGAAAAGGGAAAAAAAAGAATCCCTTCTCTTTATCATCTCTTTCTTGGTCCTTTTTTCTCCTAAGTTATTCTTAGATTCTAAAAATAAGAGTTAGTAGAAATGAGAAGACCATTTGTGTCCATCTTGGTCTTTTTCCCACTTCTGACTGCCTTCACCTGTGTTCCAGTGAGCTCTGTCTCACCTACCATCAGACTCTAGAAGATAAGGTAGTGCTCTCGAGGCTTCCCATCTCCATTTTCTCTCTTTGCTCAGCCCCAAATGGAATTAAAATTTTCCTCCTCTGTGTGTCTACAGCATGGTACAGAGACCATATTGTAGTTACTGGTTTCTTGGTCTGCCTCCCCACCAGAGAGTGGATTCCAACTTTTTTAAAATGTGATACATTTGTTCATTTACCTTAGATTTCTCCCAAGCTTATTTCACTTGGACGGTATAGAAAAGAGAGACTGTGGGTTCTGGAACACTCATGTTCAGGAAGCTCTAGCTATAACTCTATCTTTTTTCACTCCTGAGAGCTGATTGATACCTGCTCTATTAGATGTAGGATTTCTTTAGGACCAGGTCTGGGCCTTAATCTGTATTCAAAGTATGTGTGACTGAATAGGTTTCTAGAAATGTGTTGACTGGCTGGCTGGCTTGTTGGGTAGGTGGGATAGTATAGCAGTTGAGAATGAGAATGCCTTCATCTCAGATTTGCCATTTACTTTTTTTTTTTTTAAAGATTTATTTATTTCTTTATTTTTGGGCGGGGGTTGGGTTGGGGAGGGAGGGGAGCGGGTGGGCCACTTCTATTGGTCTTTCATTTCTCTATTTTCATCCGTCTTTGTTCTTTGGCTCCTGTGGGCCTCCCATCACAGTGGCGTCTGTCCTTGCAGAGCGCCGGCTCTGGGCGCATGTGCTCCAGAGCTCCGGCTCGGCAATTGGACACATCGGTCCAGCTGCTCCGTGGCACGTGGGATCTTCCCAGGCCAGGGATCAAACCAGCGCCCCCTGCACTCCAAGGCAGTGTCCTTACCCACTGGACCACCAGGGGAAGCCCCGTTGCCATTTACTTTTGACTTGGCCTTAGGCAAGTTATCTTACATCTCTGGATATGAATTGCCCTGAATATTAAGCATGGATAATATATCTACCTCAGAGCACTTCTTGTTTTAGCTCAGATTTATTGAATGTCTGTTATATGTTAGACACTGTCATTACTGCTTTACATGGGTTAACTCATTTAAACCTCCCTGTCAGGGTTAAATGAAATAAATCATGTAAACTGTGTAGCATAGAGTAAGTACTCATAAAGGATAGTTATTATCAAAGAGAAATGGGCTGGATGTGGCTATGAAATTCTACCTCTAAAACACAAGTCCTAGGTTCCTATTCTTGGATTTTCTTTCTACAGGGTCTCCCTGTATTCCTTATCCTCCAGGAACTTGAGCCAATATAGGGATATGGGGGGAGACAAATGGGTAGTCTCTTGTCAGTTTAGTTGTTTAGTCGTGTCCAACTCTTTGTGACCCCATGAACTGCAGCACTCCAGGCTTCCCTGTCCTTCATGATCTCCCAGAGCTTGCTCAAACTCATGTCCACTGACTCAGTGATGCCATATGACCATATTATCTTCTGTTGTCCCCTTCTCCTTTTGGCTTCTGTTTTCCCCAGCATCAGGCTTTTTCCAATGAGTCGTCTCATCATATCATGCGGCCAAAGTATTGGAGCTTCAGCTTCAGCATCTTTCCTTCCAATGAATATTCAGAGTTGATTTCCTTTAAGATTGATTGGTTTGACCTCCTTGCTGTCCAAGGGACTCTTTCAAGAGCCTACTCTGGCACCACAGTTCTAGGTCTTCATAATTGTTTATCTGCTTACTCGTTAGATTAGTGTTCCTGACCACAGATTTTGCCTGACTTGGATGAGTCCAGCCATTGCGGCCCCAATGACTGAGTGCAGACCCCTTTTTAGGTGCGTTAGGATTCTTCAATGACCCATTTCTCTGCTAGACCCAAGAATAGTGAGCTGTCACTTTTCCTCAGGTGTATGGTACCAATGACCATATGGTACCAATGACCAGTTCAAGAAGAAACTCTTGAACTGATCTTTATTTAAACTGACTTGCTGGATTCACCAACCGTCAGTAAAACTGCCTGATGCCCATGGCACTCTATTCTGACTGAGTCATGTAAGTGGGCTCAGCTGTCTTGGAGCCGGTCAGTTCCCGAGACCCTTTGTGTCCTTTTCCCCTCTGCAGGGTGTTCTTGCCAAAGAACATTCAACACTGGCATTTAGCATTTAGTTATGAGAGTGGATTCTCTCAGTCCTTTTAACAATGCTTTCCAACTGGTAAGATGAGGTATCCTGATATGCCCTGAGTGAATTTCAGTTGTGCTGAACTATTGATCCTTCCAAGAGGCCTGGTAGACAGGCAGAGTCCATGGGCAGTTTTTGCCTCTGGTTATGAATAAACTTGTCATTCCTCTGATATGCCATGGAAATGTTGTCATTTTCCACCTGTGTCATGCTCTAGAAAAATCAAGAAGTATTATGTTTAGAGTATTAGTCATCAAATGTCTTTTAACTGTGAAGCCACAATGCATGAATCAGGTTAAAAGAGAATCTGCTTGCTTAATACCACTGAACTATATGCTTTAAATTGTTTAAGATGGTAAATTTTATAGTATGTATATTTTGCTACAATTTAAAAATTTTAAATAATTTTATTTATTTTTGACTGTTGTTGGTCTTTGTTGCTGCACAAGTTTTTCTCTAGTTGTGGCAAGTGGGGGCTACTCTCTAGTTGTGGTACATGGGCTTCTTGTTGCAGTGGCTTCTCTTGTTGCCAAGCACAGGCTCGAGTTCACTCAGGCTTCAGTAGTTGCAGTTCTCAGGCTCTAGAGCACAGGCTCAGTAGTTGTGGCACTTAGGCTTAGTTGCTTTGTGGCATGTGGGATCCTCCCTTACCAGGGGTAGAACCTGTGTCTCCTGCATTGACAGGTGGACTCCCCACCACTGAGCCATCAGGAGAGACCTAACAAAATTTTCTTTTTTTTTAATGAATCTGCTTTGAGTAAAATGACAGCTAGGCCCTAGAACCTTGGTATCCCTCTCGGCAGAGTCTGAAGGTTTCAGGGAACATAACTGAGAAAGCACTGCTTTAGAGCAAGCATTGGAAGGGTCGCTCTCCCTGTGGGCTCTGATGTGTGCAATCAGTGCATCACTTTGTGGGAGCCGGCCTTCAGCACCCCTGCAACATGGCCAAGGACCTCCAGGGCCTTCCCACAGGACGTGTTGACTCTTCCTGACAGTGTCCACTATTAACCTCCTTGGTACTCAGTGCCAGGATAATTTGTCCCTGCCTTTCCCTTTCCTAGCACATTGAAAAACCACCTGTCATAAATAAAAATATTTATTATGAAGACTTTTCATCAGCATATTCTATATATGTGTATGTATCATCTAGATCAAATATTCAGTTCTTTTGAAGGATATGAAATAACAAAGAGAGCCTCTTTGTGCTTCCCTTTTAGTCCCACTTCTCTCCAGGTAAGACCATTGCTGACGGGTTTTTTTTTTTTTTTTTTTTGAGGTAAAGGTAACTTAAAATGTTATATTAGTTTTGAGTATACAATATAGTGATTCAAATTTTTATAGATTATATTCCATTTAAAGTTATTATAAAATGCAATATATGCTTGTGGCATTGATTTTATACACAGGAGTTTGTATCTCTTAATCCTCTACCCCTGTCTCTCCCCTCCGTGGTGGTAACTACTAACTTGTTCTCTAAATTTGTGAGTCTGTTTCTATTTTGCTATATATGTTCATTTGTGTTATTTTTTAGATTCCACATATAAGTGATAACACACAGTATTTGTCTTTTTCTGACTTCTTTCACTAGCATAATACCCTCCAGGTCCATCTATGTTGTTGCAAATGGCAAAATTTCATTTTCCTAAGGCTGAATAGTATTTTATTGTGTATATATTCCCATTCTCTTTATCTATTCTTTTGTCTATGGACACTTACGTTGCTCTCATGTCTCAGTTATTGTAAATAATCCTGCTGTGGCACAGGCTCAGTAGTTGTGGCACTTAGGCTTAGTTGCTTTGTGGCATGTGGGATCCTCCCTTACCAGGGGTAGAACCTGTGTCTCCTGCATTGACAGGTGGACTCCCCACCACTGAGCCATCAGGAGAGACCTAACAAAATTTTCTTTTTTTTTAATGAATCTGCTTTGAGTAAAATGACAGCTAGGCCCTAGAACCTTGGTATCCCTCTCGGCAGAGTCTGAAGGTTTCAGGGAACATAACTGAGAAAGCACTGCTTTAGAGCAAGCATTGGAAGGGTCGCTCTCCCTGTGGGCTCTGATGTGTGCAATCAGTGCATCACTTTGTGGGAGCCGGCCTTCAGCACCCCTGCAACATGGCCAAGGACCTCCAGGGCCTTCCCACAGGACGTGTTGACTCTTCCTGACAGTGTCCACTATTAACCTCCTTGGTACTCAGTGCCAGGATAATTTGTCCCTGCCTTTCCCTTTCCTAGCACATTGAAAAACCACCTGTCATAAATAAAAATATTTATTATGAAGACTTTTCATCAGCATATTCTATATATGTGTATGTATCATCTAGATCAAATATTCAGTTCTTTTGAAGGATATGAAATAACAAAGAGAGCCTCTTTGTGCTTCCCTTTTAGTCCCACTTCTCTCCAGGTAAGACCATTGCTGACGGGTTTTTTTTTTTTTTTTTTTGAGGTAAAGGTAACTTAAAATGTTATATTAGTTTTGAGTATACAATATAGTGATTCAAATTTTTATAGATTATATTCCATTTAAAGTTATTATAAAATGCAATATATGCTTGTGGCATTGATTTTATACACAGGAGTTTGTATCTCTTAATCCTCTACCCCTGTCTCTCCCCTCCGTGGTGGTAACTACTAACTTGTTCTCTAAATTTGTGAGTCTGTTTCTATTTTGCTATATATGTTCATTTGTGTTATTTTTTAGATTCCACATATAAGTGATAACACACAGTATTTGTCTTTTTCTGACTTCTTTCACTAGCATAATACCCTCCAGGTCCATCTATGTTGTTGCAAATGGCAAAATTTCATTTTTTCCTAAGGCTGAATAGTATTTTATTGTGTATATATTCCCATTCTCTTTATCTATTCTTTTGTCTATGGACACTTACGTTGCTCTCATGTCTCAGTTATTGTAAATAATCCTGCTGTGAACATTGGGGTGCAAGTATCTTTTTGAATTAGTGTTTGATTTTCTTTGGATATATATCCAGGAATGGAATTGCTGGATCAAGGAGATGCAAGAGACATGGGTTCTATCCCTGGATGGGGAAGGTCCCTGACAACTCACTGTAGTATTCTTCCCTGGAGAATCCCATGGACCGAGGAGCCTGGCGGGCTACAGTCCGTGGGGTCACAAAGAGTCAGGCACAACTGGCCGCATACATGGTAGTTTAAGTGTTCTGTGAAATCTCCATACTGTTTCCCATAGTGGCAGCACCAGTTTATGTTCCCACCAATAGTGTACAGGGTCCTGTTTTATCCACAACCTCACCAACATCTGTTATTTGTGGGCGTTTTTTATAATAGCTATTTTGGCAGATGTGAGGTGATATCTCATTGTGGTTTTGATATGCATCTCTCTGATGATTAGTGATGGTGAACAAGTTTTGTATTTTTGTTTCTGTATGTTCTTCCAGAAAAATTTTTGCATACAGAATCATCTATCTATAATATAAATGTGCCATTTTACATGTGCAGTTTTGTACTTTTCTCATTTTACTTAATGACGTATCTTGGTAATCACTCCATATCATCAGTTAACTTTCTACATCAAGCTTTAAAACATCTGCATATTATTCCATTGAATGGCTGTACCATGCTTTATTAAATTACTCCTGTAGTAATAATGTTTAGCTTACTTCTAATGTATTTGAAGAGCAGAACATGAGAAATAATCTAAATGTTCGGTATCAAGGAATTAAGTCAACTGTGGTGTATGCTATATTACAGCACAGCCTCTTTTATATATATATATATGCATATATATATGTATTTAATTATACACACATTTATACACATGCACACACACAAATATATGTGTATATATATATATATATATATATATATATGTACATATATTTCAATTTAGGTGTTTTATGAAATCATAACTACCAGTAGATGACATCATGACATCATTGTGAGGGCAGCTTACCGTGAGGATCCTCGCAGGAAGCTGTGCACACAGATTGACACAGTTTGTTCTCATGATATTGCTAGTTTTTGTGTATCTATGTATGTACACATGCATGTATGTATATATGTAGTCAGTTTTATAGCTATGTAAGCCAGAACATTGCAAGGCAAGGTGAATTTTGCTTTTTAAATCTAGACTAGATCCTATGCCTACAGTGGGAATACATCCATGTTTGACCCCTCTGTCCATTATAAGATTTTATAATTTATTTATTTATTTTTGTCAGTGCTGAGTCTTCATTGAGGCACAGTCTTTTCTCTAGTTGTGGGAACTGGGGGCTACTCTTTAGTTGCGGCACATAGGCTTCTCATTGTGGTGGATTTTCTTGTTGTAGAGCACAGGGTCCAGGGCAGATGGGCTCTAGAGCATAGGCTCAGTAGTTGTGGTGCATAGGCTTAGCTTGCTCCATGGTATGTGGGGTCTTCCCAGATCAGGGATCAAACCATGTATCTTGCCTTAGCAGGCATATTCTTTACCACTGAGCCACCAGGGAAGCCTTAGCAGCATAGTCTTTTTAAAATGATGTGAAAGCACAGTCAGTGCTATAGTAAAGTGTTCCCTATTTCTTTTATAGGAAAAATAGGCTACAAATTAGTTTGAGTAGTTGAGTCCTGATGGGTAAAAGAAAAAATAGGAGGCATGCATAAACTAGTTATGAAAGGATGTACACTAAATTAGATTATTAACAAAGCTTCTCTCTAAGTGGCTGAATGAGAGGATTTTATGTCTTCTCCATTTTGCTTATGTATATTTTCTAAGTTTCAAAAGTAAATGTATGTTGCTTTAATAATAGAAATAGTACAGTAAAAGGTTAATTTTCTAAAACAAATTCACATGCACCTGTGCTATGGCAACCACACACTCCTGTCCCTACTGCACTTATGGTGGAGAAATAGGCAGCCAAACCAACTGTAGCAGAGATAAAATGATTTTCTCTCTACCCTTTTAGGAAGATGTGTTGTGGGTGGAGGTGGGACACGGGTGCAGAGCTGGACACACAGTTGTTAGCAGCCCACTCCTCAAACTGAGGATCTGGCCTGGCAGTGCCTCGAGGAACCTTCTTGGTTCTTGGCTGCGATCCCTCTTGTAATAGTATACATTGATGAGAGAAAAACAAACAGAAGTTTAGTAATATGTATTTGTTGCTGAAAGTGAAAGTCACTCAGTCGTGTCTGACTCTTTGCAACCCATGGGATGAGTCATGGAATTTTCCGGACAAGAATACTGGAGTGGGTAGCCTTTCCCTTCTCCAGGGGATCTTCCCTACCCAGGGGTCAAACCCAGATCTCCAGCACTGCAGGCAGATTCTTTACCATCTGGTGTTTGTGGTTGTTCAGTTGCTTAATTGTGTCTGACTCTTTGTGATGCTATGGACCGTAGCCCTCCAGGCTCCTCTGTCCATGGGATTCTCCAGGCAAGAATACTGGAATGGGTTGCCATTTCCTCCTCCAGAGGATCTTCCTGAACTAAGGATCGAACCCATATTTCCTTCATTGACAGCTGGGTTCTTTACCACTGAGCCACCAGGGAAGCCTAATAACATGTATACCTCCTGTAAATATGTGAGGGACCCAGGAAAACTGAATAACTATCCAAAATGGCCTAAGCCTTTTCCTAAATAACATCTGCAATTGTCATTGCCTTCTTCCTGGAGAATTGCTAGAGACTGGGTCATAGGCCTCTTCTAGTTACAGTGAGGCAGACTCCCTTACAAATGGAGATTTCCTTTATAAATGTAAATGTCCCTCACAAAAGGGTAATTTCTATTCAGTTTTCAAAGCTTTTCCTGTGTCTGCTGTTGCCTAAACATAATCAACTCAAGATAATCCTTGTGCTAAAGAGGCAGGTTTGGGGTTGACATATCCTGCTCCCTTCCATAAGGGACCTGGGTCTTCTTTGTACTATGTGAGCCCATTTTCTAAAACAAATTCACATGCACCTGTGCTATGGCAACCACACTCCTGTCCCTACTGCACTTATGGTGGAGAAATAGGCAGCCAAACCAACTGTAGCAGAGATAAAATGATTTTCTCTCTACCCTTTTAGGAAGATGTGTTGTGGGTGGAGGTGGGACACGGGTGCAGAGCTGGACACACAGTTGTTAGCAGCCCACTCCTCAAACTGAGGATCTGGCCTGGCAGTGCCTCGAGGAACCTTCTTGGTTCTTGGCTGCGATCCCTCTTGTAATAGTATACATTGATGAGAGAAAAACAAACAGAAGTTTAGTAATATGTATTTGTTGCTGAAAGTGAAAGTCACTCAGTCGTGTCTGACTCTTTGCAACCCATGGGATGAGTCATGGAATTTTCCGGACAAGAATACTGGAGTGGGTAGCCTTTCCCTTCTCCAGGGGATCTTCCCTACCCAGGGGTCAAACCCAGATCTCCAGCACTGCAGGCAGATTCTTTACCATCTGGTGTTTGTGGTTGTTCAGTTGCTTAATTGTGTCTGACTCTTTGTGATGCTATGGACCGTAGCCCTCCAGGCTCCTCTGTCCATGGGATTCTCCAGGCAAGAATACTGGAATGGGTTGCCATTTCCTCCTCCAGAGGATCTTCCTGAACTAAGGATCGAACCCATATTTCCTTCATTGACAGCTGGGTTCTTTACCACTGAGCCACCAGGGAAGCCTAATAACATGTATACCTCCTGTAAATATGTGAGGGACCCAGGAAAACTGAATAACTATCCAAAATGGCCTAAGCCTTTTCCTAAATAACATCTGCAATTGTCATTGCCTTCTTCCTGGAGAATTGCTAGAGACTGGGTCATAGGCCTCTTCTAGTTACAGTGAGGCAGACTCCCTTACAAATGGAGATTTCCTTTATAAATGTAAATGTCCCTCACAAAAGGGTAATTTCTATTCAGTTTTCAAAGCTTTTCCTGTGTCTGCTGTTGCCTAAACATAATCAACTCAAGATAATCCTTGTGCTAAAGAGGCAGGTTTGGGGTTGACATATCCTGCTCCCTTCCATAAGGGACCTGGGTCTTCTTTGTACTATGTGAGCCCAGTGAGGGCAAGGAAGGCAGCTACACCCAGGAGGTCAGAGGCTAGTGCAGGGAACTAGGAAACTGCTCTTTTTAAATATATTTATTTATTTGGCTGTGTTTGGTCTTTGCTGCAGCACGTGGGATCTTTATTGTGGTGCTTAATTGTTTCGTGGCATAGGGGATCTTAGTTCCCTAACGAGGCATCAAACCAACCTCTCCTGCACTGCAAGGCCAATTCTTAACTACTGAAGGACCAAGGAAGACCTTGGAATTGACCACACTTTGAGACTCACACATGGAGTGCTGGAGGGGGAACCAAGCAGAGGGAGGAATCTCTGAGAAGTGAAACAACCATAGTCAGAGAAGGCTTCACAGGGGAAGTAGAAATTGGAAGAACAGGACATAAGACCAGTAAGATATGTAAAGGTCAAAACAGAAGGGTGGGGTTCCTTCAAGCCCTGACAATAGATGATAAGGCAGCAACAATAAAGACTGCTGTTTTATCACATCAGCTAATTGACCAACCAGTCACCAAAGAGATGTGGTGAGTGACTAAGATCATTTGCTTTGTGAGCTGACACGTGTGAGTTCAAATTTCAGTCCTGTCATTTACTGGATATTTGTGTAGGAAAATTACTTAAGTTTTCCAAACCCCAGTTTCCTTGTCTATAAAATGGAAATTATAGCAATACCTACCTCTCATCAGGTTACAGTGAAGGTTAACTGAAATAATGGCTATAATACAACATAGCTTAGTGCCTGATTGGTATATAGTAAAGACATAATCTATAATAGCTATAATTATTGTTAATTCTAATAAAAACCAAAAAAATGTCATTCTATTTAGAGACTTGACTTAATAATGAATCAGGTGTAGGAGATTCATAATTCTTATGAGTAAATTTTTTTTAAGATCTCTGATGTGAAGTGTCAGAAAATTCTATATCCTTTAGAACCCAAACAGGTATCTGAATTTCCAAGTGAGAGAAGAGAATCATATATAGGATGGTGGTTTAAAACATTGGTTTGGGACTCAGGAAGATAGAGAGGTTCAAGTTTCTGGCTCTGACATGTGTACTGTGTAAGGCTGACCAAGTTTCTCTTTAATTCTAAGCCTTAGTTTCCTCATCTGAAAAATGGAAGTAATGACACCATCTACTGATAACATTAAGATTCAGTGAGATAGCACAAATAAATTGCTTAGTGCCTGGTACTCAGTTTGTACTCAGTTCATTCATTGAACCAATGTTTGCCGAGCACCTACAGTGTGCTAAACTTTGTGCTTAGGCACTGGGAATATATTGATGGTGAATGAGACAAATGAGGACTTTCCTTTTAAGTAAAGTTTTCAGTAAATGAGAACTACCTACTACTGTTACAAATGCTATACAAGTATTTCTCCCTATAGGAAGTCTCACGATCTAGATATTCACTAAAGTAACTTTAAAAAAGGTTTATCCCAAATTCACTATTCAAATGGAAAGACTTCCGGTGGAGACATTTGAGTTGCATGGGAATCCCATCCAGAGGATGTAGAAGTACCCCTCTTTGGATAAGACAGCATGCTGAGTTCCAACAGATTAAAAGCATTGTGTATCGTCACTATCATCGCCCCCACTATTTTCCTTAAGAGTTTAGCCTTTCATGAGTGCCAGTATTTTCTTAGTTCAACTGCCTTGGGTGAGGGGCACTATCAACCAAGATCCATGTGAATCACATCTTGGGAATCTCTTTTTTATTTTATTATTTATTTATTTTATGGACTTCCCTGATGGCTCTCCAGGTGGTGCTAGGGGTAGAAAATCCACCTCCTAATGTAGGAGGTAGATGAGATGTGGGTTCCATGCCTGGGTCGGAAAGATCCCCTGGAGAAGGGCATGGCAACCCACTCTAATATTCTTGCCTGGGAAATCCCACGGACAGAGGAGCCTGGCGGACTATAGTCCATGGGGTTGCATAGAGTCAGGCATGAGTGAAGCAACTTTGCCTGCATGCACTGGTGGCTCAGATGGTAAATAATCTGCCTGCAAAGCAGGAAACCTGGGTTCGATCCCAGATTCCCTGGAATAGGAAATGGCAACCCACTCCAGTATTCTTGCCAGGAAAATCTCATGGACAGAGGAGCTGGCAGGCTACAGTCCATGGGGTCACAAAGAGTCAGACACAATGCAGCAATTAACACTTCACTTTTATTTATATTGCTTGCAAACTAATAATCACTATCTACTAGGTTCCACCAACTACTGACCCCAGAATTACACTTTCAGTCTGAAAATGGAAGTAATGACACCATCTACTGATAACATTAAGATTCAGTGAGATAGCACAATTTCAGTTCATTCTTTTTGAACCAATGTTTGCCGAGCACCTACAGTGTGCTAAACTTTGTGCTTAGGCACTGGGAATATATTGATGGTGAATGAGACAAATGAGGACTTTCCTTTTAAGTAAAGTTTTCAGTAAATGAGAACTACCTACTACTGTTACAAATGCTATACAAGTATTTCTCCCTATAGGAAGTCTCACGATCTAGATATTCACTAAAGTAACTTTAAAAAAGGTTTATCCCAAATTCACTATTCAAATGGAAAGACTTCCGGTGGAGACATTTGAGTTGCATGGGAATCCCATCCAGAGGATGTAGAAGTACCCCTCTTTGGATAAGACAGCATGCTGAGTTCCAACAGATTAAAAGCATTGTGTATCGTCACTATCATCGCCCCCACTATTTTCCTTAAGAGTTTAGCCTTTCATGAGTGCCAGTATTTTCTTAGTTCAACTGCCTTGGGTGAGGGGGCACTATCAACCAAGATCCATGTGAATCACATCTTGGGAATCTCTTTTTTATTTTATTATTTATTTATTTTATGGACTTCCCTGATGGCTCTCCAGGTGGTGCTAGGGGTAGAAAATCCACCTCCTAATGTAGGAGGTAGATGAGATGTGGGTTCCATGCCTGGGTCGGAAAGATCCCCTGGAGAAGGGCATGGCAACCCACTCTAATATTCTTGCCTGGGAAATCCCACGGACAGAGGAGCCTGGCGGACTATAGTCCATGGGGTTGCATAGAGTCAGGCATGAGTGAAGCAACTTTGCCTGCATGCACTGGTGGCTCAGATGGTAAATAATCTGCCTGCAAAGCAGGAAACCTGGGTTCGATCCCAGATTCCCTGGAATAGGAAATGGCAACCCACTCCAGTATTCTTGCCAGGAAAATCTCATGGACAGAGGAGCTGGCAGGCTACAGTCCATGGGGTCACAAAGAGTCAGACACAATGCAGCAATTAACACTTCACTTTTATTTATATTGCTTGCAAACTAATAATCACTATCTACTAGGTTCCACCAACTACTGACCCCAGAATTACACTTTCAGTCTATGCAGAAGCTAATGTTGCCCTTTCCCTGTTCTTTATTTGAGTATGGTTGTGTGGTTAGGGGTGGATTCTAGTCCTCAAGGTGAAGGACAAGAACTTTACTGACCTTATTGTGACTGATGACCAAGGAAGACTGCCTAAGGATGAAGTGTACAATTCCCGTCACATCTTTTTGTGGCTCTGAGACCAAGCCAGGAAGACAGCAACCCCCAAAGCCAAGGGTGTTGGCAATGAGGAACATTTCACATGGATAGGTGGCTTGGATGACCTTCTCCAAAGCACAGGCTGCTGCCTGCTGTGTGTGTGTGTGTGTGTACACCCACCCACTTGTGTGTCTAAGCATGTTATCCTAGAAGAGCGGTCCCCAGTCTTTTTATCTTTTTTTTTTTTTTTGGTTTCCAAGTCATCATTTATTTTTCATCCATCTTTATTCTTTGGCATGTGTGGGACCTCCCATTGCAGTGGCGTCTCTTGTTGCAGAGCACTGGCTCTGGGAGCATTAGCTCCAGAGCACTGGCTCCCAATTGGACATACCAGTCCAGCTGCTTCTCAACATGTGGGATCTTCCCAGGCCAGGGATCAAACTTGTGCCCCCCCTGCACTGCAAGGCAGACTCTCTACTCACTGGACCACCAGGGAAGCCCCTCAGTTTTTTTGGTATCAGGGACCAGTTTCATGGAAGATAGTTTTTCTACAGACTGCAGCTGGGAGGATGGTTTCAGGATGATTGAAGCCCACTATACATATTATGCACTTTATTTCTACTGTTATTACATGAGTTCCGCCTCAGGGCATCAGACTTTAAATACCTTTCCTAGGGTGTTGCAAAGGCACATGGTGGTTGTGGCAGTTATGGATAAGTACCTCAATGGGTAGATGTAGATTGGGTTTCTAGTTTTAGTCCTGATTAAAAAAAATATTTTAAAAAGGATCTTTTCCTGGTCAAAGGATCAAGGGTATGTTCCCAAGTCAAAGAAATTTGGCAAAATAGTGTATGTAGTATCTCCTGAGGATGTAACAATATATAAAAGGTTCCAAGTAGGCCTACAGTAAAGAAACTGATTACGCGTGCATACCAGAATTTTCCCACACTTGTGTTCTTGGCTCACAGAAATCTCTTTTGTGTGACAGCCCACTGAACACTATTTCACAACAGGTGTTTTGAGAGACCCTCTTGTCTGTTGTTGTAGAATGAGGTATAGTAAATGCCATGACACTTCCGGCCCCACCCATCCTCCTCCTTCCTGCCTCCCATGCTGTCTTTCCTGCTGCTTCTCTCCTCCCACCCTGTTCTTCCATCTCTCTTTCGCTATCTTTCTTCTCTTCCCTTCCATATTTATTGACCCCCTGGTTAGGAGATCTGCTCATCACCAAAAGCATTTCAGTAGTCCCTGTGGTCCCCTACGCACTGCCACATTGCTGAGGGCTGTCAAAAGATGAAAAACAAATATCCTCTGTCCCTTCCGCTCAGGAGCTGTCAGTAGCTCCTAGATCTGGGCTGGGTGAATATGCAGATTCTTGATAACATAAGTAATCTCCATGCGAGCAAATGGCTGAACACATGGCCTGTTCATGGAGGGGATGGGGAGTGATCCGAGTGAATTACAGCTACACCTTTTCAGTAGCAACAGCTTGCCAAACACAGCTCAGCAGGGAGAGAAGAAACAATTGTTTTTCCCTGTATAATATATGCCATTGTACAGCCAGTGCTGTACTCTCAGAAGGACATTGTGCAATTTTCAGATTTGGCCACGTGCTGTCTCCCTTGGGAAGCTGCACATGGATTAGGAGCTTTGGCTGCTCCTGCTAGCTCAGCCACAGGCTCGCTGTGGGACTTAGAGCAAAGCCACTTACCCTCTCTGTGCTTCAGCGGGAATTCCTTAGAGGACCTGGGAGTGACTCTTCACTTGCTGGTCTCAAATTCTGTGATGGGTTTCACAGAGTTGCAGTCCCCTGGTGATGGATCAGGGTGAGGTGGCAGATTCAGAGGAGATACTTCCCTTAAAACCCATTTCTGGTTTGCAGTAGCCCCTTGCCAAAGGTCACTCGGAGTGTAATTTCTAGTTTTAGCGGAAAAAAATCTTCCTGGTCAAAGGATCAAGGGTATGTTCCCAAGTCAAAGAAATTTGGCAAAATAGTGTATGTAGTATCTCCTGAGGATGTAACAATATATAAAAGGTTCCAAGTAGGCCTACAGTAAAGAAACTGATTACGCGTGCATACCAGAATTTTCCACACTTGTGTTCTTGGCTCACAGAAATCTCTTTTGTGTGACAGCCCACTGAACACTATTTCACAACAGGTGTTTTGAGAGACCCTCTTGTCTGTTGTTGTAGAATGAGGTATAGTAAATGCCATGACACTTCCGGCCCCACCCATCCTCCTCCTTCCTGCCTCCCATGCTGTCTTTCCTGCTGCTTCTCTCCTCCCACCCTGTTCTTCCATCTCTCTTTCGCTATCTTTCTTCTCTTCCCTTCCATATTTATTGACCCCCTGGTTAGGAGATCTGCTCATCACCAAAAGCATTTCAGTAGTCCCTGTGGTCCCCTACGCACTGCCACATTGCTGAGGGCTGTCAAAAGATGAAAAACAAATATCCTCTGTCCCTTCCGCTCAGGAGCTGTCAGTAGCTCCTAGATCTGGGCTGGGTGAATATGCAGATTCTTGATAACATAAGTAATCTCCATGCGAGCAAATGGCTGAACACATGGCCTGTTCATGGAGGGGATGGGGAGTGATCCGAGTGAATTACAGCTACACCTTTTCAGTAGCAACAGCTTGCCAAACACAGCTCAGCAGGGAGAGAAGAAACAATTGTTTTTCCCTGTATAATATATGCCATTGTACAGCCAGTGCTGTACTCTCAGAAGGACATTGTGCAATTTTCAGATTTGGCCACGTGCTGTCTCCCTTGGGAAGCTGCACATGGATTAGGAGCTTTGGCTGCTCCTGCTAGCTCAGCCACAGGCTCGCTGTGGGACTTAGAGCAAAGCCACTTACCCTCTCTGTGCTTCAGCGGGGAATTCCTTAGAGGACCTGGGAGTGACTCTTCACTTGCTGGTCTCAAATTCTGTGATGGGTTTCACAGAGTTGCAGTCCCCTGGTGATGGATCAGGGTGAGGTGGCAGATTCAGAGGAGATACTTCCCTTAAAACCCATTTCTGGTTTGCAGTAGCCCCTTGCCAAAGGTCACTCGTGTGGGGGGAACTGACAAATTTGTAAACTGGAGCTTACTGTGAGTGTGTGTGTGTGTCCATCTCCATATCTTGCTCCCCTCCCCCCAATTCCAGCATTGCTCCTCTCAAACAGTATTTGATTGGGAAGCACATTTGTTCAGATGCTGTTTGCATTCCAGAAGTGAGCTATGGTGTGCTAGTTAGGAGAACAATGTGTGATATTTACCTGGCATGGGCAATACCATGTTCCCAAAGAGGACAACATGTGACAATCCAATAACCGTAGCAGTCTCTAATCTAGAATTTAGATACAGGCGGAGCTACAGGAGAATGTAGCATGTTTTCTCTCACTTTAGCAGCACAGGAATCCTGTAAGGAAGGGCAGTTTGAATTATCCCTGTTTTGCAAGGACAGAAACCAAGTCTTGGAGAGATTCCACGACCTGCCCAAGGTCTCGCAGGTAACTGGAGGATCCAGCTTTCAAACCTAGCCAGGCTGACTCCAGAGCTCTTAACTAGACTGCTTTTTCTTTAACTGGAGAAAACAGCTACTCTGAAAAGTAATCAGTTATGGAGAGGGGAGGGGTTGAAGGGGAGAGGCTGAGTGAGCCCTGGGCTTGGCAGATGTCCTCTGTCATGCGCTAGCGTTACATAGGAGCACTGGATGCAGTGGAGACCAGAGTTCCTCCCCACCCCAGCATTCGGCACTCTCTGTCACCTCTGGGGGAAACACTATTCTCTGAGTGACTGGTGCAAGCAAAGTGGAAGGGCCTCTGGGATGGCCACATCAGGAAGCTTGTCCCAGCGCTGTCTGTATACATAATTTGTGTGTGCCTCTTGTATTTAGTCATTCATCCATGTCCGATGTTTTGCAGCCTCAAGGACTGGAACTGGCTAGGCTCCTCTGTCCGTGGGATTTTCCAGGCAAGAATACCGGAGTGAGTTGCCATTTTCTTCTTCAGGGGATCTTCCTGTCCCAGGGGTCAAACCTGCATCTTCTGCATTGGCAGGAAGATTCTTTGCCCTCTGAGCTGTCAGGGACTGGCAGAGATCTGAATCTTAAAAAATGAGGGGCTTGTCCTTGACACTTCCTGTCCTCCTTTTCAGGGCACTTATTCCTTCCTGCTTGGTATCTGTCAGGAACTTTGTGAGTGTGTGCTTCTTCTAGGTTGCCGGGTCCCTTCATGCTGGCTCTCAACCCATCCACTTGCCATCCTCAGTAGATCTTTCCATCCTAATTACTCCAGTTAAAATCTCCTAATCTTACTTCCGTCATTGACTGTGGTGATAATAGCAGTAGGTGACAGGTATGGATCATTTTCAATGTGTGGATCTCTGCTTTCAGTACTTACATGCAGTATCTCATATAATAGGGCTTTCCAGGTGGCCCAGTACTAAAGAATCCACCTGCCAATGCAAGAGACATGGGGAACTTGGAATTGAACACTGAGTGAGAAAGATCCCCCAGAGAAGGGAGTGGCAGCCCACACCAGTATTCTTGCCTGCGAAATCCCATGGACAGAGGAGCCTGGTGGGCTACAGTCCATAGGGTCACAAAGAGTCAGACATGACTGAGCACACAAGCATATGCATGCATATCTCATTTAATTCTTACAGTCCCATGGGCAGGCATTCCTATTATGTCCACTTGACAGTGAAAGTCACTCAAGTTCAGAGAGTTTAGCTTGTCGGTGGTCAAGCAATCAGTAAGTGGTGGAGAAAGACATCCAGGTCTTTCTAACACCAAAAGCCAGGTCGTGTCCATGTCTGCTAGTTTATGTTACCTCAGAAATACTATGGCAATAACCACAGTCCCATCTGACTCTGCATGTTATTTACCAAAAAAGAATGCACATGATATGATTCCTCAGGATTAAAAAAAAAAAACTCATTCTTTTTCCTCCATTTCTTCCTTTCAACTCAGCTCATCCAAATGTAGCACATTTTTCTAGGTGTCTCCAGAGTTTACACCAATATGTGATCCTTATTCTGCCCTAGCTTGGTTGCTTCAACCTTTGAGTGCCAGTAAGTTTTCTTAATCTTGCCCTGCTAGTCTTTCTATTACACTTCTACATATAATTTTTTCCCTCATCAAGAACTGCCTGGCATCTGCCCCTACAATTCTCCTACCAGCTTTGCCTCTTCCTGGTCACCACTTGCTCACAGGTGAGATTCATTTGCTATCACTCTTTCTTCGTGAGGTAAGCAGTACCATTTATATTGGCCCCATTTGATAGATGAGAAAACTGAGTCTCAAGTGGTTTCAGTGATTTTAAAGGGCTCACGCAGTCTCTGCTCCAATTGAAACGTCTTCCCTGGTACTATTAGTTACAAGCAAAAGTAGGTGTTGAGAGTGTCTGAGGTATGTGGAGGCTTCTAAACTAGAATTTTGACTTAAAATGACACCATTTTCTCAGTGTTTTTGCTAAAGCACTGGAACTAGAATGGGATTTGTTGGATTAGAGGCTTCTGCTGCTGCTGCTGCTGCTGCTGCTTAGTCACTTCAGTTGTGTTCAGCTCTGTGTGACCCTATGGACTGTAGCCCACCAGGCTCCTCTGTCCATGGGATTCTCCAGGCAAGAGTATTTGAGTGGGTTTCCATGTCCTCCTTCAGGGAATCTTTCCAACTTGGGGATTGAACCTGGATCTCCTACACGACAGGCAGATTCTTTACTACTGAGCCACCAAGGAAGCCTTGGAAGCCTCTAATGGGCCTCAGATCTGCTACTCAACAGGGAGAAGATGAGCTTGCTACTTTAGATATCATTCAAATACAATAAAGTAAATTAACCTGCCACTCTGAGACAAAGCCAGAATGAAGCTTGGGTAGCTTTTTTTAAATGGTCTTCTTATCCTGGGCTGGGGCTTCCCTGGTGGCACAGAAATTTGGGCTTTCTAACACCAAAAGCCAGGTCGTGTCCATGTCTGCAGTTTATGTTACCTCAGAAATACTATGGCAATAACCACAGTCCCATCTGACTCTGCATGTTATTTACCAAAAAGAATGCACATGATATGATTCCTCAGGATTAAAAAAAACTCATTCTTTTTCCTCCATTTCTTCCTTTCAACTCAGCTCATCCAAATGTAGCACATTTTTCTAGGTGTCTCCAGAGTTTACACCAATATGTGATCCTTATTCTGCCCTAGCTTGGTTGCTTCAACCTTTGAGTGCCAGTAAGTTTTCTTAATCTTGCCCTGCTAGTCTTTCTATTACACTTCTACATATAATTTTTTCCCTCATCAAGAACTGCCTGGCATCTGCCCCTACAATTCTCCTACCAGCTTTGCCTCTTCCTGGTCACCACTTGCTCACAGGTGAGATTCATTTGCTATCACTCTTTCTTCGTGAGGTAAGCAGTACCATTTATATTGGCCCCATTTGATAGATGAGAAAACTGAGTCTCAAGTGGTTTCAGTGATTTTAAAGGGCTCACGCAGTCTCTGCTCCAATTGAAACGTCTTCCCTGGTACTATTAGTTACAAGCAAAAGTAGGTGTTGAGAGTGTCTGAGGTATGTGGAGGCTTCTAAACTAGAATTTTGACTTAAAATGACACCATTTTCTCAGTGTTTTTGCTAAAGCACTGGAACTAGAATGGGATTTGTTGGATTAGAGGCTTCTGCTGCTGCTGCTGCTGCTGCTGCTGCTTAGTCACTTCAGTTGTGTTCAGCTCTGTGTGACCCTATGGACTGTAGCCCACCAGGCTCCTCTGTCCATGGGATTCTCCAGGCAAGAGTATTTGAGTGGGTTTCCATGTCCTCCTTCAGGGAATCTTTCCAACTTGGGGATTGAACCTGGATCTCCTACACGACAGGCAGATTCTTTACTACTGAGCCACCAAGGAAGCCTTGGAAGCCTCTAATGGGCCTCAGATCTGCTACTCAACAGGGAGAAGATGAGCTTGCTACTTTAGATATCATTCAAATACAATAAAGTAAATTAACCTGCCACTCTGAGACAAAGCCAGAATGAAGCTTGGGTAGCTTTTTTTAAAAAATGGTCTTCTTATCCTGGGCTGGGGCTTCCCTGGTGGCACAGATGGTAAAGCAGTGCAGGAGTCCTGGGTTGATCCCTGTGTTGGGAAGATACCCTGGAGAAAGGAATGGCAACCCACTTTGGTATTCTTGCCTGGAGAATTCCATGGACAGAGGAGCCTGAGAGTTCATGAGGTCGCTAAGAGTTGGACACGACTGAGCACCTAACACTCCTGGGCTGGATCATCCTGATACCCTCATGAATGCAAATGTCAAGGGAAAACAGATGACTACCAATATGTAAATGTTGGTGTTGTGTTTTGGGGGGAAACCCCACCTTTTTCTCAGTACTTCTCAGTATTCTAGAAGTAGTGAGTTTACTTATCTGCATTGATAAAGGGTTAGCGTGCATGCTTAGGCCTTCGGTCGTGTCTGACTCTTTTGTGACCCTGTGGATAGTAGTTCACCAGGCTCCTCTGTCCATGAGATTTCTCAGGCAAGAATACTGGAGTGAGAAGCCATTTCCTTTTCTAGGGGATCTTCCTGATGGGAGGATCGAGACCTCATCTGCTGCATTGCCGGCAGATTCTTTACCTCTGAGCCATCAGGGAAGCCATGATAAAGAGTTACTAAGTGGGAAATTTTGAGAACAGGTTGGCCCTAGAAGAAAAAGAGCATCTTTCATTTTCTCCTGGATACCAGGCACACCTTCCTGGTCAGATTTCTCCATTCAAAACTTTGTTGAAATTTTCTCTGTACATACCTGTTCCATTGCTTGGCTGGTAGCAAAGGTTTAGTAAACAGTGGCTGTCTAGATGGATGAGTGGATGCTATTTGTTCATTGCTTGTTCTGGATAATCATTCCACATGTTAGCCTATGCTATCCTTATCAGGAGATAATGCCAATAATGCCCAAACCCTAGATGGAGTAAACCACTTCAGAAGGCATGGAAAGGCAGGAGGGTTTAGGATCATTCCAGTCAAACAAAAATAAAACTTCCTCCTATTACTCAGTACTTGCTTCCTGTTGAAATGCAAATATTCCTGGATGAGATGTAAAGTGTGGGCCAGAAAGCCTTCCCTGCTGTGCTTCTCAGATTGGCCTCAGAAGCAGCAGGAACTCAAAGCCATATCTTCCTGGAGGGTCCATTTTTACTCCAAGATTTGAGGGATGGTAAGTTAGGTAACTTTAGATTATTTAGACCATCATTTATACTTTGAAGCAAGGATTAGTATCTATATGAGTGAGCTTGGGCAGCCATAACAAAATTGACCGGTGGCTTCAACAGTAATTCATTTGTCACAGCTGAGAAGTCTAAGATCAATGTGCTGGTCGATTTGGTTCCCCAGTGAGGACCATCTTCCAGGCTCACGGATGGTCACTTTCTCGTCATGTCTTCATGTAGCAGAGAGAGAAAGCAAGCTCTCTTCTTATAAAAGTACAAATCTCATTGTGAGGCCCTGCTTTCATGAACCCATCCAACCCCATGTCTGAGACTATCACATGAATTTGGGGAGTGGAAACAATTCAGTCCACAGCAATATCTAGTAGAATAAACTGTGAAAGTCATGTGTTTTTTTCTTCTATTTTACAGTAAAATAGGCAACAAAATAATTCCAATCTTGTAACAAATCACTTTGGGCGATACCTCTGATGTCCTAGGGGATATTCTTTCCTTCTTTGCTACAGGTGCTTGAGGTGAAGTTTAAGAAGCACTATCAAGGTTCCAAAAGCTGCTCCAATATGAATGATGCCACTTGGCGTTGTACCCTAAAGAAGCCTTAAGCTCTGTGAAGCTATTAGCAGCAGTAGTTTATACCTGGATGTCAGTGAAATATCCGAGAGGAAACTTTGCTGACTATGAGTAGAAGTAGATGTAATAAGACTGAGAACAGAAGTGGAGGAGAAAGGGAAAGCACTAAGAAGCTGGGCACCTTGATTGTTCCCTTCCCCTTCAGTTTCTTGAGGGGAAGACTGGCCTTCCTGGGACCTCTTTCCCATCTAATCAGGAGATAATGAATAAGCCCAAACCCTAGATGGAGTAAACCACTTCAGAAGGCATGGAAAGGCAGGAGGGTTTAGGATCATTCCAGTCAAACAAAAATAAAACTTCCTCCTATTACTCAGTACTTGCTTCCTGTTGAAATGCAAATATTCCTGGATGAGATGTAAAGTGTGGGCCAGAAAGCCTTCCCTGCTGTGCTTCTCAGATTGGCCTCAGAAGCAGCAGGAACTCAAAGCCATATCTTCCTGGAGGGTCCATTTTTACTCCAAGATTTGAGGGATGGTAAGTTAGGTAACTTTAGATTATTTAGACCATCATTTATACTTTGAAGCAAGGATTAGTATCTATATGAGTGAGCTTGGGCAGCCATAACAAAATTGACCGGTGGCTTCAACAGTAATTCATTTGTCACAGCTGAGAAGTCTAAGATCAATGTGCTGGTCGATTTGGTTCCCCAGTGAGGACCATCTTCCAGGCTCACGGATGGTCACTTTCTCGTCATGTCTTCATGTAGCAGAGAGAGAAAGCAAGCTCTCTTCTTATAAAAGTACAAATCTCATTGTGAGGCCCTGCTTTCATGAACCCATCCAACCCCATGTCTGAGACTATCACATGAATTTGGGGAGTGGAAACAATTCAGTCCACAGCAATATCTAGTAGAATAAACTGTGAAAGTCATGTGTTTTTTTCTTCTATTTTACAGTAAAATAGGCAACAAAATAATTCCAATCTTGTAACAAATCACTTTGGGCGATACCTCTGATGTCCTAGGGGATATTCTTTCCTTCTTTGCTACAGGTGCTTGAGGTGAAGTTTAAGAAGCACTATCAAGGTTCCAAAAGCTGCTCCAATATGAATGATGCCACTTGGCGTTGTACCCTAAAGAAGCCTTAAGCTCTGTGAAGCTATTAGCAGCAGTAGTTTATACCTGGATGTCAGTGAAATATCCGAGAGGAAACTTTGCTGACTATGAGTAGAAGTAGATGTAATAAGACTGAGAACAGAAGTGGAGGAGAAAGGGAAAGCACTAAGAAGCTGGGCACCTTGATTGTTCCCTTCCCCTTCAGTTTCTTGAGGGGAAGACTGGCCTTCCTGGGACCTCTTTCCCATCTAATTCCCTGATAATTTTATAGGATGTCAGCTGTACTTCTAAGATGGTCCTCAGATGAGTTCTAGGAGAAAAGGTTAATCACTGGATCCCAACAGGTTTTGTTTCTAGGGATGGAAGTGATGGGTATTGGACAAGAATCTTGGTGTAATACTCTAAATTTTCTACAAAGCACATGTGGCTAAGATCACGGAGACTTCCCCCCACCCCCAGCCCATATTCAGTGAACAGTATCCAATGAACACAAATTCCTTCCTTTACACCATGTAAGTCTGAATTAAATGCAGCTTAAATGCCATCTTCCACCTAGTAGTGTATTTAGGATTTCCTGAAGCTTTGCTTCAAAATCTTCCTCGTAGGTGCTCTGGCCTGCCTAACTCATGCTGCTTCCTTGATTTATCCAGTTTTCTTTCAGTACCTTTGGCCTTTTCTCTGCTTACAGGGACACCTGCCCCTTTGGTCCCCCCGTGCACTTAGAAAGGCCTCCCGCTCACCTCAGAATGTTTACTCTGATTTTCCCAACCTAAACCGTTATTTCTTGTTCGTTTCATTCACTAGAAATAATTGACACTAGACATATGGTATCCTGTTCACAACCAAGGCTACCTTAATTCACTTGAAAGAACTGCTTCCTTTGTAAAAATCCATTCTCTTGGCAGTAATATTAACAATAGCAATGACAACCACCATTCAGTGATCATTTGCGTTATTTTTTTTTTCACAGTTAATCTTGCAAACAACCTTATGTGGCAGGTATTAATGTTCTCATTTCAGAGTTGAGGAAACCAAGGCCCAGAAGAGACTTGCCCAAGGTTTCTGCTGGAAATAGTCCCCTATTCAAAAATATCTCTGCTGTTAACTTGGTACATAGTCATTTCTTGGATATGTAATTAAACGTTTTAATTCCAAGCTGTCCAATAGTTCCACTTGGCGTTGTACCCTAAAGAAGCCTTAAGCTCTGTGAAGCTATTAGCAGCAGTAGTTTATACCTGGATGTCAGTGAAATATCCGAGAGGAAACTTTGCTGACTATGAGTAGAAGTAGATGTAATAAGACTGAGAACAGAAGTGGAGGAGAAAGGGAAAGCACTAAGAAGCTGGGCACCTTGATTGTTCCCTTCCCCTTCAGTTTCTTGAGGGGAAGACTGGCCTTCCTGGGACCTCTTTCCCATCTAATTCCCTGATAATTTTATAGGATGTCAGCTGTACTTCTAAGATGGTCCTCAGATGAGTTCTAGGAGAAAAGGTTAATCACTGGATCCCAACAGGTTTTGTTTCTAGGGATGGAAGTGATGGGTATTGGACAAGAATCTTGGTGTAATACTCTAAATTTTCTACAAAGCACATGTGGCTAAGATCACGGAGACTTCCCCCCACCCCCAGCCCATATTCAGTGAACAGTATCCAATGAACACAAATTCCTTCCTTTACACCATGTAAGTCTGAATTAAATGCAGCTTAAATGCCATCTTCCACCTAGTAGTGTATTTAGGATTTCCTGAAGCTTTGCTTCAAAATCTTCCTCGTAGGTGCTCTGGCCTGCCTAACTCATGCTGCTTCCTTGATTTATCCAGTTTTCTTTCAGTACCTTTGGCCTTTTCTCTGCTTACAGGGACACCTGCCCCTTTGGTCCCCCCGTGCACTTAGAAAGGCCTCCCGCTCACCTCAGAATGTTTACTCTGATTTTCCCAACCTAAACCGTTATTTCTTGTTCGTTTCATTCACTAGAAATAATTGACACTAGACATATGGTATCCTGTTCACAACCAAGGCTACCTTAATTCACTTGAAAGAACTGCTTCCTTTGTAAAAATCCATTCTCTTGGCAGTAATATTAACAATAGCAATGACAACCACCATTCAGTGATCATTTGCGTTATTTTTTTTTCACAGTTAATCTTGCAAACAACCTTATGTGGCAGGTATTAATGTTCTCATTTCAGAGTTGAGGAAACCAAGGCCCAGAAGAGACTTGCCCAAGGTTTCTGCTGGAAATAGTCCCCTATTCAAAAATATCTCTGCTGTTAACTTGGTACATAGTCATTTCTTGGATATGTAATTAAAACGTTTTAATTCCTGGGATAGGTAACCACTTAACCTCTTTCCAGGAAGCAAAATATCATCATTGAAAGCACATGTCATGCCATTGGACAGATCTGGGTTTGAATTTTGGCTCTGCTCGGTGGCTTTGAAACAGTCGCTCATTTCTCTTGATCTTTTTATCAATAAAACAGGGACAGTAATTCCCATGTAACAGAGTTATTATAAGAACAAAATGAGATGGTATCTGTAAAGTACTAACAGAGTAAGTGTTCAATAAATGACAGCTTGTCATTAAGAATCTAAGATTCGGATTAGAAATGATACAGATCCTGCCAAATAAGGAGCAGAGCTTGACTTCTAGTCATTTAAAGACGTTAATGTATTTTGGAGAAAATACCTCAGGACTCTTGGGAGAACTATGGAAAGATTTCGTAGGTAAAGGCTGTGTTCTTACCCATAAGGAATGAGGCACTAGGTTTAGAACATACTTTGACCTGGTTTAAGAGGTCTTGCTCTGTAATTTGAATAAAGCCCACTTGTGTTATGGCCCCATCTATCAGTGTTATGATCAAAAGAAAGCAAGTCCCACATCGAAACTAATCGAAGTGCTGTTAAAATCTTTACAGCAAGCTCTTTCTGAAGTGTTAAAGACCTCATAAGGAACAGGAAGAGTTTTTCAAAACCCCTTTGCCATTTCCTATACTCTTCAGTTTTTTCCCACACACCGCAGCTGCTTCCAGATCTCATTTCTCTCAAACTCTGGCTTCCCACGTGGCTCAGCTACGAAGAATCTGCCTGCCAATGCAGGAGTCACAAGAGAAGGAGGTTCGATTCCTGGGTCAGGAAGATGCTCTGGAGAAGAGAAGGGCAACCCACTCCAGTCTTCTTGCCTGGAGAATCCCATGGACAAAGGAGCCTGGCGGGCTACAGTCCACAGGGTCACAAAGAGTTGGACATGACTGAGCATGCATGCACTATCTCCCTAAACATTTCTTACAAGTGAAGGCCAGGGAGACTTGTGTCTTTGTCTCCTCCCCTACCCCTTTCCCCTAGATCAGCTCTGTATTTTGTAGTTCCACTTACCTAGATTCTATATTAAAAAGGACAGCTGAGATAAAATCCTTAATGGCCTGACCACTGCCAGGGAGTGGGAGTTTGGTGTGAGGATTGGGGGGAAGTGCAAATCAGGAGGTAGATTGCAGACACTTATCATTTAATGGCTTCTAGATTAGGAGCAATTTAAATCAACTGAAATTTTATATTTAAGATATGGCTCCTTAGACTAAGAATTACCTTTTTTCTCTTTTGGATGAGGATTTAGCAATTCACAGATACAATACCAACCTTTGGGACTATTCTGATTGGTGGCTATTTATGTTTTTCAGAAACAAAGTTATATATATGTAAAGAAAATCTCAAAACCCAGCCATAGTGTTTGGGGAAGATAATAAGATGGGCTTTGAGTGGTTATAAGTTTGGGAAACTCTGATTTGGTGCTTCCCGCTATACACATTGATCTCATTTAGTTCTCAACCCACCCTGTGGGTGAATGCCATTATTTCCATCCTGCAGGTGGGGAACCAGAGAATTACCAAAGGAAATGAAGTTATGTTGCCTAATGTCACTCAGTTTACAAGTGATAAAGTTGGAATTTGGTGCCAGAGCTGTATGACTCCAAAGTGACAAAAGGAATAAAGCAAAGTTGCCCATATAGTTCGCCCATCCTTATCCCAGTCTCTCTCTTTCAATCTCGCAATCCACCCCCCAGCATAGAAAATGCACATCCAATCTGACAGGAGTAGACTGAAAATATGTATGGCAACATGAAGGCCAAACTCAGTTATAGAGCTTGCAGATGACATAAGTCTGGCAAGAACTGGAGGAAGAGGAGATTGATTAACGTACATAGGAAATAGCAAAGGCCATCCAAATGACAGAGTCATAAAGATGGATGCCACAATAATAATTGATTGTATCCACCATTTAGTGCAAGAAGTTAAACATTAACAATACATCTTGAAGTCCCTGTGTAACCCTGCTGCCATTTTAGGAATAAACACTATATTGTGTTTGTCATTTTTATCATGCCCCTCCCCCAAAAAAAGATAGATGCCAATGGGAAATTGGAGAGTACCAAAGAGAAAGGGCAGAGAGGCTGAGCAGGTGAGTATTCTCAGTATGGAATTTAGGAAGGAAGGAGATACCAAAAGGAAATTAGTCAAGTTCTGAATGCCTTCCATACACTAAGCACTATAATATATGGAAGTAAAGCTTATATCAGACTAATAGCTTACCTAAATATTGCTTGTCTCACAACAGTCCTGTGAGAAAGAAATTCATCATCATTTTACAGATTTTCTTTCAATTCTTCAGACACAAAAATACCAAGTACTGACTAGGGTAAAGAAACTGAGATTTGAAGAGATGAGATAATTTATTCATTACACTAGAGCCTTGAACCCAAGTTTAACTGGTGCTAAGACCCACTTTCTAATACTAAAGTGAGAAGTTTAGAAGTTGAGAAAATAAGAAAAGAACTGATCGAGCCATTCCCAGCACTAATCTTCCTAAAGTTAGGTACAACACCCTAACGTCACATGTAATCCTAGTGAAGGGGATTTTTTTGGCCTTGGTTGGCTCATCACCCTTTGTTGTTGGAGTTTAGGATAAATACTGGGAACAATAGGGATGCTGTCATCTACAAAATGGGTAAAAAGGACAAAGAAGTAGATGATTCAGTAGTGATGAGTAAGGTGATTTGGGTGGAGTACATAAAGGACTTGCAAGATTCTTCTGTTATTGGCAAACTAATAGGCTGTGTATGTTGGAAATTTTGTAAGACTTGATGTCTAAGCATATTCGTAATATGGAAATACTTAAATGATAGTATAAAACAGTATGCTATCTACATCTGCTCTTTCATCACTCACAACTTGTGCTTTAGTTTTCCTCATCCATGTGCTCTTTTTATAAACATATTATTACTGAGGAACCTGTCCCCTCAGCCTTGTTTTTCTCAGAGTCTACAAATTTTCAGGGCTTCCCAAGTTTTTCTCTTTTTTAAAAATATTTTACTTCATGATTTTTATTTCTTTATTATTTTTGGCTGCACTGGGTCTTCATTGTTGCACATGGGATTTCTCTAGTTGTGATGCTTGGACTTCTCATTGAGGTGGCTTCTCTTGCTGCTGAGCACAGCCTCTAGGACACATAGATTTCAGTAGTTGTGGCTCCTGGGCTCTAGAGTACAGGCTCAGCAGTTGTGGCGCAGAGGCTTATTTGCTCCTCAGCATGTGGAATCTTCCAGGATCAGGGACCAAACTTGTGTATCCTGCATTGGCAGGTGGAGTCTTTACCACTGACCACTAGTGAAGCTCCTCAAATTTTTCTCCTATTCCACTTGCACTGCATTTCTGACCCAGCCCCTTAGGGTGACCTTGAAAGAGAGGAGGCATTGTTTTCATCTGTCTTCCTTGTGCACCTTCAGACATTTAACCCACACCCCTAAGATTGTGGGCTCTGCAGCCATTAGAATGTTTCCTTTTTTTATGAAACTTGGAAGTTGGAAAATAACTGTGGGCTCTCATTGGCTGTAATACATGCTTTCTGTTGCCTGGAAAGTAAATAATGGATTAACAGCCATTACAGCAAACCCTTCTGCGACACACCAGCAGGGAAGCAGAAGACTTTTTTCTGTTGAGGTGAGAAAGCTCCAGAAGTCAGGGCAGCGGTGGAGCCAAAGAGGGTCAGATCAGGATGCTCTGCATTCAGGAACCAATTGACTAGGAATCGAAAATGGAAAATGGTACAAAGTTCAGCAAGTTCCTTTGACCTGAACATCTCTTCAGGGCATGCTGAAGAGAAGGTTATAGTGCAGGGGCCAGGGTGGAACTGCTTGATCCATGAATGAAATCCCAGTTACCCTGAGTGGTTCAGGGCCTCTCAAATTCTTCCACCTTAGTGCCCTAAGGGTAGAACCAGTAATCTTCCCCTCCACACACACACTACACTACAAGATTAGGGCCAAAATCCAAAACCAGTCTCTAATAGAAAACTTATTTGAAATCTACTGTTTCCTTTTTAAAATACACATGAATCTGGCATTCCAGCTCTTATTTCATTTGAATCTTATTATTCCCCTTTAGCCTCATAGCTTCCTTCCCATTTTTTCCCTTTCCCCAGCATAAGCAGCCATGTTCATGTGTTTTGGTGTATCTTCTATTGGAGTTGTTCCAGAATGTATTGTTTTCTGTGCATGCATTTTACTTTATGCAAATGATACTTATTACATATCTCCTTTCAGTTCTTATAGTTTTATTTCTCAGCTTTGTCTATGTAAGAACCACCCATGCTCTCTGCATACATCTACCCTGACACTACTCACTGAGGCATTACAACATGTATATCCAGTGTGTGTGTCCACCACATTTTACCTATCCACTTTCCCAGAGATGGATGAACACTCAGATAGCTGCCAACTCCCTACCTCCCTGGGCAGAGATGCAGGGACCATCTTTGTGCATGTCCCCATATGAACCCATATGAACATTTATTTGGGGTACATACCAAGAAGAGAAATGCTGGCCCACAGAGTATGTGTTGTCTTCAGTAGACTAAGTCATGCCAGATTGTTCTCCAGAATGGCTGCACCAGCTGTGACTCCCACCAGCACTGGAGGAGAGTGGGAGACTTTTCCCTCATCCCTCCCCACCCTTCATGTGCATGCTAAGTCGCTTCAGTTGTGTCTGAATCTTTGTGACCCTAAAGACAGTAGTTCTCCAGGCTCCTCTCTCCATGAAGATTCTCCATGTAAGAATACTGGAGTGGGTTGCCCTTTCCTTCTCCAGGGGCTCAACACAAGGATCAAACCCATGTCTCTTGCACCTCCTACGTTGGCAGGTGGGTTCTTTACAATTAGCGCCACCTGGGAAGCCCTCCCATCCTGTAGCAGTATCCAAAATTTCTGATTTTTGTCAACCTGAAAGGTGTGAGAATCCAATGAATATTTTACTCTGCATATTTCAGATTATGATTGATTCATGTTTATATTAAATGACCAATCTGGAGTAAAGTTGATGCACCAAGAATGAAAACTTGTTGTTTCAAGTTCCTTTCCACTGGAAAATCCCTGGCTGGCTTAAAGGGTGCCACGTCCCCATTTTGAAATCTACTGTTTCCTTTTTAAAATACACATGAATCTGGCATTCCAGTTTATTTTTGAATCTTATTATTCCCCTTTAGCCTCATAGCTTCCTTCCCATTTTTCCTTTCCCCAGCATAAGCAGCCATGTTCATGTGTTTTGGTGTATCTTCTATTGGAGTTGTTCCAGAATGTATTGTTTTCTGTGCATGCATTTTACTTTATGCAAATGATACTTATTACATATCTCCTTTCAGTTCTTATAGTTTTATTTCTCAGCTTTGTCTATGTAAGAACCACCCATGCTCTCTGCATACATCTACCCTGACACTACTCACTGAGGCATTACAACATGTATATCCAGTGTGTGTGTCCACCACATTTTACCTATCCACTTTCCCAGAGATGGATGAACACTCAGATAGCTGCCAACTCCCTACCTCCCTGGGCAGAGATGCAGGGACCATCTTTGTGCATGTCCCCATATGAACCCATATGAACATTTATTTGGGGTACATACCAAGAAGAGAAATGCTGGCCCACAGAGTATGTGTTGTCTTCAGTAGACTAAGTCATGCCAGATTGTTCTCCAGAATGGCTGCACCAGCTGTGACTCCCACCAGCACTGGAGGAGAGTGGGAGACTTTTCCCTCATCCCTCCCCACCCTTCATGTGCATGCTAAGTCGCTTCAGTTGTGTCTGAATCTTTGTGACCCTAAAGACAGTAGTTCTCCAGGCTCCTCTCTCCATGAAGATTCTCCATGTAAGAATACTGGAGTGGGTTGCCCTTTCCTTCTCCAGGGGCTCAACACAAGGATCAAACCCATGTCTCTTGCACCTCCTACGTTGGCAGGTGGGTTCTTTACAATTAGCGCCACCTGGGAAGCCCTCCCATCCTGTAGCAGTATCCAAAATTTCTGATTTTTGTCAACCTGAAAGGTGTGAGAATCCAATGAATATTTTACTCTGCATATTTCAGATTATGATTGATTCATGTTTATATTAAATGACCAATCTGGAGTAAAGTTGATGCACCAAGAATGAAGAAGGGTTAAATTAATCTTGTTGTTTCAAGTTCCTTTCACACACCTGGATATACTCTACTCCCTGGCTGGCTTAGGCATGTATCATTTGGGGGGATGTGGTTTTTAGCTGTGTGATCTTGGAAGAATTGCCCTCTTTCTCTGGATCTCTACTTCCTCCTCTATAAAGGAACACTGGATCAGATAATTGCACAGAACCCTTCAAGAGCTAACATTCTGTGATTTAAATGATGTCATCTTGACCCATCAAACACTGCATTATCCCTTCTGTATTAAATGCTCCCTCAACAACAACAACAAGAAAAATTCAGTTCATTTTTCTATGTGGTAGCAACTTCCTCTCCACTAACAGTTCACATCTTTCCCTCCCACTTCTCCCAACCACGGAAGTAAACTGCCTCTTTACACTCTCTCGCTAGCCTGGAACAGAACGACACCAATTTGTTCCTGCTGTTCTTTATTCTCCTGCATAGCATTTGCCCAAATTGCAGACCTATCAAACTTGGCTGCCCCTAGTCAGAACAAGGGGAAGATTAAAAGAGAGACTTGAGCTCAGCCATGTGCCGCTGTAAATATGAAATGCAAAGTAGGCTAATAATATGACATTATAGGCTGACAGTCCCATGGTACTCATCATTCTTGGCATGAAATAAATGCTATTTATGCCCCTATTTTGCTAGGGGGTGAAGTAGAACAAGTCATTTCTAAGCCTTCCCTGATTCAGGGAAAGAAAATTTAAAACCAAACAAGTTGAACTATATGATGTTGCACCTTTTATAGGTTAAAAAAATAAAAAAACAGTTAAATATCAGCAAATTCATATGGATCACCCTAGTACGTGTGGCATAGTCACAAAGTCTCTTAAAATTTCCAGAGGGATCATCAATGATTTCATTAATACTACCCTTGTTCCTTTCTGAGTAAGACTGATAGGGTATCAACAAAGGGGGGTTCACATTAGCCCACCTGGGAAGCCCTCCCATCCTGTAGCAGTATCCAAAATTTCTGATTTTTGTCAACCTGAAAGGTGTGAGAATCCAATGAATATTTTACTCTGCATATTTCAGATTATGATTGATTCATGTTTATATTAAATGACCAATCTGGAGTAAAGTTGATGCACCAAGAATGAAGAAGGGTTAAATTAATCTTGTTGTTTCAAGTTCCTTTCACACACCTGGATATACTCTACTCCCTGGCTGGCTTAGGCATGTATCATTTGGGGGGATGTGGTTTTTAGCTGTGTGATCTTGGAAGAATTGCCCTCTTTCTCTGGATCTCTACTTCCTCCTCTATAAAGGAACACTGGATCAGATAATTGCACAGAACCCTTCAAGAGCTAACATTCTGTGATTTAAATGATGTCATCTTGACCCATCAAACACTGCATTATCCCTTCTGTATTAAATGCTCCCTCAACAACAACAACAAGAAAAATTCAGTTCATTTTTCTATGTGGTAGCAACTTCCTCTCCACTAACAGTTCACATCTTTCCCTCCCACTTCTCCCAACCACGGAAGTAAACTGCCTCTTTACACTCTCTCGCTAGCCTGGAACAGAACGACACCAATTTGTTCCTGCTGTTCTTTATTCTCCTGCATAGCATTTGCCCAAATTGCAGACCTATCAAACTTGGCTGCCCCTAGTCAGAACAAGGGGAAGATTAAAAGAGAGACTTGAGCTCAGCCATGTGCCGCTGTAAATATGAAATGCAAAGTAGGCTAATAATATGACATTATAGGCTGACAGTCCCATGGTACTCATCATTCTTGGCATGAAATAAATGCTATTTATGCCCCTATTTTGCTAGGGGGTGAAGTAGAACAAGTCATTTCTAAGCCTTCCCTGATTCAGGGAAAGAAAATTTAAAACCAAACAAGTTGAACTATATGATGTTGCACCTTTTATAGGTTAAAAAAATAAAAAAACAGTTAAATATCAGCAAATTCATATGGATCACCCTAGTACGTGTGGCATAGTCACAAAGTCTCTTAAAATTTCCAGAGGGATCATCAATGATTTCATTAATACTACCCTTGTTCCTTTCTGAGTAAGACTGATAGGGTATCAACAAAGGAAACCATGGCTTTCTTGATGTTGATTGACTGCACTGGAGAATAAAAGGTTATCCAAGCCAGACTGTGGACTATCCCTTTCCTAGAATATTTTGAGTGTTTTTGGTCCCTGTCACTCACTGTAATCCTGGCTGCAGGACTATTGTGTGAATCAAATGTGATGGTGTTAGGTGAATTTGTTTATCTAGCATCACTAACTCAATGGACATGAATTTGAGCAAATTCTGGGAGATAGTGAAGGACGGGGGCCCTGGCATACGGTGGTCCATGGGGCTACAAAGAGGTGGACATGACTAAGTGACTGAATAACAACAACGAAGCTGGTCTTCTTTCTGATGTTTCATTCTACTTTTAATCATGATCTTGAATAATTTCTAACAACTTCATCTGTGGATCATACTTCAACAATGACATAGGGAGTTTGCTAAAAGACGAGAGCTCTTACATCTGAATCAGCTGACCATTGTTCCCATTATAATTGCATGTGGCACATGCCTTACAAATATTTATTGAGCATCTGTGTGTATCAAGCAAAGCACTACCTCCAACACTGTTCCTAGCAGCCCTCATTTACAAATAGCTTTTTGACTTGGGTTTCACTCCATCACTACCCTCCAAGTTGTCTTCTGCCATGTATGTCAGAACCTATCACAGTCTATCTCAGTGACTTGGAAGTTACTCTGCCTCTCTCTGGAGGATTCTTACCCTGGGGCCAAATGTCAGATCACTTTTGTTAAGAGCCATTTTTTTCTTATTATGACAGGTATTTACTTAATTTGAAGTTAAATGTGATTGCACAAAAAATTATTTTTAATTTTTTCCAGGGAACTCTTTTTATTGTTGCGTACATAATTAATTAAGGTAATTTTTTAAAAAAAGCTGGCTTGGTGACTGTAAACAAAGACCTCCTGGGTGAAGCTTAAATTTTATGTGTTTTGGGGATGTAGATGTTCTATCTGATTTTTCTAAGTTGTTCTATTGTGTGTTTGTTGGTGTTAGGCCTATGAAAGGTCTTGTTATAATTTATTGGTGGCGAAACAATGGATCCTTCTAAAACCAGAGAAACTTAACAAATTATTATAGCTTCCCAGGTGGCACTAATGGTAAAGAACCTATCTGCTATTGCAGGAGACCTAAGAGATGTAGATTTGATCTCTGGGTCAGGAAGATCCCCTGGAGAAGGGCATGGCAACCCACTCTAGTATTCTTTCCTGGAGAACCCCATGGACAGAGAAGCCTGGTGGGTTACAGTCCATAGGGTCACAAATAGTTGGACATGACTAAAATGAGTGTGTGTGTGTGTGTTATATATATATATATATATATATATATATATATATATATATATATATATATATATATATAAATTTCTTACTGAGGTACCTATTCTCCAGTTTCTACCTGTTCTTTAAATGGCTTTTCATTTACCAGCTTCTCTGAGTAAGACACTTGAATTACATGGTGTACTCATTATAGCTGATGGGATCTCAACATCCCCCTCCCCAACCACCTAACTCAGACAACGTTACCTTAATTACTCTTTATAAAAAGCTCACCTTTTAATATCTACAAAAGATATTTTAGAAACTTTCAAGCCCTGGGTTATTGATTACTGACAGCCAGATTTCATAACAACCTATAAATAGGGAACTGAATGAATACAATTATAATCCGCTCAAGAACAAAAAATGAGAGGAGAGGGAGAGAAGATTCTAAAGTCTTCTTGGTTCTTCCAAAGGTCAGCACCATAGAGCAAAAGTGAGATTTCCTACCTGGGAGCTCAGACTTGGTCTAAGCTAGGTATGCCCAGGATCTATGTATAGGGCTTTTATTGTGAGGACTAGAATCTGAAAGTCAGATTTTGCAGTCAGATTCAAATATTGCAGAGTTTACTATAAGGATACCTAAACTTTGAATATCTCTTCTGGCCCCACAAATAGTAAGGAATATGAAAGGTCCTAGGCTTTATAAATTCTAGTTCTCTGCCTTCTTTATGTATGACCAAGTACCTACTATTTTTCTAAGTTGTTCTATTGTGTGTTTGTTGGTGTTAGGCCTATGAAAGGTCTTGTTATAATTTATTGGTGGCGAAACAATGGATCCTTCTAAAACCAGAGAAACTTAACAAATTATTATAGCTTCCCAGGTGGCACTAATGGTAAAGAACCTATCTGCTATTGCAGGAGACCTAAGAGATGTAGATTTGATCTCTGGGTCAGGAAGATCCCCTGGAGAAGGGCATGGCAACCCACTCTAGTATTCTTTCCTGGAGAACCCCATGGACAGAGAAGCCTGGTGGGTTACAGTCCATAGGGTCACAAATAGTTGGACATGACTAAAATGAGTGTGTGTGTGTGTGTGTATATATATATATATATATATATATATATATATATATATAAATTTCTTACTGAGGTACCTATTCTCCAGTTTCTACCTGTTCTTTAAATGGCTTTTCATTTACCAGCTTCTCTGAGTAAGACACTTGAATTACATGGTGTACTCATTATAGCTGATGGGATCTCAACATCCCCCTCCCCAACCACCTAACTCAGACAACGTTACCTTAATTACTCTTTATAAAAAGCTCACCTTTTAATATCTACAAAAGATATTTTAGAAACTTTCAAGCCCTGGGTTATTGATTACTGACAGCCAGATTTCATAACAACCTATAAATAGGGAACTGAATGAATACAATTATAATCCGCTCAAGAACAAAAAATGAGAGGAGAGGGAGAGAAGATTCTAAAGTCTTCTTGGTTCTTCCAAAGGTCAGCACCATAGAGCAAAAGTGAGATTTCCTACCTGGGAGCTCAGACTTGGTCTAAGCTAGGTATGCCCAGGATCTATGTATAGGGCTTTTATTGTGAGGACTAGAATCTGAAAGTCAGATTTTGCAGTCAGATTCAAATATTGCAGAGTTTACTATAAGGATACCTAAACTTTGAATATCTCTTCTGGCCCCACAAATAGTAAGGAATATGAAAGGTCCTAGGCTTTATAAATTCTAGTTCTCTGCCTTCTTTATGTATGACCAAGTACCTACTATTTAGTCAGATAATAGGTTCCATTCCTTACTCTCTCCCTTTCTTTTATTTTTCTTCTTTTTCTTCGATTGAAAAGCCATTCAAAATGTCAACAACATAGACAAGGTTAATGGACATACTGAAATAGCTGTGCACTGTGCTTTTTCTTTCATATGTAGAATATTCTCCATGGTGATAGGAAGATTAGGCAGCAAAACTTTAGGAAAAGCATTAAATGAGGGCTTCTAAAAGCATTAAGGTGACCATTTGCTGGATGGTATTTTTTGGGGTTATAGACTCCCAAACTGAATAGGAAAGCTTTCCTTGGTATAATGAAAATAAAAATAAAAAAATGATCAGTGTGCTTTGCCACTCCCCTGTTGCTTCTGAACCTCTTGCTTCCAGATAGCATTTTTATTAAAATATTAAAGGAAACTAATATTTACTAAATGCCTACAAAGAGGTATTGGGCTAACTACTTTTATATATGGTATCTTATTTAATTCTCCAGTAACTCTAGGAGATTATATTAGGCCCATTTGGAATGAGGAAACTCATGGACAGAGAGATTAGTAACTTGCTCAAAGTCAAGCATGTAGGTAATATCAGAATTGGGAGTGAATCCAGGTCTTTTGAGTCTAAATCCCACATATTATTCTTCCCATACATTGCCTTGCTAATCATGTTTCAATAAAGTTGAACATTTAATACCTTATATAAATGAATAAAAGCTCCCAGCCACAGCCAGAAAGTGTATCAAGTTATCAATGTTTATTTCAACCATATTTTTTCCTTCCAGGGTAGACTGTAACACTTCCTGCAACCCTTAATTTTATGGGTATATGCAGGATTCTGGGGGACTGCCAAATAGTTCTAAAAAATCTTGAAAGTATAGCTTTTTCCACCTAATAGATTTGTGGGATTTGCAGTGACTAAATGAGTTTAACTTTGCAAGTTGAATTCTGTATGAGGCTTCTTCCTGTCTCTATGCAAGTGAAAGTCACGATTCAAATATTGCAGAGTTTACTATAAGGATACCTAAACTTTGAATATCTCTTCTGGCCCCACAAATAGTAAGGAATATGAAAGGTCCTAGGCTTTATAAATTCTAGTTCTCTGCCTTCTTTATGTATGACCAAGTACCTACTATTTAGTCAGATAATAGGTTCCATTCCTTACTCTCTCCCTTTCTTTTATTTTTCTTCTTTTTCTTCGATTGAAAAGCCATTCAAAATGTCAACAACATAGACAAGGTTAATGGACATACTGAAATAGCTGTGCACTGTGCTTTTTCTTTCATATGTAGAATATTCTCCATGGTGATAGGAAGATTAGGCAGCAAAACTTTAGGAAAAGCATTAAATGAGGGCTTCTAAAAGCATTAAGGTGACCATTTGCTGGATGGTATTTTTTGGGGTTATAGACTCCCAAACTGAATAGGAAAGCTTTCCTTGGTATAATGAAAATAAAAATAAAAAAATGATCAGTGTGCTTTGCCACTCCTGTTGCTTCTGAACCTCTTGCTTCCAGATAGCATTTTTATTAAAATATTAAAGGAAACTAATATTTACTAAATGCCTACAAAGAGGTATTGGGCTAACTACTTTTATATATGGTATCTTATTTAATTCTCCAGTAACTCTAGGAGATTATATTAGGCCCATTTGGAATGAGGAAACTCATGGACAGAGAGATTAGTAACTTGCTCAAAGTCAAGCATGTAGGTAATATCAGAATTGGGAGTGAATCCAGGTCTTTTGAGTCTAAATCCCACATATTATTCTTCCCATACATTGCCTTGCTAATCATGTTTCAATAAAGTTGAACATTTAATACCTTATATAAATGAATAAAAGCTCCCAGCCACAGCCAGAAAGTGTATCAAGTTATCAATGTTTATTTCAACCATATTTTTTCCTTCCAGGGTAGACTGTAACACTTCCTGCAACCCTTAATTTTATGGGTATATGCAGGATTCTGGGGGACTGCCAAATAGTTCTAAAAAATCTTGAAAGTATAGCTTTTTCCACCTAATAGATTTGTGGGATTTGCAGTGACTAAATGAGTTTAACTTTGCAAGTTGAATTCTGTATGAAGCTTCTTCCTGTCTCTATGCAAGTGAAAGTCACTTAGTCGTGTCTGACTCTTTGTGACCCCATGGACAAGCCATGGAATTCTACAGGCAAGAATACTGGAGAGGAGTGGCTAGCTGTTCCCTTTTCCAGGGGATCTTCCCAACCTGGGATGGAACCCTAGTCTCCCACATTGCAGGTAGATTCTTTACCATCCAAGCCATCAGAGAAGCCCATTGTCTCTATAATCCCACCTAATCAATATCATTCTTTTCCAGCCAGTTTCAATATCATATATCAACGTAAAATAAGAACGCAACATTTTCAGTAAATGGCTTGCCTGAAGTTAAGCTGTTTTCAGTTTTTTATTGTAAGAGGTTTCTTAGAATGATTATATATGTATTCCTGTTTCCTGTTACTAGAGTCTTATAGTCTTATCTAATTTATTTTTATGATCTTTTCAGTTCATAAAGCAAAGCACATTCAAATTAACTTTCTCATTTCACCCTTAAACCATCTGTGTTGAATAGGTGATTTGTCCAGGGTAATAGTCAGGTCTTCTGATGATCAGTCTCTTGGTATAGTTTCCCTAGCACAAACCAGAAAATGAAGACTACAGAAAATGATAACTGATGTGTGTTGAGGGCTCACTATACACTTGGCAGTATTTTCTTAGCAATTTATTTGTGGTATCTGATTTAATCATCAAAACAATTATGTGAGGTACTTTTATTTTCCTTATATTATAGACAACAACTAAGGCACTGAGAGGATAGGTATGTTAATTATGATCACATAGCAAATGAGCAGCAGTGGTTAGATCTCAACCCAGGGAGACTGATGTTAGCACCCAGATTCTTAACCAGCATCTGCAGCTACACCCCTGACACACTGAATGCTTGGTAAGAAAGAAGGGTATACATAAACATTTTACTAAGATTTTCTTATTGCTCAATTGGATTCTCAAAATTAATTTTTAATTTTATGCTTAAAATAAATTGTATTATCTATATTATCTTTATATAATTTAATATATGTATAGATGCAATGTGTAATTTTTATGGATGTGGTGATCATAATCTGCAAGCTTATTTTTCCCTGTTTCTTTTTGCTTAGTTCTACCTTCTCTTTTTTTCTTTCCATCACATAATCCATGTTAGCCTTAGACTATATCATTCCATGTTTTCTCTTGCTCATACACACACACATACACACACACGTGTGTGTGTGTGTGTATATATATATATATATATATATATATATATATGGGACTTTGTTATTTATGGAATCATATTGTACATACTTCTTTGCATCTATTCTAAATAAAGGGTACTTTTTGGAACTCTACATTCTCTGGGAACTCTGGGATAACATTACTACATTAGTTTTAATCGCTATATATTATTCTGTGGAGTGGATATGTGATCATTTATTCAGCCTTCCTTACAGTAGGGAGAATTCTCTACTTTGTTTTCATTTTTATCAGTATAAACAGCATTGAAATAAGCATGCCTGTTGCTGTCTGGTCACTAAGTCATGTCCAACAGTTATATATATGCATTGATTACAGTGGAATAAGCTGTAAGGAATGGGACTGCTGAGTTAAGGAGTAATATTTTCTGTCATTAGATATTTTTAGATTACTTTCCAAAAGAGTTGCAGCACTTCATATATTTCTACCAGAAATGTATGAGTGTTATTAGTCTTCATTTTGCCAGTATGATGGATTTAAATTATTTTCTAATTATCACTGAATTTGCATATCCCTGACTGCTAGTGAACTCTTTAGTTTTTACTCTTCTATGAGTTGATTATTCATTACCAGTGCCCATTTTTCTATTTGTCCAATTTTAAAAGAGTTCTCTTTTATTCATAATAATCTGTCCACCAATAGTAGTTTATAGTATTTTTTGTTTATATTTTGCTATATAGAAGCTTATAATTTTAAATGATCAAATATTTCTATCTTTTGATCTAAAACTTTTAGCTTTCCTAGATTTCCAAGCTATTCTATAGATGATAACATACTATACCCTAGCTTTCTCATAGGATTTTTTATTGTATTATTGTTATTATTTTATTAAGATATAATTCAAATCCATAGAATTCTTTTAAACTGTACAGGTATAATGTTTCAAAAGTTCATTGATATTGTAGTTTATTCCTTTTTATGACTAAATAAATATACCATTGCATGGGTTTTGTTAATATATGAATGCAAGGTTTTCTGTGAACATCTTTTCAGTTTTTTTGGGTATATAGCTAGAAGTATTTAGAAATTGCTAAGTCATATGGAAACTCAATGTTTACTGTTTTGAGGAATTGTAAAACTTTTTTCTAAAGCAGCAGGGTATATATTGCCACCCATCAGCAGTGTATACGGTTTAGTTGCTCAGTCGTGTCCGACTCTTTGTGACTCCATGGACCCCGTTGCCTTTTTTCCAGGCTCCTCTGTCCATGGAATTTTAATCGCTATATATTATTCTGTGGAGTGGATATGTGATCATTTATTCAGCCTTCCTTACAGTAGGGAGAATTCTCTACTTTGTTTTCATTTTTATCAGTATAAACAGCATTGAAATAAGCATGCCTGTTGCTGTCTGGTCACTAAGTCATGTCCAACAGTTATATATATGCATTGATTACAGTGGAATAAGCTGTAAGGAATGGGACTGCTGAGTTAAGGAGTAATATTTTCTGTCATTAGATATTTTTAGATTACTTTCCAAAAGAGTTGCAGCACTTCATATATTTCTACCAGAAATGTATGAGTGTTATTAGTCTTCATTTTGCCAGTATGATGGATTTAAATTATTTTCTAATTATCACTGAATTTGCATATCCCTGACTGCTAGTGAACTCTTTAGTTTTTACTCTTCTATGAGTTGATTATTCATTACCAGTGCCCATTTTTCTATTTGTCCAATTTTAAAAGAGTTCTCTTTTATTCATAATAATCTGTCCACCAATAGTAGTTTATAGTATTTTTTGTTTATATTTTGCTATATAGAAGCTTATAATTTTAAATGATCAAATATTTCTATCTTTTGATCTAAAACTTTTAGCTTTCCTAGATTTCCAAGCTATTCTATAGATGATAACATACTATACCCTAGCTTTCTCATAGGATTTTTTATTGTATTATTGTTATTATTTTATTAAGATATAATTCAAATCCATAGAATTCTTTTAAACTGTACAGGTATAATGTTTCAAAAGTTCATTGATATTGTAGTTTATTCCTTTTTATGACTAAATAAATATACCATTGCATGGGTTTTGTTAATATATGAATGCAAGGTTTTCTGTGAACATCTTTTCAGTTTTTTTGGGTATATAGCTAGAAGTATTTAGAAATTGCTAAGTCATATGGAAACTCAATGTTTACTGTTTTGAGGAATTGTAAAACTTTTTTCTAAAGCAGCAGGGTATATATTGCCACCCATCAGCAGTGTATACGGTTTAGTTGCTCAGTCGTGTCCGACTCTTTGTGACTCCATGGACTGTTGCCTGCCAGGCTCCTCTGTCCATGGAATTTTCCAGGCAAGAATACTGGGGTGGGTTGTCATTTACTTCTCCAGGGGATCTTCCTGACCCAGGGATCAAACTCTGGTCTCTTACGTCTCTTGCACTGCAGGCAGTTTCTTTACCGTCTGAGCCAGCAGTGTATACGGATTCTAATTTGTCAATGTATGTTATTGTCTGTCTTTTTGACAGGCACATCTAATAGATATAAAGTGGTATCACATTGTGATTTTGATTTGCATTTCCCTGAAGACAAATGATATTGAGCATCTTTTCATGTGGTTGTTGACCATTTCTATATTGTCTTTGTATCAATGTCTATTCAGATCCTTTGACCATTTTCAATTCTGTTATTTGTCTTTTTATTATTGTTTTTTTCTCCACATCTCTAGCCCTTGGTAACCATTGTTCTACTCCATTTCTATTTGACTTACTACTGCTTTTTAGATTCTGTATATACATTTATACCATGTAGTATTTTTCTTTGTCTGGCTTACTTCACATAGCATTATGCCCTCAAGGTCCATTCATTTTGTCAGTCATTGCAAGATATCCTTATTTCTTATGGCTGAATAATATACCATTATAAGTATGTATGTGTGTATACCTCATTTTCCTTATTCATTTATATGTTGATGGACACAGGTTGTTTCCATATCTTGACTACTGTAAATAATGCTGCAGTGAACATGGGGGTGCAGATATCAGTTTGATATGTTTTATTCATTTCTTTTGGAAATACACCCTGCAGTGGGATTGCTGGATCATACAGTAGTCTATTTTTAATTTTTTGAGAGACCTTTGTATTGTTTTCCATAGTTTTCCTTTTTTCCACATCCTCACCAGCATTTATTATCTCCTGCCTTTTTAATGGTAGCCATTCTGACAGGTATGAGAAAATATCTTGTGGTTTTGATTTGCAGTTCCCTGATGCTTAGTGATGTTGAACACCTTTTCATGTACCTACTGGCCATTTGTCAGACTTCCCTGGTGGTTCAGTGGTAAAGAATCCGCCTCTAATGCAGGACACTGCTGGAAGTGGAGGAGAATGGGTTCAAGCCCTGGGTTGGGAAGATCCCTAGAGAAGGAAATGGCAACCCATTCCAGTAATCTTGCCTAGAGAATCCCATGGACAAAGGTGGGCTCCAGTCAATGGGGTCGCAAGAGTCAGACACAACTTAGCATCTAAACCACCACCAATGGCCATTTGTCTCTCTCACTCTTTTTTTTTCTTTAAATTTTGACTTTTTGTTTTTTTTGCCCCTTTTTTTTATTTACTTATTGTCATCCATCTTTATTTTTGCCTTGTGGGCCTCTGTTCGTGGCCTTGTGGGCCCGTTCGGGCCTTGTGATTTTGATTTGCATTTCCCTGAAGACAAAGGGCATCTTTTCATGTGGTTGTTGACCAAATGGTCTCATTCAGATCCTTTGACCATTTTCAATTCTGTTATTTGTCTTTTTATTATTGTTTTTTTCTCCACATCTCTAGCCCTTGGTAACCATTGTTCTACTCCATTTCTATTTGACTTACTACTGCTTTTTAGATTCTGTATATACATTTATACCATGTAGTATTTTTCTTTGTCTGGCTTACTTCACATAGCATTATGCCCTCAAGGTCCATTCATTTTGTCAGTCATTGCAAGATATCCTTATTTCTTATGGCTGAATAATATACCATTATAAGTATGTATGTGTGTATACCTCATTTTCCTTATTCATTTATATGTTGATGGACACAGGTTGTTTCCATATCTTGACTACTGTAAATAATGCTGCAGTGAACATGGGGGTGCAGATATCAGTTTGATATGTTTTATTCATTTCTTTTGGAAATACACCCTGCAGTGGGATTGCTGGATCATACAGTAGTCTATTTTTAATTTTTTGAGAGACCTTTGTATTGTTTTCCATAGTTTTCCTTTTTTCCACATCCTCACCAGCATTTATTATCTCCTGCCTTTTTAATGGTAGCCATTCTGACAGGTATGAGAAAATATCTTGTGGTTTTGATTTGCAGTTCCCTGATGCTTAGTGATGTTGAACACCTTTTCATGTACCTACTGGCCATTTGTCAGACTTCCCTGGTGGTTCAGTGGTAAAGAATCCGCCTCTAATGCAGGACACTGCTGGAAGTGGAGGAGAATGGGTTCAAGCCCTGGGTTGGGAAGATCCCTAGAGAAGGAAATGGCAACCCATTCCAGTAATCTTGCCTAGAGAATCCCATGGACAAAGGTGGGCTCCAGTCAATGGGGTCGCAAGAGTCAGACACAACTTAGCATCTAAACCACCACCAATGGCCATTTGTCTCTCTCACTCTTTTTTTTTCTTTAAATTTTGACTTTTTGTTTTTTTGGCCTCTTTTATTTATTTACTTATTGTCATCCATCTTTATTCTTTGGCCTGTGTGGGCCTCTGATTGCAGTGGCCTCTCTCGTTGCAGAGCACCAGTTCTGGGCCCATGCACTCCAGAGCGCCAGTTCCTAATTAGACACACTGGTTCAGCCACTCCGCAGCATGTGGGATCTTCCTGGGCCAGGGATAGAACCAGTGCCCTTTGCACTGTAAGGTGGACTCTTTACCCACTGGACCACCAGGAAAGCCCTTAAATTTTGACCTCTTTTATTGATTTTTTATTTATTTATTTTTGTCCATCTTAATTCTTTGGCCTATGTGGGTTCCCATTGCAGTGGCCTCTCTCATTGCAGAGCACCAGCTCTGGGTACATACGCTCCAGAGCCCTGGCTTGTAATTAGACACAACGGTTCAGTCACTCCATGGCACATGAGATCCTCCCGGGCTAGGGGTCAAACCAGTGCCCATTGCACTGCAAAGTGGAGTCCTTATGCACTGAACTACCAGAGAAGTCTCTTTTTTATTATTGATATTTAAATATACTAGAAACTTTCTAGATACATGATTTGCAAATATCTTCCCATTATATAGGTTATTTTTTTCACTTTCTTGATACTAAGTTTAGTTTTGATGAAATTGAATTTACCTAGTTTTTGTTGTTGTTGTTGTTGTTAAATATTTTTGGTATCACAGCTAAGAAAGCATTGCCAAATTTAAAGCACAAAGATTTGCACCTGTGTTTCCTTCTAAAAGTTTTATCATTTTAGTACTTACATTTAGGTCTTTGAATCATTTTCAGTTAATTTCAGTATATGGTGAGTAGTTAAATTCATTCTTCTGCATGTAGATATTCCAGTTGTTTTTCCACTCAAAAGTCTTGGTATCCATTCTAAAATCAGTTGATGTTAAATGTTGGGGTTTATTTCTAGACTTTATACTGCCAGTAATCTTGCCTAGAGAATCCCATGGACAAAGGTGGGCTCCAGTCAATGGGGTCGCAAGAGTCAGACACAACTTAGCATCTAAACCACCACCAATGGCCATTTGTCTCTCTCACTTTTTTTCTTTAAATTTTGACTTTTTGTTTTTTTGGCCTCTTTTATTTATTTACTTATTGTCATCCATCTTTATTCTTTGGCCTGTGTGGGCCTCTGATTGCAGTGGCCTCTCTCGTTGCAGAGCACCAGTTCTGGGCCCATGCACTCCAGAGCGCCAGTTCCTAATTAGACACACTGGTTCAGCCACTCCGCAGCATGTGGGATCTTCCTGGGCCAGGGATAGAACCAGTGCCCTTTGCACTGTAAGGTGGACTCTTTACCCACTGGACCACCAGGAAAGCCCTTAAATTTTGACCTCTTTTATTGATTTTTTATTTATTTATTTTTGTCCATCTTAATTCTTTGGCCTATGTGGGTTCCCATTGCAGTGGCCTCTCTCATTGCAGAGCACCAGCTCTGGGTACATACGCTCCAGAGCCCTGGCTTGTAATTAGACACAACGGTTCAGTCACTCCATGGCACATGAGATCCTCCCGGGCTAGGGGTCAAACCAGTGCCCATTGCACTGCAAAGTGGAGTCCTTATGCACTGAACTACCAGAGAAGTCTCTTTTTTATTATTGATATTTAAATATACTAGAAACTTTCTAGATACATGATTTGCAAATATCTTCCCATTATATAGGTTATTTTTTTCACTTTCTTGATACTAAGTTTAGTTTTGATGAAATTGAATTTACCTAGTTTTTGTTGTTGTTGTTGTTGTTAAATATTTTTGGTATCACAGCTAAGAAAGCATTGCCAAATTTAAAGCACAAAGATTTGCACCTGTGTTTCCTTCTAAAAGTTTTATCATTTTAGTACTTACATTTAGGTCTTTGAATCATTTTCAGTTAATTTCAGTATATGGTACCGAGTAGTTAAATTCATTCTTCTGCATGTAGATATCCAGTTGTCCCAGCACAATTTACTGAAAAGACTAATCTTTCTTCCACTCAAAAGTCTTGGTATCCATTCTAAAATCAGTTGATGTTAAATGTTGGGGTTTATTTCTAGACTTTTCAAATACATTGCTTTCATTTGTATGTCTCTTTTATGTCAAACCACACAGTCTTAATCACTATAACTTTGTGGTAAGCTTTCAAATATAGAAGTAGCTTTGCAGTGAATTGTCCAGCTTTGCCCTTTTACACGATTGTTTTGGCTATTCTGGATCTCATAGGAATTTCAGGATCAGCTTGTCAGTTTCTACAAAAACAGAAAAGCTTTGGAAGGGAGTGAGTTAAATCTGTACATAAATTTGGTAGTATTGCGATCTTGTTAATATTGTGTTTCACTTCATGAACATGGGCTATCTTTCCATTTATTTATATCTTCTTTAATTTCTTTCAACAATATTTTGTAATTTTCAGTGTACAAATCTTGTTAAATTCATTACTAAATTTTTTTGATGCTATTGTAAATGGAATTGTTTTCTTCCATTTCTGGGTTGCCTATTTCTAGTGTATATATATAGAATTTTTCTCTGTGTTGATCATGTATCTTGCAACTTTGCTAAATTTATATTAGCTTTAATATTATTTTTGTGGACTCTTTAGGACTTTCTAGATACATGATTTGCAAATATCTTCCCATTATATAGGTTATTTTTTTCACTTTCTTGATACTAAGTTTAGTTTTGATGAAATTGAATTTACCTAGTTTTTGTTGTTGTTGTTGTTGTTAAATATTTTTGGTATCACAGCTAAGAAAGCATTGCCAAATTTAAAGCACAAAGATTTGCACCTGTGTTTCCTTCTAAAAGTTTTATCATTTTAGTACTTACATTTAGGTCTTTGAATCATTTTCAGTTAATTTCAGTATATGGTACCGAGTAGTTAAATTCATTCTTCTGCATGTAGATATCCAGTTGTCCCAGCACAATTTACTGAAAAGACTAATCTTTCTTCCACTCAAAAGTCTTGGTATCCATTCTAAAATCAGTTGATGTTAAATGTTGGGGTTTATTTCTAGACTTTTCAAATACATTGCTTTCATTTGTATGTCTCTTTTATGTCAAACCACACAGTCTTAATCACTATAACTTTGTGGTAAGCTTTCAAATATAGAAGTAGCTTTGCAGTGAATTGTCCAGCTTTGCCCTTTTACACGATTGTTTTGGCTATTCTGGATCTCATAGGAATTTCAGGATCAGCTTGTCAGTTTCTACAAAAACAGAAAAGCTTTGGAAGGGAGTGAGTTAAATCTGTACATAAATTTGGTAGTATTGCGATCTTGTTAATATTGTGTTTCACTTCATGAACATGGGCTATCTTTCCATTTATTTATATCTTCTTTAATTTCTTTCAACAATATTTTGTAATTTTCAGTGTACAAATCTTGTTAAATTCATTACTAAATTTTTTTTTTGATGCTATTGTAAATGGAATTGTTTTCTTCCATTTCTGGGTTGCCTATTTCTAGTGTATATATATAGAATTTTTCTCTGTGTTGATCATGTATCTTGCAACTTTGCTAAATTTATATTAGCTTTAATATTATTTTTGTGGACTCTTTAGGACTTTCTACATACAAGATGATGTTGTCTGCAAACAGAAATAGTTTTCACTTCTTCCTTTCCAATATGGATGCCTTTTATTTCTTTTACTTGTCTTTTTCCTATATTTCTCTATGAATACCCATTTTTTTGTGTTAAATTGATATTTTCTAATGTATTTATTTCCTTGTCAGTTATGTTAGCATTTTTTGAGTTAATATCTTAGAGATTTCACAATTATCTTCATTCAGAAGAATTTTGATTGGATTAATATCAACTTAGCTTTAATTGTATGCAAAATCTTTTTGAATACTATTTTATAAAATTTTAAAATTTTTTGCTGATATAAAATGGATTAGAGAGTCTCCCATTGGTTTCTATAGCCTGAAATCATTTACATAACATAGGGATATTTAACTTATTTGTAGCCCCTGTTTCCTGGAAGGGTTAATTTTCAGTGGTAACACATTTACCTTTTCAATATTTTTTTCTGATATTTGATCTATTTAAGTTTCTCCCTTCATTTTGGGTCAGTTTTGGAAAGATCTTCAATTGTTGTGTCATAAGTTTCATCATTCTCTTTTTATGTCTATTTTGGTCCTCTCTCTTCCTGAGACAGAAACATCAAAAATTCATTTCCCCCACCAAAAAAAAACCTTTGGATTTATTTGCTCTTTCAATAAAAAATTACTTACTTTTATTAATAGCTTTTATCTCTGTTTTCTTAAAACTTGTTTTTCTACATTTTGAAGATGAGTAAATTACTTTTCTTCTGTGATGAAGACATTTAATACTACATGCTTTCCTATGACTACAGTTTTCAGTGTTTCATAAATCTTACTGTAAAGTGTTCTCCTTTCCATGTCTTCTAGGTATTTTATAATTTTCTTTCATATCATCTTTCATCCAAAGGTTATCTAGGAATGTTTCTTAATTTAGTTTCTGAGTCATTAAGATTTTTGTGTCCAATTTCTTATCTCTAATATTTTTGAATTATGATCAAAGACCTCAACCAGTAAAATCCTTTTTTCATTGTTTTATGATTTTCCTTGAGGCCAAGTACCCTCATTAATTTTGTTAATGTTCCATGGACTTAACAAAGAAGATATGTCCTCTGTTTGAGAAATGTAGGTTCCTATATATAGTCAAGTCTGATTGATTGTTTTCTTCTGTTGCTCTAAATTAAATTTTAGAATTTAATTAAAATTTTTTGGCTTACTAGAGCAGTCTGATCTGAGAAAGGTATACATATGATCTCCAACTATAATTTTATTTTATAAAGCTTTTCTTTATTTCTAATACTTACTGTTTTGTGTAGTTTTTTTACATACAAACATTTGATTTTTAGGATTGTTTTAATATCCCTCTTATTCCATTTTGTACATTAAATCTTGCATTCACTTTGGCATCATTATTGCCAGTTCTGCCTTTTCATTTTATCACTACTACCACTTTCACCATGACTCTTAGATTTTGCTTATATTATTTAGTGCTTTTTGTTCTAAACTTCTTTTGCCACAAGCCACGTGTGACCTTTTAAATTTAACATAATGACGTAAATCAAAATAAAAATTCAGTAACTCAGTTGTTTTAGCCACATACCAAGCACTCAGTAGCCACGCACAGCTAAGGGCTACTATATTGAGCAGAACAGATAGACAGCATGTTCCTCATTATAGGAAATTCTAGTGGAAAGCATTGTTCTAGACCTGGGACTGGCAAACTTTCTCTATAGGACAAATAGTAAACACATTAGGGACTTCCCTGGTGGTCCAGTGGGTAAGGACACCGCCTTGCAGTGCAAGGGGTGCCAGTTCGATCCCTGGCCTGGGAAGATCTCACGTGCTGCGGAGTGGCTGGACTGATGTGTCCAATTACCGAGCCAGAGCTCTGGAGCGCATGCGCCCAGAGCCGGTGCTCTGCGACAACAGAGGCCACCGCGATGGGAGGCCCACATGGGCCAAAGAACAAAGACGGATGAAAATAGAGAAATGAAAGACCAATAGAAGTGGCCCGCCCGCTCCCCTCCCTCCCCAACCCCACCCTCACCAAAATAAATAAATAAATAAATAAATCTTTTAAAAAAAAATAGTAAACACATTAGGTTTGACAGACCTTGTTATCTTTACTGCAGCTATCCAGCTCTGCTTTTCGTGTAAATTAGAGATAATACATACATGAATGAGTATAGCTAATACATATATGAATGAGTATAGCTGTGTTCCAGTAAAACTTTATTTACGTATCCTAGAACTTAATTTCTGATATTTTTCACATATCAGGAAACATTCTTCTTTTGATATTTTTCAAATTTAAGCATGTAAAATCTTTCTTAGCTCACAGGCTATACAAAAATAGATGACAAGTCAGATATGACAGGTGGGCTATAGTTTGCCAGCCCCTAATCTAGACTGTCTTAGAGTATGTCCCTTTTAGGTTGACTCCTTATTAAACATCTTAAACATTCCCAGGCCATCTATCCTAATGTATGTACACCAATTCATCTCTTAGTAATGAACATCTTCTGCTTCACTTTATTTACAGAATTGGATAGATGGAAACTTGTCCTTTTTTATTCCTGAAAATGTTTTCTATCCTGCACTTGAATGCCCTTCAAGTTCTCAACTGCTCTTATTCTTTAAGTTTTCATCTGTCCCTTCCAGCAACCCTACTTCACTGAGCATATATTCCATTTGTTTTGCTTGCTTTTCCTCTCTCTAGCTGGTGGATACCCTACAATGTGGTTGTTACTTTTCACTGTCATTTCTTTCGGATTCTGATAGGTAGCACGTCCTACATGACAGCAGCTCTGTGGTGAAGGCGAAGTGTTCTCTACCCCTGTAAGCCAGGAATTAGAGAAGCAGGTAGGGAGTATAGAAGTGCATATTGAGTCAGTTAGAAGAATCCTCTTTGTGTTCTTGTGTTCTTCATGCCCTCCTAGACTCAGGAGGGAAGGAAAGACATAGGTCACTTCTTTAGTTTCTTTTCAGATTTTTAGGAGGCAGGGAGACCTGTCAATCTCATATAAGGCCAATATCAGCCCTCTCCACAGAGATTCACAGCTCTGTAAAATCAAGGTCTCTAACCATTTACATCCTTCACCCTAGAGGATCCATGATACTGGTCTTCATACACTTATATAGTATTCAGGGAGGAAAGAAAGTCCTATATCAGTTTTCTTACTAGCACCTAAGAAAGTGAAAGTTGCTCAGTCATTTTCAACTCTTTGCAACCCATGAACAAGCCATGGTATTCTCCAAGCAAGAATACCAGTGTGGGTAGCCTTTCCCTTCTCCAGGCGATCTTCCTAACCTAGAGATTGAACCCAGGTCTCCTGCATTGCCGGTAGATTCTTTACCATCTGAGCCACCAAGGAAGCCCTAAGAAGGCCTTGCTAATAGTTAGCTGCCTATGGTATGCATTTTGCTCAGTACTCATATAGTACCTATTTTGCTCAGAAGAAGCATATAGGCTTGCAGTTAGCAATTAAAGAGAAAGGTCCGATGTATTCAGTTCACCCTGTTCCCAGAGTCCTCTTCTATTAAAACTTAAGCAGATCAGTTTGTTATCAGTTTATTATATGTATTTTACTGTAACACAGTCACTAGACTCTAAATGAAATTTTTCTGTGTCTCAAGAACACAATTAGAAATAATTAAACAAAGCATGGCTAACAGAAACTCAATTTATGTTGGTAACTTGAAGATGAATTCAGATGTCCTATGAAATATGTTATTTAGCTTATCCTAATCCATTTACGGATATGTTGATTTCATTTTGCTTGCTTTTCCTCTCTCTAGCTGGTGGATACCCTACAATGTGGTTGTTACTTTTCACTGTCATTTCTTCGGATTCTGATAGGTAGCACGTCCTACATGACAGCAGCTCTGTGGTGAAGGCGAAGTGTTCTCTACCCCTGTAAGCCAGGAATTAGAGAAGCAGGTAGGGAGTATAGAAGTGCATATTGAGTCAGTTAGAAGAATCCTCTTTGTGTTCTTGTGTTCTTCATGCCCTCCTAGACTCAGGAGGGAAGGAAAGACATAGGTCACTTCTTTAGTTTCTTTTCAGATTTTTAGGAGGCAGGGAGACCTGTCAATCTCATATAAGGCCAATATCAGCCCTCTCCACAGAGATTCACAGCTCTGTAAAATCAAGGTCTCTAACCATTTACATCCTTCACCCTAGAGGATCCATGATACTGGTCTTCATACACTTATATAGTATTCAGGGAGGAAAGAAAGTCCTATATCAGTTTTCTTACTAGCACCTAAGAAAGTGAAAGTTGCTCAGTCATTTTCAACTCTTTGCAACCCATGAACAAGCCATGGTATTCTCCAAGCAAGAATACCAGTGTGGGTAGCCTTTCCCTTCTCCAGGCGATCTTCCTAACCTAGAGATTGAACCCAGGTCTCCTGCATTGCCGGTAGATTCTTTACCATCTGAGCCACCAAGGAAGCCCTAAGAAGGCCTTGCTAATAGTTAGCTGCCTATGGTATGCATTTTGCTCAGTACTCATATAGTACCTATTTTGCTCAGAAGAAGCATATAGGCTTGCAGTTAGCAATTAAAGAGAAAGGTCCGATGTATTCAGTTCACCCTGTTCCCAGAGTCCTCTTCTATTAAAACTTAAGCAGATCAGTTTGTTATCAGTTTATTATATGTATTTTACTGTAACACAGTCACTAGACTCTAAATGAAATTTTTCTGTGTCTCAAGAACACAATTAGAAATAATTAAACAAAGCATGGCTAACAGAAACTCAATTTATGTTGGTAACTTGAAGATGAATTCAGATGTCCTATGAAATATGTTATTTAGCTTATCCTAATCCATGTTGTACGGATATGTTGATTTCATTTAATTAATTTTTTAAAACTTTTTTTTTTTTAAATTTTGGCCTCTTTTATTGGTCCTTCATTTATTTATTTTCATCCATTTTACTTCTTTGGCCTTTGTGGGCCTCCCATCACAGTGGCCCCTCTCGTTGCAGAGCACCAGCTCTAGGCACATGCACTCCAGAGCGCTGGCTCCTAATTGGACACACTGGTCCAGCCACTGCACGGCATGTGGGATTTTCCTGTGCCAGGGATCAAAGCAGTGCCCCTTGTACTGCAAGGCGGACTCTTTACCCACTGGACCACCAGGGAAGCCCTCATTTCATTAATTAATTTTTGAATTAATTTTTGAATATAATAGAATGTTACCTATTAGAATTCATCTAGTCCAATGTTGAACTTCCCTGGTGGCTCAGTGGTAAAGAACCCACCTGCCGGGCTTCCCATGGTGGTCCAGTGGGTAAGGACACCGCCTTGCAGTGCAAGGGGCGCCGGTTTGATCCCTGGCCTGGGAAGATCCCACGTGCCGCGGAGCGGCTGGACCGATGTGTCCAATTACCGAGCCGGAGCTCTGGAGCGCATGCGCCCAGAGCCGGTGCTCTGCGACAACAGAGGCCGCCGCGATGAGAGGCCCACAGGAGCCTAAGAGCAAAGATGGATGAAAACGGATAAATGAAAGACCAATAGAAGTGGCCCGCCCGCTCCCCTCACTCCCCAACCCAATCCCTGCCCTAAAAAAAAAAAAAATTAAAAAAAAAAAAAAAAGAACCCACCTGCCAATGCAAGGGATGTGGGTTTGATGCCTGGTTCAGGAAGATTCCCTGGAGGAGGAAATGGCAACCTGTTCCAGTATTCTTACCTGGGAAATATCATGGACAGAGGAGCCTGGCAGGCTACAGTCCATGGGATTGCAAAGGAGTCAGACATGTCCTAGCGACTAAACAACCAAGTCCAATCTCTTTGGCAGATTAGATAACTGAGACCTGAAGACTTTAAGTGATTTTGTTCAGAGCCAAGAATAGAAACCTCAATCCCATGGTTCCTATTGTAATGTCATTTATATTATATCCTTCTGGGAATAAAAACTTTCAAGCAGCTTTAAGCCAACATCTCTGAAAATTAAAGATTTGTTAATAGAGTGATCTTAGTAATGGCAGGGAAGTGTTAATAGGATTATCTATTCTATTATCATTTTAGATTTTAAAGAATATAGTTCCTTCTTCCAAGATAAATTTCCCATGCCATGATTGTAGATAATTATAAATCAACCAATAAATCAATATAAATATAAGCCAATTTATGTATATGAGAAATAGTCTAGGAGCTGATCAGGCAAAAAAATATGTAATATGATCACCTGGCAGCCGAACACCACAATGAGGCAAAAGCAGCCTAGATGCTAAATCTATGCCCAACTGACCCTTCATTCAGGATGTTCTTTCTAATTTGTCTCCACTGGAAGTGAGCAGTGAGATCTTTTTCCATCCCACATAGCTTATCACTGGCTCCCCTATCATCTGTGGGTGTGTGTACTTACCTTATCTTCTTGGCTCTGGGGGAAGGGCTGAACTTATTTGTACAGCTCCAGTGACAGGAATATAAGGACTGCTCATCAAATGTCTCTTGAATGCCTAAATGAGATTCAATTCCTGGAAGCAGTTCCCACTTGTGGACACATAGAAGGTACTCAATAAATATGCATGTAACGGAATATATATGTGTGTGTGTGTATGTATGTCATGGCTCTTGTGTGTTTATATTCTGAGAGTCAATGTTACTGAAGAAAAAATATATCCAGCGTAAGACTTCATATATAAGTAACATATGCACGTTCTAGATATTAAGAGATCTTGAAAGAGAGAAAGAACTCTGTGGGTTGAAGACATCAAAGGCTTCATGGGAGCAAGAGAGTTTGAACTCATCCCCAAAGGAAGAATCAGATTCACAGGATAATCATATCCTATGTTGTCCAAACCAGGACACTTTGAGAGTGAAAGGCGTTACCTTTAATTACTATATCAGGATAATCAGTATAAACTGAGATTTTTTCGAGGCAAATGTAGAGAAAAGTTCCCCATATTCATAGAAGGAGAAAGGTGAGTTTAGGACATTCTAAATGAAGGAGATACAAAGGAAAATACAAAGATAAGGATGAACGACATGTGTTCTAGATTTAAAAAGACAGATGGTTTGTGCAAGGCAGATGTAAGAAACAAGATTGAAAAGAGCCTTGGATGCTAAGAATTTTATTCCATGAAAATAAGAACCATTTAAGCAAAGATGATTTTCAAAATGTTTAACAACCAGCATGGCATGGGGCCTAATGATGAGATGAGCAAGGCCATAACAGTGCATATCAGCTGAATGGCAATTGTGCATTTGAGATATGGGACAAGAGAGTGACATGATGAAATTGGTATGTCAGGAAAATGAGTATAATAGTAATATGCAGGATCAACACAGAAGAGGGCAGGGACCAACAAATATGTTTTGTGAATGGCAAAGTTAGTATATTATTTAGGCCATATGGTCTCTGTTGAAACTATGCAACTCTGCCATTGTAGTCTGAAATCAGCATTAGTTAATATGTAAACAAGTAAGTGTGACTGTATGTGAATACAATTTCATGTGTCAAGAAACATGTCAGGATGGATCTGGCCTGTGGCTTGTTGTCTTCCAGGCTTTGAATTAAAGGTAGAGAGACTGGTTAAATGACAGTTTAATATTTCAAGCCCTTCACCTGGGTTAGGTTTGTAATAGAGAGAATCACCAAATATTAAATAGTTAGAGTTGTCTGAATAGTTTGGGTAAAAATTCATCTTTAGCAGTCTGAAACAGCCAAATAATTGAGGATAAAGCATTGTTACCTATATTATCCAGATTGCTTCTCCCTTTTGTTCTCTGTCCATGAACCTAAGTCCGAACCTTCAGAAAGTATGTGCCTATGTACATACCAGAGGAACTGAATGAATAAAAGCAACCAATGAACTCAATCACCAGGTTGACTAAAATTTTCACTAAACTTGTTATGACTCCAATGAAGATTATGAAGAGATGGCTATAAAATGAATGAATCATATGCTGAGGGATTATCAGGTACCAAGAATTAGCCAGACAAAGGGTTGAAAGACCTGAGAAGCTATAGTACCTTTGAAACAAAGACTCAGGGGAATATTAGTTCAGTCTTAGGGGAACAAAGTAACTTTCAGAATTAAAGGAAAGGAGCAAGTAAGAATATCTTCAATGCCCCTAATTGAGCATTGTGTCATATGAATTGAAATAAAGAAAACTGATATTTTCAAACACTTGATATGTGCACATGGACGTAGTTAGCAGAAGGCAATACCATTACTGATATATGATTGTGTGCAAAAACTGCAATTGTCTAGTGACACCCAGGTGTAGCTGATAAAAGCCAGGGGTAGGAGGAAGGGTGACACAGTAGACTCTGGCAATAAAAGAAATTTATTGATTGGGACTTCCCTGACAATTCATTGGTTAAGAATTTGACTTCCATTGTAGGGGGTGCAGGTTGAGGGAACTAAGATCCCATGTGCTGTGGGGAAACCTCAGCTAGATAGAAGCTCCCTCATGCCACAGTTATTAATAGAGAAAGCCCCTGTACTGCAACCAAGACCCACCACAGCCAAAATTAAAAAAAATAAATTTATTGATTGCCTCTGTCTAACCTGTATCCACTGGAAACATAAAACCATCCAGTAAGAAATTAGAATGTCAAATCCTTATCCAGTGATGTAGTCAGTGGTCGAGCAAAAGGTTGAGGAAATGTCAATGACATAATAACAACATACTACTAGAACTTCTGGTCAGTTTGGTCAGGTCCCTCAAATTGAGAGTCCTTTTTATGAATGGGGCTGGGGGATGAAATTGCTTTTTTTTTCTTTTTGATAAAATTCACTGGGTTGATTTCATTAAATTGGCTGACCATGCAAATAGTTGGGTAAATGAGTGGTTTGATGGCCTGTGCAGACACAACCTGCATTACTTGCTATTCTAGCTGCATTGTTTAGAGGAGGAGAAGACTAGAAGAAATTGTTAAAATAAAAAAAAGGGATCCCTCATACTAGTTCTTTATAGGATACCAAATATGCTACCACCAACAGAGACAAAATGGGTAAAAATGACTCACAGTTCACAGGATGTAAATACAGAGGGTCAGATGAGTAATCTTAAAACTGAAAGGGGAGGGCACAGGAAGAGTACACGGGAGGAAGACAGTAAACTTTGAATACACTTCTTGGCACAGTCTCTAAGTAACTAATGTGTCTCTTCCTGTACCCTCCCTACTCCCTCCTGCCTTTGTTAGGTGACAAGCTGATCCATTAAATGACAGGGTGCCAGTGACTAAAAATAGCTTTAATGTACTTGTTCTCCTGCATTTTAAGAGGGAACCCTGGAGGCCTAATATAAAAGAACACGTCGGTAGTTGGACACACCAGTCTAGCAGCTCCGCTGCATGTGGGGTCTTCCCAGGCCAGGGACCAAACTGGCACCCCTTGTACTGTAAGGTGGTGTTCTTACCCACTGACTACCAGGGAAGCCCAGGCACCTACTCTTTTTTTTTTTTTTTGAGTTTTGTTTTGTTTATTTTTTGGTGGGGGGAGGTGCCTGGTCAGGAACTTGAACTCTGGGCCCTCAGATTAAAAGTCTGATGCTCTACCAACTGACCTACCCAGGCCAGGCACCTACTCTTAATGAATATAAATACAGCATGGAATAATGGAATCATACGATCTTCTATGTTAGAGTCAGATCTTTTAAAAAGGGTTAAAAATATCTAATCCAGCTCATCTCAGCTCTGGGTGCATACTAGAATAACTTCAAGGCCCTTAAACAATAAGATATCTGGAACACATGTCTGCAGATTGTGATTTTACTGATCTGGAGTGAAGCCTAGCCATTGGCATTTTCAAAAAACTTCCCAGAAACTTTTCATGTGCAAAGAGTTATCCTAAACTGTTAGGGTTTGAAGAGCCCTTTGAAGTTATAAAGACCAATCTCTACCCCTTGACAATCTTGTCAAATGACTACTAACTTCTGCTTACACATCTTCAGGGAAAGAATTCCTCCAAGAAGCTACCCATCTCTGAACCTGATTACCTCCCCAACTATAGCCCAGATACCCTTTTGGGAAGCAAGAGAAACTATGGGAATGTCTGTGTTTTCTAAGGCCAATGGCATACCCTAATCCTCAGTAACCAGGACTCAAATCCAAAGCTAATCTCACAACATAATCAGTTACCAGAAAAAAAAGAGTGCTTAAACATCAGGAGGTCCAATTAAAAAAAATGTTGTACTTTCATGTCTGCCTATTCTCACCCTTCAGTAGAAATGGTTATTTGTTCATCAAACCTAACAAAATCAAATGTAATGCAGTTTATCCAGGGCTAAAGGGATTAAAAATGCGTAGTGGTTTAGAACAGTGTCTTCCAAACCATCTGTAGACAAGCCATCTTTTTAAATGTTCTGTGCCCATCTCTTCTCACTTTCACACTTTAATGACAGCAGTTGTTGCTTAACTCTTGAAAGGTATTAGCCTGTTTTCTTTTCTTACTATCCTTCATTTTTGGAGATTTTGATAGGGAATTTAAATTGTTTATTATTCTGTAGTGGTTATCTTCTATAGAGTGTTCTGTAGCACACTAACACCATGGAATGTTCATAATCATTTGTTGACAGGAAAGTTTCCAATAGTCCAGCTGTATTAAGAAATGCTAGATTCAATGAAATTAGAACTGATTTCTTTACTGCAGGGCTTTGGGGAGAATTTATTATGCTCATGTGCTCAGTCACTCAGTTGTTTCCAATTCTTTGCGACCCTATGGACTGTAGCCCACCAGGCTCCTGTCTATGGGGTTCTCCAGGCAAGAATACTGGAATGGGTTGCCATTTCCTTCTCCATGTTATGCTCATATCCATATTATGCTCATATACAGAAGAAATGGTAACACTTCCCAACTTGACTATGAGCATCTTTTAAAACAAAGTATCTCAGGACTAGTGTACTGCAGAACAATCTTTAGGATGGACGAATTGGTCATCAATGCAAACTAGGCTATGAGATACTATTAATAGTTTGGAAAGCATCATCAGATGTGGGAGGAAGCTTGGTGGTGAAAAGTGCCTTGTCCCTTTGCTTTTGTTTTGTACCTAAACCTTTCCTATTTCTAATTTTTCCCTGTACCTGGCAACCTTCTAGCCAATACTGAATTCTACCTTTTCTTCCTTGAACTCCTACATGTATACTGATTAGTTATCTAGTCCTCAGTACTAGGAGAATGAGTATATATTTCCCTCTAATTGTTTTTTTCCTTTTGGGAAGCAAGAGAAACTATGGGAATGTCTGTGTTTTCTAAGGCCAATGGCATACCCTAATCCTCAGTAAGGACTCAAATCCAAAGCTAATCTCACAACATAATCAGTTACCAGAAAAAAAAGAGTGCTTAAACATCAGGAGGTCCAATTAAAAAAAATGTTGTACTTTCATGTCTGCCTATTCTCACCCTTCAGTAGAAATGGTTATTTGTTCATCAAACCTAACAAAATCAAATGTAATGCAGTTTATCCAGGGCTAAAGGGATTAAAAATGCGTAGTGGTTTAGAACAGTGTCTTCCAAACCATCTGTAGACAAGCCATCTTTTTAAATGTTCTGTGCCCATCTCTTCTCACTTTCACACTTTAATGACAGCAGTTGTTGCTTAACTCTTGAAAGGTATTAGCCTGTTTTCTTTTCTTACTATCCTTCATTTTTGGAGATTTTGATAGGGAATTTAAATTGTTTATTATTCTGTAGTGGTTATCTTCTATAGAGTGTTCTGTAGCACACTAACACCATGGAATGTTCATAATCATTTGTTGACAGGAAAGTTTCCAATAGTCCAGCTGTATTAAGAAATGCTAGATTCAATGAAATTAGAACTGATTTCTTTACTGCAGGGCTTTGGGGAGAATTTATTATGCTCATGTGCTCAGTCACTCAGTTGTTTCCAATTCTTTGCGACCCTATGGACTGTAGCCCACCAGGCTCCTGTCTATGGGGTTCTCCAGGCAAGAATACTGGAATGGGTTGCCATTTCCTTCTCCATGTTATGCTCATATCCATATTATGCTCATATACAGAAGAAATGGTAACACTTCCCAACTTGACTATGAGCATCTTTTAAAACAAAGTATCTCAGGACTAGTGTACTGCAGAACAATCTTTAGGATGGACGAATTGGTCATCAATGCAAACTAGGCTATGAGATACTATTAATAGTTTGGAAAGCATCATCAGATGTGGGAGGAAGCTTGGTGGTGAAAAGTGCCTTGTCCCTTTGCTTTTGTTTTGTACCTAAACCTTTCCTATTTCTAATTTTTCCCTGTACCTGGCAACCTTCTAGCCAATACTGAATTCTACCTTTTCTTCCTTGAACTCCTACATGTATACTGATTAGTTATCTAGTCCTCAGTACTAGGAGAATGAGTATATATTTCCCTCTAATTGTTTCATTTTTTCTTCAAAAAGAAAAAGCTCTTTTAGAGAACAACTGTATTTTCTTTTATCATATATTTGACTCTGACTAGCCTAGTGCTGGCCTTCAAAGTATTTTAATTAATTAAACCAGTGTTTACTTTGCATTTCATGCATGCTCAGTTGCTTAGTCATGTCTTACTCTGTGCAACCCTATGGACTGTAGCCCACCAGGCTCCTCTCTTCATGGGATTTTCCAGGCAAGAATATTGGAATGGGTTTCCATTTCCACCTCCAGGGAATCTTCCTGACCCAGGGTTTGAACCCGCGTGTCCCACATTGGCAGGTGGGTTCTTTACTGTGTCACCTGGGAAGCCACCTCTTAAATGCCAGGCTTGAAAGTTAGGAGGTTTTTTTTTTAACAGTGAAAATGTATTTGTTATCTAGACAACCAAGTTCCTCAATTAATCCACTTCTACCACTCCAGCAACCCCACCTCCCCTCACCCTGACACCTACCTCTTATACCAAAGATTTATATGATTTGAACTATACAAAAGCACTATTTGATGATTTTTGACCACAAAAAATAAAAATTTCCACTTTCACATTTTTTAAGTCACCATGCAAAAGTATCCTGCTTTCTTAGCCTTGCCTCATACCACTCTCCTTCCGTCCCTTGCTGGTTAATGATTGCTAATGGTTCCAGTGATTATTTGAATCCTGTCACCCTCAATCAACAAGTAGAGCTTCTGTGGCAGTCTGACAACTCTCCAAGTGCAATCTGGACTTTGCGGAGTTTGTACTGCACTCTTATTTGCCCTCATCAAGGCTGCTAATATCCGGACAGCCCTTCTCCAAGACTGGTAATCCTGGCAGTGTGTTAATCTGCCTCTGACCAAGGTCATTGAGTTCCTGTACTCAATTCCCTTCTGTTCTCAACTATTCATCTGTCTTGAATCCCCAATCCAGACCTAACTCTGTACCCTCAGTCTCTCTGTTGTACCCCTGCCCTCATTTAGCTTTCTCAGTAAGATCCCTGGCCCTGACTATACTTATGCTGGGGCTCCAACTAATCTGGATCTCTCTAATCTAATCTCAAATCTGGATTTCTCTGTCAACCCACATTTATAATTTGGAACTTAGCATATCATCTTTCTGTTTCTTCTATCCCCTGGATACTATTCCTAGCTTCATCCTAATGAATTGCTTTGATGTGTGAACCAAGTCCCCATTGGGCATATAGTCAGACTTTGAGCCACAGGCCCACCAGTCCAATAGACCCCCCTAGTCCTGGTTCTTTTTTTCTTTTTAATTTTGGCCTGTTTTCTTGGTTTTCCATTTGTTTATTTCTCATCCATCTTTATTCTTTGGCCTGTGTCGCTGGTTCTTTTTTGACTGTCTTATTTTTCAATAGTCCTTGACCCAGGCGTGGCAGTCATTAGACTTTTTTGAAAAGTAAGACAATAATTTAACCACTTTATAAAGCTTTCCCCCTCTCTCTCTCTCTCTCTCTCTCTCTCTCTCTATATATATATATATATATATATATATATATATATAAAGCTTTCATTATATTTTGCATGAGAATATTTAATGAAACAGGGAAAATGTTCATGTATCATATTCTTGATATTATAAAAGTCACGATCTAGGGCTTCCCTGGTGGTTCAGTGGGTAAAGAGTCCATCTTGCAGTGCAGGGGGCACTGGTTTGATCCCTGGCCTGAGAAGATCCCCCATGCTGTGGAGTGGCTGGATGGGTGTGTCCAATTACAAGCCAGCACTGTGGAGCGCATGCGCCCAGAGCTGATGCCCTGCAGCGAGAGAGGCCACTGCAATGGGAGGCCCACACAGGCCAAAGAAAATAGATGGATGAAAAATAAATAAATAAAAGACCAAGAAAATAGGCCAAAATTAAAACAATAATAAAATTAAAAAGTTATGATCTAAAACGTTATATATGTGTCTACATGTGTATAAATGCATGTGTCACAGACTCACAGACCCCTTTATACTGTCTTAGAAAAAAAAAGACTGAAAGCCTATATGTAAAAATATTGACTGATTTTGTTTGAATCATAGGGTAATGAATACATGTTTTTTCACCTTTTTATTATCTATAACGAATATTTTGTATTTTTCTACTTAAAAAACATGGTATTTTTATTTAACAAACTTTTCTAACAAGTGCAAACAGTAGGTTATCACCTTAATGCTTGATCGCTGTGGCCGCTGGCACACTCTTCTAGTTATAATACTCTAGGATATTCTTTGTGTGGTCCAGCAAGTATCAGGCCATCGCCATTTTCAACTTCTTCTATTTTTATTTAACAAACTTTTCTAACAAGTGCAAACAGTAGGTTATCACCTTAATGCTTGATCGCTGTGGCCGCTGGCACACTCTTCTAGTTATAATACTCTAGGATATTCTTTGTGTGGTCCAGCAAGTATCAGGCCATCGCCATTTTCAACTTCTTCTATGTTTATTTAACAAACTTTTCTAAAAAGTGCAAGCAGTAGGTTATCACCTTAATGCTTGATCGCTGTGGCCGCTGGCACACTCTTCTAGTTATAATACTCTAGGATATTCTTTGTGTGGTCCAGCAAGTATCAGGCCATCGCCATTTTCAACTTCTTCTATTTTTATTTAACAAACTTTTCTAACAAGTGCAAACAGTAGGTTATCACCTTAATGCTTGATCGCTGTGGCCGCTGGCACACTCTTCTAGTTATAATACTCTAGGATATTCTTTGTGTGGTCCAGCAAGTATCAGGCCATCGCCATTTTCAACTTCTTCTATTTTTATTTAACAAACTTTTCTAACAAGTGCAAGCAGTAGGTTATCACCTTAATGCTTGATCGCTGTGGCCGCTGGCACACTCTTCTAGTTATAATACTCTAGGATATTCTTTGTGTGGTCCAGCAAGTATCAGGCCATCGCCATTTTCAACTTCTTCTATTTTTATTTAACAAACTTTTCTAACAAGTGCAAACAGTAGGTTATCACCTTAATGCTTGATCGCTGTGGCCGCAGGCACACTCTTCTAGTTATAATACTCTAGGATATTCTTTGTGTGGTCCAGCAAGTATCAGGTCATCGCCATTTTCAACTTCTTCTATAAGCACACTTCTCCCAGAGAGGTGGTGGCAAGGAGCCAGTGATAAGGGAAGGTCATCCAGGAAGGGAATCTTAGCAGTGGACACAAATGCCATTCTTCCTGTGAAGACAGAAAAGGTCACATCACTGTGATGCCATTTTAATGGAATGGACATGACACAAAAGTGCTTGAAATTTGAGCCACTCTTTGTGGCTGCTGGGCAGAGTTTTAAGGGGTGAAAATACCCCTTTTAATATGAAACATAGATTGATATCTTCTGAGACCAGAGACCAATTCACAATCACAGTGGAAGAGTAGGCTTACTGAAAACTGTAAATGTGCACAAAACACTGAGGTATGCAGTGAGCAGATGATGCAGAATGAAACCATATCTATTAAATGCTAGTCAGGAGATATAAGATACATATACATATTAGGGGTCATACTGAATAATGAATATCAAGGAGCTCTGTAAGCATGAAAACCTATATAAACTTAATCCCTTAATCCCTTGCTACGAATAGACTCTTTTTAGTGCAGTGGTTCTTACAAACTTCAATGGGTGTCTGAACCTCCAATGGCTTGAAAATATTAAGGTTCCCAGACTCCCTTCTCTGAGATTTTCCTTCAGAAGGTTTAAGGTACAACCTAGAAACCTGTATTTGGGTGATTTTTATATCTGTTGTCTTGGACTGCACCTTGAGAAGGTGTTGTATAGTGGTTAAGAACCTGGAACATGGAGACAGGAAAAAAAAACCTGTTTAAATTACACCTCTGTCATTTACTAACTGTGTGACCATAGGCAAGTCACCTGAAAACTCTGAGCCTTTTTCTTCATCTTCAAATACAAGAACTGACATCATTGGGTACCAGAGAGGAGTGTGATCATTCATGAAAAGCTGCTAGTACAAAGAAGAACTCAACAAATTTTAGTGACCACAACCAACCACCACTGCCACCATTACTAAGGTATAGGGTAAATGTTAAAAAGATGGCAAAAATACTGAATGTTATAGGCAATGGAAGAGGTGAAAGATCACTTATTTCCAGAATGGTCAAGGAACTCTTCACCGGAAAGATGTAACTTGAATTGAGCCTTGAAAACATAAGAAACATTTGACCTAGTATAGGGATAAAAGAAGATGAACAAAAAGAGTGTAGAAGGCAAACTTCAGCTGCTCTCTAATGGTTCCACGGTCCAGGCCTGGAGGAAAGCTGACCACATAGTCCTAATAGACCTAGACACAGTCACGACAAAATCCTAGACAAATCTATTGGTGAGTGAGATGGAGAACTGGAACTCTTGAGACCTTCCATTCCTTTGACTGGAAATTATCTCTAGGGCCAATTGGACTACTTAGGCAAACCTGAAAGTAAAAATTTGTGCTATATAACTTAAGTGGTTCATTATCTACCAAAATAAACATAGAATTGACCTCTTTTAAGGTATTTTCACCCTAATGGACCAGTGGAGTTACAGGGCTGGTCTGACTCTTAGCTTTGCTCTTAACCAGCTATGAGACTTATGGACAGCTTGTTAGCCCACCTTCAAACTCTTTCCTCAATTGCAAACTGTGACTGTAATGTCTGTCATGATTTTTACACTTTTAAGTTTACAGATTTGGCATCTAAGACTCTTTCTCCCCTAATTATTCTCCTGTAATTAGGGTCATTTTGTAGCATGCTCCTTGATTCATATGGTCTCATGAACTAAATTCTAAACCATGTATTTTATATTATTTGCCAAAAAATTTGTATTGGTGATTTATATCTGTTGTCTTGGACTGCACCTTGAGAAGGTGTTGTATAGTGGTTAAGAACCTGGAACATGGAGACAGGAAAAACCTGTTTAAATTACACCTCTGTCATTTACTAACTGTGTGACCATAGGCAAGTCACCTGAAAACACTGAGCCTTTTTCTTCATCTTCAAATACAAGAACTGACATCATTGGGTACCAGAGAGGAGTGTGATCATTCATGAAAAGCTGCTAGTACAAAGAAGAACTCAACAAATTTTAGTGACCACAACCAACCACCACTGCCACCATTACTAAGGTATAGGGTAAATGTTAAAAAGATGGCAAAAATACTGAATGTTATAGGCAATGGAAGAGGTGAAAGATCACTTATTTCCAGAATGGTCAAGGAACTCTTCACCGGAAAGATGTAACTTGAATTGAGCCTTGAAAACATAAGAAACATTTGACCTAGTATAGGGATAAAAGAAGATGAACAAAAAGAGTGTAGAAGGCAAACTTCAGCTGCTCTCTAATGGTTCCACGGTCCAGGCCTGGAGGAAAGCTGACCACATAGTCCTAATAGACCTAGACACAGTCACGACAAAATCCTAGACAAATCTATTGGTGAGTGAGATGGAGAACTGGAACTCTTGAGACCTTCCATTCCTTTGACTGGAAATTATCTCTAGGGCCAATTGGACTACTTAGGCAAACCTGAAAGTAAAAATTTGTGCTATATAACTTAAGTGGTTCATTATCTACCAAAATAAACATAGAATTGACCTCTTTTAAGGTATTTTCACCCTAATGGACCAGTGGAGTTACAGGGCTGGTCTGACTCTTAGCTTTGCTCTTAACCAGCTATGAGACTTATGGACAGCTTGTTAGCCCACCTTCAAACTCTTTCCTCAATTGCAAACTGTGACTGTAATGTCTGTCATGATTTTTACACTTTTAAGTTTACAGATTTGGCATCTAAGACTCTTTCTCCCCTAATTATTCTCCTGTAATTAGGGTCATTTTGTAGCATGCTCCTTGATTCATATGGTCTCATGAACTAAATTCTAAACCATGTATTTTATATTATTTGCCAATATAAATGAGAAAATGTTTTGGGACCTTTACTTTTTCACCAATATATAACCTACCTGCTTTTTAATATAATCTTACAGAGGAGGCATAAACAGTTAACTACCCTAGGGACACTCTGGTATGTCTCTCGCTAGCTGATATTAAGCTGTTTTGTTGTTTTTGTTCAGTCCTGGTCTTATGTTTTTAGTAAAATACTCCATTTCTGATTGGACATGGTTCCACAATTAGCTCATGTGCTAGGATTTTGTTGGTTTGAATCGTGACTAATTTCTTTAGCAATTAGGACTTCTTTCTTTCTCCTTGCTGAGTAATATAATCATCATGCTTTGATTGCTAAAAATTAATTAAAGGGACAACTTTAGTTGGTGTTTTTAGTATTCCAGATCAGTTAGGTGGTCTCTGCCATTCCTTTAGTCTCCTGTTTTTCCACACAACAACAAAATCAACAAACAAACAAACTGATATCCAAAAAGACTCAAAGAGCAGACCACATGACTTTATCTCTCCTCATGGTAAAATAAGCCTATCATGACTGTAAGGTGGCCATCAAAAAGTGGTACTTTTCCACTCTTCAGACACACCCAGAATTTGAATGTACTGTGTTCAGAGAGACTATGTCTTAAAGTCCCATATGGCAAAATCCTGCCTGCGCATGTGCCAAAATCTGACTCTATGAGCTATTGCCTTTTTTTTTTCTGTTTAGTCACAAACAGAAATCAAAGAACAACCAGGTAAAGGCAATTAAGCGAGAAGTTAGTGTGCTGAATAAATGGTGTAATGGAGAGCTTGGGAATACAAAACCAGTTAAGAACTCCCTGTTCAGTTCACTTCAGTCACTCAGTCGTGTCCAACTCCCTGTGTTATTTTCCAATCCTATAATTGTTGATAATAAGAGCCAGGTGGTGCTAGTGGTAAAGAACCTGCCTGCCAATGCAGGAAACAAAAGAGACGCAGGTTCGATTTCTGGGTCGGGAAGATCCCCTGGAGGAGGGCATGGCAACCTAAACCAATATTCTTGCCTGGAGAATTCATGGAGAGAGAAGCCTTTGGGACCCTATAGTCCATGGAGGTCACAAAGAGTTGGACACAAGTGAAGCGACTTAGCATGTATAATGCTTATTACAGGGCTTCTCAGGTGGCACTAGTGGTAGAGAACCCTCCTGCCAATGCAGGAGACACAAGATTGATCCATGGGTCAGGAAGATCTCATGGAGCAGGGTATGGAAACTCACTCCAGTATTCATGCCTGGCAAATCCCATGAACACAGGAGCCTGGTGGGCTATAATCTATGGGATCACAGAGAGCCAGACCAGACTGAGAAACTAACACTCTCTCTTTGGACTTCTCAGGTGGCATTAGTGGTAAAGAACCCACCTGCCAGTGCAGGAGAACAGATGTGGGTTCAGTCCTTGGGTTGGGCCTCCTGGAGAAGGGAGTGGCAACCCACTCCAGTATTCTTGCCTGAAGAATTCCATGGACAGAGGAGCCTGGCAGGCTATGGTCGATAGGACTGCAGAGAGTCAGATAGAGCTGGATATGACTTAAGCAACTTAACGCACATGCACACAACTTTGCCTTGAGTTTCTCAACAGTAAAATGGGTGATGGCCCAATAATAGAATTACTTCATTGCATTGTTTTAAAGATATATGGATTAATATTTGTAAAACTTTTATATGCCTGTCACATAATTAGTGCCATGTTAGTGTTTATTGATAAAATTGGTCCCCATAAAGTTGGTTTCTATGCTTAATACTCAGTTTTTGTTTGGTACTTAATTGTCTTTCTTCACTGATAAAAGTGCAAAGTTTTATGTCCCTCCAACATTGTAAATGAAGCTATTTAGTGCCTTTTTTTTTCTTTTGGCCTCTTTTATTGTATTTTTTTGTTTTTAAATTTTTATCTATCTTTATTCTTTGGCCTGTGTGGGCCTCCCATTGCAGCAGTTTAGGAGGGAAATGCTCCCCCTTTTCTCAGCATTTTTTTCCTGCAATAATAACGGATGACTCGAATACAGTATCATTTTACTTTGGGACCTGTTCTAGCTAGAAAACTGTCTTTTGTTTTAAACTTCTAATTACAACTCCAAACTCAGGTCAGAACAGAAGTGAGATAATAAAGGTTAAAGTATTTAAAAAGAGAGCCTCAGATTTGCTAAAGCCTCTGAGATTCAGTCTCTGGAATGACCAATTTTCAAGGGTATCTTGTCCAAAGTAAAATCTGAGCACTTAAAGACTAATGATAAAAGTCACGATGACAGTGACACAAAGGAACACGTACTGAGCGTTGTAAAATAAAATTCATACTTTATGGCCAGATAAGCAGAATTTATACATCATATTTTCCCTCTGACTTTTGGCCTCCTCTCTCCCCTCTACTGTGCACTGTGTATCTGTATTATGTATGGAGCAAACTTTGCTCATTGGCAGGAATACATGCTCACCTGTAAAAAGCAACATTCTCCTCACATCAATAAGACAAACTCCTTAAAAGGTAGCATTCCTTCTTGATCTTGTAAGGGGTCACATGTTCCACCAGGATGACGCTTAGATCCGGATCATGTGAACTGTCAATAATACATCATGTAATGTGCAGCCTTCTGTCTCCTAAAAACTTCTATAACTACGCCTTGACTTCTAAGGAGCAGAAAAGTTCTCAGAGCTTTGTGAGATGCTTTTCTGGATTATAATCCTCAAATTTGGCCTGAATAAAAATTTCCATGTCTTTCTTAGATCTACTGATTCATTTTTTGTCCATAGTCCCCATAGTGTGTCACGACCTGTGCTCTACATCACATGCATTATGTCAGATAAATCCCGTTTGGTGCTGCTTCTGCTGTTGTGTATCTGAGAACTAGTTTGTTACTTTTCTTGAGCTAGAAGAAAACAACTAAGACTTTACAAAAAAGAAATCAAGCTGGGTTTTTTCAACCATGAGGAAAAAAATATTCACTTCCTACTTCTCTGCTTCTAAGTTGTTTTAACAGAGCTTTGAATTATTAGCAATTCCTTACATAACCTTGTTAGAGTAGGCATTTTTAATAACAACAAGCACATTTTAATAATACAAGAAAAAGCATTCTCCTCATCAAAGAAAAGGAAACGATACTCAGGGAGAGAACAAAAGGGGAAGAGGCAGGAAGGAGTGATGAGGAAGAGAAGGTATCACCAATATACAGAACATCTATACTTTCTCTCTCTTCCTCCTAATTTTGAATTAGGAAGAGAGAGACACACAGAGAGAAACTGACTCATTTTTCAAGTTCAAGAGAAAGACTAGAAGCTTTCTTTCATGCCAACAAATGTCACTTCTTTTGAGGTTTTTACTACTTCTCCAAGAACTGAGTTCTGGGGAATCTTATACACACTGTTAAAAAAGACAACAGGCCCGAAATAGTTACTTGGGCTAAGCCCCACAACACCAGCTGAGACTTAGTACCTAACTTATACTTCAGCCTTCCTTAGGAATGGAATAAATCTTAAACCAGTCAATCTGGAAATACCTAGTCAGTATGAGTGAGGTAGTCTGATTGATAGACCCCTGCTGTCCCCTAAAAGAAGGTGACCTTGCTACAAATAATCAGATGTTGGCTAGTATACCTTCCTTGTCCTGCCCTCTTCAGTCTATCAGTCTTTCATTTTGTACAGCTCTTTAAAGGTTCTTTCTGTCTGCTAGATGGGATGCTGCTCAATTCATGAATCATTGAATAAAGCCAATAAGGTCTTTAAGATTTACTCAATTGAATTTTATTTTTTAACAACACTAAACCTGAGGCAGGAGATATATAGGCCCCAGTCTGAGCAGCTGGAATCTGTCCCCTGTGGACAGATACCCCAAAATAGCAGGAGCGAGAGAGGAGCTGAGCCCTGCCCAGATAAAAGATAAAAGACCACACATTCCTCATTCTCAAAGTTAAGGAGACCTTCCTAACTACACATGTGCAGAAAGGCTCCTTAGAGGTCAAATGGGAGGGGGTGCCATCCCACAGTAAGTGATGTCAACCTACCCACAGGCCTCTTTGCTAGAATCCATTTTGGCTGAGAGATGTGCATGCACATACGGGAAGACCCTGGGGAAAGCCAAATACAGACATAGAACCAGGCAAAGCAAGATGAGTGGCCAAAGGAAACCTGGAAGAAATGCCCTGTAAAAATGATTCAAACTTCCATGGGGGTGTACTTCTCTCTTTGTGCCTGCTCTTGTGTCTATCCGCATGTATTCTTTTCCCTCCTAATAAATACTCATTTCACTATTCTCCATCTCTATATGAAAATTCATTTCTACAAAGCTGAGAGGCCAAGGCCGTGTCACTGCCCATTGGCCCTCATTGTTTAGTGGCTAGGATTCAGCACTCTCCCTGCCATGGCCTGACCTCAATCTTTGGCCAAGAATTAAAATCCTGCCTCAAGTCACTGCAGGCCAAGGCCACCCGAGATCAAACCCTCTCATTATTTTCAAATAATCTCTCATTGGGCCCATGAGCCACTTCAGAAAATAGTTTAAGAGAAACAGTGGGCAAGATCCTGATGCTGGGAAAGACAGAGGGCAGGAGGAGAAGGGAGCAACAGAAGATGAGATCACTGATTGGCATCATCGACTTAACAGACATGAGTCTGAGCAAACTCCAAGAAATAGTGAAGTACAGGGAAGCCTGGAGTGCTGCAATCCATGGAATCACAAGAGTCAGACATGAACAGAGACTGAACAGCAGCAAAGTGGCAAGATGCAGCCAGGACCCCGTTATATTTAGTTTTTTATGCACTGGGATGGAATTATTTTATCCCATTTTGGTGGGTACTTGTATGTTAGCCTGTAGGATGACCTTGAATTAGTTGGGGAACCTTAATTCCATAGAAGGTGACTGCCTACTTTGCCAAAACTTTGTGATCCCATCCTGCAAGGCACCTCAAGGTCTTTTTTTTCCTCCCAAAGAGCATTTTGGGCTGCTTATATTCTGTACAGCTGGAGAACAGACTAGGAAAAGAATAGTAACATGTTTTAGGGCATCCATTTTCAAGTTTAAATTTACCTCATGCAGGACAATAAGAATCATCTTTTCTCCCCTAAATCTCCAACATAATCCCCTAAGCCATTTAAAACTAGCTGGGAAGGTACCAGTTAAATGAGAACTGGGTCTACATGTTGCTGTTACCAGTAGCCTTCTGAATACAGACATAGAACCAGGCAAAGCAAGATGAGTGGCCAAAGGAAACCTTCCTGTAAAATGATTCAAACTTCCATGGGGTGTACTTTCTCTTTGTGCCTGCTCTTGTGTCTATCCGCATGTATTCTTTTCCCTCCTAATAAATACTCATTTCACTATTCTCCATCTCTATATGAAAATTCATTTCTACAAAGCTGAGAGGCCAAGGCCGTGTCACTGCCCATTGGCCCTCATTGTTTAGTGGCTAGGATTCAGCACTCTCCCTGCCATGGCCTGACCTCAATCTTTGGCCAAGAATTAAAATCCTGCCTCAAGTCACTGCAGGCCAAGGCCACCCGAGATCAAACCCTCTCATTATTTTCAAATAATCTCTCATTGGGCCCATGAGCCACTTCAGAAAATAGTTTAAGAGAAACAGTGGGCAAGATCCTGATGCTGGGAAAGACAGAGGGCAGGAGGAGAAGGGAGCAACAGAAGATGAGATCACTGATTGGCATCATCGACTTAACAGACATGAGTCTGAGCAAACTCCAAGAAATAGTGAAGTACAGGGAAGCCTGGAGTGCTGCAATCCATGGAATCACAAGAGTCAGACATGAACAGAGACTGAACAGCAGCAAAGTGGCAAGATGCAGCCAGGACCCCGTTATATTTAGTTTTTTATGCACTGGGATGGAATTATTTTATCCCATTTTGGTGGGTACTTGTATGTTAGCCTGTAGGATGACCTTGAATTAGTTGGGGAACCTTAATTCCATAGAAGGTGACTGCCTACTTTGCCAAAACTTTGTGATCCCATCCTGCAAGGCACCTCAAGGTCTTTTTTTTCCTCCCAAAGAGCATTTTGGGCTGCTTATATTCTGTACAGCTGGAGAACAGACTAGGAAAAGAATAGTAACATGTTTTAGGGCATCCATTTTCAAGTTTAAATTTACCTCATGCAGGACAATAAGAATCATCTTTTCTCCCCTAAATCTCCAACATAATCCCCTAAGCCATTTAAAACTAGCTGGGAAGGTACCAGTTAAATGAGAACTGGGTCTACATGTTGCTGTTACCGCAGTAGCCTTCTGAATACACACAGAGTTCACTGATTGATATGCAGAGTGTTCATTGATGTGTACACAGAGTAACTGAGATGATAATTTAATCATTGTTATAAACACTTGTGGGGGAGATCTTCCCTAGCTCCAAGCACAAGGAAGCCAGTCCACAGATCTTAGGCTTTAAATTGAGAGTCAGGCAATTGAGACCTAGCTGACAGTCTTCTTTATGTTCAAAATTCATGCTCCAGACCAAACCAGAGTCTTCTGCTTTTGGCTATCAGTGTAATTCCTCTGGTCCAGGCAGGTTTGTAATGAACGTTCCTCCACCTTTAGCAATAGTGCCAGGATCTGTGATTGAAAGGTCTAGTAGGTTGAATAGAAGCACATTTGGGCTAGTTTAAATTACAAAGGGACATTAAAATCAGAAGGATAAATGTGGGTCATGGTTCTGGAAGGAGTGACATGAAGAAAACATCAAGTTGTTTGTAGAAAATCTTCCTTTTTTTTTTTTTTTTTCCTTTTTGCTATAGGGTATCTTCTTTGGATATATTTGCTCTATTTTTCCATTTTATCTTTTCAGGTTAGCTATTGATTCATGGTTTCTGTTTTCTCATAACTATGGCTTCTAAGTGACTTTATCTTGCCATGGCTGCCACTTTGGCCCAACTCAGTATGACCCTAGCTAATTCATTTGGTCACTGTGTGCAAATGATTGTCTCCACACAGCTTATCTGATAAATCCTGGATGAGGTGTTCACTCTTATCTAAAACATGACATTTTATCTGAGACTAAGACCATTTGGAGACTTTCAAAGAAGGACCCTTTGGCTAAATGGCAACTCATATCTACTATATGTTCTACCTATGGATGTGAAAAAGATAAAAGTCTGCATTAGTCAGGGTTCTTTTGGTCACAGAGCATACAGCATACTAGTTTAATCAAGAAAGGGGAATATAGCCAGTTATGTATATGAAAGTGTCAGGAGTAAGGCTGACTGGAGCAGGGAATTCACATGGCATCTTTAGAAATCTCTGTCATCTCTCAGATCTGCTTTTCCTGTGCTGGAAGGTGTTCCCAATGAATGAACATCTCTAAACTTACATTCTACTAGCATAAAAACTTCAGCCACACCAAACCAAAGAGTAAGTGCCTTATCTTGAATAATTTCCACAAATGTCTCAAGGCTTTCCTTGATTCAACTGGTTTGGATATCCACTCACTCCTAAGTCAATCACTATGGCCAGGAGGATATTGTCCTTTTATCAGCTAATCTCAAGTAATTTGACCATTTCTGGACCTAGGAGAGGGGTGTTCAAACCAAAAGGAAGAAAGCAGCTCTTTAACCAGATAAAAAGATGTCAGAAAAGTGAAAATAACTGATGCCTACCTCACTGGTATGTACAGGATTAAAAAGATGATGCCCTTAACTTCATTTGCACTTTGATCACATCAACAGCCATCTACCTCCTTGGGTAGCAGGTAAGTTAAAACATCCTGTATGCTGCATTGATGGCAAATTTTCTAGTAAACCATCTATATACACAAGGAACTTATATGTGGCAATACAAATAACACTGAGGTTGTATGCTGCTATATAAACAAGACTGACATAATCAGGGTGTGATGTTTAGCTATTAACTCTTGGACAATCATCTTCTCTCTGGACTTTGTCCATGTGCAAACTAAAGTACTTACACTAGACAAACTTTCTAAGAACCTTTCAGACACTAACATACGACTGAATTTCACATGCTCAAACATCAACCACTTAGAAGATGATTAGGTAAGCATTTGAACAAGAACTGAGCCTTATGTCCAGGGACCCAAAATAATAGAAAGTAATTCGATCTTGAGTTATATTGTCAATACTCTCCATAGGTCTTGAACATGAACCTTTGAATTTTTCTTTGTAGTTGTAGAAATGGGTTTCCACTGAGTGATTCAAACTCACATTTATCCAGTTGTAGCATGCATCTCTGAAACAGCTCATCACATTCACATGGCAAATGTAACATGATCAAAGGCAAAAGCCCCATTTTGTAGAAAGAAACCAAGACAAAACTAATTTATCCATTAGAACTCTTAATGTTTTCAGTGACTGAAACACAACTCAAAGTAACTTACATAACAAAGGGAATATATGGAAGGGACTCATATTGCTTAAAATTCCAGAGGTAGTCAAGGTTCAATCCAAGCTGTTCAAGCAATGTCACTGACAACCCAATGTCCTTACATCTTTCTACTTTAATTTCTGAATTAGATCTAATTTCTATTCTAATTTCTGAATTAGTGGATTCATCTTCATATTCCATTTGATAGATACTTGGCAACTCTAACCTCTCCCACTTCATGGTAGCAAACTGGCCGCCACAATGCAGACCTCTCAATCTCCTTTTACTACCTAGGGGGAAGACAGAATTTCTTCCAGTAGTTTTCTACATTAGTCCTATTCATTCTCTGTAATTCACATGAATTAAGTCAAGTATTTATCTATAAATGAATTGCTTTGGTCAAGGGGACATTTGCTGGTTCATTTAGACCACTCTTTGTGCATCTCTGGCTTTAGGAGAGGAATCAGCCCCATCTCTGCTTTGTTAAATGAAAGTTAAGTAGGAGTGAATCCTGCAAAGGGAAATCAATGCATCGTTGCTGAAAGAATGAAATTGGCTGCTGGAGATGAAACAACAAATGTCTTTTTTAGCTAATGAAAAATCTACAGAACTTTATCTTTGAGTTAAATGTTTATTCGCTAAGTCACGTCTGACTCTGTGACCCCATGGACAGTAGACTACCAGGTTCCTCCATCCATAGGATGTCCTAGGCAAGATTACATGGAACCCAACAATAATAGAAAGATGATATGCATTTGAACAAGAACTGAGCCTTATGTCCAGGGACCCAAAATAATAGAAAGTAATTCGATCTTGAGTTATATTGTCAATACTCTCCATAGGTCTTGAACATGAACCTTTGAATTTTTCTTTGTAGTTGTAGAAATGGGTTTCCACTGAGTGATTCAAACTCACATTTATCCAGTTGTAGCATGCATCTCTGAAACAGCTCATCACATTCACATGGCAAATGTAACATGATCAAAGGCAAAAGCCCCATTTTGTAGAAAGAAACCAAGACAAAACTAATTTATCCATTAGAACTCTTAATGTTTTCAGTGACTGAAACACAACTCAAAGTAACTTACATAACAAAGGGAATATATGGAAGGGACTCATATTGCTTAAAATTCCAGAGGTAGTCAAGGTTCAATCCAAGCTGTTCAAGCAATGTCACTGACAACCCAATGTCCTTACATCTTTCTACTTTAATTTCTGAATTAGATCTAATTTCTATTCTAATTTCTGAATTAGTGGATTCATCTTCATATTCCATTTGATAGATACTTGGCAACTCTAACCTCTCCCACTTCATGGTAGCAAACTGGCCGCCACAATGCAGACCTCTCAATCTCCTTTTACTACCTAGGGGGAAGACAGAATTTCTTCCAGTAGTTTTCTACATTAGTCCTATTCATTCTCTGTAATTCACATGAATTAAGTCAAGTATTTATCTATAAATGAATTGCTTTGGTCAAGGGGACATTTGCTGGTTCATTTAGACCACTCTTTGTGCATCTCTGGCTTTAGGAGAGGAATCAGCCCCATCTCTGCTTTGTTAAATGAAAGTTAAGTAGGAGTGAATCCTGCAAAGGGAAATCAATGCATCGTTGCTGAAAGAATGAAATTGGCTGCTGGAGATGAAACAACAAATGTCTTTTTTAGCTAATGAAAAATCTACAGAACTTTATCTTTGAGTTAAATGTTTATTCGCTAAGTCACGTCTGACTCTGTGACCCCATGGACAGTAGACTACCAGGTTCCTCCATCCATAGGATGTCCTAGGCAAGATTACTGGAGTGGATTGCCCTTTCCTTCTCCAGGGGATATTCCTGACCCAGGCATCAAACCTGTGTCCTGCATTGGCAGGTATATTCTTTACTGCTGAGCCAGCATTAGAAATGCTTCATTTTTCTATGAAGATAATTCAATTCTGTAACAAGGCCATTAATAAACAAGTACCAGGACTTGAAGAGGTCTGAACAGGAAATGCTTTATTTTTTTACTCCTTCTTACCTTAAATTATGTTATTGAGACTCTCCCTTTCTTGTCTCACAATGATCACTGGGAAGAGTACATAACTCTTCAGTTATGTGGACAACTTCATTTTGAACATTTAGATGTTTTAATGATGGTTCTCTCTTGACTAACACTGCTTAGCCATTGTGACAGGCTCTGAAATCTAGGCTCTATAAATGAAGCATTTTTTGGGGTTCTCTGAAGCTCTCCCTAGAGTCTGTAACATTGCATAGCTTCCTGATGCTCCCCAACTAGAACTAATGCACATTTGAAAGCTACAATTTTTCAAATGGGAGCAGTAATTTACTAAATCAGAGTGAAGTTCTTACAGGAATATAGAAAAGCCCAGAGGCTCTTAGGCAGAGTTAATGCAGAATAATCACAATAGCAAATGTGAGAAGGAAATATTTGTTATGTAAGCATCCTGTTTTAGCCCGTTTTTCACATGCATTTCACACATTAAGCCTCTTCTGTCTAAGCCTGTCTGAATCTCATTCTCTCTCCTTTCATATTTCCTATCCCTTACTCACTGGTCATGTTTTTACAGATCACACTTCTACTACTGATTCTCTTCACATTGACCTCTTTCAGTACCGGCTCTGCCCTGTCCAATTCCAGGTCCATTTTAATCAAGTTGAGGATTGTTAACAGAAGAGTATTCTTAAGTTTCAAACCTACTCCTTCTTCTCTACCTCCGGTCTCTAGTGCTAAATTCTCTTTGTGGATCCAGTATGTATATATGTGCTTAGCTGTGTCCAACTCTTTGCAATCCTATAGACTGTACACTTCCAAGCTCCCCTCCCCATGGAATTTTCCAGGTCCTTCTCCAGGGGATCTTACTGACCCACAGATTGGTTCAGTGTTTTCAACATCTCTTGCATTGCAGGCAGATTCTTTACCACTGAGCCACTGGGGAAGCCCATATGGACCCAGTACTGTGCTTAGTCACTCAGTTGTGTCTGACTCTTTGCAACCCCATGGACTACAGCCATCAGGCTCCTCTGTCCATGGGGATTCTCCAGGCAAGAATATGGAAGTGGGTTGCCATTCCCTCCTCCAGGGGATCTTCCTGACCCAGGGATTGGGCCCAGGTCTCCCACATCGCAGGTAGGTTCTTTACCACTGAGCCACTAGGGAAGACTTATAGACCTATTATCAAGACCCAAATCCATAGTATAAAGATTCACACAAATGGCATGTTCTTTTGGGTTTAAAATGTTATATAGAGAAGAAACTTTAGAAACATTACAGCAACACAGACTCCAATCAACTATTGTTTTTATGGGTTTTTTTCTTTTTCTAGCAAACGACCTAGATCAGAATGGTGCCAAGACAAAATCTTTTACAGCATACGACCTCCAATTTAAGGTTTTACTTTGACTTTTTGCTTTTTTATATTTATTTGACAGGTATTTTAACTTTTTCTCCTCCTTCCTTCATCCTCATACTATATTACTATATTTATCTGATTTCTTTGATTCTCTTTCCTAGACTCATTTCAACACTTATCTTTGGCCTTTTGTTCACAGGAATATTATGATAAGTGAGTATCCTCATTCCATTTCTCTCTTGGTAATTTTATGGCATTTTCCCTACTCTAAGATTATAAAAAAAATGGAGATGAAGCATTTCATTAAATCTGATAGGCACAATGAGTCATTTAAGATAGTTGTGAAACCCAATTCATAATAGTATGTCTTATTACAAAGTCCTTGGAGTTATTTATGGGCTAGGAAAGCAGAGTACTTTCTGTGTTCTAGAGGAGAAACAAAAAAGGAAAGAAGAATAACTTTTAGTTGTTCTAAATCAAATTAACTTTGAATTAGCCAGCACATAACAAAGTGAGGAAATATTCATGACACTGAAACACACACACACACACACACATAATCTCACACAAAACTTAAAAATTTGCTTGAGAGCTTATTTTCACAATTGCTTAGAGATCTCTTTTCTCTAGGGACACAGTTTTTCCCCAGAGTTGTTATTTCAATTGGAAAAAAGATGTGGAATTCACTCACACACACACACACACACACACACCCACCCACCCACCCACCCCCCTTGCAACCATTTTTGTTTATAGCTTTAGAAGATCAGCTAACAGTCTCACTCTTCTTGTTCCTAGGGTCTTTGTTTTGAGCCATTCCCTGCTTTCTCACTCACTGTCCCCCACCCCCATCTTACTCATGGTGATTGATAACTTTGCAATTTATTTGTTGGTATCAATCTCTAAAAATTTCAAAGCCCAACTTTATAATTTGCTTTTTATCCTTTTTTACTGAGTGTTCTGGACTACTTGTGGCTCAGATGGTAAAGAATCTATTTGCTATGCAGGAGACCCAAGTTCAATTCCTGGGTGGGAAACATCCCTTGGAGAAGGGAATGGTTACCCACGCCAGTATTCTTTCCTGGGGAATTCCATGGACAGAGAAGCCTGGTGGGCTACAGTTCATGAGGTCACACAGAGTCAGACACAAGTGAACAACTAACATCTTCCACCTCCTGGGTTCCATTATTATTTGTTAGATAGCTCCCTCTTTACAGACAGCTCCAAGAGTTTTCTGAAAGTAACCCCACAGTACCTTTAGCATCCTCCTGATCCTGCCTTGTAATCCAACGTTTATACTCTTCTCCATCCAGGGGAGAGATTCCTTTGCTAAATTTGGGCAGTCTCATGGAATATATTCCATAATAACTGTTCTGGCCACCTGAATATGCTTAAGGCTCCTATTAAGTCCCTGATTTCTCTCTCTTGATGTCTCTCTCATTTAGTTATATTCTTGTTTGGGTTAATTGAAATTTCTGGTATCAGGAGGTTCTTTTCTTTTTTTTTTGGTGGGGGGCGGGTTGGGAGGGAGGGGGGCGGGCAGGCCACTTCTGTTGGTCTTTCCGTTATCTCTTTTCATCCGTCTTTGTTCTTTGGCCCGTGTGGGCCTCCCATCGCGGTGGCCTCTGTTGTTGCAGAGCACTAGCTCTGCGTGCATGCGCTCCAGGGCTCCAGCTCGGTAATTGGACACATCGATCCAGCCGCTCCGCGGCACGTGGGATCTTCCCGGGCCAGGGATTGAACCGGCACCCCTTGCACTGCAAGGCGGTGTCCTTACCCACTGGACCACCAGGGAAGTCCAGGAGATTCTTTTCTTAATTGATGAATTTACATTCCTTTATAGTAACTACTAATTCCAATTGAAAGGTCAGTCTTTTTGCTAAACCATTCACTCCAAGGAGGCTAAATTCACTTTCTTTCTCTGTTTTCCAGCTTTGACAACCATCTTCTGCCAATAGCATATGCCACTCCCAAATAACTATAGATTCCCTTTTATCCTCCATAACTGCATGCATGCTCAGTTGCTTCACTCTTTGTGATCCCATGGACCATAGCCTGCCAAGTTCCTCTATCCATGGAATTCTCCAGGCAAGAATACTGAAATGGGTTGCCATTCCTTTCTTCAGAGGATCTTCCCAACCCATGGATTGATTCTGTGTCTCCTGCACTGCAGGTGAATTCTTTTTACCACTAAACCACTGAGGGAAGCCCAGAGCACATTTGTAAGACACATAAATGTTCAGATCCTCTTTGTGCAAATGTCTCTCTAAGAAGTCACTCATATGACCATATATCATACCGTTATGATAGCTTAGCTATTAATTCTGTAATGCCCCCAGAAGAGATCTGGATCTTGCAGTACACATGCACTTGGATTTGTTCATTCACTCAGGAGACAGATAGTGAGCTCTTGCTACTCTTCTGTGTGGTGGTGACAGAAAAGTGAATGAGAAAGGGCATGGTTCCTGCCATCACTGGACTTTCACTTAGTGGTAGACACACAATAGACAAGTGAACAGATTAATGAAAATATTTTGTAGTAGTGCTAAACTTTATGAAGGAATGAAAGGGGGTAACGCAAGAGACTGAGCTAAAGTAGAGTGCTACTTTTCAGTGAATCATTAAGGAAAGTCTCTTTGGTGATATGAAAACTGAGTCAGGACCTGAAAGATGAGAAGGAATAAAGTGTGTGAAGAACTGGAGAAAAACTGTTTTCGGGCAGAAAGAACATTCCCAGTTTGCAGTGCTTGAGAAACAGAAAGAAGGTCAGTGTGGCTGGAGCAGAATGAGCAAAGTATGGAGAGTGGTAAGAAATGAGATCAGAGATAGACTAGGGAAACTTCTGCTACAGAGAGCTTTGGATAAGCTTTATTACATTACACATAGCTTATGGGTCTGCGCAGACCAGGGTTGTTTTGGTTTTCTTTTCGATTTTCATGTACTTTTTTCTCCCTTTATTTTTAATTGGAGGATAATTGCTTTACAGTGCTGTGTTGGTTTCTGCCATACATCAGCATGACTCAGCCATCAGTATACATATGTCCCCTCTTTCTTGAACCATCCTCCCATCTCCCACCCCATCCCACCCCTCTAGGTTGTCACAGAGCCCATGCACCGGGTTGAGTTCCCTGCATCATAATGGCAAATTCCTACTGGCTGTTTTACATATGGTAATATATATGTTTCACTGCTACTCTCTCAATTTGACCACGCTCTCCTTCCTGTACACTGTGTCCACAAGTCTGTTCTCTATGTCTGCATCTCTATTCCTTCCCTATGAATAGGTTCATCAGTACCATTTTTCTAGATTCCACATGTATGTGTTACTGATATTTGTTTTTCTCTTCCTGACTTACTTCATTCTGTATAACAGGCTTTATAGGTTCATCCCTCTCACTAGAACTGACTCATTCATTCCTTTTTATGGCTGAGTAATATTCCATTGGATATATGTACCACAACTTCCTTATTAATTCATCTGTCCACAGATATCTAGATTGCTTCCATGTTGTGGCTACTGTAAATAGTGCTGCAGTGAACACTGGAGTACATGTGCCTTTTAGAATTGTCGTTTTCTCAGGGAATATGCCCAGTAATGGGATTGCTGGGTCATATGGTAGTTTTATTTCTAGTTTTTTAAAGAACTCTCCACACTGTTCTCCATAGTGAACATATCAGGGTTGCTTTTATAGTGCCCTCCTCAGTAAGCGCTCTCTGCCTCTTACCCATATGGGAAGGCAACCAAGCATCATGATTTCCTGGGACTGTCCAGATTTTAGCACTGAAAGTTCATGTCCAAGGAAACACCTTCATCTCAGGCAAATCATGATGGTTAGTCATGTAATAACATCTCAGATCTCTTGTATCAAATATACAGAAATAAATTCTCAAGGCCTGAGTGGTCTGTCTCCCAAGGTTACCTGACAGTGGCACAAAGCATGCTCTGTAACCTATCCTTCCTCCTTTCTCTTATCACAAACCTCAGTTCCTCATGTTGTTTTTTTCCCCAAGGAAGAAGCAAAATTATTTCTTTCTTTTTAATTATTTCTTTGGGGAAGGGTTTAGATGAAAGAAGGAGTTTTAGGTTTAAGGAGAGATTAGCTCTGAAAGAGATGTGATGGAGCACTTAGAAGTCAGTGAAAACAATGAAAAGGTTACATATTGGCAGTAAAGACCCAGTCAATGCCAGACAGCATGACTTGGAAATGAACCAGTTCTGCAAAATTCTGTGACCCTTCCTATCCATAGGAAAACCATGAGATCTATCATTATTTCTCCATATTAAATGTTTGGAGGGTCTCCAGGGGAAGGTGCTAGCTGAACTGAAATTAGTCCCAAGAGGACAGCTGCTTTTAAATTAAGGGCAAGAAGGGAATGAAATGGGAAATGGTGGGATCACCTGTGAAATAAAACTCCCTGCTTACTGTGGTGTCATCTCTGGGAGTCACAGCAGGTTTGTCAATTGACCGTAGGTACACAAAACCCTACATTCACACCTATGCCACAGTAGGACCAATCAATAGCAAGCCCCTGATATTTGCATCCTGAGTGTAATCATTCAGAAGATAAACAAGCAAAAGATAGAAGTTGAATCAAAATTTCACTTCAAAAATAGATACCCGCTCCCTGTTCAATTGCACTTTGTGAAATTCCCTTTAATTTCAAATGCCCCTGTTTTTGTTGCTGCATTTGAAAAATAAAGCTCATTATCTGAAGCACTATTAACCTTCAGCACTATTGACATAAATATGACGCACTCCATATTAAATACAAACTGTTCAGTAATTTGAGGACTGACCCATAAGCAGGGCATTTAAGAGGTGACCACAGTGAGATATATGGCCAGATGGGGAGCCAGAGACACTGATGGGAGATATTTTAGGCGGGGCAGATGAAGAGGGAGGGGAAAAAAAGCATTTCTGATCAGTGAGGGGCCCTGCTATAGGTAACCATTAGAGAAATATGAATATTTGTTGTTTTAGAACTACTAGTACTGTGGACATTCAGGTAGGCACTCGATAAAATCGGTTGAACTGAATGGAACAGGAAGAACATGGATGATACAACTCTGCTTTACCCAATAGTTGCAGTTACTTTTAGTAGAGGTTCTAAGCTCCTACCAAAGAAGTCAATGTGGTTGAATTGGATTTTTTTCTCTCATGGTTTCCCTAGCCCAAGACTCTAATGACAGCGATACCACGTTGACCACTGCATAAGTCACTGTGTAGTCAGGAGGGCACCCCCACTTCAACACACCCACCACTCCCTATCAGTATCTATTCACAAATGTGAAATCCCACTGAAATTCCAGTGTCACAGATTTATTTCTCTGTCTTATGGCACTGGGGCTTCAGAAAGGGACCGTTTGAATATAATCACTTTGGAAAACCTAAAACTTAGAGTAATCAGTGGGTTGGGCATCAGCATCATGACATGGCTTTATAACTTTGAATTAAATTCCAGAATAAGAAATCTGAGATAGACAATGAGAGTAATGAGATGAGAATAATAAATCTGAATATAAATCTGAGATTTGGGAAGATGACTTACCTTTTTGGATGAGGGGAGATGGTAGTGTGAGTACAGGGGGTAAAGTTCAGTCTTGGAGCCTGGATCATTGTTGGGGAGGACAGGAAGAATGATGGAGTCCCCTCTGAGCAGCTAAGGGACCTGAGGCTGAGAAGTAGTAGAGAGCAGAAAGTGATATAAAAAGAGAGGTAGGAGCAGAAAGAAGAAATATAAATGATAACACATCCAGAAGATGGGGAAAAGAGAAAGAACTGAGTTAAAGTCTAGGTTTATCAGCACAGACTAGTAGCCTATTGCCATGAATGCTTTATGACACAAGACATTTTCTGAGACTAAATTATTATTGATTTTAATTCAAGTAAAGTTTGATTGCATACTTTACTGTTAAGTCAAGCAATGCCAGTCAATGCTAGGTATACAACAATGACAGACCTTCATGGGGCTTCCAGTCCGGTAAAGGTTATCTGGAATTGCAGTCTGTGTGTGGGACTGAAGATGGTGGGCATATCACTGTGTAAAGGAGTATGGGGGAGCTGCCTAATCCAGTCTTGGGTAGAGGGAGGAAAGCTTCTCATCAGAAAATACTTTTTTAAGTTGATGCCTGAAGTATGTCGAGAGGATATAGTGAGAGAGTTCCAGCCAGAAGAAATAGCCTATGCACAAGCCCAGAGGCAAAAGGTTTGTATTTCAGGGAGCTAAAAAGAATAGTAGTCTGGTTGGAACACACCATGAAGGTGGAGGGAGATGAGAGATTGGAGGCTGGAGAAATAGTCTAGGGTCGGATCATGCAACAGCCATATTTATTTGTTTATGCTTTATCTTAACAGCTATAGGAAGTGACTTCATTGCAGTCTCCCCAGGTCAATATACTGGGGTCTTCCCAGTATATTGCAATATACTTCCAACTTATCTCTGCCAGTTGTCGTTCCTCTGTCTAGGAGACACTCAGTTATATAGAGGTTTAGCCATCCATGATTAAAGTCTTTAAACCACCAATGTGAAATACTTTTTGGTATTTCAAGTTAATATGAGAGGCTGATAGACTCCTTGGGAAGGTCACCTGACTTGATAGAATTACCCAGGGGATTTACTGTTGATATCAGTGATCTGTCTGACCCACCAGTAGGCCACTTTGACCTCTAATGCCCCTTCTGACTTGAACACCTGTGAGTTTGGGGCTCAATATTCTGCCTTTCACCTCTGTGCTCTTTCTGTCACTCCCAGCTATATGCCCAAGTGTAAAGGTAGTAAGAAGGTACAAACTACTGATACAACCACATGGGCAATAGGCCCAACTGCATCCAACTTGTGAAGATGCCTTCCTCTGTCCTCTCAGTTAACTTGGAACCTAAGTTAAGGTCTTCCTCAACTTACTCAAGCCATATTCTGCTTCTGATTGCAGTCTGTCCTCCTGGCTAACCTCCCCTGGTTGTTCAGGAAGGTTCTGTCTCCTCTGGTGCACAGCACCTACTGAATTACAGATCCTCTTCTTTCCCTTACCTCTAATGCCCTCCTGGAAACTTAGATTCTGCTTTGGTCTGTGGTTTGCAGTAACCCACAGGCATCTTCAACTTTCTAGAGGAGCCAAAAAGGCTTCTTTCATGTGGCCATTAAATAATCTTATTTAAATACTTTATGATTGTTGAGGCTGTGTAACTGAAGAGGAAGCAAATGCACATCAGCAGACCTGGCTATTAGTTCAGCTGTACTCTGTGCTCTGGCTGTGGGATCTTGAGTAAGTCACTTATTTATTTAATTTTCTGTCTTGGTTTCCTCTTGATAAAGAGATAATGGATAAGACAGTACTCTGAGAATTATAATATTCAGAAACGGTAAGGTAATAATTATATAATCACCATCATCATATACAGACCTGAAATATACAGCAAAAATCATGCACTCAAGTACACGGTAGGTGGCTTCTTACAAGCTCTAAACATACAAAAGGCCTCTCCCTGCCCAGCTGCTGCCTCTGGGGAAAAGATGAAGAGTGATCCTGGAGTTTAGAGCAGGATATACACTCACATAATTAAGCTTCTCCATCCGGAAAACTATTCTGTACTCCGGAGTTAAGGATCTATTTATTCAGTGGCTTATTTCATCAATATGCTAGGCCTCCTTTCCAGGCTGTCTGACACACATTCTTCATGCACCTCTGCCTGCCAAATTATTCTTTTGAAAGCATCCCCCCCTTTTCTTTGTATCTACACTCCATAAAATTGTGTGAATTTCGAATCTGTTTGCATTTGCAGCATTCACAAATCTTAATTATACTTTTTTTGCCAAGTGTACCTGATAGGGACAGAATCAAAAGGATAACTCTTTCTTCCTTGCTTGAGGTCCTCAGGTGTCAAATGGCAAGGCTGGAATTCTGGTCTGTGAGGCAGCTTTGATCAATCCTGAAATGGAATCCCATGAGGCCTCTTCTGACTCCAATAGGATACAGTCTCAGCTGGGGGTGGGGTGTGTGTGTAAGGGAGCTGATTAGAGAGTTGCCTTTCAGGCCACTTGTCCTGCCAGGATCACAACTGAAAAGCAAGGAAGGTGTACAAAGGGCTGTGAATGATGAAAACAGTTGCTACATACCCTAATATTCATATATATCCATTATACCAAGAGAAAACACCTTCATCCTCACCCTGTCAATACAGTTTTATCCTGTATACAGTTCTAGTGGAATTGGACATTTTCTTTCCCTGTCTATAGTAGATTAGAAGCTACAAAAGAGACAGGGAGCAGAGAATAGGTCTTTCCCATTTGTAGTGCTGGGTTATTAGTGTCAGTCATCCTGACAGCTGCAAGGACTGTCACATGAGTGGAAACTGAAAACTAAAAAGACCCAAGAATGGAAAACTTCAGTTTTTTGGGACCTTTTCCTACCAAATAAAATAGTAAATACCTGTCTTCAGAGTCCCTAAAGGCATCATTACATAAAAGCACCGTACTATGTTTAATGACACTAAGTCATCAGGAAGAAAAAACCAAATTACATTAGACTTCTTCTCTTTATTTTTTTTTAAAGATTTATTTATTTATTTATTTTGGGCAGGGGTTGGGTTGGGGAGGGAGGGAGCGGGCAGGCCACTTCTATTGGTCTTTCATTTCTCTATTTTCATCCGGCTTTGTTCTTTGGCTCCTGTGAGCCTCCCATCGCGGTGGCCACTGTTGTCGCAGAGCGTCGGCTCTGGGCGCACGTGCTCCAGAGCTCCGGCTCAGTAATTGGACACATCGGTCCAGCCGCTCTGCGGCACGTGGGATCTTCCCAGACCAGGGATCGAACCGGCGCCCCTTGCACTGCAAGGCAGTGTCTACCAACTGGACCACCAGGGGAAGTCCAATATCTTCTCTTTAAATAAGCACAGACCTCTATTTGTGTGTAATTTTAAAGGAAAACAATATAATAAAACACTGAAATTGAAATAATACCATTTCTTCCATTGATTCTTCCATTTGTGAAATATGAATTGAGCACTCTGCTATGTATCAGGCACAGGGGATAGAATGGTGAACAAGACATAGCCCATGCCACCTTGAAGATCCCATCTAGTGGGAGAGACTGACAAGGGAACAGGTGATTAATAAGCAAGGTGAGTAGGAGAATAATACAGTGCTAAGAGATCACACAGGAGGGAGACTTAACCAGGACATGACATTCAGGGAAAGCTTACCAGAGAATAGGAAGTCTAAGGTAATAAATAAATCTGACAAAAAAAAGTGGAGATGAATCATTCTATGCAGAAGTAACATGATACATGATAGACTGAAGGTGAACGACTATGGTTCATTTGTAGAAAGAGTAGTTGAGTCATAAGGGGAAGATGGGCAAGTGCCAGACAATGAGTTAGGATGTTTGATGTTTTCATAAAAACAGTGGGAAGCCAATGAAGAGTTTTAAGTTCCTGAGTAACAGGAATCAATTTGTTTAAATTTCAAATGTTTACTCTGGCTACAGTGTGGTTAACAGATTGGAAGGAGCAAAACTAGAGATAAGGAGTAGAGTCAGGTGGCTGTTTTAAACTCCAGTGATCCTGTTTTAAACTCCAGGACCACTCTTCATCCTGGTGAAAGAAAATGGAAGCCTGTTCTAAGACAATGTCTGTGTCAATGGAGAGAAGATAGATTTGAAAGACATTTAGAAATGGTGTTGATAGGACATTATGAGGGAGAGAGAGGAGTCAAGGATAATGTCTGATTGTTGTGCATGGACAACAGGTAGATGGTGGCAGTTTCATTTTCTTTAATAGTCTCTATTTAGCTACCCACTTGCTGAATTTGATTATTCAATGTCCTCATTTTAAAATGAGGAATTTAGACTAGATTATTGGTTCTCAGTGGGCTTTCTAGGTGGTGCAGTGATAAAGAATATGCCTGCCAATGCAGGAGCTGAAAGAGATGCGAATTCAATCCATGGGACGGGAAGATCTCCTGGAGAAGGGAATGGCAACCCACTCCAAAATTCTTACCTGGAGAATCCCATGGACAGAGGAGACTGGTGGGCTATAACCCCTGGAGTCTCAAAGAGTTGGACACAACTGAGCATGCACTCACATTGGTTCTCAGTAGGGGAGATTTTGTCCCTCACTAGGGATACATTTGGCAATGTCTAGAGACATTTTGGCTGTCACACTCAGGAGAGAGGTATTACTGGCACTGAATGAATAGAGGCTAGAAATGCTTCTAAAGATTCTACAGTGTATGTAAGAGTCCTTTTTCCTCATCTAAAAATTATTTGGCCCCCTCCTCTATAGCACATGGAACTCTACTCAATGTTATATGCCAGTCTGGGTGGGAGGGAGGTTTGGGGGAGAATGGATACATGTATATGTTTGGTTGAGTTCCTTCACCTGGAACTATCACATTGTTATTCGAGTATACTCCAATACAAAATAAAAAGGTTAAGATTTGGAGAAAAAAAAAAAAGGAATTATTTGGTCCCAAATGTCAAAGAACCCTGAGTGAGATAATATAAAGGATTTGAATTAGATAAATGCTGAAGTCTAGTCAAAGCTTTTGAGTTGTGTATACTTTGACACTTTACCCCTAAAGGGGTGTACCAACTTTTAGTGACTCTCTTCTGTGTATCAGGTGGATAAGTCTCTTCTGAAACAGAGTGGATGTATTTTACCAGGTGGATAAATGAGGCAGCATTACTAGAATTATATGACAGATAATAGTTAGACATTGGTGGATATGATCTGAATAATCCTGAGCCAGTTTTCAGGAGTATCCAGGTGAATCTGTACTGCAGGTATTTGGAGTACGTGTGCACATGGCACTTGGAAGATATCTGCAAACCTCAAGCATTCCAGAGACCGAGAGTGCCTCCTGTCTGCATTCTTTTTTCCCCAAAATATAATGTGCCCACTTATACTTTAGGTCAAAGAATCAGGAAAGAGATGATGGGGCAATGGCAGCTCCTGCCTGAGCTGTATGTGTACTAGAATCACCCTTGTTGTCAGAAGCCCTAAGATAAGAGTTTAGCTCCATGTATAGGAAGGGTTATAGATGGAGCCCCAAAGAGTGTATCCCAGGCCAAGATATTTTGTTAACTTTTGGGTTTAGGGTGTACCTTAAATTTTGATAGTAGAGTTCTGCCCTCCACTCTGTATTAAGAAATACCCTTCCTGGGGCTTCCTTGGTGCTCCAGTGGGTGAAGAGCCCGCCTTTCATTGCAGAGGGCACTGGTTCGATCCCTGGCCCAGGAAGATCCCACATGCTGCAGAGCAGCTGAACCGGTGTGTCCACTTATGAGCAAGTGCTCTGGAGCTCATGTGCCCAGAGCTGGTGCTCTGCAGTGAGTGGCCACCACAGTGGGAGGCCCACACATGGCAAAGAATAAAGATGGATGAATTAAAAAAATAAATAAAAGAGGCCAAGATTTAAAAAAAAAAAAAGAAATACCCTTCCTGAAGGTGTGTCTCCCACTCTTAGGGGTTCCTCATAGAACAGGGATAAAATTCAGACCATCTGTGTAAAGGCTATGGAGTTCCCAGTCCTTACTTAAAGCCTTTACAACACACAGTAAATATTCAATAAATTAACAAATATTTGTTGAGTGAATGAATGAGGTCCTTACCCTTTAGGGGCCAAAGAGGAACCTCTCAGTTCTTTGAAAGAGAAAAGAGAGAAAAACAAATCTACTTTGTTTTTGAAAATTGTTCAATTTTTTAAAACTTTTTGTACTGGGATATAGCTGATTAACAATGTTGTGATAGTTTCAAGTGAACAGAGAAGGGACTCAGCCATACATATACATGTATCCATTCTCCCCCAACCTCCTCTCCCATCCAGGCTGGTATATAACATAGAGCAGGGTTCCATGCGCTATACAGCAGGGCCTTGTTGGTTATCTTTACTAATACCGGAGTATGTACATATCCATCCCAAACTCTCCAACTGTCCCTTCCTCCCCCTCTGCGCCCCCCACCCCAGCAACCATAAGTTTGTTCTCTAAGTCTGTGAGTTTCTTTCTGTGTTGTAAGTTCAAACAAATCTACTTTTTATTAGTAGGTATCTACTGAGTGCCTACTATGTGGCAACACTGTTCAAAGTGCTCAAGGTTTTCAATTATGAGCAAGGAAGTAGGCCCCACCAAATACTTAATTTGCTGGAATTCTTATTTTGTGCTTATCAGAGTCCAGAACTGTGAGAAATAAATTTCTTCTGTTTATAAGCCACATAGTCTGTGGTATATTTGTCATAGCAGCCCAAATGGACAAAGACACTAACTTATGCTTTAATAGTTTTAGCTAGAAGGCCATGTAGGAGTCTGCTGCAGTAATCAGAGGCAAGTAATTGTTGCTGTTCAGTCACTAAATTGCATCCAACTTCTTGCAACACCATGAACTGCAACATGCCAGGTTTCCCTGTCCTTCACTATCTCGCAGAGTTTGCTCAAACTCATGTCCACCTGCGTATGGGGCTGTTGATATTTCTCCTGGCAATCTGTATTCTAGCTTGTGACTCATCCAGCCCAGCATTTTGCATGATGTACTATGCATGTAAGTTAAATAAGCAGGGTGACAATAAACACCCTTGTTGTACTCCTTTCCCAATTTTGAACCAGCAAGGCAGTGCTGAGTGTGGTAAGAAATGATTGGATTCTGGATATATTTTGAAGATGGAACCAACATGGTTTGCTGACAGATTGAATGTGGCTGCAAGAGGACTCCAGGTTTTTTAACTTGAGCAATAGGAAGTATGGAGTTTCTGAATACTGAGATGAGAAACACTGTGCGTGAACTGAGATTCAGTTTTAGACTAGTGAGTTTGAGATATGCATTAGACATCGAAACGAAGATGTCCAGAAGGCAGCTGATTGTATCATCATGTCTGGAGAGAGGTGTGAGATGAAGGTAATAAAAGCCATGAGACTGGATGAGATTATCAAGGAAGGATATATAGACAGAGAAAGAACCAAGATCTAGATGTAGCATTAATAGATCTTTGTCATTTGACCTGGGGGCTAACTCTGCCTGTTTACTTTTCACGGAGTGAACACTGCAGCAGCCAACCTGGCCCAGCAGCTTTCAGAATGGGGCTTGGAACTTCAGAACCTTAGCTCCCTACACCATGTGCCATTGTGCATTCCTCTCATTGAAACAGTACCTAAATCTTCCATGTGATGTTTAAACCTTTAAGAGGTTACTTGGTAATAAATATTAATCATTTCCTCCAGGTTAATATAATGATTATTAATCCTAGCTGAGTAAGAATCCATTCTTACCAGGGTAAGGGGAATTTTTTCTTCCTCTGTATAATTCATATGCAAATATTTCAAAAAGCAGTTTGAAATGCAAGCTTCCACCTGTCAGTTTGTTCTTTGCAAGGGAGAAGAAGGCACCATTGTCCCCTGAATTCTCAGAAGAGCAAGTGTTTGCCTTGCTCCAGGCGTCTTTAGTATTTGCTGGCTGAGAGGTTCATACCGTAGGTGTTCCTTTACGTAAGAGATCACTCCCAAGGCTGTTGCTCAGTATTTATCATCATTTCAAGGGGCACATCTCTTCCTTTGAGGGGATTGATCTTAACTCCTCTTGGGGTGAAGACACAGAAAATGAAACATTGATTTATAAAGGAGGAATGAGAAAAGGTGAAGCAGCCAAGTACTGAGCTGAGGCATTGCTCTAAGGTCACTACGTTCTTGCCCTGCCTCTTATTTAGGTATACTTCATACTATATTCACAATACCTCAACCTTGATTTCTAAGTTCTATGGTTCTGATAATTATGGTCATTCTTGCATCCATGTTCTTGGCACAAGGGTACACATGCTGTCTAAGATAACAGTTTTCTTGGCGGGATGAATGTACCCTTGGAGGTACATGAAGATTTCCTAGAGGACGCACAGACACAATTTTAAGAAAAATCAGTTGCCAGATTCCCAATGTTCATTAAGTGCTTTTTCCTAAAATAGATGTATAGTTGGAATGTCAGTCTAGTTCTTCTCTTGTACCTCTTTCAAAGTCATTCTTCTGCTCCACCAAAGAAGCACATACCCCTGACTCAACTGAATTACTATGATCTATTCCATCCTCTAACCATTGTTAACACAATATTTTGGACAGAGGGACTTGTGAGAGTAAAGTAAACAGAGAACTTGGTAAGAAATGCCTTTTCTAAGTTCTGCATTTTCTATGAACCAAAGCCTATATAATTCTGCTTGCTGTTAATTTCCACAAAGTACATTAAACTAAAGTCCTAAAAGCACACCATCTACTTATATATAGAAGTAGGACAAAATGTTCCCAAATGTACAATCTAGTATGTAATGATTTGAACTTTAGAATATCAGGTTCATTTCATTAGTGTTAATTTCTCGCTCTCAGATATGTTCTATTTCTGTCAAACTGTTTTCAACCATGAAATGAAATTATTGACCTATGTATGATAATTCTCAAATATCCACCTCTATTCCTCTGTCATAGCATTTAAAGGCACCTTGAAACCATCTGAAATTGAAATTTAACATTAAATATTTAGATCCTAATTCCACAGCCTATGGGAAAAACATAATATGCATACTTTTAAATTTTATGAGTCGTTCATTTTCCAATTTTGTCTAATTTCATAGTGTGCCTCTAAGTGAAAGAGTTACACTTATAACTAATGTTTTTATTTTTATAAATTGCTTTTGTTAATTCATAATATATACTGAAAAGTATTCAAACAATAAATGTATATCTTTATAAATTATCACAAAGTGAATAGACTGATATAATCAGTCAAAAATTGAAACCATTTCCAGCAATGCAGAAAGCCCCTTAAGCTTCCAATCACACTCACTCTTCCTCCCTATAGGTAATCACAATCCTGACTTTTTTTTTTAAAGATTTATTTATCTATTTATTTTGGGCAGGAGTCAGATTGGGGAGGAGGGGGGAGCGGGTGGGCCACTTCTATTGGTCTTTCATTTCTCTATTTTCATCCGTCTTTGTTCTTTGGCTCCTGTGGGCCTCCCATCACGGTGGCGTCTGTCGTTGCAGAGTGCTGGCTCTGGGCGCATGTGCTCCAGAGCTCTGGCTCGGTAATTGGACACATCGGTCCAGCCGCTCCGCGCACATGGAATCTTCCCAGGCCAGGGATCGAACCGGTGCCCCTTGCACTGCAAGGCGGTGTCCTTACCCACTGGACCACCAGGGGAAGCCCACAATCCTGACTTTTTAACAGCATAGATTTGTCTATTTTTTCAAAAGCTTTTTATTTAGGCTGAATCATACCAGCATGTATCCTAGTGTGCCTGGTTTCTTTTATTCGATATTATGTTTGAGGTATTTATCATGTTGTTCAGTGTGGCAGTATCCATTTATTTCCATTGCTATATAATTATTTTGCTACCCTTGTGGAAAATCAACTAATGATAAGTGTAAGGGTTTGTTTTGGATTCTTTTTTTTTTTAAAGAATTTCTTTTTAAAATTATTTATTTATTTATTTATTTATTTTTGGCTACTCTGGGTTTTCACTGCCACCACAGGCTCTTCTCAAGTTGCAGGGAGTGGGGGCTACTCTCTAATTGAGGTGAGCTGGCTTCTTGCTGCAGTGACTTCTCTTGTTGTGGAACTTAGTCCTCTAGGGCACATGGGCTTCAGTAGTTGTGGCACATAGGATCAATAGTTGTGGCTCACGGGCTTGGTTGCTCTGAAGCATGTGGGATCTTCCCGGATCAGGGATCAAACCCATGTCTCCTGCAATGTCAGGCAAAGTCTTTACCACTGAGCTACCAGGGAAACCCCTCAATTCTTCTTTTCTATCTTTTCCTTCCCTAGTTTCACTAGCTTGTACATGCAAGTACAATGTCAAATAGATGCAGTAAGAGCAAGCATCTTTTTCTTATTTCTAATCTCAGAGGGAAAGATATAACATGTCACCATTGAATATGATGTTTGCTGTACATGTTTTGCATGTACTTTAACCAGAATAAGGATATTACAATTTACTTTTAGTTTGTTAACATTTCTGTTTAGATGCTGACTTCTGTCAAATGCTAAATGTATTATTTATTGATATGATCACAAAGTTTTTCCTTTTATACACTATTAATATCATGAATTAAATTAACTGTTTTTAGGTGTAGAGATATTAATTTTTTTTAATGAACCTCGCTCCTGCACACAGTAACTGTTATTCTTTGGGAATACAGTTCTATAATTTTTTTTCAAGAGAATCATGTAGTCCAATAACTATCATCAGTCAAGATATAGAACAACTTTATCACCTGAAAAGAATTCTGCATATTCTTCTTTGTACTAAACTCCTCACAAAATCTCAGCTTGTCACAGCCACTGATGTTCTTGGTCCCAAAATATTTGCCTTTTCCAGAATATAATCTAAATGTAGTTATTCCATAAGTAGCCTTCTAAACCTGATTCATTTTACTGAGCACAACAGATGTGATATTCATAAATGTGGTGTGGATCAGTTCATTTTAACTTTTGCCACAAAGTAGTATTTCACTGTAAGGATGAACTAGTTTGTTTATCTAGACAGACACTGAAAGAAGTTTGGATTGTTTCCAGTTTGGGGTAATTATGAATAAAACTAGTACAAGTATATTCATATGTGATTTTTGCATAGAAACACACTTTTATTTCACTTATAATAATACTTAGGTGTGAGAGTGCTGTTGATAGGATTCAGGTATAGTAGACTTATAAGAAATACCCAAATATTACATTGTGGCTGAAACAGTTTGCATTCCACCCATTGTGTATGAGAGTTCTATTTGCTCTCCATCTTTGTCACCAATGGTGGTGTCAGTGTTTTTTAATTTAACCATTCTAATAGATGGCTTCCATGGTGACTCAGACAGTAAAGAATCTGCCTATAATGCACGAGACTTCGGTTCGATCCCCGGGTTGGGAGGATCCCCTGCAGAAGGGAAAGGCTACACTACAGTATTCTTGCCTAGAGAATTCCATAGCTCATGCATGGGTCACAGAGTCAGACACAACTGAGTGACTTTCACTTATCACTAACAGATGTAGTACTATGTCATTATATAGTACTTTATCTGCATTTCCCTAGTGATTAATGATGTCATCTATTCAAGTGCTTATTTGCCATTCATACATCTTTGGTGAAGTAGTTTGAATATTTTACCAATATATTTTATTTTTATTGGGTGGTTTGGTTTCTTACTATTGATATTGACAATTCTTTTTTTTTTTGGCTGCACAGAGTTTTCACTGGAGTGCACAGACTTCTTTAGGTGTTGTGCATGGGCCCCAGAGCATGTGGGCTCAGGAGCTACAGCTTTTGTGCTCTCTAGCTGTGGTATGCTGCTTAGTTGCCCCGAGACATGTAGGATGTTAGTTCCCTGAACATGAATCAAACCCATGTACTCTGCCTTGGAAGGGGGATTCTTAAACACTGGACTACCAGGGAAGTCCCTTAACAATTATTTCTTCAATCTGGAAATAAGTGCTTTGTCATATATGGAGATAAATGTTTACAAGTTTTTTTCCTCTGTATGTGGCTTCCTTTCATTTCTTAAAGTTTCTTTCACAGCACAGACATTTTCAGTTTTGATAAAGTATAATTTATCAATTAAAAAATTTTTACAGACTTCACTGGTGGCCCTATAGTTAAGAATCTGTCTTCCAGACAGAATGATGGCAATAATGTCAGAAGAACAGAAAAAAGAGCAAAGAATGAAAAAAACTGAGAACAGTCTCAGAGAACTCTGGGGCAATATCAAACACACCAACATTCAAATAATAGGGATCCCAGAAAGGGAAGAGAAAAAGAAAGGATATGAAAAGATTTTTGAAGAGATTATAGCAGAAAACTTCCCCTACATGGGGAAGGAAATAGCCAGTCAGGTCCAAGAAGCACAGAGAGTCCCATACAGGATAAATCCTAGGAGAAACACACCAGGACACATATTAATCAAGCTAACACGGAATAAACACAAATACAGAATACTTACAGCAGCAAGGGAAACACAACAGGTAACATACAAGGAAAATCCTATACGTTTAACTGCTGACCTCTCAACAGAAACCTTGCAGGCCAGAACAGAATGGCAAAACACACTGAAAGTGCTGAAAGAGAGAAATCTACAACTGAGAATACTCTACCCGGCATGGATCTCATTCAGAAATGACGGAGAAATCAAAAGCTTTACAGACAAGCAAAAACTAAGAGAATTCAGTAACACCAAACCAGCTTTACAACAAATGTTAAAGGCACTTACACAGACAACAAGTATAAAAAGAAGAAGACCTACAAAACAAAGCCATCATGACATCTAAGAAGATGACAATAGGATCATTTGTATCAATAATTACTTTGAATGTCAATGGACTTCATGCCCCAACCAAAAGACACAGGCTGGCTGAATGGATTCAAAAACAAGACCCATACATATGCTGCCTACAGGAAACTCACTTCAGACCTAGAGACGCTCACAGACTGAAAGTGAAAGGATGGAAAAAGATATTCCATGCAAGTGGAAATCAAAAGAAAGCTGGAGTAGCAATCCTCATATCAGACAAAATGAACCTTAAAGAAGATCATAAGAGACAAGGCAGGACACTACATCATGATCAAGGGATCGATCCAAGAGGAAGACATAACAATCATAAATATCTATGCACGCAACAGAGGAGCACCCCAATACATAAGACAAACACTTTCAGACATGAAGAAGAAACTGACAATAACACAATAATAGTAGGAGACTTTAACACTCCTCTCACACCAATGGACAGATCATCAAAACAGAAAATTAACATAGAAACACAAGCCTTCAACGACACACTAGAAGTGATGGACCTCGTCGATATCTCTAGGACCTTCCATCCAAAAGCAGAAGGATATGCTTTCTTCTCAAGTGCTCATGGAACATTCTCCAGGATAGACCACATCTTGGGCCACAAATCAAACCTCAGTCAATTCAAGAAAATTGAAATTATGTCAACCGTCTTCTCTGACCACAATGCAATGAGACTAGAGATCAAGTACGGGAAAACAACCATGATGCAATGAGACTAGAGGTCAAGTACAAGAAAAAAAAAAAAAACGCTAAAAACACAAACACATGCAAATTAAACAACACATATCTACAAAACAAACTGATTACTGAGCAAATCAAAGGAGAAATTAAAAAGTCCTAGAAGAAAACAACGATGAACACATGACAGTGCAAAACCTATGGGATACCGCAAAAGCAGTATCCGAGGGGAGGACTTACGTGGGCTGCAGCAGTGTGGTTGGTCACGGTGTGCTCTGGATGTCCTGGAGCTGGATGTCCTGGAGCTGGACGCCACTGACCGGGAGCAGCGAGACATCCACCCCTATGGCAGCTGGGTCCAAAGTAGTAAAGGCCATCAGCTGGGTCCCCTGCAGCACCTGCTCATCTTGTGCCACCTGATGTATCTGTATATAGTCCTCGTTGTCCTGCATGATCTGCATCTGTTCCTCCTGAGGCATCTCGGCCTCCTGCATGATCTGCATCTGTTCCTCCTGAGGCATCTGGGCATCCTGCATGATCTGCACCTGCTCCTGCTGAGGCATCTCGGCAGTGTGGAACTGGCCCTGTGGGATTTCGCGGACCTGTTCATCCTCCCCGATATTGTGGATCTGGAGGACCTGGACCTGCTGGACATTGGCCAGGGTACAGTGCAAGGCCTGCGGCTGGGGCTGTTGAAGCTCACTGGTGGGTGGCATCGTGCTCACCTCAGTCTCTGGGGCACTGCATGATGATGAGGATGGCATTCGCCTGGAGAAGCTCTTGACGGCCATGCTCTGGCCTTGCTGTTTTCGCCGCCAGGCTGTCCGACACTTGGAATTGATGCTCTGTTTGATTTTATACCATTCGGATTCTGTGATTCCAAACTTGAAGATGAGGTGACACCGGATGCCGTAGATGGTCAGGGGGTCGAGCTGCTGCTTATTATTATTGCCCCCGCCCGAGAGGTTGGAGACAGCCTGCACCTCGCGGTGGAAGAGATAGTCCATCAGTGTGAGTGCCATACTCCTGGCTGTGAGGCAGCTGGCGCTGATGTACACCATGTCGGACGGGATGATGGCACAGCGCACCCGCTTCATGGGGTTGTTTTCATCCCCTAGCCACGAGCCGTCGGGGTAGTCCTCTTCCGAGTTCAGGGTGACGACGGTGACATTGTTGCCGGACTTGCTGGCCTTGGATTCGCTCTGCCCATCCTGGTCGTGGCTGTCCTCCTGACCAGGCATCTTCACCACGATGGTGCTCTGCCGACGCCCAGGCACTGCGGCTCGCACTTTGTCGTGGGTCTGGGTCACGCCCAAGGGCGAGCCGGCCACCATGGGCACCTGGATGGGGCGGCGACGCTCGCTGATGACCAAGTCCAGTTTGTTTTCCAGGGACTTAAACATGGCCTCCAGACCCTGCAGCTTGCTTTCAATACTATCCAATCGCGAGCAGATTGTCTGGCTAATGCAATATAGGAAAGATTCTATGGAAGGGCCCTGGTTATCAGTCTCTGTTTGCTGGAAGTTCAGAGCTGGTTCATTTCCATCTGTCACGACATTATTCTCCAAATCGACCGGGTTGTCCGGATGCAGCTCCTCCACGGTGACCTGCAACATATCCGCCGGGTCCTGTTCCGCCATCTTCTAGGACGCGAGGAGTGTGGCCGGTTAATGAACAGGAAACAGACTCACGTATCACAGGGTTCTCGTCAGAGTGGCCTGTGGAATTCTCCTGGTGTTTGTCCGTGAGACGAGATAATGGCGGCCGTCCTTGCTAGGGAAGCCGCCGCACTGCGCAGCCTCTGCAAGTCCCTCCTCCTCGCACCATCTGTGCAGGCTCCAAGATGGGCGCTCAGAGCGTGGGGCGGGGCACAGGGGCAGGGCCTGCGCTTGGAGCCTCCCAGCGTGCTGCGCCAGCGCCGGGCATGCGCATGCGTGTTCCTGTGTCATAGTTTCAGCCCCCAAGTCACTTCTTCATCACACATTCAGACATCACAGTAGCCCCTGAGAAGTTGAGTTGGCGGACCATTGTAGGAACTTGCATTTTCTCTGAGGTCTAATGAATAGAAATTAGCTCCACAGAAGACTACATGTCTCAGAGGGGCCTGCAAAAGCCTCTGCCCAGTTTTAACTTTTTTACTTTATTAAAATATTAAGTTTATTTCACATGTATATTTTTATCTCTCCACCATTTCCTTTTGTCTGACCACCACCACTACTAAGTCCTATCATAGCATTCCATACATATTTGAAACCAAGCAAAGGGTGGAGTTCCATCTTTAAAAACTAAACAGGCATTTTGGACAACACATTCTTGGCAATGGAACCTAGACAACATTTATCAGACACGGTCGGGAAAATTCTCACTCTGCATTATAAAAAAGGGCAGCCAGATATCAACTGTTACAGAAGTGAAATAAGACGGAAAATTTTTAACAAACTTGTTTAAATTATTTTCTTAAAGAGACTTCCTGCACTGTCAGAGATGTTGAGTAGCCTCCTGGTCAATCATCCAGAAACACTTCTTCATATACAGAATTTGGGAAGGGAACCACTTTTTTTCTACACTTGCTTGCGTTTTTGCTTTAATGTCTTCTACAGAGCTAGGTCCTTTTGGTGTGTTATGAGTTTTTCTCCTGTTTATTTGAAGGACTCTTGACCTTTCAATGGACCATGCCCATTTAATTGTCCATGCGTTGGCAGCACAGCATTTAGGTGGGAGAGCAGATAGACCGAAAGAAACAATTACTGTTCTGAAGAGCAACCGGGAAGGATGGAATCACACCAGGGACTAGGCTTTTTTAAAAAATTATTTTCTATGAGCTGTTTATATATATCTTGGCTATTAACCCCTTATTGGTCAATGTTTGTCCGTGAGACGAGATAATGGCGGCCGCCCTGCTAGGGAAGCCGCACTGCGCAGCCTCTGCAGTCCCTCCTCCTCGCACCATCTGTGCAGGCTCCAAGATGGGCGCTCAGAGCGTGGGCGGGCACGGGGGCAGGGCCTGCGCTTGGAGCCTCCCAGCGTGCTGCGCCAGCGCCCGGGCATGCGCATGCGTGTTCCTGTGTCATAGTTTCAGCCCCCAAGTCACTTCTTCATCACACATTCAGACATCACAGTAGCCCCTGAGAAGTTGAGTTGGCGGACCATTGTAGGAACTTGCATTTTCTCTGAGGTCTAATGAATAGAAATTAGCTCCACAGAAGACTACATGTCTCAGAGGGGCCTGCAAAAGCCTCTGCCCAGTTTTAACTTTTTTACTTTATTAAAATATTAAGTTTATTTCACATGTATATTTTTATCTCTCCACCATTTCCTTTTGTCTGACCACCACCACTACTAAGTCCTATCATAGCATTCCATACATATTTGAAACCAAGCAAAGGGTGGAGTTCCATCTTTAAAAACTAAACAGGCATTTTGGACAACACATTCTTGGCAATGGAACCTAGACAACATTTATCAGACACGGTCGGGAAAATTCTCACTCTGCATTATAAAAAGGACAGCCAGATATCAACTGTTACAGAAGTGAAATAAGACGGAAAATTTTTAACAAACTTGTTTAAATTATTTTCTTAAAGAGACTTCCTGCACTGTCAGAGATGTTGAGTAGCCTCCTGGTCAATCATCCAGAAACACTTCTTCATATACAGAATTTGGGAAGGGAACCACTTTTTTTCTACACTTGCTTGCGTTTTTGCTTTAATGTCTTCTACAGAGCTAGGTCCTTTTGGTGTGTTATGAGTTTTTCTCCTGTTTATTTGAAGGACTCTTGACCTTTCAATGGACCATGCCCATTTAATTGTCCATGCGTTGGCAGCACAGCATTTAGGTGGGAGAGCAGATAGACCGAAAGAAACAATTACTGTTCTGAAGAGCAACCGGGAAGGATGGAATCACACCAGGGACTAGGCTTTTTTAAAAAATTATTTTCTATGAGCTGTTTATATATATCTTGGCTATTAACCCCTTATTGGTCATATAATTTCCTATTATTTTCTGCAACTCAGTAAGTTGTCTTTTCATTTTTCAGTGGTTTCCTTTGCTATGTAAAATCTTTTAAGCTTAATTAGGACCTATTTGTTTAATTTGGTTTTCTTTCCTTTGTCTTAGCAAATCCCCCCTCCCCACCAAATAGTACTATAATTTGTACCAAAGGACGTTCTGCCTGTGTTTTCTTCTGGGAGTCTTATGGTTTCCAGCCCTATATTTAGATTTTAATACATTTTCAGTTTATTTTTGTACATAGTGTGAAACATTGTTCTCAATTTATTCTTTTACATGTAGCTGTCCAGTTTCCCAAAACCACTTGACAAAGAGACTGTCCTTTCCCAACTGTATATTCTTGCCCCTCTCCTTGTAGATTAACTGACCACAAGTGTGTGTGTTTATTTCCATACTCCTTTTTCTGTTCCATTGGGCTATATGTCTGTTTTTGTGCCAGCCCCATACTGTTTTTGTTATTGTAGTTTTGTATTACAACCTGAAGTTTGGGAGCATATCTCCAGCTTTCTTGTTTTTCCCTGCCATTGTTTTTGTTTTTTCATTACACATAAATTTTAGTGGTATTTTTTTCCCCATTCTGTTAAGAAAGTAAGTCCTGGATAATTTGTTAGGAATTGCATTAAATCTGTAGATTTCTTTGTGTATTATGGACATCTTAACAATATTAATTATTCTAATCTAAGACCATGGGATAGCTTTCTGCTTGTTTGCATCATTTTCAATTTCCTACATCAGTATTTTATGGTTTTCAGAGTATAAGGCTTTCACATTTTTGCCTAAGCTTATTTCTAGGTATTTTTAATGCTATTTTCAATGGGATTGTTTTCTTGATTTCTGTGGTAGATACCAGTATATTAATCCTGCAACTTTACTGTATCCACTCATTAGTTCTTATAGAGGATCCTAGGTTGTAGGATTTTCCCTTTTACCATTTAAATATAACACTCCCTTCTGGCCTGCAGTTTCTACAGAGATACTAGCTGATAGCCTTGTGGGAATTCCCCTGCATATGACCGTTTATTTCTTGCTGCCTTTAGAATTCTCTCTATAGCTTTAATATTTGACATTTTAATTGTGAGATGTCTTGGTGTGGCTCTGCTTGAGTTCATTGTATTTGAGGGTTCTCTATGCTTCCTGTTTCTATATATTTGTTCCCTTCTTCAGGACTGGGAACTTTTCAACCACAACTTCATCATATATATTTTTGACCCCCTCTTCTTTCTGTTCTCCTCAGATCCATAAATGAAAATATTAATATGCTTGATGTTGTCCCAGAGGTGCCTTAAGACATTCTCATTTTTTTAAATTTGCTTTTCTTTTTGCTGTTCTAATTTGGTGATGTCCGTTTTTCTATCTTCCAGGTCACTTATGCATTTTTCTGTTATCACTTAGTCGCTGTTAATTTCCTCTAGTGTGCTTTTCATTTCAGTTACTATATTCCTCGACTGGCTATTTTGTTTTGTTTTCTAATTCCTTGTTAAAGTTCTTACTGCATGCATCTATTATTTTTCCTAGTTCAGTTTGAATTTTTATTATTAATGCCTCAATTACTGCCAGCCCTCACCCTGTTCAGATGGAGCCCTGTGTCCTCGGCTGCTCCACCTTTCACATCTGTATTCTCCACCACAATAGCAGCCTGTTTGTCTAGTGGAGAGCTGTACCAGAGCAAGAAAAGCAAGAGTAGATTCTCAGTATGGGCAATGGTGCATATTGGGGTGGTCACTGGAAACTGGTCACAGTCCTGGGCATTTTTAAACTGCTTCATCCACTTTGTTCCTTGGAGTAAGCAAGTGTGTCTACATCCTTCATGAGTCATATCTTGGTTTCTTACAGTCCTCCTCTAAGTTCCATTGGTATTCAAACCAGCTAAGAAGATGATTCTTCTTGGTGCCAAACCCCAGATCTAGAGTTTCCAAATTTAGTTCAAACTGCTTACTCCTCAGGGAACATCTCTGAGACAATGTAATACCCTCCTCACCTGAATTTTTAAAAAATTCAACTCTTCTCCCCAACAAAAAAATTTTCTTAACTAATTTCCTAGTTGATATTAAATATAACACTCCTTCTGGCCTGCAGTTTCTACAGAGATACTAGCTGATAGCCTTGTGGAAATTCCCCTGCATATGACCGTTTATTTCTTGCTGCCTTTAGAATTCTCTCTATAGCTTTAATATTTGACATTTTAATTGTGAGATGTCTTGGTGTGGCTCTGCTTGAGTTCATTGTATTTGAGGGTTCTCTATGCTTCCTGTTTCTATATATTTGTTCCCTTCTTCAGGACTGGGAACTTTTCAACCACAACTTCATCATATATATTTTTGACCCCCTCTTCTTTCTGTTCTCCTCAGATCCATAAATGAAAATATTAATATGCTTGATGTTGTCCCAGAGGTGCCTTAAGACATTCTCATTTTTTTAAATTTGCTTTTCTTTTTGCTGTTCTAATTTGGTGATGTCCGTTTTTCTATCTTCCAGGTCACTTATGCATTTTTCTGTTATCACTTAGTCGCTGTTAATTTCCTCTAGTGTGCTTTTCATTTCAGTTACTATATTCCTCGACTGGCTATTTTGTTTTGTTTTCTAATTCCTTGTTAAAGTTCTTACTGCATGCATCTATTATTTTTCCTAGTTCAGTTTGAATTTTTATTATTAATGCCTCAATTACTGCCAGCCCTCACCCTGTTCAGATGGAGCCCTGTGTCCTCGGCTGCTCCACCTTTCACATCTGTATTCTCCACCACAATAGCAGCCTGTTTGTCTAGTGGAGAGCTGTACCAGAGCAAGAAAAGCAAGAGTAGATTCTCAGTATGGGCAATGGTGCATATTGGGGTGGTCACTGGAAACTGGTCACAGTCCTGGGCATTTTTAAACTGCTTCATCCACTTTGTTCCTTGGAGTAAGCAAGTGTGTCTACATCCTTCATGAGTCATATCTTGGTTTCTTACAGTCCTCCTCTAAGTTCCATTGGTATTCAAACCAGCTAAGAAGATGATTCTTCTTGGTGCCAAACCCCAGATCTAGAGTTCCAAATTTTTAGTTCAAACTGCTTACTCCTCAGGGAACATCTCTGAGACAATGTAATACCCCTCCTCACCTGAATTCTACTAAACATTCAAAGATTTAATACCTATCACTCTCAATCTCTTCTCCCCCAACCAAAAGAAATTGAAAATTAGGGAATGCTTCCAATCTAATTTTATAAGGCCAGCATTACTCTGTACCAAAAGCAGACAATACTCCCCACCACACAGACACAAAATCAAAGGCCAAGATCTCCTGGAGGAGGGCATGACAACCCACTCCAGTATTCTTACCTGGTCAATCCCATGGACAGAGGAGCCTTGCGGGCTACAGTCCATAGGGCAGAGTCTGACACAACTGACTTAGTGTGCATGCATGCACATCCCTGATGGTCTTAGGCAGTTCTTACTTTTAAAAATTTTTTTTTTTCTTTCTGCTGCTGTACTTGGGTGAGTTTCACTGCTCTGTCTTCAGGCCATTGGTCCTTTCTTCTGTTTCATCTAGTTTTGATTGAAACTCTCTGGTGTGTTTTTCATTTCAATTATTGTATTCGTTAGCTCTGTGACTTCTGTTTTGTACTTTGTTTTCTTTTTGCTAATAGAAAATTATGCTAATCATTTTTCTCTCAAAGTCAGTCAGCATCTTTATGACTTACTTTGAAATCTATCAGGTAGCTAACTTATCTCAGCTTCATTAAGATTTTTTTTCCCTTGAGGTTTTATCATATTCTTTCATTTGGGACATATTCCTCTGATTTCACCTTTTCCTTGACTCTCTGTGTTTGTTACTATGCATTAGGTGAAACAAGTATTTCTCTCAGTCTCGAAGAACTGGTGACAGCAAATCAGTGTGCTATCTGTGCAGTTTCTTTGAGTTTGTAGCCTGTCCAGTACTCTCTGTTTCAGTCCTGTGGGACACAAGAAATGAAAGCCTCCTGGCCACCACAGCCAGGCATTCAAGTAGTAAGCCCTGTGTGGGCTACATGAGCAGCTAGCTTTGGCAGGGCTGTTGGGGAGCTGCCCTCCAGGGTTATCAGAGCCACAGGTGAGCATCCAGCCGGGGTATGCCTGGCCATCTATGGAATTTTTTCACATTGTTAATTGTACTGTCTACTAATAGAAACAGATTTACTTTTTCCTTTCCAATCAGGGTAAATTTTATTCCTTTTCCTTGTCTATTGCATTGCTATGTTTTCACATATGATGCTGAGCAGGAATGGGGAGAGTGAACACCCTTTTCTTACAAGGGTAATCTTAGGGAGAAATCATTCCTTTTTTCACCAATGTATGATGTTAGCTATACGTAGGGTTTTTATCACAGATGCTGTTTATTGTGTTGAGAAAATTTCCTTTTATTACTAGTTTTCTCAGAGCTTTCTATCAGGAATAGTTATTCAGTTTAGTCAATTTCTTTGTATATATGACGATGGTCAAATAGTTTTGCTTTTTTAATCTGACAAGCTGCTGAATAATATTGTTTGCTTATTATTCATGCTTCAACCCCACCTGGACATAGTGCATTGTACCTTTTATATATTATTGGAGCAGATTTGTTATAATTTTGTTAAGTATCTTTTGCATCTGTGTTCATAAGAAATACTGGTCTGTAATTTTTTCTCTTAATGACTTTGTTTTTAATAACAGAATAATGCTGGTCATATAAACTAGTTAAAGAATGATTCCTACCTCTTAAAATTTCCAGAGAAGTTTTTATACAATAGGTATTATTTCTTCTTTAAAATATTTGGTAGAATTTCCCAGTAATGCCATTTAGACCAGGAGATTTCATTATGGGAAGGATTTATAATTACCTTAAATGACAAGCTATGCAGGTTTTCTGTATCTTGGCAGATTGTATTTTTCAAAGCATTTGTCTATTTCATCAACTTGTTGAATTTGTTGGCAGAAAATTGTTGTTATGTAACTATACAACCTTTAGAACCTCTCATTCTTGATATTGATTATATGTTATCTATGTCTTTGTCTATCTCTCAAGAGTTTATTTAAAGGATTATTAAATTCTGTTGATAATGTCAATAGCTTTTTGATTCATCTTCTTCAATTTTTCTGTTTTCTATTTCATTGATTCCTGCTCTGCGCTCTATTATTTCCTTTCTTCATAACTTAGGTTGCATTTGCTCTTCTGTTTTTGTGCCAGTACCATACTGCCTTGATGACTGTTGCTTTGTAGTATAGTCTGAAGTTAGGGAGGCTGATCCCTCCAGCTCCATTCTTCTTCCTCAGGATTGCTTTGGCTATTTGAGGTGTTTTGTGTTTCCATATGAATTGTGTTATTCTTGGTCTAGTTCTGTGAAGAATGTCGATGGTAGTTTGATAGGGATTGCATTGAATCTATAGATGATATTTGGTAGCATGGTCATTTTCACATTATTGATTCTTCTGCCCCAGGAACATGGAATATCTCTCCATCTGTTTAAGTCTTCTTTAATTTCTCTCATTAGTATCTTGTAATTTTCTATGTACAGTTCTTTTGTTTCCATGGGTAGCTGTATTCCTAGATATATGATTCTTTTTGCATCTTTGATTTTGTTTTCTGATTTTTCATTCTGTATAAGAATGCCAGTGATTTCTATGTATTGATTTTGGATCCTGTGACTTTGCTGAATTCGTTCATTACCTCTAGTAGTTTTCTAATTGTGTCTTTGAGATTTTCTATGTGCAATATCATATCATCTACAAATAGAGTTTTACTTCTTCTTTTCCAATCTAGATTCCTTAATATTTTAATAAAGTAAAAAAAGTTAGTTAAAACTGGGCAGAGGCTTTTGCAGGCCCCTCTGAGACATGTAGTCTTCTGTGGAGCTAATTTCTATTCATTAGACCTCAGAGAAAATGCAAGTTCCTACAATGGTCCGCCAACTCAACTTCTCAGGGGCTACTGTGATGTCTGAATGTGTGATGAAGAAGTGACTTGGGGGCTGAAACTATGACACAGGAACACGCATGCGCATGCCCGGCGCTGGCGCAGCACGCTGGGAGGCTCCAAGCGCAGGCCCTGCCCCTGTGCCCCGCCCCACGCTCTGAGCGCCCATCTTGGAGCCTGCACAGATGGTGCGAGGAGGAGGGACTTGCAGAGGCTGCGCAGTGCGGCGGCTTCCCTAGCAAGGACGGCCGCCATTATCTCGTCTCACGGACAAACACCAGGAGAATTCCACAGGCCACTCTGACGAGAACCCTGTGATACGTGAGTCTGTTTCCTGTTCATTAACCGGCCACACTCCTCGCGTCCTAGAAGATGGCGGAACAGGACCCGGCGGATATGTTGCAGGTCACCGTGGAGGAGCTGCATCCGGACAACCCGGTCGATTTGGAGAATAATGTCGTGACAGATGGAAATGAACCAGCTCTGAACTTCCAGCAAACAGAGACTGATAACCAGGGCCCTTCCATAGAATCTTTCCTATATTGCATTAGCCAGACAATCTGCTCGCGATTGATAGTATTGAAAGCAAGCTGCAGGGTCTGGAGGCCATGTTTAAGTCCCTGGAAAACAAACTGGACTTGGTCATCAGCGCCGCCGCCCCATCCAGGTGCCCATGGTGGCCGGCTCGCCCTTGGGCGTGACCCAGACCCACGACAAAGTGCGAGCCGCAGTGCCTGGGCGTCGGCAGAGCACCATCGTGGTGAAGATGCCTGGTCAGGAGGACAGCCACGACCAGGATGGGCAGAGCGAATCCAAGGCCAGCAAGTCCGGCAACAATGTCACCGTCGTCACCCTGAACTCGGAAGAGGACTACCCCGACGGCTCGTGGCTAGGGGATGAAAACAACCCCATGAAGCGGGTGCGCTGTGCCATCATCCCGTCCGACATGGTGTACATCAGCGCCAGCTGCCTCACAGCCAGGAGTATGGCACTCACACTGATGGACTATCTCTTCCACCGCGAGGTGCAGGCTGTCTCCAACCTCTCGGGCGGGGGCAATAATAATAAGCAGCAGCTCGACCCCCTGACCATCTACGGCATCCGGTGTCACCTCATCTTCAAGTTTGGAATCACAGAATCCGAATGGTATAAAATCAAACAGAGCATCAATTCCAAGTGTCGGACAGCCTGGCGGCGAAAACAGCAAGGCCAGAGCATGGCCGTCAAGAGCTTCTCCAGGCGAATGCCATCCTCATCATCATGCAGTGCCCCAGAGACTGAGGTGAGCACGATGCCACCCACCAGTGAGCTTCAACAGCCCCAGCCGCAGGCCTTGCACTGTACCCTGGCCAATGTCCAGCAGGTCCAGGTCCTCCAGATCCACAATATCGGGGAGGATGAACAGGTCCGCGAAATCCCACAGGGCCAGTTCCACACTGCCGAGATGCCTCAGCAGGAGCAGGTGCAGATCATGCAGGATGCCCAGATGCCTCAGGAGGAACAGATGCAGATCATGCAGGAGGCCGAGATGCCTCAGGAGGAACAGATGCAGATCATGCAGGACAACGAGGACTATATACAGATACATCAGGTGGCACAAGATGAGCAGGTGCTGCAGGGGACCCAGCTGATGGCCTTTACTACTTTGGACCCAGCTGCCATAGGGGTGGATGTCTCGCTGCTCCCGGTCAGTGGCGTCCAGCTCCAGGACATCCAGCTCCAGGACATCCAGAGCACACCGTGACCAACCACACTGCTGCAGCCCACGTAAGTCCTCCCCTCGGATACTGCTTTTGCGGTATCCCATAGGTTTTGCACTGTCATGTGTTCATCGTTGTTTTCTTCTAGGACTTTTTAATTTCTCCTTTGATTTGCTCAGTAATCAGTTTGTTTTGTAGATATGTGTTGTTTAATTTGCATGTGTTTGTGTTTTTAGCGTTTTTTTTTTTTTTCTTGTACTTGACCTCTAGTCTCATTGCATCATGGTTGTTTTCCCGTACTTGATCTCTAGTCTCATTGCATTGTGGTCAGAGAAGACGGTTGACATAATTTCAATTTTCTTGAATTGACTGAGGTTTGATTTGTGGCCCAAGATGTGGTCTATCCTGGAGAATGTTCCATGAGCACTTGAGAAGAAAGCATATCCTTCTGCTTTTGGATGGAAGGTCCTAGAGATATCGACGAGGTCCATCACTTCTAGTGTGTCGTTGAAGGCTTGTGTTTCTATGTTAATTTTCTGTTTTGATGATCTGTCCATTGGTGTGAGAGGAGTGTTAAAGTCTCCTACTATTATTGTGTTATTGTCAGTTTCTTCTTCATGTCTGAAAGTGTTTGTCTTATGTATTGGGGTGCTCCTCTGTTGCGTGCATAGATATTTATGATTGTTATGTCTTCCTCTTGGATCGATCCCTTGATCATGATGTAGTGTCCTGCCTTGTCTCTTATGATCTTCTTTAAGGTTCATTTTGTCTGATATGAGGATTGCTACTCCAGCTTTCTTTTGATTTCCACTTGCATGGAATATCTTTTTCCATCCTTTCACTTTCAGTCTGTGAGCGTCTCTAGGTCTGAAGTGAGTTTCCTGTAGGCAGCATATGTATGGGTCTTGTTTTTGAATCCATTCAGCCAGCCTGTGTCTTTTGGTTGGGGCATGAAGTCCATTGACATTCAAAGTAATTATTGATACAAATGATCCTATTGTCATCTTCTTAGATGTCATGATGGCTTTGTTTTGTAGGTCTTCTTCTTTTTATACTTGTTGTCTGTGTAAGTGCCTTTAACATTTGTTGTAAAGCTGGTTTGGTGTTACTGAATTCTCTTAGTTTTTGCTTGTCTGTAAAGCTTTTGATTTCTCCGTCATTTCTGAATGAGATCCATGCCGGGTAGAGTATTCTCAGTTGTAGATTTCTCTCTTTCAGCACTTTCAGTGTGTTTTGCCATTCTGTTCTGGCCTGCAAGGTTTCTGTTGAGAGGTCAGCAGTTAAACGTATAGGATTTTCCTTGTATGTTACCTGTTGTGTTTCCCTTGCTGCTGTAAGTATTCTGTATTTGTGTTTATTCCGTGTTAGCTTGATTAATATGTGTCCTGGTGTGTTTCTCCTAGGATTTATCCTGTATGGGACTCTCTGTGCTTCTTGGACCTGACTGGCTATTTCCTTCCCCATGTAGGGGAAGTTTTCTGCTATAATCTCTTCAAAATTTTTCTCATATCCTTTCTGTTTTTCTTCTTCTTCTGGAACCCCTGTAATTCGATTTGGTGCTTTGATATTATCACAGAAATCTTGCATAGTTCCCTCCTACTATTTTTATTGTGTTCTTTTTTGTTTTGATGATCTGTCCATTGGTGTGAGAGGAGTGTTAAAGTCTCCTACTATTATTGTGTTATTGTTGATTTCTTCTTCATGTCTGAAAGTGTTTGTCTTATGTATTGGGGTGCTCCTCTGTTGCGTGCATAGATATTTATGATTGTTATGTCTTCCTCTTGGATCGATCCCTTGATCATGATGTAGTGTCCTGCCTTGTCTCTTATGATCTTCTTTAAGGTTCATTTTGTCTGATATGAGGATTGCTACTCCAGCTTTCTTTTGATTTCCACTTGCATGGAATATCTTTTTCCATCCTTTCACTTTCAGTCTGTGAGCGTCTCTAGGTCTGAAGTGAGTTTCCTGTAGGCAGCATATGTATGGGTCTTGTTTTTGAATCCATTCAGCCAGCCTGTGTCTTTTGGTTGGGGCATGAAGTCCATTGACATTCAAAGTAATTATTGATACAAATGATCCTATTGTCATCTTCTTAGATGTCATGATGGCTTTGTTTTGTAGGTCTTCTTCTTTTTATACTTGTTGTCTGTGTAAGTGCCTTTAACATTTGTTGTAAAGCTGGTTTGGTGTTACTGAATTCTCTTAGTTTTTGCTTGTCTGTAAAGCTTTTGATTTCTCCGTCATTTCTGAATGAGATCCATGCCGGGTAGAGTATTCTCAGTTGTAGATTTCTCTCTTTCAGCACTTTCAGTGTGTTTTGCCATTCTGTTCTGGCCTGCAAGGTTTCTGTTGAGAGGTCAGCAGTTAAACGTATAGGATTTTCCTTGTATGTTACCTGTTGTGTTTCCCTTGCTGCTGTAAGTATTCTGTATTTGTGTTTATTCCGTGTTAGCTTGATTAATATGTGTCCTGGTGTGTTTCTCCTAGGATTTATCCTGTATGGGACTCTCTGTGCTTCTTGGACCTGACTGGCTATTTCCTTCCCCATGTAGGGGAAGTTTTCTGCTATAATCTCTTCAAAATTTTTCTCATATCCTTTCTGTTTTTCTTCTTCTTCTGGAACCCCTGTAATTCCGATATTGGTGCATTTGATATTATCACAGAGGTCTCTGAGGCTATCCTCTGCTCTTTTCATTCTTTGAGCTAGATTCTGTTTTTCAGCAGTTACTTCCACTGTTCTATCTTCCAGCTCACTTATCCGGTCTTCTGTCTCAGATACTCTGCTCTTGATTCCTTCTACAGTGTTTTTCAGTTCAGCAATTGAGTTGTTTGTCTCTGTTTGTTGTTTTTTAAGTTCTTGTATTTCTTTATTTTTTGTGTTAGTTTCTTGCAGTTTCTCTAAAATTCTGTTTTCATTGTCTTTGACCATCTTTACTATCATTCTTTTGAATTTGCTTTCAGAAAGTTTGTCTAATTCCTCTTCGTTCATTTGAACTTGTGTGTTCGTAGATTGTTCCTTCATTTTTGTGATACTTCTCTGTCGTTTCATTGTTATTATTAATTTTTTAACTAACTGTGTTTGGCGTTTCCTTTTCCCAGACTTCGAGTTATGTCTGTCAGTATTTGTTGTTTGGAAGGGGTATCTTATTCTGGGTGATACTGGTGGTTGGGTGATGTCAGGACTTGCATACAAGTGCTTACCTTTGTTGGAGTTCTCGCAATTTAATGCTCTCTAATGTTAGGTGTTCTATGGTATTGTAGAGTTTTGGAGTCAGTGCTCTCTCCCTAAAGACCCTGGGCTTGTTGCCTGACCAGGGAATGAAGATTTCACGGCTGGTTTGTTATGGCATTAAATGGTATTAAAACATATATATGTGAATGAGAAACAGAACATATACCTTTGACAAATGGCAATTAAAATATCATGCAAATACTATCTAGCGTATGGATTTATACACACAAACATATACAGCCATAACATAACCCAAACATTCCAACAGAAAATACAGTACAATACGTTAGCATGACGAACAGAGAAAACCAAGAATGAAATCTACCAGTTAATAACCAAACTAACTAGAGCACAAATTGGAGAATAATGCTAGAGCAGTGTCCCAATTGGGGATAAGGCAATGAGGACAGAACAGACTAAGAAATATGGTGGGGAAAGGGAAAAAGAGAAAGGGAGGATAGAAGAGAAATATAGAATAATACTGCAAAGTTAAATATAGGGAGATAAAGGTTTGTATGTATTAGTGTTTAGCGCTGTAGGAAAAGACTATCAGAGAAAGCAAAGAAGTAGTTGTAGAGGAAATAGTAATACGTTAAAACAGAGATAAGTACATAGAAAAATATAGAAAAACAAAGCAAAACCAATAAAAACCAACAAACCCTCCACAGAACCATAAAAGGCCAATGTGGAATAAAACATACAACGAATTAAAAAATCCAGCAGTAACTCCAGCTCCAGACAAAACATGGAAATAGCGAATGTCTATGTTCTGTCTCTTGTTGACCGAATTATCAGTCTTTTTTTTTTTTTTTTAATCAGTCTTTTTCCTGCCTCTGGCAGTGGTTGGATCTGAAGGCCTCTTTTATTGCTTGTTTATTTCCACCTATTCCAGCACTAAAAGGCCCGCCCAGGCTGGCCTTGATAGTTTCTTAATCCTTAATCCACACCCCTTCTTTGCTGGGTAGAGCTAAATTCCCTCCCTGTAGTTTGACCAGCAGCCAAACTACAGTAGGGATAATGGCGTCTCTCTCACAAAGGATTTATTCCACATGCTCTATTAGAAGCCCTTCTGCAGTGACCCCAACCCTGCTGTAGGCCACCACTGACCCCGCCACCGCTGGAGTGCTCTCCCTAAAGACCCTGGGCTTGTTGCCTGACCAGGGAATGAAGATTTCACGGCTGGTTTGTTATGGCATTAAATGGTATTAAAACATATATATGTGAATGAGAAACAGAACATATACCTTTGACAAATGGCAATTAAAATATCATGCAAATACTATCTAGCGTATGGATTTATACACACAAACATATACAGCCATAACATAACCCAAACATTCCAACAGAAAATACAGTACAATACGTTAGCATGACGAACAGAGAAAACCAAGAATGAAATCTACCAGTTAATAACCAAACTAACTAGAGCACAAATTGGAGAATAATGCTAGAGCAGTGTCCCAATTGGGGATAAGGCAATGAGGACAGAACAGACTAAGAAATATGGTGGGAAAAGGGGAAAAGAGAAAGGGAGGATAGAAGAGAAATATAGAATAATACTGCAAAGTTAAATATAGGGAGATAAAGGTTTGTATGTATTAGTGTTTAGCGCTGTAGGAAAAGAGCATCAGAGAAAGCAAAGAAAGAGTTGTAGAGGAATAGTAATACATATAAAATATTTAAAAATTAAAACAGAGATAAATACATAGAAAAATATAGAAAAACAAAGCAAAAACAATAAAAACAAACAAAACCCCCACAGAACCATAAAAGGCCAGTGTGGAATAAAACATACAACGAATTAAAAAATCCAGCAGTAACTCCAGCTCCAGACAAAACATGGAAATAGCGAATGTCTATGTTCTGTCTCTTGTTGACCGAATTATCAGTCTTTTTTTTTTTTTTTTAATCAGTCTTTTTCCTGCCTCTGGCAGTGGTTGGATCTGAAGGCCTCTTTTATTGCTTGTTTATTTCCACCTATTCCAGCACTAAAAGGCCCGCCCAGGCTGGCCTTGATAGTTTCTTAATCCTTAATCCACACCCCTTCTTTGCTGGGTAGAGCTAAATTCCCTCCCTGTAGTTTGACCAGCAGCCAAACTACAGTAGGGATAATGGCGTCTCTCTCACAAAGGATTTATTCCCACATGCTCTATTAGAAGCCCTTCTGCAGTGACCCCAACCCTGCTGTAGGCCACCACTGACCCCCGCCACCGCGGGAGATGTCTGATTACTCAAAGTTGAGTCTGGCTCAGTCTCCGGCAGGATTGCTATTCCCCTCCTCCCAGATCTCGGTGCACACAGAATCTGCAGTCCTACTAGGTGGCTCTATGATCGGGTTAATGGTACCCTCCTTCAAAGGGAACTGAGTGGCTTCCTTCCGAGGACCGCTCAAGGGCACTTCTAGCTTAACGGGGCAATTGGACCCTCTAAAGCAGGTCTGGCTCAGTCCCTTGTGGGGGTCACTTCTCCTTTCCCGGGTCTTGATTTGCAACAGGCTTTGTGTATCTGGCCCACCCAGCCTCTCTGGCAGGTATTAGGTTTGACTTTTAAAAGTGCAGTTGCACCCGTCCTACCATCTTGTTGCAGCTTCTCCTTTGCTCTTTGATGTGGGGTATCTTTTTTGTGATCGGATCCAACCTCCTCCTGTGGATGGTTTTTCAGGACCTTGTTGCAGTTCAGGCGATTTTGAATGAGAGATGACTGCACGTCCTTCTACGCTGCCATCTTAGCTCCACCCCCTGTATTTTTTTCTAATATGTTTCATCTTCTAGTTTTTGAGCATATGAAATGCAATTATGTTAATTTTAAATGCCCTTGTCTAGTCTATCATCTATATTCTTTCTGTGTTGATATTAATTTGCCTCCGCCTCTCCTCATTATGTGCTACATATACTTGCTACTTTGAATGCCTGGCCATTTTTGTTTGGAAGACAAACATTGTGAATTTTACTTTGTTGAGTGCTGGACATTTTTGTAATCTGTCAAATTCTTGAGGTTTGTAATCGAAAAATTCCTTTCATTGTGTTTTGGAGGTTTGGCAGTTGGGAGTACAGCTGTGCTTAGTCTAGGGCTAATTGTTCCTATTACTGATGTAAGAATTTTCTGTGCATTCTGCCCAATTATCTGTGACTTTTATGCTGAGTTTCTGTAGTCTGACTAGTGGCAGTAGACACTATTCTTATCCTGTTTGAGCGTTGAGCACTTTTACACCTAACCATTTCAGATGCTCCAGCAGACACACATGTTGGATTTGTACTTCATAGAATACTTGAGATTATATACAGATTTGTATGTTCTGTGTGTGTGTGTGTGTGTGTGTGTGTGTGTGTGTGTGTGTGTATGCATGTCTCTTCTCTTTGGTACTGTGTCCTGCACACCCAAGTTGTCTTGGTCTCCCTAGGCTTTTTTTTTGTCTCTTCAAATCAAGGAGACTATCAAACTTTGCCTGACTTCCTGCTCCTTGTACTCCAGCTTGGAAGTATTCCAAAGGCAGTATTGCCAGGGCAATCATACAGTTGCCTATATTTGTCATCCATCTCTCATGGGTCACTGCATTTTATTCCCTCGTGTCTAATATCATGAAAACTCTTTTAATATGTTTTGTCTGTGGTTTATTATCCCCTGATCTTTGTTCCACATGTCTCTTAATTTGAGTTTCTCTGTTCTAGTCTTTATGTTCTCCCTCTCAGAGTTCATCTATGATTTTGAGTCCAGGTACTATCCTTTCTGATGATTTTAAGGATTTTCCACGATTTTGAATGAGAGATGACTGCACGTCCTTCTACGCTGCCATCTTAGCTCCACCCCCTGTATTTTTTTCTAATATGTTTCATCTTCTAGTTTTTGAGCATATGAAATGCAATTATGTTAATTTTAAATGCCCTTGTCTAGTCTATCATCTATATTCTTTCTGTGTTGATATTAATTTGCCTCCGCCTCTCCTCATTATGTGCTACATATACTTGCTACTTTGAATGCCTGGCCATTTTTGTTTGGAAGACAAACATTGTGAATTTTACTTTGTTGAGTGCTGGACATTTTTGTAATCTGTCAAATTCTTGAGGTTTGTAATCGAAAAATTCCTTTCATTGTGTTTTGGAGGTTTGGCAGTTGGGAGTACAGCTGTGCTTAGTCTAGGGCTAATTGTTCCTATTACTGATGTAAGAATTTTCTGTGCATTCTGCCCAATTATCTGTGACTTTTATGCTGAGTTTCTGTAGTCTGACTAGTGGCAGTAGACACTATTCTTATCCTGTTTGAGCGTTGAGCACTTTTACACCTAACCATTTCAGATGCTCCAGCAGACACACATGTTGGATTTGTACTTCATAGAATACTTGAGATTATATACAGATTTGTATGTTCTGTGTGTGTGTGTGTGTGTGTGTGTGTGTGTGTGTATGCATGTCTCTTCTCTTTGGTACTGTGTCCTGCACACCCAAGTTGTCTTGGTCTCCCTAGGCTTTTTTTTTGTCTCTTCAAATCAAGGAGACTATCAAACTTTGCCTGACTTCCTGCTCCTTGTACTCCAGCTTGGAAGTATTCCAAAGGCAGTATTGCCAGGGCAATCATACAGTTGCCTATATTTGTCATCCATCTCTCATGGGTCACTGCATTTTATTCCCTCGTGTCTAATATCATGAAAACTCTTTTAATATGTTTTGTCTGTGGTTTATTATCCCCTGATCTTTGTTCCACATGTCTCTTAATTTGAGTTTCTCTGTTCTAGTCTTTATGTTCTCCCTCTCAGAGTTCATCTATGATTTTGAGTCCAGGTACTATCCTTTCTGATGATTTTAAGTATTTATTTACTTGAATGTCTGTATCATGTCTTCTAATGCCTGGAGGAAATTCCACTTCGATGTCTTGCTCTAAGTGAAAATTCAAAACTTTGGTGTTTTGTTCAGGTGTCAAATAGGCTGAATTCTAGTTGCTACTTTGCCACTACCTGACTGGGTAACCTTAGAGAAATCACACTTTTGTAGCTTCAGTTGCACCACATATATATTGAAGGAGCTGGATTAGATAATTTCTGAACTTTTTTTCTAGTTGTAACATTCTTTTATTCTAGGTAACTCTGGCTAAAACTGTTAAATTTTCATTATCTTCTTTATCTGAAAGTAAATTACTTTTTCCTCACATCTGCCTTAAAACCATAGCCTAACAAGCTTTTTTTTATCCCATCTAACTCTGTTGGACATAACAGCCAAGATATTATTCCTTAAATACTCTTATCAATGCCTATCCTTGTGTAAGAACTTGCAATAACCATTTGTTGCCTGACACATTAAATATAACCTTCTGCCTGACTTTTAAGATACTTACCCTTTTTATACACTCTTACGTCCTGCTACTTACCTATATGAACTTTCAGCCTCACCGTGGATGATCTCTTTTCTATTCCATTTTCCTATTCCTCCTCCTCCTATGCCTACTGTTCTCCTAGCTTGGTCTATCCTTTTTTCCACCTATCCAAGTCCTCACATGGCAACCCCCTCCAGTGTTCTTGCCTGGAGAATCCCATGGACAGAGAAGCCTGGAGGGCTACAGTTCATAGAGTCACAGAGTTAGACATGACTGAGTGACAGAACATGTGTGCATGCAAGTCCTCAAGGTCCGGTTCAAGCCCTTCTCCTTTCGTGAAGCCTTTGCCTACTGCTTCGGAACATAGTGACCTCTTTACCTTGTAAGCACCCTTTGTACTTTCTCAGTGCATACACCTCATTGGTCTAATTGCTAAATATCTGATTAGTCCATGCCTGGTCATTTTTTGTTTTCTCATACAGAATTTAAAGTCTTTGGAGATACAAACCATGACTTCTTATTTTCTTGGTATGATTTCTTTCAAACATACAGTATATGTCAAGAAATTATTGTTTGATTAAGCCACTCAACTGAGCTTTAATTCATCTCCTTCCTGAATTGTCATTGTGTGTGTGTGTGTGTGTGTGTGTGTGTGTGTGTGTGTGTGTGTGTGTGTGTAAAAAGTACTAGCTCCTAGGACAGTTTGTGCTTATGCTTATTAATTTTTTGCTGACATTTGCATGTGCTTTCTGACCACTGTCCATTTCTAAGTTTTCAGAAGCAAGTCCTTGGTTAGTGATTCTGAGCTGGGATTTTGGAATGCAGATCTGTCTTGATGGCAGGAGCTATGCTTGCATCACATTATCCATTCCCTAGTGAGCTTGGCAGCTCTTTGTTGGGAAATCTGTGAGTGAATCATTGTAATAATGAAGAAGAGAAAAGCTCAAATATATAGACTTTGATGGCTTAAAAATAAATATATGAGCAAAAACGAGAGAGAGAGAGAGAGATGACAGTACTATATCATTGTACCTCTAGGATAAGAAATAAGATAATGGCCATGGTCTGAAGAATGAGATAGCTTTAAGGAAAGGTAGAGAAAAAATTTTGTCAGCAGGCTTTCTTGGAAATGAAAGTGTGCTAAATAAAGGAAAGGAAGCAGGGAGCTGTGAAAGTATTTCACAGAAGCAAACGTCTTGAATTTGTTTTGAGTAACTTAGCATGCAGCATGAGCAGTATTTTAAGACTTCTGAAATCACACTTTACCCTGTTCAACTCAGAACTCATTCTTAGGCTTCTGAAGTAGTGAAGTGGAAGCGACTCAGCTTCTTGGTTTCATATATATATGGTTGGAATAAATGCATTCCACTTCTTTGCAACTACTACCCCATTGCCAGCCAAGACTGAATGCTCAGAATTTTGCTCTTACTGACGTTTTTCCATTTAGCTTCCCCGCCAAGTTGGCTTTAGACTACAATCGGTAGCGCTATCTCTTGTGCCCAGGGACCACAAAGTTTCAGTCAGTCAGGTGTTCCACAGCCATCTACACAGAGAAAAACAGACATGTCAGTTGAATTGCTGAGAAACATTCATCATTTATTTTCTTAAGGTTGGTTTATTAACACATGACTTTTTTGGCTTTCAAACATACAGTATATGTCAAGAAATTATTGTTTGATTAAGCCACTCAACTGAGCTTTAATTCATCTCCTTCCTGAATTGTCATTGTGTGTGTGTGTGTGTGTGTGTGTGTGTGTGTGTGTGTGTGTGTGTGTGTGTGTGTGTGTAAAAAGTACTAGCTCCTAGGACAGTTTGTGCTTATGCTTATTAATTTTTTGCTGACATTTGCATGTGCTTTCTGACCACTGTCCATTTCTAAGTTTTCAGAAGCAAGTCCTTGGTTAGTGATTCTGAGCTGGGATTTTGGAATGCAGATCTGTCTTGATGGCAGGAGCTATGCTTGCATCACATTATCCATTCCCTAGTGAGCTTGGCAGCTCTTTGTTGGGAAATCTGTGAGTGAATCATTGTAATAATGAAGAAGAGAAAAGCTCAAATATATAGACTTTGATGGCTTAAAAATAAATATATGAGCAAAAACGAGAGAGAGAGAGAGAGATGACAGTACTATATCATTGTACCTCTAGGATAAGAAATAAGATAATGGCCATGGTCTGAAGAATGAGATAGCTTTAAGGAAAGGTAGAGAAAAAATTTTGTCAGCAGGCTTTCTTGGAAATGAAAGTGTGCTAAATAAAGGAAAGGAAGCAGGGAGCTGTGAAAGTATTTCACAGAAGCAAACGTCTTGAATTTGTTTTGAGTAACTTAGCATGCAGCATGAGCAGTATTTTAAGACTTCTGAAATCACACTTTACCCTGTTCAACTCAGAACTCATTCTTAGGCTTCTGAAGTAGTGAAGTGGAAGCGACTCAGCTTCTTGGTTTCATATATATATGGTTGGAATAAATGCATTCCACTTCTTTGCAACTACTACCCCATTGCCAGCCAAGACTGAATGCTCAGAATTTTGCTCTTACTGACGTTTTTCCATTTAGCTTCCCCGCCAAGTTGGCTTTAGACTACAATCGGTAGCGCTATCTCTTGTGCCCAGGGACCACAAAGTTTCAGTCAGTCAGGTGTTCCACAGCCATCTACACAGAGAAAAACAGACATGTCAGTTGAATTGCTGAGAAACATTCATCATTTATTTTCTTAAGGTTGATTTATTAAAAGGGTCATTGAACTGACCCTTAAAGAAAGCATGCTTTAGTAGAAGAGTACTACTCTACTGAGAATCATGAGTTCAAACAGTGGTAACTGGCTATTTGACTTTCAGCAACCCACTTAACCTCTGAAGCTTAGGTGTGTCATCTGTTAAATTCAGAGATCAAATTATACAATCTTTCAAGTACCATTCAGGGATGATGTTTGATGTATTTGTGACTACTTTCTTTCATGCAGTGTTTCTGATATGTCTTTTCCTGATGCTCTGCCGACTCTTGGATTCTGAGAAATGTTTTCTCACATCCTAGACCAATATTTGTTCTGTTCTTTCTTTTCCCTCTGCCTCTGGGTCTTGTTTGTTCTACTTCTTTTGATGGGTGAAAGCCGGAAATATGTTACATGTAACTCAATTCAGAGGTCACAAATAACGTAAGGGTCAACCCAGCTTATAATTATGTCTGTCTGACCAGGACAGTGTTTTTTTTTTTTTTTTTTCTTTTTTTCTTTTTTTAGTACTTGGTTTTTTATGAAATTGAATTAGTTTACCAGCATTTGAAAACTAAGGGATCTCACAATATCCAGATTTCCAGCTTCTTGAAAAGAATCATAATATCAGGAAGCCCCTCATTTCTACAAGGGGTCAATCAGCTAGTATGAAAGACGGCTACCTTCTTTTCAGTTGTGCTCTCTAGTTTACTACCCCATTATTCCCTCTTCCTGCGGTCTTCCTGGCATTGAGGTCAAAATATTCCCTCTTCCTGTGGTCTTCCTGGCATTGAGGCCAAAAGTAACTGCCCTTTATTATCCTGCCTTATGTTGCCGGTTTACTCTTTATGTGGGGCATTGACTCTCCAGTTATTGCAGCCCCACTGGGCTTCCATTGTAGCTCAGTTGATAAAGAATCTGCCTGCAGTTCAGGAGACCCGGCTTCAATTCCTGGATCAGGAAGATCCCCTGGAGAAAGAAATGGCAACCCACTCCAGTATTCCTTCCTGGAGAATCCCACGGACAGAGGAGCCTGGTGGGCTACAGTCCATGGGGTTGCAAGAGTCAGACACAACTTAGCGACTGAACTACTACTACTTCTATAGCATTGAGAATGAATGTCAATTACCATTTAATATCACAGTCCACTGCTGTTTTCTTTTACCAGATTTGAAAGGAAAGTAAAATTTTTGTACCTATTCTATTAGAAGTAAGAAAACATACCTAAACCAAAGAGTCAAGAGTCTTATTTGTCTCACCCAGTTTATTTTACCTTCCCGATCTCTATTGGTCTTTGTATTTGTAACCCCTGTTCTAAACATAATATATTTTCAATATATTCCTCATTCATAAGGACAGTTTCTTCAACAAAATCTGTTAGGAAAACTGGATATTCATATGCACAGGAATGAAACTGGATCTCTGTCTTATACCACACACAAAAATCAACCCCAAATCTATGAAAGACTTAAATGTAAGACCTAAAACTGAAAAACTCCTACAAGAAAACAAAGGGGAAAAGATTCGTAACATTGACCTTGGCAATGATTTCATTAAAATGACACTAAAGGGAAAGGAAAAATAAAAATGTATGACCATGTCAAGGTAAAAGGCGTCTTCAAAAGAAAGCAAATCAAATGAAAGGAAAATAATGAACACAGTGAAGGAAATAATCAACAGAGTGAAAAGGCAACCTACACAATGAAAGAAAATATTTATAAACCATATGTCTCAATAAAGGGTTAGTACCCAAAATATATAAAGAACTTATACAGCTCAATAGCAAAAAACCAAATAATCTGATTTTAAAATGGGGAAAGGCCTTACATACATATTTCTCACAGAAGACATACAAGTGGCCAAAAAGAATATGAAAAGATGCTCAGTGTCAGCAATCATCAAGGAAATATAAATCAAAATCACAATGAGGTATTACCTCATACTTATCAGGATGACCATTATTAACAAAAAAAATGACCAATGACCACAAGTGTTGGCAAGGATATAGAACTGGAACCACTGCACACCATTGATGGTAATGAAAAATAGTGTAGCCCCTATAGAAAATAGTTTGGAGGTTACCCAAAAATATGAAAACTAGAAATTCCATATGATCCAGCACTCCCACTTCTGGGCATTTATTCAAAATAATTGAAATCAGGATCTAAAAGAAATATCTGCCCTCCCACGTCATTATAGTTATACACAATAACCAAATGTGGAAACAGTAAGTAGATGAATGGATAAAGAAAATGGGGCATATGTGTAAAATGGAATATTCTTTACCATTAAAAAGGAAGGATATTCTACAATATGCAAAAACATGGATAAACCTTGGGGACTTCATGCTAAGTGAAATAAGCCAGCCAAAAAGACAAAAATTGCATTATTCCACTTATATTAAGTATCTAAAATAATCAAATTCATAAAATAAAGGAGTGGAATGGTGGCTGCTAGCGACCAAGGGTGGGTGTGGGAAGAGGAGAGTTACTAATCAATGGATATATAGCTTACGTTAAGCTGAATGAATAAACTTGAGAGATCTGTTCTACAACATTGTACCAATAGTCAAGAATGTTCACTTAAAATTTTGTTATGAGATAAATCTGTTAAGTGTTTTAACCATAATAAAATTTTTAAAAAGAACAGTGGGAACCACTGAGGGGTTTTCATCTTGGGGTAGGATTGCCAGGTAAAATAGCATCCAGTCATATTTGAATTCCAGAAAACAACATAAATTTTAATATAGATATGTCCCAAATGTTACATGATACCTACATATGCTAAAACACTGCTGTTTGTTGTTTATCTGAAGTTCAAATTTAACTGGGAACTGTATTTTTATTTGCACAACCTAACAACCGTATCCTGGGAACAACCTGATTGGTTTTGTCATTTTAAAAGACTACTTTCACTTTCAACATTTCCTTTTTTCTAATACATATATACTTTCTAAACTACATTTTTCATTTAAGAATGGATTTACCTACATTCCAGAAGTTAAGAAACGTAGAATTTTCAGTGTCATTCAATTAAGAATATCTTCTTTTTTTTAACTGTTGTGTTTTCTTTAACCTTTGGGTTATTTAGAAGTGTATTTCTTAATTTTCTATCACATGGTGACATTCTAGTTCACTTTTTGATATTCATTACTTAGTTCTACAGAACCTATCTTGTATAATTTCAGTCTTTGAAATATTTGAGGTTTGCTTTTTGGTTCAATATATGATTGATTTTGGTGTATGGCCTGTATGGACTTGGAAAGAATATGTATTCCACAGTTGATGGGTGGTGATCTACAAATGTCAGATTAATTTGATTAATAGTGTTGTTAAAATATTTCACATCATTGCTATTTTTTTAATTTCAAATCTTTGCTTTTTTTTTTTGCTTGTTCTATCATTTTATAGGAGAGGTGTGTTAAAACTTATTTTTGAAATAGGTTTGTATTGACCTTTTATAAACTTTAATACTTCTGAAATGCAATTATACCTTTAATAAGTCTTATTTCCTTAAGGTTTAGTTCAGTGACATCAATATAGCTAACCCCTTTTGTTTGGTTAGTGTTTGCAAGTTATAGTTTTTTCCAGCATTGAATTTTTATTATTACTATTTTATTATTTATTATTTTGGGGTATTCTGGGTTTTCACTGCTGCCATAGGCTCTTCTCTAGTTGCAGGGAGTGGGAGCTACTCTCAAGTTGAGGTGAGCAGGCTTCTTGTTGTGGTGAGTTTTCTTGTTGCGGAACTCAGGCTTTAGGGCACACGAGCTTCTGTAGTTGTGGCACATGGGCTTGATAGTTGCGGCTCCAAAGCTCTAGAGCACAGGCTCGATAATTGTGGTTCATGGATTTAGTTGCTCTGCAGCATGTGGGAACTTCTTTTTTTTTTTTTTTTAACTTTTATTTTACTTTCAACTTTTACGGAGTTTTGTTGTTTACAGATATGTATATGTGGGAACTTCTTGTTGCAGTGACATTTCTTACTGTGGAACTCCAGCTCTAGGGCACACGGTCTTCAGTATTTGTGGCACATGGGCTCAGTAGTTTCTGCTCTGAGGCTCTAGAGCACAGGCTCAGTAGTTGTGACTCACGGGCTTAGTTGCTCTGCAGCATGTGGGATCTTCGTGGATCAGGGATCAAACTCATGTCTCCTGCATTGCCAGGTGAACTCTTTACCACTGAACTACCAGGGAAGGCTCCAGCACTGAATTTTTAACCCTTCTGTATCACTATAATTTAGGTGGGTCTCTTGTTAGAAACTTAACCTTGTTTCATTTTCTTTCAAATCCAGTTTGCTAATTCTTATACTTGAATAAGATCATAGTACATTTATTTTGGGTATGATTTTTAATTTATTTGGGTATAAATCTACTATATGAAATTTGCCTTCTTATATCTAATGGGTTTCAACTTTGTTATTGTTCTTATTTATTTTTTTCATTTCTCCCCCTCTAACATGGTTATTACATACTGTTTCAAGGACTTGCCTAGAGATTACAACATTTTTTCTTGATTTGTCAAATCTAATATTAGCTTATTTATTCTTTAATAGAAAGTGCAAGACTCTTACAATGCTTTAAAGAGTTGTAGAAAATTATTCCCAGGTATTATTATCCTCATATTACAGATGAAAATATTGATGTTCAGAAGACTTAAGTAACTTGATTATGCTCTCAGAGCTAGTAAGTGGCAGAGGATTTGAACTATGACAGCCATAGGTTTCACTTTCTAGAGTCCTTTGTGGTCCATTACTAACATGTATTCTTATAGTGTTCATGAGTCTGCAGAATGTTTTGTCCACAACAACTCGGAGGCATATGATAGTATCATAGCCTACCCTCCCATCCCCCACCCCCTGGCAGTACATACTTTTATTTTTAATTTGAATAGCAGTTTAGTGGTGCTAGTGGTAAAGAACCTGCCTGCCAATGCAAGAGACATCAGAGATGCAGATTTGATCCCAGGGTCAGGAAGATCCCCTGGAGAAGCAAGTGGCAACCCGCTCTAGAAACCTGGTCTAGAGAACCCCATGGACAGAGAAGCCTGGCGGGTTATAGTACATGGTAGTCACAAAGAGTCAGACGTGACTAAAGTGAGTAAGCACATAGCAGTTTATTCTTTACTGTACGTCCTCACGTACATTACCTTACCTAATGCTCTCAATAATTCTATTAAGTAAGTAGGCCCAAGAATATCGCATGTTGGATCTTCCTGGGTCAGGGATCGACCTCATGTCTCCTGCATTGCCAGGTGAACTCTTTACCACTGAACTACCAGGAAGGCTCCAGCACTGAATTTTTAACCCTTCTGTATCACTATAATTTAGGTGGGTCTCTTGTTAGAAACTTAACCTTGTTTCATTTTCTTTCAAATCCAGTTTGCTAATTCTTATACTTGAATAAGATCATAGTACATTTATTTTGGGTATGATTTTTAATTTATTTGGGTATAAATCTACTATATGAAATTTGCCTTCTTATATCTAATGGGTTTCAACTTTGTTATTGTTCTTATTTATTTTTTTCATTTCTCCCCCTCTAACATGGTTATTACATACTGTTTCAAGGACTTGCCTAGAGATTACAACATTTTTTCTTGATTTGTCAAATCTAATATTAGCTTATTTATTCTTTAATAGAAAGTGCAAGACTCTTACAATGCTTTAAAGAGTTGTAGAAAATTATTCCCAGGTATTATTATCCTCATATTACAGATGAAAATATTGATGTTCAGAAGACTTAAGTAACTTGATTATGCTCTCAGAGCTAGTAAGTGGCAGAGGGATTTGAACTATGACAGCCATAGGTTTCACTTTCTAGAGTCCTTTGTGGTCCATTACTAACATGTATTCTTATAGTGTTCATGAGTCTGCAGAATGTTTTGTCCACAACAACTCGGAGGCATATGATAGTATCATAGCCTACCCTCCCATCCCCCACCCCCTGGCAGTACATACTTTTATTTTTAATTTGAATAGCAGTTTAGTGGTGCTAGTGGTAAAGAACCTGCCTGCCAATGCAAGAGACATCAGAGATGCAGATTTGATCCCAGGGTCAGGAAGATCCCCTGGAGAAGCAAGTGGCAACCCGCTCTAGAAACCTGGTCTAGAGAACCCCATGGACAGAGAAGCCTGGCGGGTTATAGTACATGGTAGTCACAAAGAGTCAGACGTGACTAAAGTGAGTAAGCACATAGCAGTTTATTCTTTACTGTACGTCCTCACGTACATTACCTTACCTAATGCTCTCAATAATTCTATTAAGTAAGTAGGCCCAAGAATATCATTACTTTTTGAAAAATAAAACTGGGCTTAGAGAGCTTAAGTGGTGAGGACACAGGTCCTAACTGTAAAGCGCTATCCTAAAATCAAACTCTCCTGATGTCTGTTCCATGCCACTTCCACTGTAAATGTACTGGACCTTGTTGTCCCCAATTATTTTATGAAAAGTCTTTAATGACACAGAGGGAAGTTTTAGCAAATCTGGAGGCGACAAAGGAGGAATCACTAGTGTGCTAATTTGACAGGTAAAAATGGTTGCTCAGAACTAATGAAATGAAGCTTAATAAGGGTAAGTGTACAGCTAAGCATTGATGTTAAAAAATAATTTACTCAAGTAAAGGATAAGAGAGAACTGGCTTGCCAGGAGTTCAGTCAATAAAATTCTGGATTTCTCTTGTTGTTTATTTGTTTACTTGTCTAAAAGCTTAATATAAGCTAACTGTGGTATGTGGCTGGGTAAAACCTCTCATTGGCTGTGGTAGTTGTGTTTAGATTAATAACGTGGAGAGCAGGCTTTGGAATCTGACTTGGCTCACATCCCAGCTCTAGCATTTGCCAGCTGTGTGACTTTAGGTAATTCACTTTTTTTCTGTGCCTCAGTTTCAAGTGTAAAGTTAGATAATAATAGCACCTATCTTATGGAGAGCCTGGAAGATTAGAACAAATAATGTGTGTGTGTGTGTGTGTGTGTGTGTGTGTGTATGGGGCTTAACACTATATCTGACACATACTAACATTGGTAATGTGATTTCATCTGGAATGCAATAATGAATGTATAACAAATGTAGACATAGCCAGGACTGGAAAGGCACTGGAAAATGTTTCATATGGGGAATGACTGAAGATGGAGAATATTTAGCCTAGAGAAGATAAAATAAGACAGAATACACTTTTGTAAAGACTTGTGTTAACCATGAAGAAGAGGAATTATGCTTATTCTGTGTGACTCCATGAGAAACAACCAGGGCCAATAAGCCAAGCATAGGGGGTTATAGGAGGCATGTTTTGGCTCAGTGTAAACACACACACATAATATTACAGTAAAGGGGATATGGGATAGTCAATGAAGTATTGAGTCTCTCATTACAAGAGATAATGGAAGACTTGTGTTAAGGCTGATAAAGAAAAGTGATGTCTCCAACAGAGAAGAAGCTGGCTTGATGAATTCTAAGATTTCTTTGACTCTGAGATTTGATTATATTCCACTCTGGAGGCCAGAGTCTCTGGATCCCAACAGGCCACAGTAACATAAATGATCCCATCTCCCTAAAGAGCCTACTGTTGTACCCTCTCAAAATTAGCACCTGTTGTAAATTTCTCCAGCTTCCATGTGAAGCCATTCCAGAACAAGCCTGTGGTTAAAAATAAGAGAAGAGCATCTCACTAATTCTCCATACAATATAATTTTCTAAACTCTAAAGATGGTTGATTATAAACTCTGTCAGTCCTTTCATTTTACTTCTTTGTTGACTCTTCTCTGTAATTACATCTGTGTGTGTGTGTGCTAAGTCACTTCAGTTGTGCCTAACTTTTTGCGACCCTGTGGACTGTAGCCCCCCAGGCTCCTCTGTCCATGGGCTTCTTCAGGCAAGGATACTGGAGTGGATTGCCATGTCCTCCTCCAGGGGATCTTCCTGACCCAGGAATAAAGCCTGTATTTCCTGCAGCTTCTGCATTGAATGTGGATTCTTTACGGCTGAGCCATCGGGAAGGCCCAATTAAATCTGTACCTACCAGAAAATAGGTAGCTTTGGAGGGAAAAAGGTTATCTTTGGTAGGAAAAAAATAGCTACTATTTCTCAGCACAAACTTGATAATTCCTAGTGCTATCCCAGCTTTTAAGTCTGTCTATCTTTGCATTCTAACATCTGGAAGACAATGCAGTAGGAGGAGGTAGGTCAGGGGAAACAAAATGGATAGGCAGTGCACCAGGAACAGTAGTTGGATTACAATTCTGAGTCTCAACTACCACTTCCTTAGACGCATGGTCATGTTTGTGGGTATGGCCTTGGGAAAATATGCAACTCCCACCTCTGCCAATAGTAAACTGTCACAGAAGAAATGAATTCTCTCAGCAGAAATGTATAGACACAAAATAATAGCATAGCTGATAACCTGTGGCAAACTATTGTATGCAGGCCAAAACCAGCCTACTGCTTATTTTTTGTAAATAAAGTTGTATTATGGCAGCCATGCCCATTCATTTACATATTGTCTATGGTTACTTAAATGCTACAATGGCAGACTTAAGTATTTACAATAGAGATTATATAGACCAGGAAGTCTAAAATATTTACTATATAGCTCTTTACAGAAAAAGCTTGCTGACCATGATCTACAACATGAAGTGAAAGTGTTAGTTGCTCATTTGTGTCCAACTCTTTCTGACCCCATGGACTATAGCCCGTCAGGCTCCTCTGCCCATAGAACTCTACAGGCAGTAATACTGGAGTGGTTAGCCATTTCTTCCCTGTATCTCCTGTGTCTTCCTGCAGGTGTATTATTTACCATCCGAGCTACTAGGGAGGCCCCTGATTTTTGGAGAATACTCTTTTCCAAAGTAGGAGTAAAGAATCTGCTCAATACAGGAGCCACAGGAGATGCAGGTTCAATCCTTGGGCCAGGAAAATCCCCTGGAGGAAGAAATGACAGTCCACTACAGTATTCTCACCTGAAAAATCCCATGGACAGAGGAGCCTGGTGGGTTATAGTCCACAGGGTTGCAAAAAGTCAGACACAACTGAGTAACTAAGTGCACAAGGACTGCATAAGACGATGAGTCATGATATGGAAAGAAAGCCTTAGAATTTCTACTGTTGATCTTTTCATCTCATCCTTTTTTACTTCCTTCTCTCTCTCTCTGTATATTTTTATCCGTAGATAGAAAATTCATAGAGATTCTAATTCAGTGTGCTGTATTTAGGAGTCTAGATTCCTGGGCTTTAGATCTATGGCTGTTATCAATGCGATGTGTTCCCTCGGGCAAGTTGGTAATCATCATTTTTAAAAAGAAGAAAGTGAAAATCCAAAGGTTTATACCTACTTAGCTCATAAGATTGTTTTGTGAATCCAGAATGCAAATTTTTTTTTTTGTTTCACATTGGAAATATGCAACTCCCACCTCTGCCAATAGTAAACTGTCACAGAAGAAATGAATTCTCTCAGCAGAAATGTATAGACACAAAATAATAGCATAGCTGATAACCTGTGGCAAACTATTGTATGCAGGCCAAAACCAGCCTACTGCTTATTTTTTGTAAATAAAGTTGTATTATGGCAGCCATGCCCATTCATTTACATATTGTCTATGGTTACTTAAATGCTACAATGGCAGACTTAAGTATTTACAATAGAGATTATATAGACCAGGAAGTCTAAAATATTTACTATATAGCTCTTTACAGAAAAAGCTTGCTGACCATGATCTACAACATGAAGTGAAAGTGTTAGTTGCTCATTTGTGTCCAACTCTTTCTGACCCCATGGACTATAGCCCGTCAGGCTCCTCTGCCCATAGAACTCTACAGGCAGTAATACTGGAGTGGTTAGCCATTTCTTCCCTGTATCTCCTGTGTCTTCCTGCAGGTGTATTATTTACCATCCGAGCTACTAGGGAGGCCCCTGATTTTTGGAGAATACTCTTTTCCAAAGTAGGAGTAAAGAATCTGCTCAATACAGGAGCCACAGGAGATGCAGGTTCAATCCTTGGGCCAGGAAAATCCCCTGGAGGAAGAAATGACAGTCCACTACAGTATTCTCACCTGAAAAATCCCATGGACAGAGGAGCCTGGTGGGTTATAGTCCACAGGGTTGCAAAAAGTCAGACACAACTGAGTAACTAAGTGCACAAGGACTGCATAAGACGATGAGTCATGATATGGAAAGAAAGCCTTAGAATTTCTACTGTTGATCTTTTCATCTCATCCTTTTTTACTTCCTTCTCTCTCTCTCTGTATATTTTTATCCGTAGATAGAAAATTCATAGAGATTCTAATTCAGTGTGCTGTATTTAGGAGTCTAGATTCCTGGGCTTTAGATCTATGGCTGTTATCAATGCGATGTGTTCCCTCGGGCAAGTTGGTAATCATCATTTTTAAAAAGAAGAAAGTGAAAAATCCAAAGGTTTATACCTACTTAGCTCATAAGATTGTTTTGTGAATCCAGTGAGATAATGACTGAGAAGATATTTTGAAAAAATTAAAAATACCGTGCATATGTGAGTTATTGCTGTTTGTCCTTGAGTCAGCATATTTACATTTTATTTAGTATCACTTTACTTTTGTTATACTTCCAACAGATTGCCAGCATGATTTTTCCCTCTGAAATCTCTGAGAACATGAAGATTTACATGCAGACATTCTAGGGGCTCTATTCTAGCAATACACTTGGTATTTTTCATTATGGTTTATGAAACACTTTTATCTATCTAGTCTACTCAGTTATTTATGTTAATAGCAGTAAAGGCAGGAGCATTATACATTTGCATATGCTTGCAGAGGTAGATAATCCAGAATTCTGTATACACAGTGGCATTAAATAGGGTTACAGTAATTACACCAGAGTCAGGCTTACCAGATGCACTAGGAATTCACAAGACAAACTATGACAGACCTAGAATGTGACCTAGCAGTCTCATTTTCTTCATAAAATTCTCTTCACATAATCCTTCCATATTCTTTCCCTTTTCTACCTCTCTAGGATAAGAACAGATGACATCCCTTTTTGGGTAGCGGCAAAGTGCTGGGATGAGCTTATAAGCTTTTCTAGAATCTTTTTTTGTGGATGAAAATAACTTCCAGATTAGGGATAAGATGTGCCCCATAAACACTCTTCTGTCCTGCCTTTCGGCCTTTGTTCAGCCATTCCTAATGCTTTCTTTTCCTTTTCTCGTCCACAGACCAGGTCCTGTTCAGACTTCAATGTAACTTCCTCTGGTTATCACTCCAGTTCTCATTTACCTATCTTCCCTGTGGTTCTATCAAGCACACAGTTCCCTCTGTATATTGCCTTGTTTGGGAGAGTTCATTCTGCCACCTTACTGGATTTATATTTTGTCCTTCTCTTCTGTACCCTATAGGTTCAAGCAGAAGGCTGAAAAAGATCTTGATGTTGAAAAATACTTAGATTTGAAAGGGTCTCCTCTTTAACCATATAGGCTGTATGACTTTTTTCCAGCTTTGTTGTTCATTTGCTCAGTCATGTCCAACTCTTTGCAGCCCCATGGACTACAACAAGCCAGGCTTCTCTGTCTTCCACCATCACCCAGAATTTGCTCAAGTTCATGTCCATTGAATCGGTCCAGCTTTACTGAGTTATAACTGATACATAACATTATGTAAGTTGAAAATATACAGTGTGATTATTAGATACACGTATATATTGTAAATGCTTTCCGAAATAACGTTAGTTACATCCTTTACTTCTATAATTACCATATTATTATTACTATTATGATGAAAACATAAAAGCTCTACCCTCATAGCAGCTTTCAAGTATACATTATTGATAATTATAGTCACCATACTTTACATTAAATCCCAGAAACTTATTCGTCTTATAACTGGAAGTGTGTATACTTTGACCATCATACTCCCATATCCCCTACCTCCCAGTCTAGTTTGTTTCTATGAATTTCATGTTGTATGTCAATTCCATGTATAAGAGAGATCACGCAGTATTTGCTTTTCTCTGTCTCACTTATTTAGCATAATACTCTCAAGGTTCATTTATGTAACTGTAAGTGGCAGAGACTTCCTTCTATTTTTCTGGCTGAATAATATTTCACTGCATATATATGCCACATTTTAAAAAATCCATTCATCTGTAGGTAAACATTTAGGTGATTTTCATGTCTTAGCTATTCTGAGTAATACTGCAATGAATATGGATGTGCAGATACTTTTTTGAGATAGTGATGTCATCTTCTTTGAATATATTAATATACCCAGAAGTGTGATTGGATTATATGGTAGTTTTATTTGTAATTTTTGAGGCACCTTCATTCACCTCTGTTTTCCAAAATGGCCATATCAACTTACATTTCTACCAACAGTGTACCAGGGTTCCTTTTCTCCATATACTTAACAGCATTTTTTATCTCTTTGTCTTTTTGATAATAGCCATTCTAACAAGTACAAGGTGATATCCCATTATGGTTTTGATTTGCATTTCTCTGATAATTAGTATTAATAATATGGAATACTTTTTCATGTACCTGTTGGTCATTTGAATATCTTATTGGAGAAAATATCTATTCAGTTCCCTTTGGACATTTTAAAATTGGATAATTTGTTGTTTTGCTATTGAGTTGTATGAGCTCCTCTTATTTTGGCTATTAATCGTGTATCAGTTATGTGAATTGCAAACATTTGCTTCCATTCCTTAGGTGACTTTTCATTATGTTGTTTCCTTGACTCTGCAGATCTTTTTAGTTTGATGTAGTCCCACTTATTGAATTTGGCTTTCATTATTTGTCTCTTTGGTATCCAAAAAATCCATTTTTAAGACCAGTATAAGCAAATGTTTTTCCCTACATTCTCGGAGTTTTATGGTGTCAGGTCTTATGTTTAAGTTCTTAACCCATTTTAAGTAGACTTTTGTGAATGGTGTAAAACAGGGGTCTGATTTCTTTCTCCTGCATGTGGATATACAGTCTTCCAGCACCATTTTTTTCTGACTAATATAAATATTTATTCTACTTGATACCACTTAATTTTGCTTTCATTTATTCTACATTCTTTTTTTTTAAAGATTTATTTATTTATTTTATTTGAAGGGGGTGGGGTGGGGAGGGAGGGGAGCAGGCGGGCCACTTCTATTGGTCTTTCATTTGTTTATCTTCATCCATCTTTGTTCTTTGGCCTGTTTGGGCCTCCTATCGTGGTGGCCTCTGTCGTCGCAGAGCAGTAGCTCTGGGCACATGCGCCCCAGAGCTCCAGCTTGTAATTGGACACATCGATCCAGCTGCTCCGCAGCACGTGGGATTTTCCCAGGTCAGGGATCGAACCGGCGCCCCTTGCACTGCAAGGTGGTGTCCTTACCCACTGGACCACCAGGGAGGCCCCTCTACATTCTTTTATATTAAACTTTTTTACATATACATGTAACCATTCTCCCCCAAACTCCCCTCCTGTCCAGCCTGTCATATAACATTGAGCAGAGTTTCATGTGCTTATTGGTTATCATTTTAAATATACCAGTGTGTATATGTTGATCCCAAACTCCCTAAGCTCCTCCTACAGCAACCATAAATTCGTTCTCTATGTCCACCCAACACCATTTACCGAAGAGTCCATCTTTCCCCATTGAATATTCTTGACTACCTCATCAAATATTATTTGACCATATTTGCAAGTTTGTTTATATGTTTAAACTGTTCCATTAGTCTATATGTCTGTTGATGTTCCAGAACTATACTGTTTTGATTACTATAGCTTTGTAATATATTTTGAAATCAGAAAGTATGATGGCTTCAGTTTTGTCTTGTCAGGATTGCTTTGGCTACTCAGGGTTTTTGTGATTTCATATAAATTTTAGGATTCTTTTTTTCTACTTCATGAAAAATGCTATTGGAGTGTTTGTTTATGGCCACATTGTGCAGCTTTGGGATCATAGCTTCACTGAAGTTGGGTCCTCAGTAGTGAGAGCATGGAACACTAGTGGATACCACCTGTTGGAGTGTTCATAGAGATTTTCTTGAATCTATAGATGGCTCTAGGTAGGATGGATATTTTAAGAACATTAACTCTTCTGACTAATGAACAGGAGATAACTTTCTATTCATGTCTCCTTTCTTTTTTCATTGAATGCTTTATAGTTTTGATAGATTTTTAGTATAGATTTTTCACTTCTTTGGTTAATTTTATTCATAAGTATTGTTTTTGACACTATGGTAAAATGGGATTGCTTGCTTTATTTCTTTTCCAAATAGTTCATTATTAGTGTGTAGAAATGAAACTGACTTCTGTGTGTTAATTTTGTATCTTGAAAGGTTACTGAATTTGTTAATTAGGTCTAACAGCTTTTTGATGGAGTGTTTAAGATATTTTAATATATACAAGATCATGTTATTAAGAAACAGATCATTTTACTTCCTCTTTTCTGATTTGGATGCCTCTTCTTTTTCTTGCCTGGTTGCTGTGGCTATGTCTTCCAGTACTATATTGAATAGGTTTGGTGAAAGCAACACCCTTGTCTTGTTACTTACTTTAGAGGGAAAACTTTCAACCATTTAGTTTTGAATATGATGTTAGTTATGAGTTTTTCATGTATGACTTTGACCTTGCTGAGATATATTCCATCTGTATCAAATTTGTTGAGAGTTTTTTATCATGAAAGGATGTTGAATTTTGTCAAATGCTCTTAGAATAAATTCGTTCTCTATGTCCACCCACCATTTACGAAGAGTCCATCTTTCCCCATTGAATATTCTTGACTACCTCATCAAATATTATTTGACCATATTTGCAAGTTTGTTTATATGTTTAAACTGTTCCATTAGTCTATATGTCTGTTGATGTTCCAGAACTATACTGTTTTGATTACTATAGCTTTGTAATATATTTTGAAATCAGAAAGTATGATGGCTTCAGTTTTGTCTTGTCAGGATTGCTTTGGCTACTCAGGGTTTTTGTGATTTCATATAAATTTTAGGATTCTTTTTTTCTACTTCATGAAAAATGCTATTGGAGTGTTTGTTTATGGCCACATTGTGCAGCTTTGGGATCATAGCTTCACTGAAGTTGGGTCCTCAGTAGTGAGAGCATGGAACACTAGTGGATACCACCTGTTGGAGTGTTCATAGAGATTTTCTTGAATCTATAGATGGCTCTAGGTAGGATGGATATTTTAAGAACATTAACTCTTCTGACTAATGAACAGGAGATAACTTTCTATTCATGTCTCCTTTCTTTTTTCATTGAATGCTTTATAGTTTTGATAGATTTTTAGTATAGATTTTTCACTTCTTTGGTTAATTTTATTCATAAGTATTGTTTTTGACACTATGGTAAAATGGGATTGCTTGCTTTATTTCTTTTCCAAATAGTTCATTATTAGTGTGTAGAAATGAAACTGACTTCTGTGTGTTAATTTTGTATCTTGAAAGGTTACTGAATTTGTTAATTAGGTCTAACAGCTTTTTGATGGAGTGTTTAAGATATTTTAATATATACAAGATCATGTTATTAAGAAACAGATCATTTTACTTCCTCTTTTCTGATTTGGATGCCTCTTCTTTTTCTTGCCTGGTTGCTGTGGCTATGTCTTCCAGTACTATATTGAATAGGTTTGGTGAAAGCAACACCCTTGTCTTGTTACTTACTTTAGAGGGAAAACTTTCAACCATTTAGTTTTGAATATGATGTTAGTTATGAGTTTTTCATGTATGACTTTGACCTTGCTGAGATATATTCCATCTGTATCAAATTTGTTGAGAGTTTTTTATCATGAAAGGATGTTGAATTTTGTCAAATGCTTAGTCTGTATATATTGAGATGATCATATCATTTTGTCTTATGTTACAGTAATTGATTTGCATATATTTAACCATCTTTGCATCCTAGAGATAAATTCCACTTGTTCACAGTGTATGATCCTTTTCGTGTTCTGCTAAATGTGGTTTGCTTACATTTTGTTGAGAAATTTTGCATCTATATTTATCACAAATGTTGGTCTGTAATTTTATTTTCATGTATCATGCTTATCTTTGTTATCAGGGTAATGCTGACCTTGTAAAATGATTTGGGGAGTATTCCCTTATCTTCAGTCTTTTGGAAGAGTTTCAGAATATTTGGCATTAATTCTTTAAATGTTTATGAGAATTAGCCACTTCCCAGGTGATGCCAGTGTTAAAGAATCTGCCTGCCAATGTTGAAGACATAAGAGACGTGGGTTCGGCCTCTGGATTGGAAAGATCCCCTGGAGAAGGAAATGGCAACCCACTCCAGTATTCTTGCCCAGAGAATCCCATGGACAGAGGAGTCTGGTGGGCCACAGTCCATGACATCTCAAAGTCAGACAAGACTAAATCAACTTTGCATGCATTCACGCTTGTTAAGCAATTTGATCCTTAGCTTTGGGGGGAGGTTTTTTTTTCTTTTTTGGTGTGTATATGTGTCTTTTAATTAATTAATTAATTAATTTTTTTTTTAAAGATTTATTTATTTATTTATTTTGGGCAGGGGTCGTGTTGGGGAGGGAGGGGAGCGGGCGGGCCACTTCTATTGGTCTTTCATTTCTCTATTTTCATCCATCTTTGTTCTTCGGCTCCTGTGGGCCTCCCATCGCGGTGGCATCTGTCCTTGCAGAGCGTCGGCTCTGGGCGCATGCGCTCCAGAGGTCAAGAGCTCCGGCTCGGTGATTGGACACATGGGTCCAGTCGCTCCGCAGCACGTGGGATCTTCCCAGGCCAGAGATCAAACCGGCGCCCCTTGCACTGCAAGGCGGTGTCCTTACCCACTGCGCCACCAGGGGAAGCCCTAATTTATTTATTTTTAATTGAAGGATAATTGCTTTACAGTATTGTGTTTGTTTCTACCAAACATCAACATGAATCAGCTATAGGTTTACCCATGTCTCCTCCCACTTGAACATCCCTCCTACCTCCCTCCTCATCCTAACCCTCTAGGTTGTTATCAAGCCCTGGTTTGAGTTCACTGAGTTGTACAGAAAATTCCCATTGGCTATTTTATGCTGTCTGGGTTTGTAATAGCTTTTCTTCCAAGGAGCAAGCACCTTTTAATTTCATGGCTGCAGTCACTGTCTGCAGTGATCCTGGAGCCCAAGAAAATAAAGTCTGTCACTGTTTCCATTGGTTGCCCATCTATTTGCCATGAAGTGATGGACCAGATGCCATGATCTTTGTTTTTGGAATGCTGAGTTTTAGGCCAGCTTTTTCACCCTCCTCTCTCATCTTCAATCAAGAGGCTCTTTAGTTCCTCTTGCTTTCTGCCATAAGGGTGATCTCATCTGTGTATCTGAAGTTATTGATATTTCTTCTGGCAATCTTGATTCCAGTTTGTGCCTCATCCACCCTGGAATTTCACATGATGTACTCTGCATATAAGTTAGATAAGCAGTGTGACGATATACAGTCTTGACTGTAATTCTTTCCCTATTACAGGCTTCTCAATAGGCATGTAAAGTGGTGTGATATTCTCGTCTCTTTCAGAATTTTCCAGTTTATTGTGATCCACACTGTGTTTTAGTGTAATGAAGCAGAAGTAGATGTTTTTCTGGAATTCTCTTGCTTTTTCTATGATCCGAAAGATGTTGGCAATTTGGTCTCTGGTTCACATACTGTTGAAGCCTAGCTTGAAGGATTTTGAGTATTACCTTGCTAGCATGTGAAATCAGTGCAATTATGTGGTAGTTTGAACATTCTTTGGCACTACTTTTCTGTGGGATTGGAATAAAACTGACCTTGGCCTTCCCTGGTGGTCCAGTGGGTAGGGACACCGCCTGCAGTGAGGGCGCGGTTTGTTCCTGGCTTGGGAGGATCCCACTGCAGTGCGAGGGCGCCTGGGGTGCATGCACCGGGAAGCCCTAATTATTTATTTTTAATTGAAGGATAATTGCTTTACAGTATTGTGTTTGTTTCTACCAAACATCAACATGAATCAGCTATAGGTTTACCCATGTCTCCTCCCACTTGAACATCCCTCCTACCTCCCTCCTCATCCTAACCCTCTAGGTTGTTATCAAGCCCTGGTTTGAGTTCACTGAGTTGTACAGAAAATTCCCATTGGCTATTTTATGCTGTCTGGGTTTGTAATAGCTTTTCTTCCAAGGAGCAAGCACCTTTTAATTTCATGGCTGCAGTCACTGTCTGCAGTGATCCTGGAGCCCAAGAAAATAAAGTCTGTCACTGTTTCCATTGGTTGCCCATCTATTTGCCATGAAGTGATGGACCAGATGCCATGATCTTTGTTTTTGGAATGCTGAGTTTTAGGCCAGCTTTTTCACCCTCCTCTCTCATCTTCAATCAAGAGGCTCTTTAGTTCCTCTTGCTTTCTGCCATAAGGGTGATCTCATCTGTGTATCTGAAGTTATTGATATTTCTTCTGGCAATCTTGATTCCAGTTTGTGCCTCATCCACCCTGGAATTTCACATGATGTACTCTGCATATAAGTTAGATAAGCAGTGTGACGATATACAGTCTTGACTGTAATTCTTTCCCTATTACAGGCTTCTCAATAGGCATGTAAAGTGGTGTGATATTCTCGTCTCTTTCAGAATTTTCCAGTTTATTGTGATCCACACTGTGTTTTAGTGTAATGAAGCAGAAGTAGATGTTTTTCTGGAATTCTCTTGCTTTTTCTATGATCCGAAAGATGTTGGCAATTTGGTCTCTGGTTCACATACTGTTGAAGCCTAGCTTGAAGGATTTTGAGTATTACCTTGCTAGCATGTGAAATCAGTGCAATTATGTGGTAGTTTGAACATTCTTTGGCACTACTTTTCTGTGGGATTGGAATAAAAACTGACCTTGGCCTTCCCTGGTGGTCCAGTGGGTAGGGACACCGCCTTGCAGTGCGAGGGGCGCCGGTTTGTTCCCTGGCTTGGGAGGATCCCACGTGCCGCAGAGTGGCTGGACCGATGTGTCCAATTACCGAGCCGGAACTCTGGGGTGCATGCACCCGGAGCCAGTGCTCTGCAACAACAGGGACCACTGCAATGGGAGGCCCACATGGGCCAAAGAACAAAGACAAATGAAAATGGACAAATGAAAGACCAATGGAAGTGACCCGCCTGCTCCCCTCCCTCCCTACCCCTCCCCCACCAAAATAAATAAATCTTTAAAAACAAAAACCAAAATAACTGACCTTTTCCAGTCCTGTGGTCACTGCTGAATTTTCCAAATTTTCTGGCATACTGAGTGTAGCACTTTAACAGCATCATCTTTTAATATTTGAAGTAGCTCTCTTCATACCTTCCAGCCTCTGCTTCCTTGGGGGAGGTTTTTGATTACTGATTTAATCTTGCTATTGGTCTCTTTCTTTATGACTCATACTTAGTAGGTTTCATGTTTCTAGGAATGTATATCCATTTCTTGCAGGCTGTTTAACTTGTTGGCACATAATTATTCATAGTAGTCTTGTATGATCCTCTGCATTTTTTAATGATTGTCACTTATAATGCCTTACTCTTTTATAATTTTATATATTTGCCTCTTTTTTATTGATAATTCTAGCTAAAGGTTTGTCAATTTTACCTTCTTAGAAAATCAACTCTTAATTTCCTTGGTATTTTCTATTGTTTTTCTAGTGTCTATTTCATTTATTTCTGCCCAGTGCTTGTTATCTCTTTCCTTTTGCTACCTTTTATGTAGGCATTTGCCACTTTAAATGTAACACTGCTTTTTCTGAAACCCATAAATTTCGGCTCATTGTACTTCCATTTTGTTTGTTGCAATGTATCTTTACAAATTTATCTGTTGGCTCTTCAGGAGATTTTAATTTCCACCTAGTTGTGAATTTTCTAGTTTTCTTCCTGGTATTGATTTCTAGTTTCATAATATTGTGGGTGGAAAGGATATTTGATATAATTTAAATTTTTTTTTAAGTTTGCTGAGATTCGTTTTGTAACCTATCTATCTTGGGGAATGTTCCACATGCCCTTGAGAAGAATGTGATCTGTTATTCTTAGTAGAATGTTTTATTTCCGGGGAAAAAGCAGGGGCATGGGCCAAAGTGCAGAGTGGCTGGACCGATGTGTCCAATTACCGAGCCGAACTCTGGGGTGCATGCACGAGCCAGTGCTCTGCAACAACAGGGACCACTGCAATGGGAGGCCCACATGGGCCAAAGAACAAAGACAAATGAAAATGGACAAATGAAAGACCAATGGAAGTGACCCGCCTGCTCCCCTCCCTCCCTACCCCTCCCCCACCAAAATAAATAAATCTTTAAAAACAAAAACCAAAATAACTGACCTTTTCCAGTCCTGTGGTCACTGCTGAATTTTCCAAATTTTCTGGCATACTGAGTGTAGCACTTTAACAGCATCATCTTTTAATATTTGAAGTAGCTCTCTTCATACCTTCCAGCCTCTGCTTCCTTGGGGGAGGTTTTTGATTACTGATTTAATCTTGCTATTGGTCTCTTTCTTTATGACTCATACTTAGTAGGTTTCATGTTTCTAGGAATGTATATCCATTTCTTGCAGGCTGTTTAACTTGTTGGCACATAATTATTCATAGTAGTCTTGTATGATCCTCTGCATTTTTTAATGATTGTCACTTATAATGCCTTACTCTTTTATAATTTTATATATTTGCCTCTTTTTTATTGATAATTCTAGCTAAAGGTTTGTCAATTTTACCTTCTTAGAAAATCAACTCTTAATTTCCTTGGTATTTTCTATTGTTTTTCTAGTGTCTATTTCATTTATTTCTGCCCAGTGCTTGTTATCTCTTTCCTTTTGCTACCTTTTATGTAGGCATTTGCCACTTTAAATGTAACACTGCTTTTTCTGAAACCCATAAATTTCGGCTCATTGTACTTCCATTTTGTTTGTTGCAATGTATCTTTACAAATTTATCTGTTGGCTCTTCAGGAGATTTTAATTTCCACCTAGTTGTGAATTTTCTAGTTTTCTTCCTGGTATTGATTTCTAGTTTCATAATATTGTGGGTGGAAAGGATATTTGATATAATTTAAATTTTTTTTTAAGTTTGCTGAGATTCGTTTTGTAACCTATCTATCTTGGGGAATGTTCCACATGCCCTTGAGAAGAATGTGTATTCTGTTATTCTTGCGTAGAATGTTTTTTATATCTCTGTCAGATGTATTGGTGTAAAAATAGTTCCTGTCAAGTGTTTTTGTATTGATTTTTTTGTTTAGATGATCTATTCATTGTTGAAAGAGGGGCTTTGAAATTGCCTGCTATTGTTGTCTGTTACTTCCTGCAGATGTTTTTGTTTAATATATTTAGGCTTAATATATGTTGGGTGCATATATTTATAGTTCTTATATCTTCTTGATGAACTTACCCCTTTATCATTATGTGATGGAGTTCTTTATCTAGTTCCAGTTCTAAAGATTTACTTATTTATTTATTTTGGTGGGGGTGGGGTGGGGAGGGAGGGGAGCAGGTGGGCCACTTCTATTGGTCTTTCATTTGTCCATTTTCATCCATCTTTCTTCTTTTTTGGCCCATGTGGGCCTCCCATTGCGGCAGTCTCTGTTGTTACAGAGCACCAGCTCTGGGTGCATGTGCTTCAGAGCTCCGGCTGGGTAATTGGACACATCGGTCCAGCTGCTCCACAGCACGTGGGATCTTCCCAGGCCAGGGCTCGAACCGGCGCCGCTTGCACTGCAAGGCGGTGTCCTTACCCACTAGACCACCAGGGAAGCCATAGTTACAGTTTTTTATTTAAATTCTATTTTGTCTGATACTCTCTTTTAGTTTCCATTTGTTTGGAATATCTTTTTCTATACTTTCACTTTGTGTGTATCCTTGAAACTGAAATGAGTCTCTTGTAGGCAGCATACCCTATGGTATTTTTTTATTTATTCATTTAGCCACTCTAATCCAGCTGTATCATTTAGATTAAAGAACACAAACTTAAAGTCATCCACAGTACCCTGTTCAAATCCTGGTTATTTCACTTATTAGCTGAATAACTGTAAATGTGTCACTCTGCTTCAGTTCATTTATCTGCTAAAAGGAATAACTATAGTTGTTTATGCTACCTCATGGAGCTTTTATGAATATTAAATGCAATAATTCATATAAAGTGTTTAGTACCACTCAAAGAAGAGAGTAGGCTCTCTTTAAATTGTACCTCTTACTTCTTCTCCCTAAAATTAAGAAGGCAAAATCATATAGTAGTTATTATCGGGGGTTTATGAATAAATAAATCTGGGCTGTGACTTCGAGTAAATTACTTAATTTCTCCTAGGCTTAGATCTGTCTTCTACAAGTCAAGTTTAGAATAGTGTCTACCTCACGGGGTTGTTAGGGTTTCCTGGTAGTTCAACTGGTAAAGAATCTGCCTGCAGTGCAGGAGACCTGGGTTCAATCCCTGTGTTAGGAACATTTCCTGGAGAAGGGAATGGCTACCCACTTGAATATTCTTGCTTGGAGAATTCCATGGACAGAGGAACCTTGGAGGCTACAGTCCATGGATTGCAAAGAGTCAGACATGACTGAGTGACTATCACAGGGTTAGTATTCAACTAACCTAGAATCATAAATTTAGAATCATCAATTGCAGCAATTAACACAAAGTAGGAACTTTGTAAATGGTAGCTATTATAACTATTGAGAAAAAAAGAAATAGGGAGTTGTATCAACAACAAAGAACTGTATCACCAACTCCTCTACAATGTAATAGCAATTAAGAAAGTTAAGTATGGGGCTTCCCTGGTGGTCCAGTGGGTAAGGACACCGCCTTACAGTGCAAGCGGTGCCGGTTTGATCCCTGGCCTGGGAAGATCCCACGTGCCGCAGAGCGGCTGGACTGATGTATCCAATTACCGAGCCGGAACTCTGGAGCGCATGCGCCCAGAGCCGGTGCTCTGCGACAACAGAGGCCACCATGATGGGAGGCCCCCACGGGCCAAAGAACAAAGATGGATGAAAATAGATAAATGAAAGACCAAATAGAAGTGGCCTGCCCGCCCCCCTCCCTCCCCACCCCACACCTCCGCAAAAAAAGAAAAAAAGAAAAAATCAGTAACAAAAACAACCACCACAATTCCCGAGCTGGAGCTCAGGAGCACATGTGCCCAGAGCCGGTGCTCTGCGACAACAGAGGCCACCATGATGGGAGGCCCCCACGGGCCAAAGAACAAAGATGGATGAAAATGGACAAATGAAAGACCAATAGGAGTGGCCTGCCCACCCCCCTCCCTCCCTCCCCATCCCCACCAAAATAAAGAAAGAAATGTTAAAAAAAAAAAAAAAAAAGTTAAGTATGGGTTTTCTTCTATAGCTGTTGAGGAAAAGGCACAAAAATATACCTAATTGAGTCTGTGCCTTCCCAATGTAACCAGTCAATTCATAGAAAAGATGTTTATGATGGTACTAAGAATAAACCTCATTCATATTGTGCTGTTAGTTAAATCTGAATTAGTTAACTCTGAATTTGGACTCATTCATTGAGTTCATATTGGATAATTCAATATTTCATGTAATTTTTTGTTGGCATTTTTATTTTTAAATATTAATTTTATTTTTGGCTGTAGTGAGTCTTCATTGCTGCCCATGGGCTTCTCTAGTTGCAGTGAGAGGGGGCTACTCTCTAGTTGTAGTGTACAAGCTTCTCATTATGGTGGTTTCTCTTGTGAAACAGGCACTCCAGAGCACAGGCTCAGTAGTTGTGGCACACAGGCTTAGTTGCCCCACAGCATGTGGGATCTTCCTGGACAAGGAATCAAGCCCATATCTCCTGCCTTGAAAGGTGGATTCTTAAACACTGTTTGTAATTAAAAATAATACCTGGTGGTTCAATCTATATGTGCAATGGTAAAAAAGAAAAATCAAACAGTAAATGGATATGTACAATTAAATATATGTTCAAAGTCTGGCACTATTATGTATCAACTGTATGGCCTTGGGCAAGTCACTAAACCTCTATGTCTCAGTTTCCTTGGCTGTGAGAATCATGTCAGTATCTGTAGAGCTGGTATGAGACTCAAATGTGTAAGTCACTTAGAATAGTACTTGGCTTTTGATAAGTTCTATATGAGTTTAGTTTTGTCTTATTATTTGTACTTTTTTGTGAATTTCTCATTTTCTTTCCCCATTTTAAAAATTGGGTTGTGGTATTTTCTTTGGATTTGTAAAAGCTTTTGTTATTAAGTAAAGGTTTTTTTGAAATTTTTTTTGAAACTATTTTCCTTAAGGTTTTGGAGAGGCCACCATGATGGGAGGCCCCCACGGGCCAAAGAACAAAGATGGATGAAAATGGACAAATGAAAGACCAATAGGAGTGGCCTGCCCACCCCCCTCCCTCCCTCCCCATCCCCACCAAAATAAAGAAAGAAATGTTAAAAAAGTTAAGTATGGGTTTTCTTCTATAGCTGTTGAGGAAAAGGCACAAAAATATACCTAATTGAGTCTGTGCCTTCCCAATGTAACCAGTCAATTCATAGAAAAGATGTTTATGATGGTACTAAGAATAAACCTCATTCATATTGTGCTGTTAGTTAAATCTGAATTAGTTAACTCTGAATTTGGACTCATTCATTGAGTTCATATTGGATAATTCAATATTTCATGTAATTTTTTGTTGGCATTTTTATTTTTAAATATTAATTTTATTTTTGGCTGTAGTGAGTCTTCATTGCTGCCCATGGGCTTTCTCTAGTTGCAGTGAGAGGGGGCTACTCTCTAGTTGTAGTGTACAAGCTTCTCATTATGGTGGTTTCTCTTGTGAAACAGGCACTCCAGAGCACAGGCTCAGTAGTTGTGGCACACAGGCTTAGTTGCCCCACAGCATGTGGGATCTTCCTGGACAAGGAATCAAGCCCATATCTCCTGCCTTGAAAGGTGGATTCTTAAACACTGTTTGTAATTAAAAATAATACCTGGTGGTTCAATCTATATGTGCAATGGTAAAAAAGAAAAATCAAACAGTAAATGGATATGTACAATTAAATATATGTTCAAAGTCTGGCACTATTATGTATCAACTGTATGGCCTTGGGCAAGTCACTAAACCTCTATGTCTCAGTTTCCTTGGCTGTGAGAATCATGTCAGTATCTGTAGAGCTGGTATGAGACTCAAATGTGTAAGTCACTTAGAATAGTACTTGGCTTTTGATAAGTTCTATATGAGTTTAGTTTTGTCTTATTATTTGTACTTTTTTGTGAATTTCTCATTTTCTTTCCCCATTTTAAAAAATTGGGTTGTGGTATTTTTCTTTGGATTTGTAAAAGCTTTTTGTTATTAAGGTAATAAAACTATTTTCCTGAGATTTTAATTTATCTACGGATTTTTCTCACCATATTAATTTTTCCAGAAAGAAATTTTAAATGTTTTATATTCAAATTTATCAGTCTTTTGCCTTAAGGTTTTCAGAGGTTTAAGTCTTGCATACAGAGCCCTTCCACATTCCAAAGTTATCTTTAAAAATTCTTCCATATTCTCTTTCTATTGCTTTGACAGTTATCATCCTTAGTCTAGCTGGAATTTATTCTGGTGTAAGAAGTAAAATAGTCATCTATTTGTACTTCTTTTCCAAATGGCTAGCCAATTGTCCTAGCACTATTTATTAACTCTTCTATATAAGTTCCCCTGGGTGGGGAAGATCCCCTGGAGAAGGGCATGGCAACCCATTCCAGTATTCTTGCCTGGAAAATCCCATGGACAGAGGAGCTTGATGGGCTACAGTCCATAGGGTCACAAAGAGTTGGACATGACTGAACAACTAACACTACTTTTATGCACGTTAAAATTCCTACTATCTCCTAGAGGACTGGCTGTTCAATTTTTCTTTAAGTCCAACTAGTGTGTCGCCCAGTCCTAATTCATTCCACTTTTTATTCCGATTTTGATTTGAATACAAGTTGACTTGGGAAGACACACTTCTTAGGCATGCTACTTTCTCCCCGTATAAATTTTAAAAAAAGGCCCAAAGTAAGAGGTTGTGCCTATCTTTAAAATTCTTAAAACTAACAGCCTATGAGAATTGCTAAAAAAGTAAAAATTCCCTGTTGAAGGACTGGAGAGGTGGGATGGAGGGGATATACATATGACTAATCTGGGATCATACATATCTGTAAGCAACAAAACTCTGTAAAAGCAAAAAGTAAAAACAAAAAAACCTCTTTGTCATCTAATATCCTGTTATGAGGGTAAATCATGATTAAATCATAATTATTCTGTTCAATATTAGCATAATTTTTCCTGTACTATCTATTTACATGTATGACTATGTAACTATTTTCAGACATATATTTGGTTTTCTCTTAGGATATCTTTTTAAATGTGGAGTTACTAGGTCAAATGGTACACATTTTAAAACATTTTTATTAAAGCATAATGTATATACAGAAAATTGCAAGTATAAGTGTACAACTTGACACATTTTCACAAAGTGAACACACCCATATAATCAACCACCATATCTAGAAACAGAGTATTACCAGCACCTCAGAACCTCCCTCTTGCTTCTTTCAATCAGTACTTCCTCACAAGGGTAAGTACTATCAGGAATTCTAACAGTCTTTATTAGTTTTTCCAGATTTAAAAATTATTAGTAGTCATAGAACATGTAGTTCTTTGGGAGGCTTCTGTTGTTCAACATTTTTGTAGTGTTTATCATTATAGAGCATTGATTTTTATATGCACAAAGAGTTGCCTAGCACTATTTATTAACTCTTCTATATAAGTTCCTGGGTGGGAAGATCCCTGGAGAAGGGCATGGCAACCCATTCCAGTATTCTTGCCTGGAAAATCCCATGGACAGAGGAGCTTGATGGGCTACAGTCCATAGGGTCACAAAGAGTTGGACATGACTGAACAACTAACACTACTTTTATGCACGTTAAAATTCCTACTATCTCCTAGAGGACTGGCTGTTCAATTTTTCTTTAAGTCCAACTAGTGTGTCGCCCAGTCCTAATTCATTCTACTTTTTATTCCGATTTTGATTTGAATACAAGTTGACTTGGGAAGACACACTTCTTAGGCATGCTACTTTCTCCCCGTATAAATTTTAAAAAAAGGCCCAAAGTAAGAGGTTGTGCCTATCTTTAAAATTCTTAAAACTAACAGCCTATGAGAATTGCTAAAAAAGTAAAAATTCCCTGTTGAAGGACTGGAGAGGTGGGATGGAGGGGATATACATATGACTAATCTGGGATCATACATATCTGTAAGCAACAAAACTCTGTAAAAGCAAAAAGTAAAAACAAAAAAACCTCTTTGTCATCTAATATCCTGTTATGAGGGTAAATCATGATTAAATCATAATTATTCTGTTCAATATTAGCATAATTTTTCCTGTACTATCTATTTACATGTATGACTATGTAACTATTTTCAGACATATATTTGGTTTTCTCTTAGGATATCTTTTTAAATGTGGAGTTACTAGGTCAAATGGTACACATTTTAAAACATTTTTATTAAAGCATAATGTATATACAGAAAATTGCAAGTATAAGTGTACAACTTGACACATTTTCACAAAGTGAACACACCCATATAATCAACCACCATATCTAGAAACAGAGTATTACCAGCACCTCAGAACCTCCCTCTTGCTTCTTTCAATCAGTACTTCCTCACAAGGGTAAGTACTATCAGGAATTCTAACAGTCTTTATTAGTTTTTCCAGATTTAAAAATTATTAGTAGTCATAGAACATGTAGTTCTTTGGGAGGCTTCTGTTGTTCAACATTTTTGTAGTGTTTATCATTATAGAGCATTGATTTTTTAATTGCTGTATGGCATTTCATTGTGTGAATATATCACAATTTATTCACTTTTAATGGGCATGTGACTTCTTTTTCAGTCATGAATATTGCTGCTATGAATACTCTAATGTATGCATTTCTGTTGGGTATGTGGTTAGGACCAAGCGTATACCTTAAAAAGAAATGACTATTGTGTATATACCTTAGAAATTTGTGGATAAGGGTATGCACATGGGAAGCTTTATGTATTTTTATACCAAATTGCTTTCCAGAAATGTATATTTATAATAGAAAACAACCACCACTCTTAAGTGATAGATCCTTTACATTTCAAATATTTCATTTAATGCTGGTAATAAGCCCATGAGGTAGTGGTTTGTGTGTTGTTTTTTTTTTTTAATTGATAAACAGAGGTTCAGAAGTACTAAATAATATGCCTAAATCCACGGTTAGAAAATAAGAGTCAGAATGTGAACACAAATTTGTCTGACTTTCAAGGGTATGGTGGGTACTTCCACTATACTGCTTGTATTAGGTTCCTAGGGCTGTTGAAATAAGGTACCAGACACTGCAGGCTTCAAACAATAGAAATTTACTCTCTCGTAGTTCTGGAGGCTTGAGTACAAAGTCAAGGTGTGGATAGGGCCAGGCTCTATCTCCTAACTTCTGGTTGTCACCAGTCCTTGGAGTTCCTTGGCTTGCTGCTGCATGACTCCAATGTCTGAGTTCATAGTCACATGGCAGTCTTCCCTCTCTGCATCATTCTTTTCACATGGCTTTCTTCCATCTTTACAGGTCTGTCTTTTCTCCTTTTCTTATAAGCATACCGGTCATACTGAATTAAAGGCCCACCCTACCCCAGTATGACCTCATTTTAACTTGATTACATTTGCAAAGACCCTATTTGCAAAGAAGATTATATGCACATGTACCAAGGCTTAGGAGCTCTGCTTATCTTTGTGGGTGATGGGGAGCGGGAAAACAAAATCTAACCCACAATACATTCTTTCCTCTTATTTCAATCAATTCAGCATTGAACATATTGATTACAAAGATACCATGTTGTTATTTACAATTACAGCAGAGCTGATGCCTGTGAGGTGTGTACCTGCAGTAACAACACTTGTATGTGACTTGCCAGCAGGGTGGATGAAATGGCTGGGCTGAGTTCAGTGCCAAGGTAATGTTCTTGCCACCTGGTGGGCTTAGCAACCCAAATATTCATAACACTAGCTAGTATTCTAATTGGAGCCATGTGTTCTTAGATGCACTAGGAAAAAGAGACATAGGGGCCAGGTGAGGCCCAGATTGAAGGAGGGTCATACCCATTTACTTATTTCTGCAGGTGGGTACCAGCACCTCTGAAATTGCATTTCTCTCATTGACAGGGCAGGTCTATCCAAGAGCTCCTGTTTTTTCCTCTCACTAGAAATCCCTGTTTTCTCACAAACCTCAGCAGGATCATCATCAGTACTTGGGTTTTTTAATGAGCCCCTGCCAAGGGCCACAAACTATTCTAGGGATTTGGTGCATATTATTTCTAAATCTTAACACAACATTTAAGGTAGGTATTCATATAAGTGCATCTCCTAGAATTAACCCTGATGGTGAAAGGGTCGATAGCGTGATCCAAAAGAGGAGGACACACATCAATGACAGAGGCTCTGTAGTAAATCAGATTGTCCTAACATTAGGGAGACTGTTACAGGCTCAAAGAGCTATAAACATTTTGCTTCAGAATAACTTCTAGGGACATCTGGGATCTGGGCAGCAGGTTAGGATCCCCAGATGCATAAACCTGTAAGATTTTAAAAAAGTTAGGCCTGTACACGTTTTCCCGGGCATGACTCCAATGTCTGAGTTCATAGTCACATGGCAGTCTTCCCTCTCTGCATCATTCTTTTCACATGGCTTTCTTCCATCTTTACAGGTCTGTCTTTTCTCCTTTTCTTATAAGCATACCGGTCATACTGAATTAAAGGCCCACCCTACCCCAGTATGACCTCATTTTAACTTGATTACATTTGCAAAGACCCTATTTGCAAAGAAGATTATATGCACATGTACCAAGGCTTAGGAGCTCTGCTTATCTTTGTGGGTGATGGGGAGCGGGAAAACAAAATCTAACCCACAATACATTCTTTCCTCTTATTTCAATCAATTCAGCATTGAACATATTGATTACAAAGATACCATGTTGTTATTTACAATTACAGCAGAGCTGATGCCTGTGAGGTGTGTACCTGCAGTAACAACACTTGTATGTGACTTGCCAGCAGGGTGGATGAAATGGCTGGGCTGAGTTCAGTGCCAAGGTAATGTTCTTGCCACCTGGTGGGCTTAGCAACCCAAATATTCATAACACTAGCTAGTATTCTAATTGGAGCCATGTGTTCTTAGATGCACTAGGAAAAAGAGACATAGGGGCCAGGTGAGGCCCAGATTGAAGGAGGGTCATACCCATTTACTTATTTCTGCAGGTGGGTACCAGCACCTCTGAAATTGCATTTCTCTCATTGACAGGGCAGGTCTATCCAAGAGCTCCTGTTTTTTCCTCTCACTAGAAATCCCTGTTTTCTCACAAACCTCAGCAGGATCATCATCAGTACTTGGGTTTTTTAATGAGCCCCTGCCAAGGGCCACAAACTATTCTAGGGATTTGGTGCATATTATTTCTAAATCTTAACACAACATTTAAGGTAGGTATTCATATAAGTGCATCTCCTAGAATTAACCCTGATGGTGAAAGGGTCGATAGCGTGATCCAAAAGAGGAGGACACACATCAATGACAGAGGCTCTGTAGTAAATCAGATTGTCCTAACATTAGGGAGACTGTTACAGGCTCAAAGAGCTATAAACATTTTGCTTCAGAATAACTTCTAGGGACATCTGGGATCTGGGCAGCAGGTTAGGATCCCCAGATGCATAAACCTGTAAGAGTCTTTGTTGAAAATCACAAGGAAGATACCATTCAGGTCTCCTTTCAGAGAGGTGAGCATAGACCTAAGATGGACTAGTATGAAGGAAGGTTGTGTGTGTGCGGCACTCTAAGAAACTATATCTCCAAACTATCTGTACTCCAAGAAACTATCCATATCCTTACAACAGGGCAAAAACATACTCAAATCAAAGCCCTAAGTGCAGAGAACTCTTAATTCCAATTTGGTGAATGGGCAAGTGGTAGGACAGCAGAGTGTCAAGAAAAAAAACTGGAGGCTTTCCTTGTTTCTCGAATGCAGAGGTCACAAGCCAGTAACCCAGGATCTGAAACCGATTCACAGATATTGTTCTTGTTTTTACCACATAGTTTTTTTTTTCAATGCCTGTTGCTATCATGTCAAAAAAACAGGAATTTTTATTTTTGAAATGCAGTTGACTCCACATTCCAACCTGGTTCAGTTGCAGCTGCTCCCTTTTAGAAGGCAAGCTCCTTTTTTGCTATGGTCCTCACCAGTGTTGATGCTGGGTCACATTTTCATGTTGTCTACTTGGTCCCTGAAGCTTTTGACTTTGTAACTCCTGCTCTAGATTTTTGGCCAGGATGGATTTGGAACGAGACTAGATCCAACTCTCTACTAAAACCAAATCCAATAAAATACCAGCAAAACTGAGTGCTCAGCTCTTTTGGAGGTGATAGAAATATTCTAAAATTGATGGTTGAACACCGTTTCCTTCTTCAGAGGATCTTCCCAACCAGGGGATGGAACCCAGGTCTCCTGTGCTGCAAGTGGTCTCCTTCATTGCAGGCAGATTCTTTGCCAACTGAGCCACCAGGGACGCCCTCAACTTTGTTAATATACTAATAACAAAAGAACCCATTGAACTTTTATACTTTAAATGGCTGAATAGTATTGTGTGACATATGTCACAATAAAGCTGTTTAAAAATAGAAATTATACCAGAGTTAGGAAAACACAAATGATGAATCAAGTTCTTAATACTAATACTAGTTCTTGTCACTGATCTTTTGGAATAACTTCTAGGGACATCGGGGTCTCAGGTTAGGATCCCCAGATGCATAAACCTGTAAGAGTCTTTGTTGAAAATCACAAGGAAGATACCATTCAGGTCTCCTTTCAGAGAGGTGAGCATAGACCTAAGATGGACTAGTATGAAGGAAGGTTGTGTGTGCGGCACTCTAAGAAACTATATCTCCAAACTATCTGTACTCCAAGAAACTATCCATATCCTTACAACAGGGCAAAAACATACTCAAATCAAAGCCCTAAGTGCAGAGAACTCTTAATTCCAATTTGGTGAATGGGCAAGTGGTAGGACAGCAGAGTGTCAAGAAAAAAAACTGGAGGCTTTCCTTGTTTCTCGAATGCAGAGGTCACAAGCCAGTAACCCAGGATCTGAAACCGATTCACAGATATTGTTCTTGTTTTTACCACATAGTTTTTTTTTTCAATGCCTGTTGCTATCATGTCAAAAAAACAGGAATTTTTATTTTTGAAATGCAGTTGACTCCACATTCCAACCTGGTTCAGTTGCAGCTGCCCCCTTTTTAGAAGGCAAGCTCCTTTTTTGCTATGGTCCTCACCAGTGTTGATGCTGGGTCACATTTTCATGTTGTCTACTTGGTCCCTGAAGCTTTTGACTTTGTAACTCCTGCTCTAGATTTTTGGCCAGGATGGATTTGGAACGAGACTAGATCCAACTCTCTACTAAAACCAAATCCAATAAAATACCAGCAAAACTGAGTGCTCAGCTCTTTTGGAGGTGATAGAAATATTCTAAAATTGATGGTTGAACACCGTTTCCTTCTTCAGAGGATCTTCCCAACCAGGGGATGGAACCCAGGTCTCCTGTGCTGCAAGTGGTCTCCTTCATTGCAGGCAGATTCTTTGCCAACTGAGCCACCAGGGACGCCCTCAACTTTGTTAATATACTAATAAAAAAAGAACCCATTGAACTTTTATACTTTAAATGGCTGAATAGTATTGTGTGACATATGTCACAATAAAGCTGTTTAAAAATAGAAATTATACCAGAGTTAGGAAAACACAAATGATGAATCAAGTTCTTAATACTAATACTAGTTCTTGTCACTGAACTTTTAGAAAGTCTCTAAAACTGTAATACTAGAATGGCAGCAGACTTGAGTGGTTAAGAACATGAGAAATAAGGACTAGAAATAGTACCTACCTCATGGTATTGTTAGGAGGAGTAAATGGAAACAATGTCTGCAAAGCACACAGCACTCTGACTGGTACATGGCAAGCAGTGGAAAAAGGTTAGGTATTATGTGCGGCTCAGTGGTAAAGAATTCACCTACAATGCAGGAGCTGCAGGAGCTGTGGATTGGATCCCTGGGTGGGGAAGATCCCCTGGAGAAGGGAATGGCTACCCACTCCAGTATTCTTGCCTGGAGAATCCCATGGACAGAGGAGCCTGGGGGCAGGGGGTGCTACCATCCATAGAGTTACAAAGAGTCAGACACAACTGAAGCAACTGAGCACACGTGCACACAGGACACAGAAGAAACCTAACAGCATGTAAGCTAACCACACTGACATTGTATACCCAGTCAGTATGCTGAACCCTGGAGTAGGTCTTCCTGTGGCCTCTCCCAATGTCCAGTTGGTTCTAGGTGGCTACAGATCCTCAGCTAGAACTCTAGGAGCCTAAGAGGCTCTTAAATAATAGACAAAAACCATAACACACTAGTACTGCAGTGTCTAGGGAGGTAGAGACAAACCCTTTGTGTCTATTCAAGCAATATGATATAGCAGCATCTCCACAAGGAGAATAAGGAGAACTGAGTTCTAATTTTGCTTCCACTCCAACTTGAATCCCCCTTAAAGAATATTAAATGTTTCTATGCTTTAGTTTCCTCATATACTGAAGGACAGTGGTATTTATCCAGCTACCTAATGGAACAAATAGGAAGCATAAAGCTACCTGGAATAGTACAAAATTACATATAAGGTAAGGTATGTTTATTCAAGTATAAAAATCAGTGACCTCAGTCATGTGACAAGCATACTCCCAGAGAAAGACGCGAGTAGTAGATTCTTACAATGAGAGGGAGTCAAGGATGGCTTTATGGTTCTAGACTCACTGTCCTTGTAAAGATTCCCCAGAGGATGGCAATCTCTTGGCAGTCAGAGCAGATACAGCATGGGCACCCATATGCCATGAAAGGAAAAGAGCTTCTGGCAAAAGAAAATCATCAAACCAATGTCTCCACTGAATTACAGAATGGAAAATGTCAGCTTCCCTAGATTACAGGGTAGGGCTCCAAAGCAGAGAAAATTATATTCACACCCAGAAATGGGAAATTTCTTCTCTGGGAAGAGCTAAGCTGTCATTAGGAGAGTGGGTAGGTGGCTGTGATTTTTTTTTCTTCTTCTGAAGTTCTTTATGACTTTCCATAAAATTTTAAGAAAGGTTTAGAAGTCAATTAACCCTGTTGTATCTCCAGATAATTCCAGATAAGTCATCCAGTGGATATAAGTAGGGGCATTTTGCCAATGCTACAGTTGGCAGATCTTAATGACCCAAGGGCAGGCACATTCAGCTCAGGTACAATCTGGGAGTACTAAGACTTGAGGGAAACCTAACAGCATGTAAGCTAACCACACTGACATTGTATACCCAGTCAGTATGCTGAACCCTGGAGTAGGTCTTCCTGTGGCCTCTCCCAATGTCCAGTTGGTTCTAGGTGGCTACAGATCCTCAGCTAGAACTCTAGGAGCCTAAGAGGCTCTTAAATAATAGACAAAAACCATAACACACTAGTACTGCAGTGTCTAGGAGGTAGAGACAAACCCTTTGTGTCTATTCAAGCAATATGATATAGCAGCATCTCCACAAGGAGAATAAGGAGAACTGAGTTCTAATTTTGCTTCCACTCCAACTTGAATCCCCCTTAAAGAATATTAAATGTTTCTATGCTTTAGTTTCCTCATATACTGAAGGACAGTGGTATTTATCCAGCTACCTAATGGAACAAATAGGAAGCATAAAGCTACCTGGAATAGTACAAAATTACATATAAGGTAAGGTATGTTTATTCAAGTATAAAAATCAGTGACCTCAGTCATGTGACAAGCATACTCCCAGAGAAAGACGCGAGTAGTAGATTCTTACAATGAGAGGGAGTCAAGGATGGCTTTATGGTTCTAGACTCACTGTCCTTGTAAAGATTCCCCAGAGGATGGCAATCTCTTGGCAGTCAGAGCAGATACAGCATGGGCACCCATATGCCATGAAAGGAAAAGAGCTTCTGGCAAAAGAAAATCATCAAACCAATGTCTCCACTGAATTACAGAATGGAAAATGTCAGCTTCCCTAGATTACAGGGTAGGGCTCCAAAGCAGAGAAAATTATATTCACACCCAGAAATGGGAAATTTCTTCTCTGGGAAGAGCTAAGCTGTCATTAGGAGAGTGGGTAGGTGGCTGTGATTTTTTTTTCTTCTTCTGAAGTTCTTTATGACTTTCCATAAAATTTTAAGAAAGGTTTAGAAGTCAATTAACCCTGTTGTATCTCCAGATAATTCCAGATAAGTCATCCAGTGGATATAAGTAGGGGCATTTTGCCAATGCTACAGTTGGCAGATCTTAATGACCCAAGGGCAGGCACATTCAGCTCAGGTACAATCTGGGAGTACTAAGACTTGAGGGACAAGTTGATCTCTAATGTTCCCCAATGCAATCTTCCAGTTGGAACTGGTGAACTAGGGAAGTAGTCACTAGCGGCTTCTTTTAATACATTGTGCTGTGTCAAGAGATGTTTTAATAGTAAAGACTGAGGAATGGAGCTGAGGGAAAGGGAGTAAGGGGAGAGTATTTGTGGAACTTGAAAGGAATGGAGGGTATGTTAGGCAGTGTTGCAGAGCATGAGTTGTGGCATCAAACAGACCTAGTTTATATCCTGGCTCTGCCACTTATATTCTCAGCTAATTATAAAATAGGATGAAATCTATACTGATCATAAGTAGCCCTCATGAGGAGAAAATGAGATTCCATACTAAAGTATGAAGGACATTTCCTGGTGCAAAGAAAGTGTTAACATTAAAAGTAGTAATTAAAGATACATGCACCCCAATCATAGCAGCATTATTTACAATTGCCAACATCGGAAGCAGCCTATGTGTCCATGAAATACCACTTGGCCATAAAAAAGAAAGACATTTTGCCATCTGTAGCACCATGGACAGACTTGGAGGGCATTGTGCTAAGTGAAATAAGTTGGAGAAAGACAAATACTGTATGATATCACATACAAAATACAAAAAACTAGCGAATAAAGCAAAAAAGCAGAGTCACAGATACAAACTAGTGGTTGATTACCTGTGGGGAAAGGAAAACAGGAAGGGGAAATATAGGGCTAGGAGGAAAAGAAAGCTAGAAAGCAACCTAACTAACAACAGCATCAACAGTGAGGGCTGGCATCTGGCCTTGAATGACACACGGACACTCCTGGAGCACATTCCTGTTGGGAATATACATATTTGATGATGATGTTCAATTGGGGATTTCATATACCCTTTCATTCTTTGTGCATAGGTTTGTGCTGTCATTAGGAGTGGGTAGGTGGCTGTGATTTTTTTTTCTTCTTCTGAAGTTCTTTATGACTTTCCATAAAATTTTAAGAAAGGTTTAGAAGTCAATTAACCCTGTTGTATCTCCAGATAATTCCAGATAAGTCATCCAGTGGATATAAGTAGGGGCATTTTGCCAATGCTACAGTTGGCAGATCTTAATGACCCAAGGGCAGGCACATTCAGCTCAGGTACAATCTGGGAGTACTAAGACTTGAGGGACAAGTTGATCTCTAATGTTCCCCAATGCAATCTTCCAGTTGGAACTGGTGAACTAGGGAAGTAGTCACTAGCGGCTTCTTTTAATACATTGTGCTGTGTCAAGAGATGTTTTAATAGTAAAGACTGAGGAATGGAGCTGAGGGAAAGGGAGTAAGGGGAGAGTATTTGTGGAACTTGAAAGGAATGGAGGGTATGTTAGGCAGTGTTGCAGAGCATGAGTTGTGGCATCAAACAGACCTAGTTTATATCCTGGCTCTGCCACTTATATTCTCAGCTAATTATAAAATAGGATGAAATCTATACTGATCATAAGTAGCCCTCATGAGGAGAAAATGAGATTCCATACTAAAGTATGAAGGACATTTCCTGGTGCAAAGAAAGTGTTAACATTAAAAGTAGTAATTAAAGATACATGCACCCCAATCATAGCAGCATTATTTACAATTGCCAACATGCGGAAGCAGCCTATGTGTCCATGAAATACCACTTGGCCATAAAAAAGAAAGACATTTTGCCATCTGTAGCACCATGGACAGACTTGGAGGGCATTGTGCTAAGTGAAATAAGTTGGAGAAAGACAAATACTGTATGATATCACATACAAAATACAAAAAACTAGCGAATAAAGCAAAAAAGCAGAGTCACAGATACAAACTAGTGGTTGATTACCTGTGGGGAAAGGAAAACAGGAAGGGGAAATATAGGGCTAGGAGGAAAAGAAAGCTAGAAAGCAACCTAACTAACAACAGCATCAACAGTGAGGGCTGGCATCTGGCCTTGAATGACACACGGACACTCCTGGAGCACATTCCTGTTGGGAATATACATATTTGATGATGATGTTCAATTGGGGATTTCATATACCCTTTCATTCTTTGTGCATAGCTTTGTGTGTGAGTATGATCTTGCCTTCAATTACATAAGCTCCCTAAGTTCAGGGACTTGGTTTTCTATTTATGTGTCAGCTTAGCATAGTTGCTGGAAGCACTGGGAACTCTTGGTAAGTAGTGATTGAACATTATTGAATTTTGGGAAATATGTAAATTAGTTAATACATAGAATAGAATAAATTAAAAGGTACTTTTAGATTCAACAAAGCATTAAATACATAGATGGATCAATATCAGAACCAATTTTATAAAATACAGTAATGGTATCAAAATTTTAGTACTAGGAGCATTTTTTTTATAATGCTTTATCATTTGTGAAGTGCTTTCCTATACTATACTTTCTCTCAAAATAGCAAATCTCAATGGAAATAGAACTTAAGTGTTTACCTGTCCAGGAAACAATTATTCTTTGGAAATTAAATAACAAAAATTAACATGTGTAGAATAACTACTGAAACATTTAGGCATAACTCTAAATGCTTTCCTAATACTCTATTAAATCCTCTCAACAACGCTGTGGAAGAGGGTGGCATTATTCCCATTTTATAGATGAAAAAGCTGAGACTTAAGTGAATTTATTTGCCCAAGGTCACATGAGCTAGGAACTGAATGAAGATGACTGTTCACCAAAAAGACTGAGTCAATGAACCTGCAAAAAAGTTTTAGTATAGAGGGATTAGAACTGATTGAGAATATCCTTGATAGCCTCATATCTAGAAAACAATTTGTGATGAGGAAAAACATTAGCCAACTCACAACAGAATAACCAGAAAATTGAATGCTGTCTTGGTTAACAAAAACTAACCCAAAGTCTAATACTGGACCCAAAGGAACAGGCTCACAGTCTAAAAGTTCTTTTTTTTTTTCTAGTTAGCAAGATACATAGAGCTGGGGATAGGCCTTTGTATGGAACAGAAGAGGACTTTATAGAGAAATACAGGTTTCCTATAACATGAAGAATAAATTTTAAAAAGACCTAACAAGGAGTCACAAAAACACAATATGTAAAGAAACTAGAATTGTTAAGTGTGGGATTTATAGAGCACAAACTTGTAGGCTTATTGCAATTACATCTTTACCTAGAAATAAAGGGGCTATTTTAGTCTGATAGCCCAAAACTTTCTTAAATGATCCCTGTTTTTAGCCTAGCCTAATGATCTGAGTGGATTGGCTCTTCTGTAAAACTCCCTTATTTGAAAATTGTTTTTGCATGGGCTTATGTTCTTTCAAAAATTCCAAATGCTTGACACAGCCATGTGTCTGGCTTGGTCAGGACTTGGTGGATGGATATGGATCATAGACTTATAAAAGCAAAGCAACTTACTGACTGGCCCAAGTCTTTAGTTCAAGTTAGTGGTCAATCTTTCACAGGAAATGAATCAAAGTTTGTTAGAATCTACTGGTCAACATCACATCTCCAAAGGGCCTTGGTCATTTAGTGTAGTGGTTTTCAAACTATAATTTTTAGCTTCAGGGGACTCCACAGGGATGTGTGAGGGGACTCTTTATATCCCTTTTAAGGGATCATTCTGTGAATAAATGAATACAAAGTTATAAAACTACAGTACATGGGTTATCTCCTCTGGCTTAAGGTCCCTCTTTGATTCAATCTAGTACATTCATTAATTGATACCCTGCTCAGGCTCTAAAACTGTACTTATCTAATACCCCTCAACCCAGAATTAGGCCTTTACATACTTGGCTTGGACTTTCCCGTGGACTTTTCTTTCTCTGTCCAGGTTCCTTTTCCTAATCTGGATGCTCAGTACCCATTGCTAAAGCCTGTCATACACACAATGTCTGGAATGATTTTGTGAAGTCCCCTCATAGATTAATGAGAATCAGTCATGTAAATGCAAAAGGAGAGTTCTTTTCAGTCGGGACTTGATATTTCTAGATTTAATATAAGTGAGAAGATATAAATTAGCTCGAAGTACAATTATAACAATCCCAGGACATGCTATAGAGAGTGTTGATGAAATATCTTTTGTGCACTGTTTACAAGGCAGCAGATACATACATGTGTCTGTTAGTCACTCAGTCATGTCTGACTCTGCAACTCCATGGACTGTGACCCTATAGCCCATTCTCCAAGCAAGAATGCTCGAGTGGGTTGCTATTTCCTTTTTTAGGGAATCTTCTGACCCAGGGATCAAAACCAGGTTTGCTGCACTGCAGGCAGATTCTTTACCATCTGAGCCACCAGGGAAGCACAGCAGATACATCGACTTTGTTAATATCCTTGGGGAGCTTGACTTTGACAGAATTATTTCCATTTAAAAATTCTCTTTGGTCTAGTTTCATTCAATCTGATTTATCTCCTGGACTCTGAGTTATAGAAAAATTAACAGGCACTGCAAAACACTCACTGAAAACACAAAGGTTGGTTATCATTGTGTAAGCAGGTTGAAAAATAAATCTTTTGGCAACTGCTGCATCTGGGGGTTGCAGTTAATAACCCTTTTGGATCAGTGCCCAGGACACGGATCTTCCACATGCTCAGCTCTAAGTTTACAAAACCAATCTGAAGCAGGCAGTATAACAATATAATCAAACAGTCTGATATGAGCAGCAGATTAAAAGCATTAATGTTATCATGTCTGTCTGGGAAAGAGGGTTTCAATGGCCTTGGTTCCTTTTTTTTGTTTACTTCCTCCCATATGGGGCAGATAGGTAAAAAATGAAACTGGGAAATTTTGCTTGTTTTAAATAGCTGATTCATGAAATCAATGCAATACTGTAAAGCAGTTGTCTTTCAATCAAAAATAAATACATTTAAAAAATACATTATCTTCAGAGTAGCTTTAGATTCTCAGGAAAACTGAAGGAAATGTACAAACATTCCTCATATAGCCTCTGTCTCCCCTCCCCGCCTTCAATACATAACAGCCTTCACTGTCACATCCTAAACCAGACTAGTATATGGGGGGGGTGTGTGTGTGTGTGTGTGTGTATGTATGTATATATAGTTACAACTGATAAACCTTCAATGACACATCATTATCACCCAAAGTTCATAGTTTACATCAGGGATAACTATTGGTATTGTACAGTCTATGGGTTCTGACATATGTATAATGACATGAACCCACCAATGGAGTATCATAAGTAATGATTTCACTTCCCTAAAGATACTCTGTGCTCTGCTTATCTCTCCCTCCTCCTAGTCCCTAATAACCACTAATCTTCATAGTTTTGCCTTTTCCATATGGTTGGAATAATATATGGTCTTTTCAGACTGGCATTTTTTTTTCACTTAGTAATATGCATTTAAGTTTCTTCCATGTCTTCTCATAGCTTGAGAGTTCATTTCTTCCAAGTGCTGAATAATATTCCATTGTCAGGGTGTACCACAGTGTATCTATTCACCTACCTAAGGATATCTTGGTTGCTTCCAAGTTCTGGCAATTATGAATCAAGCTGCTAGAAACATCCAGCCTATTTTTCTTTTTTATAGACATAAGTTTTAAATTCATTTGGGTAAATACCAGGGAGTGTGTTTGCTGGATCATATGATAAATATATGTAAGAACCTGACAAACTGTTTTCCCAAGTAGATGTACCATTTATTGAAGAGACTTTGTTCCATTTGCATTCCCACTAGCAATGAAGGGAAGCTCCTTTTGTTCCATACTTTTGCCAACATTTGGTACTGTTGTCGGCATTTTAGATTTGGGGTTACTCTAATCAGTGCGTAGTGGTATCCATTTTAATTTGCATTTCTCTAATGGTATTGAATATATATTCATATATTTACTCACCATTCATGTCTTCTTTAAATGCTTTAAGTCATTTGGATTTTGCTTGTTTTAAATAGCTGATTCATGAAATCAATGATCTAAAGCAGTTGTCTTTCAATCAAAATAAATACATTTAAAAAATACATTATCTTCAGAGTAGCTTTAGATTCTCAGGAAAACTGAAGGAAATGTACAAACATTCCTCATATAGCCTCTGTCTCCCCTCCCCGCCTTCAATACATAACAGCCTTCACTGTCACATCCTAAACCAGACTAGTATATGGGGGGGGTGTGTGTGTGTGTGTGTGTGTATGTATGTATATATAGTTACAACTGATAAACCTTCAATGACACATCATTATCACCCAAAGTTCATAGTTTACATCAGGGATAACTATTGGTATTGTACAGTCTATGGGTTCTGACATATGTATAATGACATGAACCCACCAATGGAGTATCATAAGTAATGATTTCACTTCCCTAAAGATACTCTGTGCTCTGCTTATCTCTCCCTCCTCCTAGTCCCTAATAACCACTAATCTTCATAGTTTTGCCTTTTCCATATGGTTGGAATAATATATGGTCTTTTCAGACTGGCATTTTTTTTTCACTTAGTAATATGCATTTAAGTTTCTTCCATGTCTTCTCATAGCTTGAGAGTTCATTTCTTCCAAGTGCTGAATAATATTCCATTGTCAGGGTGTACCACAGTGTATCTATTCACCTACCTAAGGATATCTTGGTTGCTTCCAAGTTCTGGCAATTATGAATCAAGCTGCTAGAAACATCCAGCCTATTTTTCTTTTTTATAGACATAAGTTTTAAATTCATTTGGGTAAATACCAGGGAGTGTGTTTGCTGGATCATATGATAAATATATGTAAGAACCTGACAAACTGTTTTCCCAAGTAGATGTACCATTTATTGAAGAGACTTTGTTCCATTTTGCATTCCCACTAGCAATGAAGGGAAGCTCCTTTTGTTCCATACTTTTGCCAACATTTGGTACTGTTGTCGGCATTTTAGATTTGGGGTTACTCTAATCAGTGCGTAGTGGTATCCATTTTAATTTGCATTTCTCTAATGGTATTGAATATATATTCATATATTTACTCACCATTCATGTCTTCTTTGGTAAAATGTCTGTTCAGCTCTTCAGGTCATTTTGTAATCACGTTGTTTGTTTTCTTATTGTTGGGTCTTAAGAGTTCTTTGCATATTTTGGATAACAGTCCATCTGTCTTTTGCAGATTGTTTTCCCAGTCTAGGCTTGTCTGCTCATTCTCTTGACATTGTCATTCACAGAGAAGAAGTTTTCAGTTTTAATAAAGTGCAGCTTATCAATTCTTTTTATAACACATCATGCTTTTGCTATTATATCTAAAAAGTCATCACCATGCCCAGGGGTCATGGAGGTTGTTGCCTATGTCATCTTCTGGAAGTTTTCCAATTTTCTGTTTTACATTTAGGTCTATGACACATCTTTTGTCAATTTTTGTGAAGGATGAAAGGTGTGTGTCTATATTCATTTTGTGTATATGGATGTCCAGTTGTTCCAGAACCATTTATTGAAGAGACTTTGTTCCATTTTGTCATTTGCTTGTCAAAGATCAGTTGATCATATTTATATGGGTGTATCTCTAGACTATCTGTTGTCTTCCATTAATCTGTTTGTATAATCTTTCAGTGATACCAAAGTATCTTGATTGTTTTAGCTGTACAGTAAGTATTGTAGCTGGATACCATCAGTCCTCCAACTTTGTTCTTCTTTTTGAATATTGACTTGGCTTTCCTGGATACTTTGACCTCTTCATATAAACTTTAGAATCAGTCACTTTAGTTTGTCCATGTCCACAAAATAATTTGCTGTGATTTTCACAGGGATTGCATTCAATTTATATATCAAGTAGGGAAGAACTGACAACTTGAAAGTGTTTAGTCTTCCTGTCCACAACTATGGAATGTCTTCCATCTATTTCTTTGATACCTTCCATCAGAGTTTTGTGTTTTTCTTCACATACTGTACATATTTTGTAAAGTTACTGAAATATAACTGATATATGATGATGTTTAAGGTATACAATATAATAAGTTGATACACATATATATATATATATTCATCTATATAGTGAAATATTTATCACAATATGGTTAACACATTCCTCACATTATATAATTATCATTTTGTTATTATTACAGTGATAACATTAACTATTCTCATAGCAACTTTTAAGTATACAGTAGAGTATTGATAACTATACTCAATATATTGAACAAATTCCAGGGATCTAATGTACATCTTTATTTTTTTTTTAAAGATTTATTTATTTATTTATTTATTTATTGGGTGGGGTGGGGAGGGAGGGGAGCAGGCGGGCCACTTCTATTGGTCTTTCGTTTGTCCATTTTCATCCATCTTTGTTCTTTGGTCCGTGTGGTCCTCCCATCGCGGCGGCCTCTGTTGTCACAGAGCACCGGCTCTGGGAGCATGCGCTCCAGAGCTCCAGCTCAGTAATTGGACACAGCAGTCCAGCTGCTCCGTGGCACGTGGGATCTTCCCAGGCGAAGGATCGAACTGGCGCTCCTTGCACTGCAAGGCGGTGTCCTTAACCCACTGGACCATCAGGGAAACCCTAATGTACGTCTTCTAACTGAACCTTTCTACCCTATAAACACCTCTGCATTTCTCCCACTCCCTTGTCTTTGGCAACCATTTTGTTGTCTGTTTCTATGAGTTTGGAGATTTTACATTCCACATTTAAATGTGATCCTACAGTATTTGTCTTTATTTGACTTAGTATAATGCCCTCAGGGTTCATCCATGTTGTTCAAATGGAAGGGATTTATTTCTATTTTATGGCTAAGATTTTAATCTCACATCTTTTTTTTGTTTTTTTGCCACTTCTATTGATCTTTCGTTTATTTACCTTTGTTTTTTGGCCTATGTGGGCCTCCCATTGCAGTGGCCTCTGTCGCTGCAGAACACCGGCTCAGTAGTTGGACACATCAGTCCAACCGCTCTGCGACCCCGTGGAATCTTCCCAGGCCAGGGATCGAACCGGCGCCCCCTGCACTACAAGGCGGTGTCCTTACCCACTGGACCACCAGGGCAGCCCTATCTCACATCTTCTTTATCTGTTTATCTGTAAATGGTTGTTCCCTGTCCTGGCTATTATGGATAATGCTTAAATGGACATGGGAGTGCAGATATCTCTTTGAGAAGGTAATTTCATCCTCTTTGGATTATATACCCAGAATTTGAATTGCTGGATTATATGGTCATTGTATTTTTAGTGTTGGAAGAACCTCCATACTGATTTCCACAGTGGCTATAACACTTTACATCGCCACCAAGAATACACCAGGCTTCCCTTTTCTTGTTATCACTTTTCTTGATAAAAGATATGAGGCAGTATTTCATTGAGGTTTTAATTTGCATTTCCCAGGGTTTAGTGATATGGAAAATCTTTTTTCTTTGTATATCTGCTTTGGAAAAAATGTCTATTCAGATCCTTTGTCAGTTTTAAATTGGATTTATTTGTAATTTTGCTATTGAGTTGTTAAGTGTTACTTATATTCTGGATATTAAATACTTATCAGATCTGTGATTTGCAAATATTTTCTCTCATTTATAGGTTTTCTTTTCCTTGTATTAATCAATTCTTTGTGCAGAACCTTTTGAGTTTGATATAGTCCTACTTGTTGATTTTTTCCTTTTGTTTCTTGTACATTTAGCATCATATCCAAAATGTCACTGCCAAAATCAATGTCAATAAGTTTTTCTTTATATTTATTTCTAGGAGTTTTACAGTTTCAGGTCTTAGATTTGAGTCTTTAATTCATTTCAAGTGAATTTCTGTGGAAGATATATGTACAATAAGGGTCCTAATTTAATTATTTTCCTTGTGTATATCAAATTTTTACAGCACCATTTGTTGAAGAGATTATCCTTTACCCTCTGAGTGTTCCTAGCTCTCGTCAGGTATTATTTCACCATATCTACATGGGTTTATTTCTGAGCTTTTGATTCTGTTCCATTGATCTCTATGTCTTTATACCAGTAACATAACATTCTAATTACTGATATTATAGCTTTGTAATATAGTTTGAAATCAGAGTGTGATGGTTCCAACTTTGTTCTTCTTTTTAGGATTGAATAGCTATCAGGGGTCTTACATGGATCCAAACTAATTTTAGGGTTTAAAAAACAAATTCCGGAGAAAATGCCATTGGGATCTTGATAGAGATTGCATTGAATCTATAGATGGGTTTGGGTAGTATAGACATTGTGACAATATTAATTCTACCAATCTACGAACATTGTGTATATTTCCACTTATCTGTCATCAATTTCATTCATCAGTATCTTACAATTTTCAATGATTTGGTGGTCAATTTCCTTGGTTAGATTTATTCCTACATATTTTATTATTTTTGATGCTATTGTAAATGGGACTGTTTTCTTTCTCAGTTCATTGTTTTTGTTTAGAAATGCAACTGATTTTAGTATGTTGATTTTGTATCCTGAAACATGACTGAATTCTTTGATTAGATCTAAGGGTTTTTAGGTAGAATCTTTAGAATTTTCTACATATAAAATCATGTCATCTGCAGATAGTTTTACTTATTGCTTTCTGATTTGAATGCTTTTTATTTCTTTTTCTTGTTAATTGCTCTGTCAACTATGTTTAATAGGAGTGGTGAGAGTGAGCACCGTTGTCTAGTTTCTGATATTAAGAGAAAAAAAAAAGATTTCAACCTTTAACTGTTAAGTATGATGTTAGCTATGGACTTGTTTATATGAACTTACTATGCTCAAGTTTGTTTCTCTATGCCTAATTTTTTGATAGTTTTTATTATTTTTATATTATTAGCATGTTGAATTTTGTCAAATGCTGTTTCTGCATCCATTTAGATGATCATATGATTTTTATCATTTATTAAGTGATGTATCATATTTATTGATTTGCATATGTTGAACTATCCTTGCATCCCAGGGTTGAATCCCACTTAACTGTAGTGTATTATCTTTTTAATGTCCTCTTAAATTAAGTCTTCTATTATTTTGTTGAGAATTTTTGCCTTTATATTCTTTAATGATGTTGGCCCATAGTTTTTCTTGTGGTGTTTTTACCTGGCTTTGTTATGACAGTAGTGCTGGCCTTACGGGGGAAAAAAAAAGTTTGGCAATGTTCCTTCTGAAAATTTTTGTAGGAGTTTGAGTAGAATTGCTACTAATTTTTTAAATGTTTGATAAAATTCACTAGTGAAACCACCTAATTGTGGACTTTTTTGGGTGGGAGGTTTTGGATTACTGATTCAATTTCTTCACACTTCCATCTTGGTAAATAGTATGTTTCTAGGAATTTATTGGTTTTTAAGGATGTCTAATCTGTTGATGTATAGTTGATAGTAATATATTATAATCCTTTGTATCAGTTACAATGTCTCTTCTTTCACTGATAATGCTATTTATTTGGATCCTCTCTCTTTTTTCCTTGATAAGCCTAGCTAAAGGTTTGTCAATTTTGATTATATTTTCAAGGAACCAATTCTTGTTGTATTAATCTTTTCTATTGTTTTTGGTTTTCTCTATTTCATTTATTTTTACTTTGATCTTTATTATTTCCTTCCATCTAGCTTTGGCCTTAGTTTCTTCCTTCTTTTCCATAGTTTCTTGAGGTATAAAGTGAGGTCGTTTGATATCTTTTTATTGAGGTATGCATTTACCTCTATAAAGTTCCTTCTTAGTACTGCTTTTTCTGCATCCTGCAATTAAGTTGTATTTTCACTTTAATTACAAATATATTGAAACTTCTTGAGATACCTTATTTAATCTATATTATTTAGAAGTATGCTGTTTGATCTTCAAGCATTTGGTGATTTTCTAGCTATCTTTTGTTGTCGATTTCTAGTTTCATTGTGGTTTAAGAAGATACATTATTTGAGCCCTATTATATATATATATATATATTTAAAGTGTGTTTTATGGCCCAGGACATAGTCTATCTTGGTGAGTGTTTCATGTGTACTTGAAAAGAATGTGCATTCTTCTGTTGTTGGATGAAGTAATCTATAGATTACTTTATGTCCAGCTGATCAATGGTGTGGTTGAGTTGACCTTTGTCCTTTTGATTTTTTGCCTGTTTGATCTGTCCATTTCTTACAGAGTGATGTTGAAGTTTCCATCAATTATAGTGGATTAATCTATTTCTCCTTATAGTTCTATTTGTAAGAAGGAAAGTCTACAAGCAGTGTGTGTGTGTGTTAAGTCACTTCAGTCATGTCTGACTCTTTAGCCCACCAGGCTCCTCTGTTCATTGGGAGTGGGTTGCTGTGCCCTACTACTACTGGCAAAAAACCTTTTATTTTGGTGGGAGGTTTTGGATTACTGATTCAATTTCTTCACACTTCCATCTTGGTAAATAGTATGTTTCTAGGAATTTATTGGTTTTTAAGGATGTCTAATCTGTTGATGTATAGTTGATAGTAATATATTATAATCCTTTGTATCAGTTACAATGTCTCTTCTTTCACTGATAATGCTATTTATTTGGATCCTCTCTCTTTTTTCCTTGATAAGCCTAGCTAAAGGTTTGTCAATTTTGATTATATTTTCAAGGAACCAATTCTTGTTGTATTAATCTTTTCTATTGTTTTTGGTTTTCTCTATTTCATTTATTTTTACTTTGATCTTTATTATTTCCTTCCATCTAGCTTTGGCCTTAGTTTCTTCCTTCTTTTCCATAGTTTCTTGAGGTATAAAGTGAGGTCGTTTGATATCTTTTTATTGAGGTATGCATTTACCTCTATAAAGTTCCTTCTTAGTACTGCTTTTTCTGCATCCTGCAATTAAGTTGTATTTTCACTTTAATTACAAATATATTGAAACTTCTTGAGATACCTTATTTAATCTATATTATTTAGAAGTATGCTGTTTGATCTTCAAGCATTTGGTGATTTTCTAGCTATCTTTTGTTGTCGATTTCTAGTTTCATTGTGGTTTAAGAAGATACATTATTTGAGCCCTATTATATATATATATATATATTTAAAGTGTGTTTTATGGCCCAGGACATAGTCTATCTTGGTGAGTGTTTCATGTGTACTTGAAAAGAATGTGCATTCTTCTGTTGTTGGATGAAGTAATCTATAGATTACTTTATGTCCAGCTGATCAATGGTGTGGTTGAGTTGACCTTTGTCCTTTTGATTTTTTGCCTGTTTGATCTGTCCATTTCTTACAGAGTGATGTTGAAGTTTCCATCAATTATAGTGGATTAATCTATTTCTCCTTATAGTTCTATTTGTAAGAAGGAAAGTCTACAAGCAGTGTGTGTGTGTGTTAAGTCACTTCAGTCATGTCTGACTCTTTAGCCCACCAGGCTCCTCTGTTCATGGGATTCTCCAGGCAAGAATACTGGAGTGGGTTGCTGTGCCCTACTACTACTGGCAATAAGTTCCCTGAATTTTTGTCCGAGAAGTTCCTTTATTTTTCCTTCACTTTTGAAGAATAATTTCAGAGGGTTAGGAATTGTAAGTTGGGGCTTCCCTGGTGGTCCAGTGGGTAAGGACACCGCCTTGCAGTGCAAGGAGCGCCAGTTCGATCCCTGGCCTGGGAAGATCCCACGTGCCACGGAATGGCTGGACTGATGTGTCCAATTACCGAGCCGGAGCTCTGGAGCGCATGTGCCCAGAGCCGGTGCTCAGCGACAACAGAGGCCACTCTGATGGGAGGCCCCACAGGCCAAAGGACGAAGATGAATGAAAATAGATAAATGAAAGACCAATAGAAGTGGCCCACCTGCCCCTCTCCCTCCCCAACCCGCACCCCCCCAAAGAAATAAATAATAAATATTAAAAAAAAAAAAAAAAAGAATTGTAAGTTGGTGTTTCCCCTCAGTACATTAAATAGTTCACTCTAATTTTCTCTCTCTCTCCTTTGCCACACTGTGAGGTATGTGAGGTCTTAGTTCCTCAACCAGGAGTTGAACCCATGCCCTCTGCAGTAGTAAAGGGCATGAACCACTGAACCACGAGGGAAGTCCCTGACTCTACTCTTTTAGTTTGCAAGTTTTCTGAGGAGAAACTGGATCTTATTCTTCTTGTTGCTCCTCTATTGGCAAGGTGTTTTACTCCTCTAGCTTCTTTTAAAGTTTTTTCTTTGCTGATTTTCTGAAGCTTGAAAATGATATGTCTAAATGTAGGGGGTTCTTTTGTTTGGGGGTTTTGGTTTGTTTGTTTGCACCTATTCTGCTTAGTGTTGTCTTAGTTTCCTGAATTTTTGGTGTGGTGTCTAACAATAATGCCTGACAAGTTTCTCCAAGTTAATGATGCACATGCTTCTTTTTCTGTCTTTTTCTCCCCCTAGTATTGCCATTATGTAGGTGCGACACCTTTGCTCTTGCCCCACAGTGCTTCTGGAATGTGAAATTCACCAGTGCCTCTCAGTTCTGTCTTTCTCTCCTTAGCCCACCAGGCTCCTCTGTTCATGGGATTCTCCAAAATACTGGAGTGGGTTGCTGTGCCCTACTACTACTGGCAATAAGTTCCCTGAATTTTTGTCCGAGAAGTTCCTTTATTTTTCCTTCACTTTTGAAGAATAATTTCAGAGGGTTAGGAATTGTAAGTTGGGGCTTCCCTGGTGGTCCAGTGGGTAAGGACACCGCCTTGCAGTGCAAGGAGCGCCAGTTCGATCCCTGGCCTGGGAAGATCCCACGTGCCACGGAATGGCTGGACTGATGTGTCCAATTACCGAGCCGGAGCTCTGGAGCGCATGTGCCCAGAGCCGGTGCTCAGCGACAACAGAGGCCACTCTGATGGGAGGCCCCACAGGCCAAAGGACGAAGATGAATGAAAATAGATAAATGAAAGACCAATAGAAGTGGCCCACCTGCCCCTCTCCCTCCCCAACCCGCACCCCCCCAAAGAAATAAATAATAAATATTAAAAAAAAAAAAAAAGAATTGTAAGTTGGTGTTTCCCCTCAGTACATTAAATAGTTCACTCTAATTTTCTCTCTCTCTCCTTTGCCACACTGTGAGGTATGTGAGGTCTTAGTTCCTCAACCAGGAGTTGAACCCATGCCCTCTGCAGTAGTAAAGGGCATGAACCACTGAACCACGAGGGAAGTCCCTGACTCTACTCTTTTAGTTTGCAAGTTTTCTGAGGAGAAACTGGATCTTATTCTTCTTGTTGCTCCTCTATTGGCAAGGTGTTTTACTCCTCTAGCTTCTTTTAAAGTTTTTTCTTTGCTGATTTTCTGAAGCTTGAAAATGATATGTCTAAATGTAGGGGGTTCTTTTGTTTGGGGGTTTTGGTTTGTTTGTTTGCACCTATTCTGCTTAGTGTTGTCTTAGTTTCCTGAATTTTTGGTGTGGTGTCTAACAATAATGCCTGACAAGTTTCTCCAAGTTAATGATGCACATGCTTCTTTTTCTGTCTTTTTCTCCCCCTAGTATTGCCATTATGTAGGTGCGACACCTTTGCTCTTGCCCCACAGTGCTTCTGGAATGTGAAATTCACCAGTGCCTCTCAGTTCTGTCTTTCTCTCCTTAGATGGGACAGGATGGCTAAAGAGAGAGTTGTATATTTTCCTTTCCTCATGTGGAAGACTAGAGAGGGTTGGTGTTGGTTATTTCACTTCTCCCAGGATGATTGGCCTCTGATTAAACCCTAGCAGGCTAGGTTCTGATAAAATAGTTTCTCCTGAGGGTAGGCTGTATTAAGTAGAATGTTTTGACATATTTCAAAATTGTTCCTTTTACCCTTCTGCAGGAAGCATGAAGGAATTTTTCTCCAGTATTCACTATAAGAACCAAGTTAAGCTCGTGTAGGTAAAACTCAAAAAATGTGATTCTCCCTACGATTGTGCCTCCTTGTTTAACTTTTACAGTTGGCCACCTGAAATCTCCAGCAGTTTATCATTATAGTCCAGATTTTTCTACCCAGAACTGGTTTACATGGAGATTTCTGTTTGGGGTTTCTGTTCTGATAAATTATGATTCTCTGAATTCCCTATGTGTCTCTCCAATTTGGGAGGCAGTGGTTTGCCCTATAACCTTACTTCTTTTTCAGACCTAAGAAGGATATTGATTTTTTCAGTTTGTTCAGCTTTTTACTTTTGTTAGAATGGCGTGGGAACTTCTAAGCTCCTTACATGTCAGCCTTGAAAGCAAAACTAAGAAGTTTAGGTACAAAATTATTGTTGTCTTCTGGGTCCTCCAGATCCATCATGAATCTCCTGCACCATCTTAGTGAATCCCTAGGTAAAAGCATTATAATACTCATCCACCACCAGCAATACCAAGCATTACAAAATATTCACAACTCCTTGCACATGTTTGAGCTCTTCTTCAAAACATACTCAGATTGAACATCAGCTATGTATCCGTTTGCTTTTTTTTTTTTTTTCAAGAAGACCACTCCATGTGTTTGGAGCATTTGTGTGATTGTCTATATATATATATATATTTTTGGACACTTCTATTGGTCTTTCATTTGTTTATCTTCATCCATCTTTGTTCTTTGGCCTGTGTGGGCCTCCCATCACAGTGGCCTCTCTCGCATGTGCTCCAGAGCTCTGGCTCAGTAGTTGGACACATTGGTCCAGCCACTCTGCAGCACGTGGAATCTTCCCAGGCCAGGGATCAAACCGGCGCCCCTTGCACTGCAAGGTGGTGTCCTTACCCACTGGACCACCAGGGAAGCCCTGATTGTCTATAATTTACGGTACAACTTTTGTGTACTCACTATTCTTATTTCCTTGAGAGTTGTATGAAAAAGCATTACATTCTTTGGGGAGTATTTTTTTTTTTTCATTTTAGAAAAGTATGTTTTGTAAAGGAAACAATTTTGAAAGAAGTGATTGATAAAATCCCCCATGGCATATCTCCAGCAACTGACTTGTTTTAGATTCAAGCTCATTTTGGGCAGAAGTAATAGAGGTGGAAGGGCAGCAGAAAGTTTCCCAGAAGAAACTGAAGGAAAACTTAGTGCGAGGGGAAGGCTGTAAAGAATTCAATATGAGCCAATGGGTGTTATGTTGAGAACTACTGACAAAGCATAAAGACTTCTAAAATTTCTTCAAGCCTTTTTTCTTATGGGATATGACAATTCAACAGTTATTAAATCTAAGCACACATATCTTATTTTCTCTTTTACCTCTTTAAGAAAGTAAAATTTTCATGTGTTTTCATGTTATTTTATTATAAATAACATACCAGAGGTTTCTTCTAAATTAAATTTGCATCATTTCTTCTTTATCAAAGTAGATTTGCTAGGAATATTTAATGAGGTAATATGAAAGTAGGATAAAATAGATATAATGGAGAAATCATAGATATTTGAAAACACCTTAATCTCTACCTCACAGTGGGGAAAAAAATCTTGATACTTCAAAGTGCCAAGGCTCTCATTTCCTCAGCTGTGCGTATGGCAGTTCCAAACTAAATCATGTTATTTTAGGAAAATCAATAGGTCTCATAGAATTACCAGCCTCCACATGAACACATAACAGTGTTTCTGAAAGCAAATATGATTTGATGCTCTGTTCTACATGTATACATTTAGAAATCAATGAGAGATGTGGAATAACCAGATAATTCCTTGGCAGTCCCTGATAAATCACTTTTCAAACTTCAACTGTGAGAGGAGAAGAATTTTTTCTCATTATGGAAATTCCAGGGTAAATTTGCACTGGCTTCTCCAGCATCCCAGATGTAAGAAGTATAACCTAAATTCGGTTGAGCATAACTTTCAGTTTTGGCCAGGATCAAACCGGCGCCTTGCACTGCAGGGCGGACTCCTTACCCACTGGACCACCAGGGAAGCCCTGATTGTCTATAATTTACGGTACAACTTTTGTGTACTCACTATTCTTATTTCCTTGAGAGTTGTATGAAAAAGCATTACATTCTTTGGGGAGTATTTTTTTTTTTTCATTTTAGAAAAGTATGTTTTGTAAAGGAAACAATTTTGAAAGAAGTGATTGATAAAATCCCCCATGGCATATCTCCAGCAACTGACTTGTTTTAGATTCAAGCTCATTTTGGGCAGAAGTAATAGAGGTGGAAGGGCAGCAGAAAGTTTCCCAGAAGAAACTGAAGGAAAACTTAGTGCGAGGGGAAGGCTGTAAAGAATTCAATATGAGCCAATGGGTGTTATGTTGAGAACTACTGACAAAGCATAAAGACTTCTAAAATTTCTTCAAGCCTTTTTTCTTATGGGATATGACAATTCAACAGTTATTAAATCTAAGCACACATATCTTATTTTCTCTTTTACCTCTTTAAGAAAGTAAAATTTTCATGTGTTTTCATGTTATTTTATTATAAATAACATACCAGAGGTTTCTTCTAAATTAAATTTGCATCATTTCTTCTTTATCAAAGTAGATTTGCTAGGAATATTTAATGAGGTAATATGAAAGTAGGATAAAATAGATATAATGGAGAAATCATAGATATTTGAAAACACCTTAATCTCTACCTCACAGTGGGGAAAAAAATCTTGATACTTCAAAGTGCCAAGGCTCTCATTTCCTCAGCTGTGCGTATGGCAGTTCCAAACTAAATCATGTTATTTTAGGAAAATCAATAGGTCTCATAGAATTACCAGCCTCCACATGAACACATAACAGTGTTTCTGAAAGCAAATATGATTTGATGCTCTGTTCTACATGTATACATTTAGAAATCAATGAGAGATGTGGAATAACCAGATAATTCCTTGGCAGTCCCTGATAAATCACTTTTCAAACTTCAACTGTGAGAGGAGAAGAATTTTTTCTCATTATGGAAATTCCAGGGTAAATTTGCACTGGCTTCTCCAGCATCCCAGATGTAAGAAGTATAACCTAAATTCTGTTGTTGAGCATAACTTTCATTTAGTTCCTTTAGGCTACTTGACACAAAACAGACCACAAGATTAATTCTGCTTGGGTCATTTCCTCACCATTCAGACAAAGGCAGCGATCAACCAGGAGCCCCAGTGGAAGTCACAATAGCCTATTAAATAAGAAACATTTGACTGCTGCTGAGGGTATTTGAGGTCCATAGTAGATACTCTCTCTTTTCAAATACCATCTATAAAACACGAATATACTAATTATAATACATGGAGATGAACAAATTCCACAGAACATCCTCCAAATTACATTACACATGGGCTTCTACCTACTTTTCTTATCTCAGCCGTCAGAGCTTTTTATATCTTGGCCCTGGGGAAATTACCTGGAAACAGTGGAATGGCAGACAGTAGATGGAGGGATGCAGAGGCAATAAGAACTGAAGGGTTTCCACCAATTAGGGAACTGAGGCTTAAGTCCAGTGTATTTGTTATCAGGTCATCTCTACCAGACAGTTCAGCATAATTAGTTAAGAATACAGGGCTTTTGGGTCAGGTAGAGCTGGGTTTGAATTTTGGCTCTACCACTTACTGTTGGATCTTAGACAAGGCACCTACTCTTTCAGGTTCAATTTCATCAGGAAAATGAAGTTAAGAATGCCTTCATTGGCCTCCTTTCGTGATTAAATGATGTAAAAGGAATGCAGTGTGCAGCCCCAAATAAGTACTTGGCAAGTGGAGTTTTTAGTATTTACATTTATTGCCTTTCTTTGGAACCCATATCCGTCAGTGATTTGGTTTCTTTTAACATTATTGAGGTGGGTTCAGTGTGTGTTGTGTAAGCTGTTACAAAAAGCCATTGGTCTGTAGCCATTGAATACCCTGTTGTTGTCATTTCTCAAAGATGATTTTTATCTTTGTAAAATTTGTACTCATCTTTATAGATACGGGCTTTGGGTCATAACTCGAGCCTAGAGAATTCCCAGGGTTCAATAGAAAGTCATGATTATCTGGTTGTCATTACTAGAGACAGAGAAGCCATTGCTAATGTTCCGGGAAGCACTGGCTTCTCCAGCATCCCAGATGTAAGAAGTATAACCTAAATTCTGTTGTTGAGCATAACTTTCATTTAGTTCCTTTAGGCTACTTGACACAAAACAGACCACAAGATTAATTCTGCTTGGGTCATTTCCTCACCATTCAGACAAAGGCAGCGATCAACCAGGAGCCCCAGTGGAAGTCACAATAGCCTATTAAATAAGAAACATTTGACTGCTGCTGAGGGTATTTGAGGTCCATAGTAGATACTCTCTCTTTTCAAATACCATCTATAAAACACGAATATACTAATTATAATACATGGAGATGAACAAATTCCACAGAACATCCTCCAAATTACATTACACATGGGCTTCTACCTACTTTTCTTATCTCAGCCGTCAGAGCTTTTTATATCTTGGCCCTGGGGAAATTACCTGGAAACAGTGGAATGGCAGACAGTAGATGGAGGGATGCAGAGGCAATAAGAACTGAAGGGTTTCCACCAATTAGGGAACTGAGGCTTAAGTCCAGTGTATTTGTTATCAGGTCATCTCTACCAGACAGTTCAGCATAATTAGTTAAGAATACAGGGCTTTTGGGTCAGGTAGAGCTGGGTTTGAATTTTGGCTCTACCACTTACTGTTGGATCTTAGACAAGGCACCTACTCTTTCAGGTTCAATTTCATCAGGAAAATGAAGTTAAGAATGCCTTCATTGGCCTCCTTTCGTGATTAAATGATGTAAAAGGAATGCAGTGTGCAGCCCCAAATAAGTACTTGGCAAGTGGAGTTTTTAGTATTTACATTTATTGCCTTTCTTTGGAACCCATATCCGTCAGTGATTTGGTTTCTTTTAACATTATTGAGGTGGGTTCAGTGTGTGTTGTGTAAGCTGTTACAAAAAGCCATTGGTCTGTAGCCATTGAATACCCTGTTGTTGTCATTTCTCAAAGATGATTTTTATCTTTGTAAAATTTGTACTCATCTTTATAGATACGAATTGACTTTGGGTCATAACTCGAGCCTAGAGAATTCCCAGGGGTTCAATAGAAAGTCATGATTATCTGGTTGTCATTACTAGAGACAGAGAAGCCATTCAATTAAACTGTGTTTCTGGCCATTCACCCTTCGCTAAGTGGGTAAGACCTGTGAGAGGAGTGTCAAACTGTGGGTCCTGAAACCAGAAACGTTTAGTCACTTGTGAGCTTATGGAAGTGACTAGGCTTTAAAATAATGTACTCTGAGAGGAATGAGTCACAATGGTAGAGTAGAAGGACATGGAGAAAAGACAGTCTCTTCAATAAGGGATGCTGGGAAAACTGGACAACTACAGGTATTAGAACATTCCCTAACACCATACAGAAAAATAAACCCAGAATGGATTTAAAAGACCTAAATTTAAGGCCTGATATGATATAACTCTTAGAGGAAAACATAGGCAGGCAGACATCCTTTGACGTAAATCACAACAATATCTTTCTGGAAACATCTCCTCAAGTAAGGGAAATAAAAACAAAAATTAAGAAATGGAATCTAATTACACTTAAAAGCTTTTGCACAACAAAGTGAACCAAAATTAAAAGATAACCCATGAACCAGGAGAAAATATTTTCATGCTACTGACAAGGGGTTAATTTTCAAAATACACCAACAGCTCAATCGGCTTACTATCAAAAAATGGGAAAAGACCTAAGTACATGTTCGTCCGAAGAAAACATATAGATGGCCAACAGGCACCTGAAAAGATGCTCAACATCACTAATGATTAGAGAAATGCAAATCAGAACTTCAGTGAAGTATCACCTCATTTGGCCATCATTAAAAAGTCTACAAATAAATTCTTGAGAGGGTATGGAGAAAAGGGAACTGGCCTACTCTGTTGGTAGGAATGTAAATTTGTACAATTACTATGGCAAACAGTATGGAAGTTCCTTAAAAACTGAAAATAGTTACCATATGATCCTGCAATCCTACTCCTGGTCGTATATCTGGAGAAAATCATAATTTGAAAAGATACACGCACTGCAATGTTCATTGAAGCAATATTTACAATAGCCAAGACATGCAAGCAATGTAAATGTTCATCAACAGATGAGTGGATAACGAGGAAGTATATGTAGACAATAGAATATTACTCAGTCATAAGGATGAAATAACGCCTTTTGCAGCAAAATGGATAGACCTAGATACTATCATACTATAGAAGTGAAACAAAGATAAGTACCATATGATCTTGCTTATATGTGGAATCTAAAAAAAACAAAAGGCACAAACGTACTTATTAACAAAACAGAAAAAGAGTCACCGATATAGACAACAAACTTAAGGTTACCACAGGGAAAGGGGAGGAGGGATAAATTACCAGATTGGGATTGACATATACACACTACTGTATATAAAATAGATAATTAATAAAAATCTACTATATAACACAGGAACCTCTACTCAATATTCTATAATAACCCATATGGGAAAAGAAGCTAAAAACAAATGTGTATATATATATATATATATATATATATATATATATATATATATATATATATATATATATATATATATATATATATACACATGTGTGTGTGTGTGTGTGTGTGTGTATTTGATTCACTTTGATGTACACCTGAAACTAACACAACAAAGAAATAAAATAATAAATTCTGGGAGGGTGCCCGTATAGAGCCCAGAACCAGGAAAGTAAAGCTATTAGCTTCTTCCAGTTCCTCATAGTCCCATCTCCTTACAGGCTTCACCTAGTAAATCTCAACCCATACTGGTTCTTGACCCAATACTGAGTCACGAGGGCTTTATGATGATTAAACCCCTACCTTTACCACAAAATCAAAGGGATGGAGTATGAGGATCTGAAATGTAGTATTGCTTTCAAAACACTCTATGTCAATAGTGAGTGAAGGCTTGTATGATGGCATAAAAGTAATACGCCTACTCTGTTGGTAGGAATGTAAATTTGTACAATTACTATGGCAAACAGTATGGAAGTTCCTTAAAAACTGAAAATAGTTACCATATGATCCTGCAATCCTACTCCTGGTCGTATATCTGGAGAAAATCATAATTTGAAAAGATACACGCACTGCAATGTTCATTGAAGCAATATTTACAATAGCCAAGACATGCAAGCAATGTAAATGTTCATCAACAGATGAGTGGATAACGAGGAAGTATATGTAGACAATAGAATATTACTCAGTCATAAGGATGAAATAACGCCTTTTGCAGCAAAATGGATAGACCTAGATACTATCATACTATAGAAGTGAAACAAAGATAAGTACCATATGATCTTGCTTATATGTGGAATCTAAAAAAAACAAAAGGCACAAACGTACTTATTAACAAAACAGAAAAAGAGTCACCGATATAGACAACAAACTTAAGGTTACCACAGGGAAAGGGGAGGAGGGATAAATTACCAGATTGGGATTGACATATACACACTACTGTATATAAAATAGATAATTAATAAAAATCTACTATATAACACAGGAACCTCTACTCAATATTCTATAATAACCCATATGGGAAAAGAAGCTAAAAACAAATGTGTATATATATATATATATATATATATATATATATATATATATATATATATATATACATATATATACATACATACATACATACACATGTGTGTGTGTGTGTGTGTGTGTGTGTATTTGATTCACTTTGATGTACACCTGAAACTAACACAACAAAGAAATAAAATAATAAATTCTGGGAGGGTGCCCGTATAGAGCCCAGAACCAGGAAAGTAAAGCTATTAGCTTCTTCCAGTTCCTCATAGTCCCATCTCCTTACAGGCTTCACCTAGTAAATCTCAACCCATACTGGTTCTTGACCCAATACTGAGTCACGAGGGCTTTATGATGATTAAACCCCTACCTTTACCACAAAATCAAAGGGATGGAGTATGAGGATCTGAAATGTAGTATTGCTTTCAAAACACTCTATGTCAATAGTGAGTGAGGTTAATGACCAATTTTCAGCATTTTTTTATACACTGCAATGATGGCCAAACTTGACTGAGTTAGTCAAAACTATGGTTTCTGCTACGATTAATATTTGAGTTTTCAGTCCTCTCTTTGGGGCTTAGGGTTGAATGTGATCAACAGTCAAGAGCTCCTCTTTTTTCTTCCAGAATCACTAAGAGTGAATCATTTTCCCTATCTGGGTCTCAATCTTCCTGGAATAACCTAGAATAGGAGACTTTGTATTTTAAGGTGGCGTTACCCACATGCTGGAGACTTCTCTCATGATTTTGGAAAAAATCTGCCAATACACTTATAAATAATATTTTCATATGAGAATGATTAAAAGCCATATGGGTAGTAAAAAAGGATGGAGGGAAAAGGAAAATAAGTGTTCTCTGTACATCTGCCACTATCTATGACAAATACACTTGAAGCCACCTAGCCCGGTGCACTATCTCCATTATAGGTCAACTTAAATCTATTTCCTGGCTAGTGCTTTGCATATATGCATCTATATCTTCATATACTGATTCCATTTTTTTGTTCACTCATCTATACAACTTCATTCTCAGATCTAAATGAACATTTTCTTGATACAGTTTCATTCTATTTCTTCCTTGGTTTATTTTTTTTTTTATAAAAAGGAGATCATTTGGAACATTCTACCCTGGCACTGCTTCAAGGTCTCCTGCAGACTGAATTCCTGAGGCCTGGTGGCAGGTCACAATGAGTTTCCTTTATGATGACACATTCTTACAAAACACAGGAAGACTTGACAGTCTGACAGACTTGAAGCATGAAGATGAATAAAAGATACAACACTCCTGATGGGTGTATCTATATAAAACAACTGTCATGGACGTAACCAGTATTCTAAAAACATACAGTACCATATCAGTGCTAGAGTGTGTTGGATACAGAAAAGAGTTGGCAGATGGGCAATTTTTGATAGTCAGGTCTATGTGGATGTGAAAACCAAGCTGAGAATGAGTTTGTTCATCTTCGTTCGTTGCCCTGATTTGAAAAACCATATTTGGAAACTTGACTTTCTCTTTCCTTTGACTTCCCTCAAAAGCTACGTTATTAGCCAGATGATCATCTAGGTGCTATGTTTAATGTCAGGCAGGAAACTCTCGCCAAAACATCTTATTCACTGCCTGTTGCTTTGTCTAAATTTCTACCATTAAGAGATTCTTAATTGGGAACATACTACAGGCTCAGTCACTTTGGAAAAGGGAAATCTCTAGTTTACTCCAGTGAAGATTGATTTCCAGCCATTTGTGGTACCAGGGTATTAAGGATTGTGGGTTAGCCAGAAGTGAGGTAAAAGGGCAGAGAACAGAAAGGAAGAATTTTAAGGCACCAAATTTCAAAACTGTCTACTTCACATTGTCAGAGAAATATGTGAGAATATTCATCTAACCTTTTTCTGGTATATGAATCTGCTTCAGAACATCCCCATGAAATGCTCATCCTACTACTTGAATACCTCCAGTGATAGGGAGTTACTGAAGTTCACTCTATTATAAGGCAGTTCTAAAGTCTAGAAAGTTCTATGCTATAGGAATTCCAAATCTGCTTCCTTGCGTCTTCCATACTACTATTGTTTGTTCTTCATAAAGTTAGACTATCTCCCATGAAGGCTCTCTGGTGAGGTACAGGCAACTTTACTGATTCCCTACCCCTAGGTAATAAATGAAGCTTCTGCTCCCACTTACCACATTTCTCAAAAGACATGGGAATAAGATGATAGTGAGCAGACAATAGGGGAAAGATCTAATGGCTCAAGGCTCTTTAGGAGTTTCTCTAAAACCCAACACAAATAAAATGTAAAAGACTGACAATGCCAGGTGTTGGCAAGCATGTATGACTGGAACACTCGTATACTGTTGGTGAGAATGCAAAATAGTATAGTCACTTTGGGAAACAGTTTTCAGTATCTTATAAAGTCAAGCTTTCTTACCACATGACCTATGCCTTGGTATTTAAGCCAAAATAAATGAAAATATATGTATGCACCCAGACTTAAGCACAAATGGTCATAGCAGCTTTACTTTTAATGAACCCAAACTGGAAACTTAAATGCTCAACTGTAAGGTGAAACATGATGTGCTACATTCATACCACAGAATATTTTTGGCAATAAAAAGGAATGAGGTCCTGGTAAGTGCTGCAACCTGGATATACCTCAGAATCATGTTAAGCAAAGGAATCCAATCGAAAAAGACCACATCTGGGCTTCCCTGGTGGTCCAGTGGGTAAGGACATCGCCCTGCAGTGCAAGGGGTGCCGATTTGATCCCTGGCCTGGGAAGATCCCATGTGCTGCGGAGCGGCTGGACCGATGTGTCCATTACCAAGCCGGAGCGGAGCACATGTGCCCAGAGCCAGTGCTCTGCAGCGAGAGAGGCCGCTGCGATGGGAGGCCCACACAAGCCAAAGAAAAAAGATAAATGAATGAAAGATCAATAGAAGTGACCAAAAGAATATATAATTACAAAAAGGAACACGTATAATATGATTACATTTATATGAAATGTCCAGAAAGGGCAAATTATACAACTAGAAAGTAGATTTATGATTACCTGGGATCAAGGATGGGGAAACTGACTGAAAAGAATGTGACAGAATTTTGAAATAATGGATGTTTTTTATATCTCATATGTGGCGGTGGTTTATACGCACACGTATTTGTCTCATTAACTCTACGTACTAAATTGACAAATTTTATTATGGGTAAATTATATCCTCAATATATTTTCAGATTTTTTAAAAGTCAGGCAGCCAACTTTCTGCAGAATTCATGTTACTGCTGGTCACTTTGCATCCCCAGTTACCCTTTAGGAACTCCAAGTGCCAATGTCAGTACAGACGTTGCCAATACTCAATACAGAAGTCACCAAGAACACAGGTACGCAAATAGATAGAAAGAGCTAAGTCTTACTGAAAATATGATCCAATGAGAAAAGGTGAAGAAATAGATGTGACCTTACTGAAATCTGGGGCTCAAGAAAGAAGGGTTTGCAAAAAGGGCATTTTGAGTTTATTGTGAGCAAAGGCCATAAATCCAGTGACAGTCTTTCTCACCTGTGATGGACATGAAGAGGGGAGCTGTTTACTCATCACCTATTAAGTATTTCCCTGCCATATCTGTATAGCTCTGATGACACTCATCTACTAACAAATATATTTGCTAGAACTAATAAATTTCTCAGGGTTTTCTTCATAAGCAATAATATTATCTGCAGCTCAGATGGTAAAGAAACTGTCTGCAATGCAGGAGACCCAGGTTCCATCCCTGGGTTGGGAAGATCCCCTGGAGGAGGAAATGGAAACCCACTCCAGTATTCTTGTTTGGGAAATCCGATGGAGAGAGAAGCCTGGTGGGCTATAGTCTATGGAGTCACAAAGAGTCAGATAGGACTGAATAAATAACACTTAACACTTAGACCTGTGTCTGTCCTGAGTTGTTATCTCTTAGAGGGAGAAGACCTGCTGGAAGTTTCGTATCACTCTTACTTGATTGTCCTGAGTTTATAAAACAGTTGTGATCATTATTAGTTAACTTTACAGGTGAGGAAATTGAAATATATAACATAAAAAAAAATCTTGCCCAAGTTCTCCTGACTAATATGTGGAACTAGTATTCTGATAGAAGTAGAACCCTGGTCTGACTCCAGAGCCTAGACTCTTTAACCATCATACCCTTATATTTCAGGCTCTTAAAATAATAACTATCATTGATTATATGGTTGTTATGAACCAGGTTCTGAGTCAAGCAGTTTGTATACATTACTTCAATAATTCAAGAACGCCTGTGCTGCGGGAGGACTCACTACTGCTTTCCAATTCCCAACATAGCACCTAGAATATAATAGACATTCAACCAAGATTTATTATGTGAATAAATGAACAGCTCTCTGTGGCCACAGTTTTATTAAAAAAATAAAACAAAACACAAAATCCAAGCATATTAACTTGGTGAGTTTAGACAGCTCTCAACTGGCAGAGTCCAAAGTTCTACACCTCATACCTGGTATCTGTCCCAATAGAGGGGAGAGGAATGTTGGTCAGTGAAAATGGAGCACTCTAGCAGTAAGAGCACAAAGCAAAAATTGCTGCTCCTACTTGAGATGCTAGAGATGCCACTCCTTCCTAGTTAGTCTTTTCCATCTGCCAGATGCCCAACTGCCTTGCAAGAGGGAGCTGTTTACTCATCCTATTAAGTATTTCCCTGCCATATCTGTATAGCTCTGATGACACTCATCTACTAACAAATATATTTGCTAGAACTAATAAATTTCTCAGGGTTTTCTTCATAAGCAATAATATTATCTGCAGCTCAGATGGTAAAGAAACTGTCTGCAATGCAGGAGACCCAGGTTCCATCCCTGGGTCGGGAAGATCCCATGGAGAAGGAAATGGAAACCCACTCCAGTATTCTTGTTTGGGAAATCCGATGGAGAGAGAAGCCTGGTGGGCTATAGTCTATGGAGTCACAAAGAGTCAGATAGGACTGAATAAATAACACTTAACACTTAGACCTGTGTCTGTTCTGAGTTGTTATCTCTTAGAGGAAAACCTGCTGGAAGTTTCGTATCACTCTTACTTGATTGTCCTGAGTTTATAAAACAGTTGTGATCATTATTAGTTAACTTTACAGGTGAGGAAATTGAAATATATAACATAAAAAAAAATCTTGCCCAAGTTCTCCTGACTAATATGTGGAACTAGTATTCTGATAGAAGTAGAACCCTGGTCTGACTCCAGAGCCTAGACTCTTTAACCATCATACCCTTATATTTCAGGCTCTTAAAATAATAACTATCATTGATTATATGGTTGTTATGAACCAGGTTCTGAGTCAAGCAGTTTGTATACATTACTTCAATAATTCAAGAACGCCTGTGCTGCGGGAGGACTCACTACTGCTTTCCAATTCCCAACATAGCACCTAGAATATAATAGACATTCAACCAAGATTTATTATGTGAATAAATGAACAGCTCTCTGTGGCCACAGTTTTATTAAAAAAAAAAAACAAAACACAAAAATCCAAGCATATTAACTTGGTGAGTTTAGACAGCTCTCAACTGGCAGAGTCCAAAGTTCTACACCTCATACCTGGTATCTGTCCCAATAGAGGGGAGAGGAATGTTGGTCAGTGAAAATGGAGCACTCTAGCAGTAAGAGCACAAAGCAAAAATTGCTGCTCCTACTTGAGATGCTAGAGATGCCCACTCCTTCCTAGTTAGTCTTTTTCCATCTGCCAGAATGTGCCCCACTGCTGAAGTTTGTGGACTGCCTTTGCTTGGGACACAGCACAAGAGGGGTAAATAATATTTCTGTCATCACTTAAGGGTAGTTCAAAATACCGTATCTTTAAACAACTCCTGCCTGCATTATTTTGCACTCATTTTCTTTCCAAATCTAGATAATTTGTTTGACCTAGGGCCTAGGCATATCTGAAACTCTTCTAACAAAATAGAACAGCCAGAAACTAAATGACCCATTTGTCCAAGCATAGTACATTCTCAGGACTTCACTGGTGACTCAGATGGTAAACTATCTACTTGCAATGCAGGAGATGTGGGTTTGATCCCTGGGTTGGGAAGATATCCTGGAAAAGAAAATGGCTACTCACTCCAGCATTCTTGCCTGGAGAATTCTATGAACAGAGGAACCTGGTGGGCTACATTCTCAAGGATCTTTAAGGCTTCTCATTGCTCTGGTCACCACAAATCCAGGGCTGGGACATCTGCCTCCTGAGCATTAGTCTTATGCCACAAGTCTTTCTTTGTCTGTATTTCTATCTGGTTAACTCAGGCATCTATAATGCAAAAACATGCTGATATGCACTGCAGCAGGGCTAGATTTTTCAGTTACTTTAGGGACAAACAATAGAAGAGTTATATTAGGAATGGGAAACAGTAAGACTACTTTGCTACTATCTAGTTTAAAGTATGTCTGCCATAGGCAGATATTATAAATTCGATAAAGAATTACTGAGTACCTCTGTGTGTAAGAAAGTACGCTAGGCCCTAGGGACACAGAAATGAAAATGGATGATTCTGATCTTGATTAACTCACTAAGATTTATTATGTGAATAAATGAACAGCTCTCTGTGGCCACAGTTTTATTAAAAAAAAAACAAAACACAAAATCCAAGCATATTAACTTGGTGAGTTTAGACAGCTCTCAACTGGCAGAGTCCAAAGTTCTACACCTCATACCTGGTATCTGTCCCAATAGAGGGGAGAGGAATGTTGGTCAGTGAAAATGGAGCACTCTAGCAGTAAGAGCACAAAGCAAAAATTGCTGCTCCTACTTGAGATGCTAGAGATGCCCACTCCTTCCTAGTTAGTCTTTTTCCATCTGCCAGAATGTGCCCCACTGCTGAAGTTTGTGGACTGCCTTTGCTTGGGACACAGCACAAGAGGGGTAAATAATATTTCTGTCATCACTTAAGGGTAGTTCAAAATACCGTATCTTTAAACAACTCCTGCCTGCATTATTTTGCACTCATTTTCTTTCCAAATCTAGATAATTTGTTTGACCTAGGGCCTAGGCATATCTGAAACTCTTCTAACAAAATAGAACAGCCAGAAACTAAATGACCCATTTGTCCAAGCATAGTACATTCTCAGGACTTCACTGGTGACTCAGATGGTAAACTATCTACTTGCAATGCAGGAGATGTGGGTTTGATCCCTGGGTTGGGAAGATATCCTGGAAAAGAAAATGGCTACTCACTCCAGCATTCTTGCCTGGAGAATTCTATGAACAGAGGAACCTGGTGGGCTACATTCTCAAGGATCTTTAAGGCTTCTCATTGCTCTGGTCACCACAAATCCAGGGCTGGGACATCTGCCTCCTGAGCATTAGTCTTATGCCACAAGTCTTTCTTTGTCTGTATTTCTATCTGGTTAACTCAGGCATCTATAATGCAAAAACATGCTGATATGCACTGCAGCAGGGCTAGATTTTTCAGTTACTTTAGGGACAAACAATAGAAGAGTTATATTAGGAATGGGAAACAGTAAGACTACTTTGCTACTATCTAGTTTAAAGTATGTCTGCCATAGGCAGATATTATAAATTCGATAAAGAATTACTGAGTACCTCTGTGTGTAAGAAAGTACGCTAGGCCCTAGGGACACAGAAATGAAAATGGATGATTCTGATCTTGATTAACTCATAGTCTAGGAGGAAAAACAAGCATATAATAATTAATTACGAGCGTTACAAGTGATATGACTGCTACAAAGGAGAAACACTAAGACAAGTTATATGCTAAGTGACTTAGTTTAAGCCACTTGCTCCACACCAAGAATCACCTTCCTCCAAATTTCCAGATGGACCCTGGCTCTGGTGACAGGATATTTAGAAGGTAACCTTCAGTGTCTATAGAATTTATGCTGTCAGGGTTGGGCATCTATCATTGCTGTCTGCTGGATGCCAGGAACTTTAGACACAGTATCTCAACTCATCACACAGCTACTTTGCACTACAGATTTTACAGATGTAAAAACTAAAGTTCAGAAAGGTCATTTGCCCAAGCCCTCACAACTTTGACTTTGAATTCAGATTGGAATTTTAATCTAAATCCTAACTCCCAAGACCATGACTTTTCACTGTTTCAAACTACTTTTACAGTGTAGTGTTATTAGGAGCAAGAGTTGAGGATTTTAGTCCCAGATCTAATGTGAAATACTTCTATAAGTATGTTAGTCAGTCAGTTGTGTCTGATTCTGTGCAATGCTATGGACTATAGCCTGCCAGGCTCCTCTGTCCATGAGATTCACCATGCAAGAATACTAGAGTGGGTAGCCATTCCTTTCTCCATGGGATCTTCCCGACCCATGGATTGAATCCTGGTCTCCTGCATTGAAGGCAGATTCTTACCATCTGAGCTACTAGGGAAGATAAACAGTTGTATGTCCTTAATTCTTTTTTCTCTCTTGGTGGGAGTGCTGAATATATGCCTTGTTTATTACTTCACAGTTTATCAAAATGATAAATGAGAAAGTAGGAGAAGACTTAGATAAAATAAAATGCTCTGAATATGTGTGGGATGTTACCAATTATTGAATGACATTAAAGGTTGCCTCTGCCATAGTCTCATAATCCATGCATTGCTTATTTGCTCATAGACCTGGGAGAGGAAGGAAAGGCTAACTGGAAAAGCTTGAGATTGGAACTTAGCAAAGAGAGTCATAACATGACCTGAATAATTTTCTGTTTCTTGAGTCTTAAATTCCTCATCTCTAAAGTTGGAACATTTCTCTAAACTGTGGCTTCTTACAATTGAAAAACGTGGTATGTACTAAGTTGCTTATATAAAGTTTTCTCCAACTTGAGCAGAGCTGCAGGTTGCCTGCACACCACAGGGACCTAGCAAAGCAAAAAAATAAAATAAAAACAGTTTAAATCTACGTGGGCTATGCTCTGTCAGCTCATCAGTTGCAAGTGGTGTTCAGCACTAAGTGAATTGCACTTAATGAATTAAAGATGAAAGAGGCAGCAGGGAGCATGAATGCAGGAGAAGACCTTTCACTTCACATTTCAAGGGCTCATTTTATGACTATTTGAGATCTTCAGATCAAATTTTTCCATTCTTCCTCTCATTGTTTACTTGAAACAGTATATGCTGTTTAAAATGATGGGGGCATGGCGAATGGACAGAGAAACCAAGCTAAGACCTCAAATTGGTAAACAAAGCCTGCTGATTCTTAGTGACTGAGTCTCCTCTAGAAACAGGAGCTGTGAGGTAGGTCAGCAAGGTGGGTAAGGTTCAGGTTAGCTGTAGCTCTGAGAATCAGGTTCTAGATCACACACAACTTATGGTCAGTGTCACTGCCTGTCTTTTAGCTATGTGCTCAAGCAAGGTTATAGAATCTATAGCTTTGAAATGATTAGATTATGTTCACAGTGCCTCCCTTTTATCTGATTCTTGGAGTCACCAGTCTAATACTTCCCCCAAGCTGCAATCCTATTGTTTACATTTTTCCAATGATACAGAACTCATAAATTACAATTATCCAGTCTACACCCCCACCCTCTCAAACGCATCTTCAGACAGCGCCTTGCTTATCTCTGAGAACAAGTATTCCACACAAGAGCCCTTCAGAGACGGTTACACATGTATCAAGCTTCCTCTTTGACCCTTGACTTTGCTTAACATCTCAGTACCTTAATTTTCTGATCTGGAAAATGACAAACTTGCAGTCACAATTGAAAGTGATAATGAATACTAAAGTGATGTTTACAATATTTAAATCTCTGTACACATACACAGTGAAGTTCGATGGGGATGAGAACCTAATTATTCCATTCTGGTAATCCTTTTAGCATTTTCACATATTGATTAGATGGGTGTGGTGATAGCTCAACCTAGATTTATGGAGATGGTCTCAATTTAAAATATTACCTCATTGTTCCTATAAAACATGACAAAGTGTGCATCCAGTTATGCAAAGCACTTTCCAAAACTGCTTTCTTAAACCTAGAAGCAAGAAGTCTTTGTCAGACATCATCATTTGTCTTCCCTTTCAAAAGAAAAAAAAAGTCACTGAATTTATGGGACTTAAGGAAGAAGTGAAGATAGTGAATGGAAAACCCAAAACTGGTGATAGTAATGCCTTCTGGTCCTTCCTTTAGGGCTCATTTATGCTAGATCTTCAATCAATTTTCCATTCTTCCTCTCATTGTTTACTTGAAACAGTATATGCTGTTTAAAATGATGGGGGCATGGCGAATGGACAGAGAAACCAAGCTAAGACCTCAAATTGGTAAACAAAGCCTGCTGATTCTTAGTGACTGAGTCTCCTCTAGAAACAGGAGCTGTGAGGTAGGTCAGCAAGGTGGGTAAGGTTCAGGTTAGCTGTAGCTCTGAGAATCAGGTTCTAGATCACACACAACTTATGGTCAGTGTCACTGCCTGTCTTTTAGCTATGTGCTCAAGCAAGGTTATAGAATCTATAGCTTTGAAATGATTAGATTATGTTCACAGTGCCTCCCTTTTATCTGATTCTTGGAGTCACCAGTCTAATACTTCCCCAAGCTGCAATCCTATTGTTTACATTTTTCCAATGATACAGAACTCATAAATTACAATTATCCAGTCTACACCCCCACCCTCTCAAACGCATCTTCAGACAGCGCCTTGCTTATCTCTGAGAACAAGTATTCCACACAAGAGCCCTTCAGAGACGGTTACACATGTATCAAGCTTCCTCTTTGACCCTTGACTTTGCTTAACATCTCAGTACCTTAATTTTCTGATCTGGAAAATGACAAACTTGCAGTCACAATTGAAAGTGATAATGAATACTAAAGTGATGTTTACAATATTTAAATCTCTGTACACATACACAGTGAAGTTCGATGGGGATGAGAACCTAATTATTCCATTCTGGTAATCCTTTTAGCATTTTCACATATTGATTAGATGGGTGTGGTGATAGCTCAACCTAGATTTATGGAGATGGTCTCAATTTAAAATATTACCTCATTGTTCCTATAAAACATGACAAAGTGTGCATCCAGTTATGCAAAGCACTTTCCAAAACTGCTTTCTTAAACCTAGAAGCAAGAAGTCTTTGTCAGACATCATCATTTGTCTTCCCTTTCAAAAGAAAAAAAAAGTCACTGAATTTATGGGACTTAAGGAAGAAGTGAAGATAGTGAATGGAAAACCCAAAACTGGTGATAGTAATGCCTTCTGGTCCTTCCTTTAAGCTCAGACCATTTCTATGAGATCCCATCCCTCTTCTTGCTTACTCAGCTTCCTCACCTTTAGACAAGATTTTTACAGCTGGATTCCAGGTCTTATTTTTCTTACAGTTTTAACCTCAGGCTACTACTAGTAGGCATTCTTTCGCTTCTCCTTCCCCTAACCTTCGCCACATTAGTGTATCCATCTACACAGATTTATATAAGGCCCATGGAACCAGCCCTGTGCAGGGTATTGTGGGAGCTTAAAGGAAAGAGGCTTCCTTCAAGAGGGAATGTATGACCATGTGTCCTTCCACAGTTCAGGGAATAAATAAGTTAGTAAAGGTCTGAGTAGTCAGTACAGATGCCATCACTTTAGTTGTGTCGACTCCTTGTGACCAGGCTCCTCTGTCCATGGGACTCTCCAGGCAAGAATACTAGAATGGGTTGCCATGCCATCCTCCAGGGGATCTTCCTGACCCAGGGATCATACCCAGGTCTCCTGTATCTTGCACATTTCAGGGGAATTTTTAACCATGGAGTCACTGGAGAAGCCCCTGAGTAGTCAGAGGAGGCTGAATTTAAGCTGAGCATAGGAAGAAGAAAGCCTTTGATGAGGGGAGAGAAAGATGAAAAGCAGGAGTGGGCATGACTACATGTTCTGAAGTGGAGGTAAAGGCTTGGTTTCCTTATGTGTACAATGTAGATAATCATACATACTTCATAAGACCACTGTGAAGATTTTAAGGTCTAGGAGAGAGGTAGCAAATACATGTCCAGCACAGTGCAGTTATTCCTCCAGAGCCCATGGCAGACATTTACAGTCCTTCACAACGTTCTACCAGCAAGGCCAGTCACAGGGCCAGAATCCTGTTACATACAGCTCCAGGCAGCCAGTACCATCAGAGTATGTACTTGGCAGAAATTAAGTACTTGAGGAATCATAAGTGTTATTACCCCTAAAGACCCACAAAATGCTAGTTACAACTGAAGGAATGCAGAACTTGTCTTTCCTATTCTTACCAAAGACAAGTAAAAAATCTCTGCGTTAACAGGGTGTCAGAGGCCTGCTATGTCTTCAGCACTTGAAGGTCTGACATGAGACTCAAACCCAATCCTGGAACAAAGGTTATCTGCCATATGTTGTAACATCTCTTATGAACTTTAAGTAGGCAGCACACTTGATCTTTAGCTGTTGAAAAACCTCCAGAACATGGCTCCTTTCCCTGATGTCTTCATGTACCACCCATACAATGTTGGTACCCCTCAGGGCCTGAATCAAGTCGGCAACTATAGCCAAGAAGCAATCTAAGGGATTTTCCCTTGACTCCACATAATGCTTTATGTTCAACCTTAGTGATAAGAGGTTTGCATGCAAGCTATGCCACCTCAGTCATGTCATGTCCAACTCTTGAGATCCCATGGACTCCTCTGTCCATGGGATTCTCCAGAAAAGAATACTGGAGTGGGTTGCTGTTTCTTCCCCCAGGGGATCTTCCTGACCTGGGGAATTAACCTGTGTTTCTTACCTCTCCTGCATTGGCAGGTGGGTTCTTTACCACTAGTACCACCTGGGAAACCTGATATGATGTCTCCCTAATGGCATATCACTTTGCCTTCTATCGAGCATCTAAATCCTTGCCTTCCTAGAAAATCTCTCCCATTGCTTACAGGCCTTTTTTGAACTGAGAGAAAAGAACAGTATAAATGGGTTGTCTATCAAGGAAACCATGCTGTTTGATGGGTATTTCAGGGATTATCTTATTCTGACTGGTGACTGAGCAGAATCATTCAGACATATGATGTGGCTTCTGGCAGAGAGTAGGCAAAAGAAAGAAGGTAGGTGAAGGAAGAGATTGGGAAACATGACCTTAACAGGAATGTTAAATACTCCCATGGAACAGGAAGGCTGATGAGGCTCCTTAACAGGGCTATGCACATTAGAAAGGAAAATGAGGAAACTGTCAGGGAATGCTTGTAGAGAGTGTTCATAAAATTTAACTTCAAAAGCAGCTTGGCCATGGATCCAACTGAGCCAGACCAAGGTTGAAGCTTAAGGGAAGCTATGAGGCCTGATCTGAGTCACAGTGTTAGTAGTTTAGTCGTGTCTGACTCTGCGACCCCATGGACTGTGGCCTGCCAGGATACTCTGTCCATGGAATTCTCCAGGCAAGAATACTGGAGTGGGTTGTCATTCCCATTATTCAGGGAATCTTCCCCAGCCAGAGATCGAACATGGGTTTCCTGCACTGAAGGTGGATTCTTTACTGTCTGAGCCACCCAAATTAATCCCAGCTGAAGTGCTCTGTCTCTGATACAGGGATATGAGGATGGTTTCTACCTCATTCACAGGCAGAACAGAGCAAAATAGTGTATAACTCCTAGTAGGAACTACAGAGTCTTGAGAGCAGGGTCAACTCAATTGCTACCCTCTCTCTTGCCTTCAAGCCAGCTATATGTCACATGCCTGAGCCAGGTTTGTTCTACCCCACTGTTTAGAGGTGACCAGGCAGTTTCAAAGTCTAGAAAGGAAGCAATCCACATTTCACACACTGCAGGAGCCACTTTTGGAGTCAAATATTTTCTAAGCTCAAAAATGTAGGTAATGCCAAAGCACAAAGGGCCTTTTGAGACTACTCAGCCTAGAAGGTTTTTTTGTATGTTGCTGGGGAACTTTCACATCAGCATTGTCTATGGAACTTGATTAGAAGGCAAAGTATCTGGTCTCATCCCAGACCAGAAGCACACTGTCTAGGGGTGAAGTCCAAAAGTCTGTATGTTAAAATTCCAGGAGAATCTGGTGCATCCTAAAATTTGAGAACCTCTGATAAATATAGGAGTTTTGTGTGAGCCAATATTTCCAAGGCAAAATCTGATGACCTGTTAACATAGAATAATTTGAGATGCCTTTAAAAATTCAGATTCCTAGGTCTCCTGCTAACCCTTCTGAATCATAATTTCTTATCTTAACAAACCTAATCCTTTCATTATACAGATACAGAAACTTATCCAGAGAGAGTAAGTGATTTGGCCAAGGTTGTCAGTGTAGATGGTGACAGAGCTGGGGTCACACCAAACTCTTTAGACAAGTCCAAACAGTATGCCCCTGTGGTCACCTTATGGGAGTTATTTGTGTATCAGTTTTAGCTCCTATATCAGCATTCCTTAGGAGATCTGGAGACCAAGAGTAAGAATGCAATTATTCTGGGTAGTTCTATAACCCTAGTTCCAAGTGTCTCCTCCAATGGGTTATGCAGAATAGCTTGAAAACAAAGGTAAGGTTTCAAAGCTCTCTTACAAGCAACATGTTATGACAGGCCTTTCTCTAAATGGAGTCTTTAAGGGACCTCAGAGTGAAGTAGTTTTATATCTGGGGAAACCTTTAACTATAACTTTGCGTCAAACCAAACACATCAAAGTCCCTGGCAATAGTTTACTAAACCTATTTTTGTGTTGTTTTTTGTTTGAAATCAGCCTGATTAAGAACAAGTATAAGCATATTCAGTTTTCAATCAATTGGCTACCCTCCTCTCTTGCCTTCAAGCCAGCTATATGTCACATGCCTGAGCCAGGTTTGTTCTACCCCACTGTTTAGAGGTGACCAGGCAGTTTCAAAGTCTAGAAAGGAAGCAATCCACATTTCACACACTGCAGGAGCCACTTTTGGAGTCAAATATTTTCTAAGCTCAAAAATGTAGGTAATGCCAAAGCACAAAGGGCCTTTTGAGACTACTCAGCCTAGAAGGTTTTTTTGTATGTTGCTGGGGAACTTTCACATCAGCATTGTCTATGGAACTTGATTAGAAGGCAAAGTATCTGGTCTCATCCCAGACCAGAAGCACACTGTCTAGGGGTGAAGTCCAAAAGTCTGTATGTTAAAATTCCAGGAGAATCTGGTGCATCCTAAAATTTGAGAACCTCTGATAAATATAGGAGTTTTGTGTGAGCCAATATTTCCAAGGCAAAATCTGATGACCTGTTAACATAGAATAATTTGAGATGCCTTTAAAAATTCAGATTCCTAGGTCTCCTGCTAACCCTTCTGAATCATAATTTCTTATCTTAACAAACCTAATCCTTTCATTATACAGATACAGAAACTTATCCAGAGAGAGTAAGTGATTTGGCCAAGGTTGTCAGTGTAGATGGTGACAGAGCTGGGGTCACACCAAACTCTTTAGACAAGTCCAAACAGTATGCCCCTGTGGTCACCTTATGGGAGTTATTTGTGTATCAGTTTTAGCTCCTATATCAGCATTCCTTAGGAGATCTGGAGACCAAGAGTAAGAATGCAATTATTCTGGGTAGTTCTATAACCCTAGTTCCAAGTGTCTCCTCCAATGGGTTATGCAGAATAGCTTGAAAACAAAGGTAAGGTTTCAAAGCTCTCTTACAAGCAACATGTTATGACAGGCCTTTCTCTAAATGGAGTCTTTAAGGGACCTCAGAGTGAAGTAGTTTTATATCTGGGGAAACCTTTAACTATAACTTTGCGTCAAACCAAACACATCAAAGTCCCTGGCAATAGTTTACTAAACCTATTTTTGTGTTGTTGTTTTCATAGTAGTTGAAACTCAGCCTGATTAAGAACAAGTATAAGCATATTCAGTTTTCTATCCGACCTGGTCCAGGCTTACTAGTCTGTTCCCTCACACCTGTGCATTTGAGTTATGAGTTCTGTTTCTACTTCATCTCCAAAAAAACATGGTCTGGAACTCCTTCAGAGTGTCAGCTTGGCCCCCAGTATCTGGTAGGACAATCCAATAGAAGGTCATTGACTTCAAAAAGGAAACCAACTTCCAAAATGACATGGCAAGGTAGATTTTCTTTGAGGGATTAAGCAATTGCCATTGACAACAGTGCCGTTGTATGATTTGCATTTTGGGTTAATGCTTATAATTTTAGCAAGTGTTTCACCAGTGCTATATTAATTAGAAAGATTAAATGATCTGCCACTGTGAATACATAATTCTGTAAAGAAACCAGAGACCTCTAAAGATATTCTGGAACCTCTGAGATTGGAGGAAAAGGGCAGAAGGCAGGGACAGAGAAAAAAAAATTGTACCACCCCACCCTCCACCACTGCCAAAAAAGGTTCGGTAGAGATGCACAAACCCTTCTATTCAATTCTGAAATCAAAAAGCTGTGTAAAACAGGAACTTATTTTTTTATTATTATTAATTTGGTGCCAGAACTCATTTGGAAGAAAAATATGACCTGAACTGACATAAACTTAGTCTTTGAATATTCAGACATTTTTTTTCCTGCAGAAATGTTAATGGCTTAATTAGGAGATGTTTTCACAGGCACTACTGGGAGTGTTATGTAATAAACAGTACATACTCTGTGTTACCTTTCTAAAATTTAAAAATAATTTAAATTCTAAAACACAGACTGGGGACCTAGAATAATGATAGCTCACATTTGTAGGGCATTTGCCATCTGCATGAAGCTGTGCTAATCTCCTTTCATCTCATTTAACCCTCATGACACCATGAGGCAATTATTAAAATCATCTTCATTTTAAAGTTTGGAACTGATTCTCACAGAGGCTAAATAACTTGTCCAGACTCACACAGCTTTTGGCCAAGCTATGGTTTGGACCCAGGTCAGCATGACTGTAGAACCTCTATCCTGAACTCTTGCTCTCTCCTATCTGGGAGAAATAAATGGTTGTTAAGGACATGAGTTCTCTGTGGGCTTTATATAGAAGTAGAATAGTCTATCACCTATTTTATGTCATTTGAGGGTCAACCTCCTATCTGCAAATGTTCCTTCCCCATCAATACTTCTCTGAGATGCAGCTAATGTGGCTTTGTTCTATGATGCTTGTGTGTATGGCTTTTCTCACAAGGACCCCTAGCATCAGAAATCTGCTAGCCAACTGGTACAGGTTCCCGGTATCCACTCCAGACTTACTAAATCAAAATTTCTAATGACTTGTATCAAGCAGATTCTTTTACACATTGAAGTCTGAGGGGGAAAAACATGAATGCCCTGAGAAAAGTCAATCATTTACCTTCAGTAATTAATTAACAACTTATATTAGTTGACACCTAGCAGGATTGGCAAGAATAAGCTCATGGATGGACCCTGGAAAGTAAAAGATGCCTGAAAGGTGAATAGGAGAATAGACAGATGAGATATGGGAAATAAGAAAGGAGGTATGACAGTATCTTCCTACTTTGGTATTATGCAATGTGGGTAGAGTCTCACCATTGGCATTGTTAAGCTGCAATGGATCAATCTTGGAAGCAAATCACTCATATTTTACTGCTAGTCAAACCACCTATCTATTGTTTCATTGACACAATACCCCTTTGAGGTAGACAAGATAGTCATCCTCATTAGCTAGAACAGGAAACAGAAGGAAACAAGTTCTTCGAATCATCCAACTAATAGTATTTTGGTAAGTTTCTAGCCCCCAATCATTTCACACTAGAGACTAAATTGCCAACATCTGTTGGATCATAGAAAGAACAAGAAAATTCCAGAAAACATCTACTTCTGAATTCATTGACTACGCTTAAGCCTTTGACTATGTGGATCACAACAAACTGTGGAAAATTCTTAAAGAGATGGGAATACCAGACCAATTTACCTGCCTCCTGAGAAACCTGTATGCAGGACAAGAAGCAACAGTTAGAACTGGACATGAAACAACAGACTGCTTCCAAACTAGGAAAGGAGTACATTAAGGCCATATATTGTCGCCCTGATTATTTAATTTATATGCAGAGTACATCATGCGAATTGCCAGTCTGGATGAACACAAGCAGAAATCAAGATTGCTGGGAGAAAGATCAATGACTGCAGGTATGCAGATGACACTCGCCTTATGGCAGAAAGCAAAGAGGAATTAAAGATCCTCTTGATGAAGGTCAAAGAGGAGAGTGAAAAAGCAGGCCTAAAGCTCAACATTCAAAAAAGGAAGATCATGGCATCCAGTTCCATCACTTCATGGCAAATAGATGGGCAGACAATGGAAATAGTGACAGACTCTACTTCCTTGGGCTCCAGAATCACTGCGGATGGTGATGCGCAGCCATGGAATTAAGAAATGTTTGCTCCTCGAAAGAAAAGCTATGACAAACCTTGATAGCATATTAAAAAGCAGAGATATCACTTTGCCAACACAAGTCCATACAGTTAACGTTATGGTTTTTCCAGTAGTCACATGTGGATGTGAGAGTTGGACCATAAAGAAGGCTGAACACAAAAGAACTGATGCCTTGAACTGTGATGCTGGAGAAGACTCTTGAGAGTCCCTTGGACTGCAAGGAGATCAAACCAGTCAATCCTAAAGTAAATCAACCCTGAATATTCATTGGAAGGACTGATGCTGAGGCTCCAATAAAGGCCACCTGATGCAAATAGATGATTCATTGGAAAATACCCTGATGCTGGAAGAAATAGAAGGCAGAAAGAAAAGGGGATGACAAAGGATGAGATGGTTGGATGACATCACTGAGTCAATGGACATGAGTTTTAGCAATCTCCGGGAGATGGTGAAGGACAGGGAAGCCTGGTGTGCCACACAGTCCACAGTGTAGCAAAACATTGAACACAACTGAGCAACTGAACTGAATCTTACAGTATTTCATTTTTCAAGTATTATCTTCCATACGTCTAGGGAGGAGGTGCCATCAAATAAAACCTAGGGAATCAAATCTTGCATTCAATGATACACTTTTTTTGTTTTTTTGCTCACTGAGGGACAATTTATTAAATGCTATATGAAATTTAAACGCACAATGAAAGGACAATAAGGAATTAAATACAGAACCAATATACAATATGTTTGGGTTTGTTTTAAACTTTTACTTGTTTCTTTATTCTTGTTATCAATGTAGGGAAGACTGACTATTTTGATCATTATACTTTATATTCTGTTTTTGTCTCCTAGGTTCTCAGTCTCACCTCTTCATCTTGCCTCTGATGGCTTAATCATCTCCATGGCAACCAATGTGACCTCTATCAATGACTAGAAAGCCAGAAAAATTACATTAACTACCACCACAGCAATCAGATCCCCACAGCACTGCAGGCTATATGATTGGAGCACTAAGGGTCAAGTTCAACCAGTAAGAATTCTAATTTTGGCTAAGTATTCTCTAGAGCAGCACTTTTCAAACTTCATTGAACATTCAACTCACCTGGAGAGTCATATTAAAAGCAGAGATATCACTTTGCCAACACAAGTCCATACAGTTAACGTTATGGTTTTTCCAGTAGTCACATGTGGATGTGAGAGTTGGACCATAAAGAAGGCTGAACACAAAAGAACTGATGCCTTGAACTGTGATGCTGGAGAAGACTCTTGAGAGTCCCTTGGACTGCAAGGAGATCAAACCAGTCAATCCTAAAGTAAATCAACCCTGAATATTCATTGGAAGGACTGATGCTGAGGCTCCAATAAAGGCCACCTGATGCAAATAGATGATTCATTGGAAAATACCCTGATGCTGGAAGAAATAGAAGGCAGAAAGAAAAGGGGATGACAAAGGATGAGATGGTTGGATGACATCACTGAGTCAATGGACATGAGTTTTAGCAATCTCCGGGAGATGGTGAAGGACAGGGAAGCCTGGTGTGCCACACAGTCCACAGTGTAGCAAAACATTGAACACAACTGAGCAACTGAACTGAATCTTACAGTATTTCATTTTTCAAGTATTATCTTCCATACGTCTAGGGAGGAGGTGCCATCAAATAAAACCTAGGGAATCAAATCTTGCATTCAATGATACACTTTTTTTGTTTTTTTGCTCACTGAGGGACAATTTATTAAATGCTATATGAAATTTAAACGCACAATGAAAGGACAATAAGGAATTAAATACAGAACCAATATACAATATGTTTGGGTTTGTTTTAAACTTTTACTTGTTTCTTTATTCTTGTTATCAATGTAGGGAAGACTGACTATTTTGATCATTATACTTTATATTCTGTTTTTGTCTCCTAGGTTCTCAGTCTCACCTCTTCATCTTGCCTCTGATGGCTTAATCATCTCCATGGCAACCAATGTGACCTCTATCAATGACTAGAAAGCCAGAAAAATTACATTAACTACCACCACAGCAATCAGATCCCCACAGCACTGCAGGCTATATGATTGGAGCACTAAGGGTCAAGTTCAACCAGTAAGAATTCTAATTTTGGCTAAGTATTCTCTAGAGCAGCACTTTTCAAACTTCATTGAACATTCAACTCACCTGGAGAGTCTTATTAAAATGGAATATTGAACCAGTAGATCTGGGATGGTGCCTTAGACTCTGTATTTCCAACAACCTCCCTGATGATGCTAAAGCTGCTGGTTCCCTGATGGCTTATGGAGTAGCAAGGACCAAGAATACTCATTATATCCAAGTAGTGTAAGCACATTTGTACTCCTGGAGGAAGGACTGTTTTGGACAGCAGTCCTGAGGAACATGCCACCTCTGATATGATCTAGTTGTGTGACCTTGGATAAACATTTTTACCTCTCTGCATCTGTGTTTTTCTCCGCTGATTGTTAAGATCACTTTGGATTGTAAAATTGTTTGAGTCTCTGATTCTCCGATAAAGAAACTTTAGAACTAAAGGCTTAGTCTGAGGGTAAAAATGCTCCTGTATTACCAAGAAGGGGACAATCTGCTGTAACTTTTGTGTTTATCTTCATAATTCCAAATCTTCTATGTGTCCTAAGGTGATTTATTTCTTCTGAATGTGCAGAACATTGGCATTTTCCATGAAGAAGAGGCGACAGTGAGTGATGGACAACAGTTTTGAGCATTTCTCAGCATATCTTTGTAACATAGCTAACAGCCTTGACTACTTGCTCATGACACTGCCCCTCTAATCAAAGAGCAAAACCACTGTCTGCCCACTGGTATCAAGTACCGGTACTCAATTCTGCTTAGTCCCACTTGATTCCAGAAGAAACAATAGAGGATTATGCAGAATCACCACCTACCATTGTGCTCTGTTAAAGTAGTGTGAAAACTTTCTTCTTGAATTCCAGCAGTCAGTTGGTGAGCCCACAAAACAGAAAATGAACCGCCTGGTGAATATGAAGGTTGGCAAAGAGGACAATTTCTCTCAACAGGATGCCACTACTTTCCAGCTCCTTGCTCAAAATATGAGATGTGATGAAACGAATCAGGGTAATCACTTCGAAGAAGAACTAGATGACCCCATTCAGGATGAAGTAAGTGGCCCAGATCTGAGGGACAATCTCCCAGACCTTATCACTCAGTGTATTCAGTTGGACAAGAAACGTAGTAGTGATCGGCCAGAGCTCCTACAGTCAGAGGTTCAGATCCCAGTGTTGTCTCCCTGGATCCACCACCAAGCCCTCTCCAACCCTACAGGTCCAGCACCCAAGGAAGACCCTCTACAACTACGAGGAAGTCAGACACCTCTCACTCCAGCCAAACGAGCTCGCCAGCAAGAAATTCAGTCATGCTTCTACTGCAGCCAGTCTGGTCACTTCACAATAGAGTGCCTTGCCAAACGTTCTCGAGCCCCAGAAAGGATAAATAACCCAACTCATCAGTAAGAGGAGCCCAGGCAAATCACATTGTAAACATGCCCCTCTCACCTCCAGCCTTACTGGTGTATATCCTGCATTAACATAAAGATGGGGAACTGTGATACCACTTTACAATCATAAATTTATGCTTCTGAGAATTTAAATAACCAGATCTTGTTCATTTGGTGACCCATCACCAAACCTGATCCAGTAATGATGAAAATAATTTCCAGGCACTTTCTGCAGTTGGGACTAATTTTCCCAGAGTTCTGAAAGCCCACAGGCAAAACTCTGCCCAGCCTGACCCAATGGAAACCACCCTGGACATGTATTGGAAAACTCCATCCACACCAATGGGTAATAGATACCTAGGTTGATTTTGTTGGCCCAAGTCTTTGTGCCGACAGTTGGGCCAAAGCCTTTCACCCTCATGCTCATTGTTATGTATCCTAGTTTCCTGTGGTTTTAGGACTCTTGGCTGAACTCCCAGTTGCATTTCCATATCCTACCAACATTTTCCCACTAGAGGCTGAATCCTGTTTTACCCTATTGACTAGAGTCCACCTTAAACCAACCTTCATGAACTTAGCTATGCCACCATTTTAATTACCATTTAAAGGCTTCTGCTTGTCTAACCAACTAAATCTCTTGGCTACTGACAGACTAGATGGTATGGACCTTTGAGCACTCTGATTGGAACTTAGGGCCCACTTCTTTGAGAATTAGCCCTTCAGGCAGGTACATGTTTTTAGCCAAGCCCCAGCCTCCTCCCTTTTGCTCCAACAACCTACTTCAGGTTCCAGCATATCTTATGGCTAAGTCACAATGCTCTAGGATAATGATCTCTGATAAGTATTTAGTGAGAGTTGGGAGATGTGTTATGTCATAATTATTATCCCTGAAACATGTCCTTGCTGCCTTAGGGAACCTGACTGACTAAATCACTTCTAAAGACCTCTACAACTACGAGGAAGTCAGACACCTCTCACTCCAGCCAAACGAGCTCGCCAGCAAGAAATTCAGTCATGCTTCTACTGCAGCCAGTCTGGTCACTTCACAATAGAGTGCCTTGCCAAACGTTCTCGAGCCCCAGAAAGGATAAATAACCCAACTCATCAGTAAGAGGAGCCCAGGCAAATCACATTGTAAACATGCCCCTCTCACCTCCAGCCTTACTGGTGTATATCCTGCATTAACATAAAGATGGGGAACTGTGATACCACTTTACAATCATAAATTTATGCTTCTGAGAATTTAAATAACCAGATCTTGTTCATTTGGTGACCCATCACCAAACCTGATCCAGTAATGATGAAAATAATTTCCAGGCACTTTCTGCAGTTGGGACTAATTTTCCCAGAGTTCTGAAAGCCCACAGGCAAAACTCTGCCCAGCCTGACCCAATGGAAACCACCCTGGACATGTATTGGAAAACTCCATCCACACCAATGGGTAATAGATACCTAGGTTGATTTTGTTGGCCCAAGTCTTTGTGCCGACAGTTGGGCCAAAGCCTTTCACCCTCATGCTCATTGTTATGTATCCTAGTTTCCTGTGGTTTTAGGACTCTTGGCTGAACTCCCAGTTGCATTTCCATATCCTACCAACATTTTCCCACTAGAGGCTGAATCCTGTTTTACCCTATTGACTAGAGTCCACCTTAAACCAACCTTCATGAACTTAGCTATGCCACCATTTTAATTACCATTTAAAGGCTTCTGCTTGTCTAACCAACTAAATCTCTTGGCTACTGACAGACTAGATGGTATGGACCTTTGAGCACTCTGATTGGAACTTAGGGCCCACTTCTTTGAGAATTAGCCCTTCAGGCAGGTACATGTTTTTAGCCAAGCCCCAGCCTCCTCCCTTTTGCTCCAACAACCTACTTCAGGTTCCAGCATATCTTATGGCTAAGTCACAATGCTCTAGGATAATGATCTCTGATAAGTATTTAGTGAGAGTTGGGAGATGTGTTATGTCATAATTATTATCCCTGAAACATGTCCTTGCTGCCTTAGGGAACCTGACTGACTAAATCACCATTGAAGACTAAGGATCAGGCCCTTCAGTAATTTCTGACTCTAGAGGCATGGGTCACCATCTAGGATCTCCGCTAAGCTCTACCCTTACAGGTCACCTATGTGAACCCTTACTAGTTGAGGATCTTAAAGAGCAATTATTGGCAGACAGTTTTCTGAACCATCTCATGTTTAAAATCCTGGGGCATATACATCAACACCATCTGTACATAAAACTCATGAAATGGAGGTATGATTGCTTGTCCTATGCTTTTGGCATAGCTTATCTCTGTGTATGGTATTTCTACACAGAAATGTACTTCTGAACAAAAGTAGTGCTATCCATAAAAGGTAAAAATCACTAAAATGTTAAGGGTGGGCAGTGATAATTGGTGTTTTCTGGTAATTATCTGCTCTTTGTTCCCTGCTTCTTGGTGCTGATGTATGTCCCCATAATGAATTTCCTGGAGTAAAATCAGTAAGTAAGTGTTTCCTAGCAGCCACCAAAGTCTCTCAGAACATGAAGCACCACTGTAGCTGGTACTGGAGAATTAGGCTTTGACAATACCCAAACCCAACCAGGACCTTACTTATAGCAGTAATGAACATATCTTTTCACCAATCAGTGCCTCGCTAACCACTGTGCCAGTTCTTATTTTTATTTGCAAGGAGTCTCCTTTATCAAAAGCTTGCTATATATCCACCTTACTCCATATGCTCTTACAACAAAGAGACCTGAATGCACATATTTCCATTTTGCCAAGAAAGTCCCACTAGCGTACTGGGATTGTATGAGAGCCTCTAACAGGTAGCTCTATTTAAACTTTAAGTTATTCTGGTATTACCTTCAGGTAGCCTAATCTAGTGCCACCAGTCCTGTCATAAACAACTAACCCAATGGCCTCCAGTCACTTTCCTTCCTGACTCAAGTGTGATCGTGGTATGTTGATGTGCTTGATCGCTCAGTCATGTGTGACTCTCTCTGATCCCATGGACTGTAGCCAACCAGGCTCCTCTGTTCATGGAGATTCTCCAGGCAAGAATACTAGAGTGGGTTGGTTATGCCTTCCTCCAGAATATCTTCCCAACCCAGGGACTGAACCCAGGTCTCCCACATTGCAGGCAGATTCTTTACCATCTGAGCCACCAGGGAAGCCCAAGAATACTGGAGTGGATAGCCTATCCCTTCTCCAGGGGATCTTCCCAACCTAGGAATCAAACAGGGGTTTCCCACATTGCAGGTAGATTCTTTACCAGCTGAGCTAACAAGGAAGCAGTCCCCTGCTATGTTGACAGTAGCATTCAATTGACTTAACCACTAATCTTTTTTTTAATCTTAGGGCCACAGTTTATCATGGGCTTCCCAGGTGGCTCAGTGGTAAAGAATCCACCTGCCAAGCAGGAGACATGGGTTTAATTCCTGGGTCAGGAAGATCCCCTGGAGAAGAAAATGGCAACCCACTCCTGTATTCTTGCCTGGGAAATCCCATGGACAGAGGAACCTGGCAGGTTACAGTCAGTGGGGTCACAAAAAGTCAGACATAACTTAATGACTAAACAATCACAACAATTTATTATTGTGTACTCTTTATGTACATATACTTTTTACATATAAAAATGTCACTTTTACCCAGACTTCCCAGGTGGCACGAGTGGTAAAGAACCTGCCTGCCAGTGCAGGATTCGTGAGATGCAGGCTTGATCCTTGGGTTCGGAAGATACTCTGGAGTAGGAAAAGGCAACCCACTCCAGTATTCTTGCCTGGAAGATTCCATGGACAGAGGAGCCCGGTGAGCTATAGTCCATGGGGTCACAAAGAATCGGACGTGACTGAAGCAACTGAACATTCACTCACTTTATTTTATGCAGAAGACTTTCCCTCTGCAGCAACATCACCTTCTTCCTCAGATTTCATAGCCTCTTAGAGCAGATAATTAAACCTGGACTATGAAGTTCAGTTTACTTCCTACTTCTAGAAACCCCTTGATGAGAAATTCTCCATCAGGAACCTCTTATACTCTAGATGATGCAATTCAACAGCCAGACTGAGCATTTGAATAGGATGCCGCGTCAATTCTTTCCTGCCTACTAGCTAGAAACTATTTTGTTTACCACTTCAACATTTTGTTATAGTGACACCATCCTCTTAAATTAGAATGAGTTAATTACTTTACATAAAGAGAGTTACATGGATGAATCCTATACCTAAGTGAATTTCTCTGAGTGAAACGAATTAAAATCTACGGAGAACAAATGACATGTAACCCTACTCAAAGATGCAGTCTGCAATTGCAATGGTTTGGGGGACCCCCAGGTCCAATCAAAGCTGTAGTCACGCAGTGGTGGGGGCGGGGAGCAGATACACTTCATGGTTGATGCCAGCAAAAAAAGAATCTAGTCATTTTACAAGTCTGAAGAAGGAATTATTAATAAGAGAATGATTTGCATGGGATCTAGAAGGGAGGAGAGCAATTACAGAGCTATAGGGCATCTGTAATCTCTTCAGAATCAGAGAGGGGATGCTGACCAGCAGATAGATGATTTGGCAGGTTCACCTACCATGGGACAGAGGCACCAGGTCATCCAAATTTGTGCCATTAGCCATTAAGACTGTCACCTAACTCCCCTTGCTGACTCTAAGCTCTGTGAAATAATCTGATTTTAATTACTTTCTCATATAAACTTTGTTATTGAATGAAAATTTGCTAACCAGCAGACATGAAGTATTCTATCCTGCTTGGCAGTTAATTCTCATTATAAGTGAATAAATTGGTGTTTGGCTTATACATCAGTTTCTATGGTTTTAATAGCGTCAGTCCTCCAGACCCTAATCTCTTCTGTGCACAGAGGAAGCAAAATAAGATTCTCACCATGCAAAGTCAGCATTCCCAGTGTGAACTACAGTGAATTCACTGAACATTGGGAACACTGGGAATCTTGCCTCAACAGTCTCCCTCTCTTTCTCATTTGTCTGCAACTCTAATAACATTTCTACATACCTATGGTTTTCACTTCCTGCACCTACTTCCACTCATACCCAGCACCATGGTACCTGGCATAAATAATTGCTTCTTTCAATACCACATAGTTCAGTTTAACCATCAAAATATACTTCCCTGGATAAAGATACATGACTGTAGACATGAACCCCCAATATACTCCTTTAGAGAGAGTGAAAAGTATATGATTGAGGGGTTTCCCTGGTGGTCCAGTGGGTAAGGACACCGCCTTGCAGTGCAAGGGGCACCGGTTCGATCCCTGGCCTGGGAAGATCCCACGTGCCATGGAGCAGCTGGATCAATGTGTCCAATTACCAAACCGGAGCTCTGGAGTGCATGCGCCCAGAGCCGGTGCTCTGCGACAACAGAGGCCACCGCGATGGGAGGCCCACATGGGCCAAAGAACAAAGATGGTTGAAAATAGATAAATGAAAGACCAATAGAAGTGGCCAACCTGCCCCCTCCCTCCCCAACCTCCCCCACCTCCCTCCCCCCAAAAAAGTATATGATTGACCTGATTCCCACCACCTCCATTCTATCCAGTTAGCAATACATGAGATCTATGTCACTGCCTTCACCTCTACTCATGACGGCTAAAACAAATACCACCCTTTTGGGGGACTCTGAAACATCGCCACCCAGCACCATCTTGCCTATGACCATAATAGTCATTGCTAAAACAAGAGAGAATTTAAGATATACCACCATCTTGGCAAAATCTGATACTACATGCCCTTAGGAGAGCTCTGGAAGTTCGTAGTACATTAATCATTGATGGCCATGCTTTATTGCTTCAGCATGAAGCTTCATATCTCACCTGTCCAGGAAAATGGAAAAACATTCAAGGGACTATAGTGTCATGAATCTTCAATGCCTCCCTTTGTACAAGAGTGTCTGCTCACGATTTACAAACAAAAGTCTTGGATGTTAGTTAAACCACTTAGTAGAATCAGTAGAACTGTTGGTATCTGGACTATACTTTCCAGTCATTGATTGCCACTATAATTTTGAGCATTCATGCACTGAAGTATTGGTATTACTTCCTGGTATTGGCTTTTATTCTGCAGTCTATTTGAACATGCTTCTTGCTTACTGATTTGTAGTACATACCTTACATGGCATTGGTTCTCTCATGTCCCTGTCTCAGTGATAAGCCAACTGTGACTGCATTCTACCCACCCCAGTTACTTTTACATGGAGAACCCTGTAGAATTTGTCCGTAACATAACCAATATACTCCTTTAGGATAAAGATATGATGTAGAAAAAAACCCGTATTGATTGAGGGGTTTCCCTGGTGGTCCAGTGGGTAAGGACACCGCCTTGCAGTGCAAGGGGCACCGGTTCGATCCCTGGCCTGGGAAGATCCCACGTGCCATGGAGCAGCTGGATCAATGTGTCCAATTACCAAACCGGAGCTCTGGAGTGCATGCGCCCAGAGCCGGTGCTCTGCGACAACAGAGGCCACCGCGATGGGAGGCCCACATGGGCCAAAGAACAAAGATGGTTGAAAATAGATAAATGAAAGACCAATAGAAGTGGCCAACCTGCCCCCTCCCTCCCCAACCTCCCCCACCTCCCTCCCCCCAAAAAAGTATATGATTGACCTGATTCCCACCACCTCCATTCTATCCAGTTAGCAATACATGAGATCTATGTCACTGCCTTCACCTCTACTCATGACGGCTAAAACAAATACCACCCTTTTGGGGGACTCTGAAACATCGCCACCCAGCACCATCTTGCCTATGACCATAATAGTCATTGCTAAAACAAGAGAGAATTTAAGATATACCACCATCTTGGCAAAATCTGATACTACATGCCCTTAGGAGAGCTCTGGAAGTTCGTAGTACATTAATCATTGATGGCCATGCTTTATTGCTTCAGCATGAAGCTTCATATCTCACCTGTCCAGGAAAATGGAAAAACATTCAAGGGACTATAGTGTCATGAATCTTCAATGCCTCCCTTTGTACAAGAGTGTCTGCTCACGATTTACAAACAAAAGTCTTGGATGTTAGTTAAACCACTTAGTAGAATCAGTAGAACTGTTGGTATCTGGACTATACTTTCCAGTCATTGATTGCCACTATAATTTTGAGCATTCATGCACTGAAGTATTGGTATTACTTCCTGGTATTGGCTTTTATTCTGCAGTCTATTTGAACATGCTTCTTGCTTACTGATTTGTAGTACATACCTTACATGGCATTGGTTCTCTCATGTCCCTGTCTCAGTGATAAGCCAACTGTGACTGCATTCTACCCACCCCAGTTACTTTTACATGGAGAACCCTGTAGAATTTGTGTTCCCTATGAGTAGAAAACATCCCTTTGGGCATAAAATCTGGCTTTGTGTGCATCTAGAGAAAGGGAATTAATAGCTGGTTTATGCCAGACACTATGTTCAGTGCTTTGTTAATAATACTCATTTAATTTCACATTACAAAAAAATACAATATCCATTTCTGGCATTTAATGCTTACTACAACTTTATGGGGCAAGTGTTATTATTCAATGTAAAGATGATGAAAGTTCAGAGCACTTAACTTATCCACCCTAAAATCACATACAGCTAGTTAGTGGAAGGGCTAGGATTTGAAACCATTATCTTGCTAATGGCAGAACTGATTTCTGATAGAGGAGGGAACACTCTAAATCACACCCTTCATGCCATTTCCTCCTCCAGGGGGCCTTCCTAACCCAGGGATTGAACCCATATCTCCTGCACTGAAGGAGGATTCTTTTAAAAAAAAAAAAAACATTTATTTATTTATTGGTGGGGGTGGAGTGGGGAGGGAGGGGGGCAGGCGGGCCACTTCTATTGGTCTTTCATTTATCTATTTTCATCCATCTTTGTTCTTTGGCTCCTGTGGGCCTCCCATCGCGGTGGCCTCTGTTGTCACAGAGCACTGGCTCTGGGCTCATGCACTCCAGAACTCCGGTTTGGTAATTGGACACATCGATCCAGCCGCTCCATGGCACATGGGATCTTCCCAGACCAGGGATCGAACCAGCGCCCCTTGCACTGCAAGGCAGTGACCCACTGGACCACCAGGGAAGCCTGAAGGAGGATTCTTTACAGCTGAGCCATGGGGAGAAGATATTCTGGAGTGGAAATGGCAACTCACTCCAATATTCTTGCCTGGAAAATTCCATGGAGAGAGCAGCCTGGTGGGCTACAGTCCATGGGGGCACAAAGAGTCAGACACTACTGAGCACACACACGCTAGCATGAACTATCAAATACCATGTTCCTTCTTGCGCTGTTGGTGGGAATGTAAGTTGATAGAGCCACTATTGAAGACAGTATGGAGACTGCTTTAAGAAACTAGGAATAGAACCACCATATGACCCAGCAATCCCACTATGAGGCATCTATCCTGAGGAAATCAGAATTGAAAGAGACACATGTACCCCAGTGTTCATTGCAGTACTTTTTTACAATAGCTAGACCATAGAAATAACCTAAGTGTCAATCAACAAATGAATGGATAAAGAAGCGGTGGTACATATATAGAATGGAATATTTCTCAGACATAGAAAGAAATGCATTTGAGTCAGTCCTAATGAAGTGGATGAACCTAGAATCTATTATGCAAAGTGAGGTAAATCAGAAAGATAAGGCTAAATATAGTATACTAACACCTTGGTACTGATAAATGTATATTCAGGACAGCAATGGAGAAATAGACATAGAAAACAGACTTATGGGCATTTGGGGGACGGGATGAATGGGTGAGATGTATGAAAAGAGTAACATGCACGCTTATATAACCATAAGTAAAAGAGACAACCAATGTGAATGTGCTGTAAGACTAAGGGTTCTTAAACAGAGGCTATGCAATGCTATGCAACAACCTGGAGGGGTGGGACAGAGAGGGAGGTGGAGGGAGGTTCAGGTGGGAGCAGTCAAGTGTACACCTATGACTGATTTGGGTTTATGCACAGCAGTAAACACAGCTCTGTAAAAGTAAAATAAAAATAAAATTTAAAAATATATGTTCCCTTAATAATCCATGATAAGTCTATGATGTATATATCCTTTATTAAATATGCTTTCAGTCTCTAATGCTTCATCCACGCAATGGATACCATTACTATTTCCCATCTATGTCTGAATTCCCCTTATTTGCATTAGCTTCATCTAGGAATAGCATCACCTTCCCCATTCAAATTGTTCCAGGAGATGTAAGAGTCTGTCTTAATGCTGATCACTTCACACATGATTTTAGAGGCTTCAAATAATAAGTTGCTGAGTGCTTACTATATGCTAAGCACAAGATTTATGGGCCTAATTCTTATAGTAACACTATCAGTATTTAGATTTTACAGGTGAAAACAAGTAAACTCATACAGTTTAATTTGTCAAAAGACTCAAGCTAAGAAGTCATGGGGCCAGGATTCATCTCCAGGTCTAACAGAAAGAGACATCTACTTGACCACTACCCTATCTGTCCCTCCCAGATTGACATTCCAGGCTGAAAATTCATAATCTTTTATGCAGGCCAGTAATCTCTTCAGAAAACCCTTTCCAAATCTTTGTCTTCAGTGTAAAATAATTATTCGCAAAATTCCTTGTGTGGACACAAAATAAATCTGAATATTTTCTTTTTAGTCACTAAAGCTTTTTTAAATCTAGTAATTTTTTGGCCTTTTGGGGTTTTATTAGTATCTCAAGGAAAGAGTCATTGTAGACCTTTCCCTCCTGAAGGCTGCTGTTCCCTTTTCTGAGATGTAACAACAAAGATCTCACTACCCTAAAAATGTAGTTCAAGCATTTAAAAAAAAAAAAAAAGGTATCCTTAACACTGGGCTTCCCAGGTCTGCTAGTGGTAAAGAACCTGGCTGCCAATGCAGGAGACCTAAGAGATGTGGGTTCAATCCCTGGGCCAGGAAGATCCCCTGGAGGAAGGCATGACACCCCACTCAAGTATTCTTGCCTGGAGAAACCCATGGACAGAGGAGCCTGGTGGACTACAGCTCATAGGGTCACACAGAGTCGAACACTACTAAAGAGACTTAGCATTGCACAGCACTGAAACTCATTTTTCTTCCCTCTTATATGTTTTTCTTACAGGTTTTCTCCATTAGCTTTAATTACTCATAGCTACCATATATTAATACTAACTACTTGCTACATGCCAGGCATTGTGGTTTAGGTGCATTTTCTCTTTTTAATTCTTATACCAATGTTCATGAACATCTGTTATTATTATCCCTATTGAGCAGATAAGGAAATTGAGGCTTAGAGTAGTGAAGGAAATAGAACTAGTAACTAAAAGGCAAGACTCAAGTCTAGTTACTTCTAACAGCAGAGTCCAGACTCCTACACAGTACATTGGTATTGATCTACAGAGTCAACAAATTGCCACGTGTGGACCAAATCCAGCCTGCTTCCTGTTTTTAAAAATAAAATTTTATTGGAACTCAGTCATACCCATTTATTTACATGTTGTTTTTGGGTGCTTTCATGCTGAGATGTGCATAGCCCACAAAGTCAAAAACATTATCTGATCCTTTACAGAAAAAGTTTCATGACCCTGGATCTAAACATATTAAAGTATTAAATCAGACCAGCTCATGAGGCATCTCATTGATTGTATTTCTCATTTCAAATGGCCCTTTTATCCCTGTTTTTGGTTTCTTGCCTCTAAGTGAGTCTCATCTGTATGTTGAAACACTGGAATTTCATAGAGGTTTACACAGGATATTTTTAGTAGCCTAAATAAATTTCATTGTAGGTCCATTATCAAATGTCTACTTTCTGCATCAAACAACTCTAACAGATTGTCCAGGTGTGGTTGTAGGGAACATTTACTGTTTGCCATCCCAACCTGTCTCTACCTGCAAGCATTGTACATTTGGCAATGATCCCTAATTTTTATAGAAAGATCCAACTTCTTTCACCATTTTGGTCTACCTTCCTGGGTGGCATTCCACTGCCAAGCATGAGACCTAGGCCTAAACTGATAATCCCATGGCATTTACCTGGCCACTGTAACTGTTCCAGGTGTGGGCTTATGTCTCAAACATATCTTAAAAGACTGAATTTTATATCCTTTCTTGGAAATGTTGGAAAAGTATTCTCATTTTTCCCACATTGGAATCAGATGTAGAAGGGTATGGTCCAGATGATGGCTAAGAGCCATTTTGACAAAGAAGAGCCCATTTAAGACTGGAGGCTTCCTGAGGAAGTAGAATTTAGGGGCAGAGAGGAAGAAGTCTTGATAACTAAGTATAAATTTTGTATTGAAATGTAGTTGATTATATAAGTTTTAAGTAATGACATAGCCTTACCACCAGAACAAGACCCAGCTATCTGCAGAGCCAGTCCCTCCCATCAGGAAGCTTGCACACAAACCTCTTATTCTCATTCATCAGAGGGCAGGCAGTCCTGTAAAACTAACCAAACTGATCACATGGACCACAACCTTGCCTGACTCAATGAAGCTATGAGCCATGCCGTGGAGGGCCACCCAAGATGGATGGGTCATGGTGGAGAGTTCAGACAAAACATGGTCCACTGGAGAGGGAATGGCAGATCACTTCAACATTCCTGCCTTGAGAACCCCATGGGCAGTATGAACAGTATGAAAAGACACAAAGATATGACACTGAAAGATGACCTCCCAGGTTGATAGGTGCCCAATACGCTACTAGAGAAGACCAGAGAAATAGTTTCTGAAGGAAAGAAAAGGCTGAGCCAAAGAAGAAACAACACCCAGCTGTGGCTGTGTCTGGTGGTGAAATTAAAGCCCGATGCTATAAAGAACAATACTGCATAGGAACCTGGAATGTTAGGTTCATGAATCAAGGTAAATTGGAAGTGGTCAAGCAGGAGATGCCAAGAGTGAACATTGACATTTTAGAAATCAGTGAACTAAAATGGACAGGAATGGATGATTTTAATTCAGATGACCACTCTACCTACTACTGTGGGCAAGAATCCCTTAGAAGAAATGGAGTAACAAAAGAATAACATGGATAGATAACAAAAGAATCCAAAATGCAGTACGTGGGTGTAGTCTCAAAAATGACAGAATGATCTCTGTTCATTCTCAAGGCAAACCATTCATTATCACAGTAATCCAAGTCTATGCCCCAACCACTAATACTGAAGAAGCTGAAGTTGAATAGTTCTATGAAAACCTACAAGATCTTCTAGAACTAATACCTACATATATATATATATATATATATAATGTTCTTTTCATCATAGGGGACTGAAATGTAAAAGTAGGAAGTCAAGAGATACCTGGAGTAATAGGTAAGTTTGGCCTTAGAGTACAAAATGAAGCAGAAGAAAGGCTGACAAAGTTTTGCCAAGAGAACACACTGATCATAGCAAGTACCCTCTTCCAACAACACAAGAGAAAAAAGCAAGAGAATTCCAGGAAAACATCTAATTCTGCATTCATTGACTACACTAAAGACTTTGACTGTGTGGATCACATCAAACTATAGAAAATTCTGAAAGAGATGAGAATACCAAACCACCTTACCTGCCTCCTGAGAAACCTGTACACAAGATAAGAAACAACAGTTAGAAGCAGACATGGAACAACAGACTGGTTCCAAATTGGGAAAGGAGTATGTCAAGGCCATATATTGTCACCCTTCTTATTTAATTTATATGCAGAGCACATCATGTGAAATGCCAGTCTGACTGAAGCACAAGCTGGAATCAAGATTGCTGGGAGAAAGATCAATAACTGCAGGTATGCAGATGACACTCCCCTTATGGCAGAAAGCAAAAAGGAATTAAAGATCCTCTTGACGAAGGTCAAAGAGGAGAGTGAAAAAGATGGCCTAACAAAACACTCAAGGACATAAAGCGAGATCTTCTCTGCCCACCTACTAGAATAGCAGAACTCAAAAGAAAAATTAACATGTGGGACCTAATGAAAGTTAAAAGCTTTTGTACAGCAAAAGAAACTACAAAAAAAGCTGGACAGCCCACAGAATGGGAGAAAATCATAGCAAATGAAACAATAAAGAATTAGTCTCCAAAATCTACAAGCAACTCAGACAACTAAACATCGGAAAAATGAACAACCCAATCAAAAAATGGGAAAGGGACCTAAACAGACACCTCTCCAAAGAGGACATCCAGATGGCCAAAAAACACATGAAATGATGCTCAGCCTCGCTTATAATTAGAGAAATGCAAATCAAAACTCCAATGAGATATCATCTCACACCTGTCAGAATGGCCATCATCCACAAATCTGCAGACAATAAATGCTGGAGAGGGTGTAGATAAAAGGGAACACTCCTGCATAGCTGGTGGGAATGTCAATTGATACAACCTCTATGGAAGACAGTATGGAGATTCCTTTAAAAACTAAAAATAGAAGCACCATACGACCCAGCAATTCCACTCTTAGGCTTATACCCTGATGAAATTAAATCCTAAAGAAGCACCTGTCCCCCAATGTTCATTGCAGCTCTCTATACAATAGCTGGAACATGGCAGCAACCTAGATGCCCATCGACGAACGAATGGATACAAAAGCTCTGGTACATATATACAATGGAATACTACACAGCTGTAAAAAGAAATGCAGAAGAATCAGCCCTAATGAGGTAGCTGAATCTAGAACCTATCATAAAAAGTGAAATCAGTCAAAAAGAGAAGGACAAGTACAGTATACTAACACATATATATGGAATCTAGTAGGATGGTGAGGATGGCATATGCAGTGAAGTGATGGAGAAACAGACATGGTCAGTGGACATATGGACATTGTGGGTAATGAACAGTGGGTGGGAGGCATAAAGGAAGTAGCATGAAAGCCTGTACTATCATATGTGAAGAAGATAGCTATAGTCATTGCTCTGTGAGAAAAGGGGATCCTGCAGGGGTGCTGTGCGATGGCCTGGAGGGGTGGGATGGGGGGGATGTATATATATATGACTAATCTGGGAACATACATATCTATAAACAATAAAACTCTGTAAAAGTTAAAAGTAAAAAATTTTTTTTAAAAAGCTGGCCTAAAACTCAACATTCAAAAAAAATTCACAACATCTGTTTACATCACCTCATGGCAAATAGATGGACAAACAATGGAAGCAGTACAGACTATTTTCTTGGGCTCCAAAAATCACTGCAGATGGTGACTATAGCCATGAAATTAAAAGATGTTTGCTCCTTGAAAGAAAAGCTATGACAAACCTAGACAACATATTCAACAGCAGAGACATCACTTTGCCAAGAAAAATCCATATAGTCAAAGCTATAGTTTTCCCAGTAGTCATGTATGGATGTGAGAATTGGACCATAAAGAAGGCTGAGCACTGAAGAATTGATGCCTTTGAAATGTGGTGTTGGAGAAGACTCTTGAAAGTCCCTTGGACTGCAAGGAGATCAAACCAGTTAATCCTAAAGGAAATCAACTCTGAATATTCATTGGAAGGACTGATGCTGAAGCTGAAGCTCCAATATTTTGGTCACCTGATGTGAAGAGATGACTCATTGGAAAAGACCCTGATGCTGGGAAAAAATAGAAGACAGAAGGAAAAGGGGAAGACTGAGGATGAGACGGTTGGATGGCATCACCATCTCAATGGACATGAGCTTAAGCAAGCTCTGGAAGATGAAGAACAGGGAAGCCTGTCCCTGGCATGCTGCAGTTCGTGAGGTCACAAAGCATCGGACACAGCTGAGTGACTGAACTGAACTGATTCATTTTCCTGTGCTGTACATTACACTCTTGTAGTTTATTTTATATACATAGTAGTTGGTACCTCTTAATCCTATACTCCTATCACACCCCTCCACCTATCCCTTTCCCCACTGGTAACCACGAGGTTTTCCTTTGTATCTGTAAGTCTGTTTCTGTTTTGCTATACTTGTTTGTTTTGTTTTTTAGATTCTACATATAAGTGATAACATATAGTGTTTCTTTCTCTGGCTTCTTTCACTAAGCATAACACCATCTAGGTCCATCCATGTTGTTACAGATGGCAAAATATTTCATTCTGTTTGATGGCTGACTAATATTCCATTATAGATATATACCACATCTTTATCTGCTGATGCACACTTGACTTGCTTCTTTATCTTGGCTATTGTAAATAGTGCTGCTATGATCTTTAGGGTCTAATGTGTGATGATAGCTTTTCAATCACTAAATCCCCTTATGCTTGAAGGTACTTAACCTTGAAGCTAATGAAATTCTTTTACAGAGACACAAAAAGGTTTTATATCATGATTTTCCCCTATTAAAACTACACTATATTTAGCTCAATCTCTTACATCAGTTTGACAAATCAATGCCTAGTAACAGCAAAAAAGAAAAAAAAAAAGCCTCTACATTGCAGTGGTGGTATTGGGAAAAGAATAGATTTATGTACTCTGTCCCAATTTTAACCCTCTAATACAGAAAGTTCCAGCAGAAGCTTTGTAAAGTCTTCTGGATTTATGAGTTTTATTTGGCCTACTAAGAATATTCAGACTAATCCTGTGTAAACTCATCATCTTCCACAAGGAATACAAACATCTGCCCCCAAATTCTGCCGTTACTTAAACAAATGTGAGATGGCTGCTTAAAATTTGCAAGACAGGTTGTGGCCTAAGACTTCTTTTCCCATCATCAGTACCTTAACCTCTGCTAAGTACAAAACAAGACAGCAAAGTATAGTGGGTTAAGAGTAGGGAACTCTGTCTGGGTTGAAATGCTGGACTGTACCTCTCACTAACTAGATGAACTTTCTCAGTTTCCTTAACCCCTCTGTACCTCAATTTCCTACTTTGTACAGGATTATGAAGACTAAATTAATATGTATAAAAAACTTAAAATAGTATCTGATACACAAGAACTACTATAGTAGTATTTGTTAAACAAGAAAATGAATAAACAGCCTAGAAGTACTACAAACATTGGAAAGATACATGCAGAGGATCTGGCAAAAAACATATGGTACCAAAGCAATATAATACATGATGGAAAGAACAACACAGATATCTATGAATGAGAAAGGATATTTAAATCTGATACATAGAATAAGTTAGTATATCCTATGCTACTTACAACCCCATATCATGAATTCTTGTTTTATTCATTGGGACAACTGCAGATGTGGTCTTAGTTGAAAGTTATATACGAACAGAGGTCAATAGTAAACTCAGCATAGTCTTTCCCTTTCCCAACTAGGGGAGCATTATATGCTTCTTTCCTTTTACTTAATGCCCAAAATGACACAGGTCAATTTCAGAGATGTGCTTTTGTTTCATTTTAATAACCTAGGAAAGACTAGGTACTTAACCTGCCTTTACAGAGACACAAAAAGGTTTTATATCATGATTTTCCCCTATTAAAACTACACTATATTTAGCTCAATCTCTTACATCAGTTTGACAAATCAATGCCTAGTAACAGCAAAAAAGAAAAAAAAAAAGCCTCTACATTGCAGTGGTGGTATTGGGAAAAGAATAGATTTATGTACTCTGTCCCAATTTTAACCCTCTAATACAGAAAGTTCCAGCAGAAGCTTTGTAAAGTCTTCTGGATTTATGAGTTTTATTTGGCCTACTAAGAATATTCAGACTAATCCTGTGTAAACTCATCATCTTCCACAAGGAATACAAACATCTGCCCCCAAATTCTGCCGTTACTTAAACAAATGTGAGATGGCTGCTTAAAATTTGCAAGACAGGTTGTGGCCTAAGACTTCTTTTCCCATCATCAGTACCTTAACCTCTGCTAAGTACAAAACAAGACAGCAAAGTATAGTGGGTTAAGAGTAGGGAACTCTGTCTGGGTTGAAATGCTGGACTGTACCTCTCACTAACTAGATGAACTTTCTCAGTTTCCTTAACCCCTCTGTACCTCAATTTCCTACTTTGTACAGGATTATGAAGACTAAATTAATATGTATAAAAAACTTAAAATAGTATCTGATACACAAGAACTACTATAGTAGTATTTGTTAAACAAGAAAATGAATAAACAGCCTAGAAGTACTACAAACATTGGAAAGATACATGCAGAGGATCTGGCAAAAAACATATGGTACCAAAGCAATATAATACATGATGGAAAGAACAACACAGATATCTATGAATGAGAAAGGATATTTAAATCTGATACATAGAATAAGTTAGTATATCCTATGCTACTTACAACCCCATATCATGAATTCTTGTTTTATTCATTGGGACAACTGCAGATGTGGTCTTAGTTGAAAGTTATATACGAACAGAGGTCAATAGTAAACTCAGCATAGTCTTTCCCTTTCCCAACTAGGGGAGCATTATATGCTTCTTTCCTTTTACTTAATGCCCAAAATGACACAGGTCAATTTCAGAGATGTGCTTTTGTTTCATTTTAATAACCTAGGAAAGACTAGGTTCAAGATTCTCAAATTTCTTCTGCTGTCTTGTACACTCCCTAAATACCCTCTGCATACTCAGTCATGTCTGACTCTTTGTGACCCCCTCATGGACTGTAGCCTACCAGGTTCCTCTCCATGGAATTCTCCAGACAAGAATACTGGAGTGGGTAGCCATTCCCTTCTCCAGGGGATCTTCCCAACCCAGGGCTCAAACTCATGTCTCTCATATCTCCTGCATTGACTGGCAGATTCTTCACTGCTGAGCCACTGAGGAAGCCCCAAATTCCCTCTGTCCTGTGCTTAGTCACTCAGTTGTGTCCAACTCTTTGTGACCCCTCAGACTGTTGCCTTCTAGGCTCCTCTGTTCATAGGGATTCCCCAGGCAAGAATAAGTGAGTGGGTTGCCATGCCCTCCTCCAGAGGACCTTCCCAACCCAGGGATTGAACCCAGATCTTCCACATTGCAAGGCAGATTTCTTACCATCTGAGCCACTAGGGAAGTCTACCTACCACAAATCCCAATTTGAGTAATCATTGAAGACCAAACTAACCCTGACCTAACATGATGCCAGGAGGTGTAAGTGATTCAAAGAAGCAGAAGGCAATGTCTTGGCACTTACATATCTTAAAATGTTGTTGAGGAGATAAGTAGGAAACAAAGTAAACAATGCAGAGGATTGCTGACTTGGTTCTAAACATTCAAGTTAAGTCCCTACATGTATTTGTTAAACAAGAAAATGAATAAACAGCCAAATCTAAACATTGGAAAGATACATGCAGAGGATCTGGCAAAAAACATATGGTACCAAAGCAATATAATACATGATGGAAAGAACAACACAGATATCTATGAATGAGAAAGGATATTTAAATCTGATACATAGAATAAGTTAGTATATCCTATGCTACTTACAACCCCATATCATGAATTCTTGTTTTATTCATTGGGACAACTGCAGATGTGGTCTTAGTTGAAAGTTATATACGAACAGAGGTCAATAGTAAACTCAGCATAGTCTTTCCCTTTCCCAACTAGGGGAGCATTATATGCTTCTTTCCTTTTACTTAATGCCCAAAATGACACAGGTCAATTTCAGAGATGTGCTTTTGTTTCATTTTAATAACCTAGGAAAGACTAGGTTCAAGATTCTCAAATTTCTTCTGCTGTCTTGTACACTCCCTAAATACCCTCTGCATACTCAGTCATGTCTGACTCTTTGTGACCCCCTCATGGACTGTAGCCTACCAGGTTCCTCTCCATGGAATTCTCCAGACAAGAATACTGGAGTGGGTAGCCATTCCCTTCTCCAGGGGATCTTCCCAACCCAGGGCTCAAACTCATGTCTCTCATATCTCCTGCATTGACTGGCAGATTCTTCACTGCTGAGCCACTGAGGAAGCCCCAAATTCCCTCTGTCCTGTGCTTAGTCACTCAGTTGTGTCCAACTCTTTGTGACCCCTCAGACTGTTGCCTTCTAGGCTCCTCTGTTCATAGGGATTCCCCAGGCAAGAATAAGTGAGTGGGTTGCCATGCCCTCCTCCAGAGGACCTTCCCAACCCAGGGATTGAACCCAGATCTTCCACATTGCAAGGCAGATTTCTTACCATCTGAGCCACTAGGGAAGTCTACCTACCACAAATCCCAATTTGAGTAATCATTGAAGACCAAACTAACCCTGACCTAACATGATGCCAGGAGGTGTAAGTGATTCAAAGAAGCAGAAGGCAATGTCTTGGCACTTACATATCTTAAAATGTTGTTGAGGAGATAAGTAGGAAACAAAGTAAACAATGCAGAGGATTGCTGACTTGGTTCTAAACATTCAAGGCTGTCAAAGTCCCTGGTCAGGCCTTGCCCAGTTCCCTGACACTGCAGCCCTTGGCCTTCCTCCTGCTGGGCTCCCTGGCCCTCACGAATTCAGGCCTGCATTAGTGAACTGACCACTGTGAGAGAAGCAGTTTAAGAAGATCTATTTTAATTCCAAAATTTACTCAACAGCAGGACTGGCTATATAATTTGTGGCAAATAGTACAGAATGAAGATGTGAAACTTGTGGTTTAAAACTCAGAAAAGTGCCATGAAAGGTATTAAAATATAAAACATTCTATTTCTTGTGTAGTCTCTCTTGATCTGTCATGATGGTATTTTAATGTTTTTGTTTTTAATTTAAAACCTACAGAGAACCCGAAAGAAATTGTGGTGCAGAAATGTACACCCTTGGGCTTCCCCTGGTGGTTCAGCGGGTAAGGACACCGCCTTGCAGTGCAAGGGGCGCTGGTTCGATCCCTGGCCTGGGAAGATCCCACGTGCTGCGGAGCGGCTGGACTGATGTGTCCAATTACTGAGCCAGAGCTCTGGAGCGCATGTGCCCAGAGCCGGCGCTCTGCAACGACAGACGCCACCGTGATGGGAGGCCCACAGGAGCCAAAGAACAAAGACGGCTGAAAATAGAGAAATGAAAGACCAATGGAAGTGGCCTGCCTGCTCCCCTCCCTCCCCAACCCGACCCCCGCCTAAAAATAAATAAATAAATAAATAAATCTTTAAAAAAAGAAAGAAAGAAAAGAAATGTACACCCTTGTATTCATTTCCTGGGGCTGTTGCAACAAATGATCACAAACTGGGGGAACAATTGACATTTATTCCCTCACAGTTCTAGAGGCTAAAACTCTGAAATCAAGGTGGCCAGGCCAAGCGCCCTCTATGGAAGAATCTTTCTTTCCCACTTTCAGCTTCTGGTAGCTCCTGGGGAGCCTTAGCGTGAGGTAATGCCGATCTTTGCCTCCATTTTTATAGGACTGGCCCCCTGGTGGCTCAGATGGTAAAGAATCTGCCCACAATGTGGCAGATCAGGGTTCAATCTCTGGGTCAGGAAGATCTCCTGGAAAAGGAAATGATTACTCACTCTAGTATCATTGCCTGGAGAATCCCATGGAATGAGAGCCTTGCAGGCTATAGTCTGTGGTGTTGCAGAGTCAGATATGACTGAGTGACTAACACTTTCATTTTACAGGACACATACACTTTGCACCCCTAATTCTTCTCATTTCTCTTAGGAGGGCATGAGTCATTGGGTTCAGGGTGCACCAATATAATATGATACCATCTTGAGATCCTTAACCTAAGTATATCTGTGAAGATTATATTTTCCAAATAAGGTCACATTCACAAGTATCAGGAGTTAGAGCTTGGACATAATTTTGGAGAGTGTACCAAACAACTACAACCCTTTAACTAGATTCACCAATTTTTAACATTTCACCAGCTTTGCTTTCTCTGTTATTCTCTGTCTGTCTCTCAGTCATTCTCTGTCCCTTTCCCTCTCCCTCTTTCTGTGTAAACTGCAAAGAGATGGCACTTCAGTCTAAATACTTTAGCAGCCATCTCTTGAAATAAAAAATTATTCTACATGACACTTAAAAAATTTAACATGAATTCAGCAGTATCATATATTACCTAGTCCATATTTAATTCTTCCATTTCTCCTAAAATTGTTTTATATAGCTTTATTTATGGTTGAGAATTCATGCAAGGCCCCCCATTACTTTTGGGTTGTGACATCTCTTTAGTTTCTTTTAATATTGAACAGTTCCTTATTATTTTGTTCCTAATGGTTTCTTTTTCATGACACTGAGAATTTCAAAGAGTCCAGGTCAGTTCCACATGTAGAGTACCCCACATTCTGGAATTTACTGATAGTTTGTCCGTGATTATATTCAGATTAAACATTCTGAAAAAGACCACCACTTAGGTGATATTGTAGACTTTGCAATGGATCACATAAGTAGGCATGTTAATTTATCCCTATATTGATGATGTTAGGTTTGATCCTATGGTTACCTTAGGTGGCTATCAGCTCTCCACACTGTAGATGTTCCATTTTTTCTTTAAAGTTAACTATAACATGATACTCTGAGTCCTTTTGACTATCAGCACCCAAAACCTTTTTACTCAATGGTTCTATTCTCCAATAATGATCTATACTTACACTTGTTATTACATTGGAGGATGTTAAATGTTGGCTTATTAATTCTACCATTCCTTCTGTATTTATTAGCTAGCATTCTTCTATGAAGAATCACTTCCAGGCATTCCTTGTCTCTCCTCTCTCCCTCCTCTTTCACTATAGACTCAAGGATGATTTTACTGTCAAATGTGATATGAACTTCCTTCCAAATGTTCCAAGATTCTTTCTTTTTTCATTTCCTTTCTCCTCCAAGAACTTCTTTACCTATCTTTTAAGGTAGCAGACACTCACTGTCTGCTGGCAGTTAGTGTCCTTAGTTTGCCTTCCATCTAAGAATGTCTTGATTGGTTGTCATATGACCCAGAAATCCCACTCCTAGGGATAAACCCTGAGAAAACCATAATTCAAAAAGATACATACACCTCAGTGTTCATAGCAGCACTATTTACAATAGCCAAGACATGAAAGCAAACTTAAATGTCCATTAAAAGATGAATGACATATCTGTAAACAAAACTCTGTAAAAGTTAAAAGTAAAATAAAAGTTAAAAAAAAAAGATGAATGGGTAAAGAAATATGGAACATACATACAAGAGAATATTACTCAGCCATGATAAAGAACAAAAGAATGGCATTTACAGCAACATGGGCAGATCTAGAGATTATCATATTAAGTGATGTTAATCAAAAAGAGAAAGACAGGGACTTCCCTGGTGGTCCAGTGGTTAAGATTCCTTGCTTACACTGCAGGGGACATGGGTTTGATCCATGGTCAAAGAACTAAGTTCCTACATGCGAAATGCGCAACCAAAAAAAGAGAGAAAGACAAATACCATATGATATCCCTTAAATGTGGAATCTAAAATATGATGAAAATGAACTTATCTATGAAACAGAAACAGACCCACAGACAGAGAGAACAGACTTGTGGTCACTAAGGGAGAGTGCAGCTAGAGGAGAGAAGGATTGGGAGTTTGGGATTCGCAGATGCATGTCATTATATATAAAATAAAGAAGGTCCTATGAATAGTCCAGTGAGTTATATTCAACATCCTATAATAAACCATAATGGAAAAAATATGAAGTATATATATATATATGTATATATATGTGTGTGTGTGTGTGTGTGTGTGTGTGTGTATAGATTTATTTATATATGAAATACTTCACTATACACCAGAAACTAACATAACATTGTATATTAACTATACTTCAACAAATTTTTAAAAACTTTAAAAAGTTAAAAATAAAACATTAAATAAAATAATTCATGCATGGGGGAAAATGTCTTGATTGTCCCTTAATTCCCTGAAGGAGATTTATGCTGGAGGTGGGATTTATGGCTGACAGTTCTATTTTTTGACACTCTAAAAATCTGGTGCCATGACCTTCTGGCCCCCATACTTTCTGATGTTAAAAAATCCACTGTAACTTGAATTATATTTTCCACTCTAGGCAAAATATTATTTCTCATCACTTTTAATGTTTTTTTTTCTGTCTTCGTTTTCAGAAGTTTGACTCAGACGTGTCTTGGCATGCATCTCTTTAGGCTTATTTACTACTAGCATGGCATTCTTTTGAGTCCACTGACCTCTATATAAAAATGCAACCCCTCCTGGGAAGGGTCCACATTAAAACTACCATTAATTTAAGACTTTGTGTAAAGAAATGTACCACCCACTGTGAGATTGGGGTGTTACTAGGCAAAGGGCACAGAAAGAGGTGGCAGGAGATAGGAAAAATAAACTCTCCTCCCTGCCCCCCTGCCCCCTGCCATAGGTTTTGCTGTTGGCCCTGAATACCCAGAGGCTTGACCTTTAATGAGGACCCCAGATCTTGTGCTTTTCACTGTTGAACTGACAAGGGTTTTGACGCTGCCCCATAGCGATCTCTCACTGGCTGAGATGTCTATCCCACTTATCCTCCTGAGGACAGCGTTAAATATATCAATGGAAGTGGCCAAGTCCAGACATGCTGGCCTGGGAGACTCTGTTCAGTGGCATTTTGTTAATCCAAACAATTGCATTTCCAAAACCCAGTGCATTATTCCCAGGCTAACATAGCAATCCCTGAGCCGAATTCAGTGTTGAAGTAGGAAAAATGGTCACCAGCTTTAAGATGAGAATCTATCCCTTTACATTTCCTCAAGTTTTCAATCTAAGCACTATCCTAGCAACTTAGACTTGTTGAGACAAGTATTTTGAAAACATCGTCCCAATGGCAGCTTCTTCCTTCAAGAAAAATTAATATGCTGTGTATTTTTTTTTCCAAGTGGGAATTTTAATAAAGTTACCTTTCACTTGGAAAATGTAGACAAATTAATTTTTGATACCCCAAGGCTGGTAAAATTACCACATATGTCAGTGCTATTTGTGATATATGGCCTTGATTAGCACACAGATGCCTAGAGAAGCAGGCAGTGGAGAGCGTGAGGTACAGTGGCACTTGACATCTGCATCATATGCCTTATTTGGGGTGACAGCTAGAATACGACTCCAACAATGGATGCATGCTGAGAGCCCACTATGTGTGTACCAGGTGTGACAGGAATGCAGAATCGGTGAGGCTGTGGCCCTTGCCTATAAGGGGTTTGCAATGTGTCAGGGCCAATGAGACCTGTTTGGTGATGACAGCTGTGATGAAAATGGTAATAACTACCTTTCACTGAGTGCAAGAATAAGCCCAATACTGTGCTTAGTGCTTTCTGGGCTTTAATTCATTTATTCCAAGAACCCTATGAAGTAGGTACTGCTGTGCCCGTTTTATAGCTGTATAAACAGAGGCTCAGAGCCAGTAAACCATAAAAACAAGGCACACAGCCGAGATTCACACCAGGGTGTGCCTGACTCTAAAGCCTCAACATTTGACCACTGTGACCTAAATAATTAAACCACAAGACAGCCCATAAGATATATTTTGAAGAGATCTCCAAAAGTTGACTCAAATATTTCTCAACCTGAAGAAACTCAGGAGAGACAGAAGCCAATTAGAGATCCTAAAACTGAAGAAGGCTTAGGACCAGGAGGCCAGTGCTGTGCTGAGAATCTATGCAAGGTGCAAGGCAAGTCAATTTCCCTAACTTTGTGTTTCTAGTGTTCTCTCCAGTTCATTGTCTCCCAATCTCAAAGGAGACTGGAATTCGCATACTTCAAAATAAAGTTGATGGCTTCCCATAGCTCAGTGGTAAAGAGTGTGCCTTCCAATGCGGGATAAACAGGTTCAATCCCTGATCCAGGAAGATCCCACATGCTGCAGAGCAACTAAGCCTGTGAGCCACAACTATTGAGCCCACGTGCCGCAACTACTGAAGCTCGTGTGCCCTGGAGCCTGTGCTCTTCAGCAGAAGAGGCCACTACAACGAGAAGCCTGCTTACTGCAACTAGAGAAAAGCCTCTATGCAGGAACGAACATCCAGAACAGCCAAAAATAAATAAATAAAATAAAATTATTCCAAAAATTACAGTTGACCTTTGAGCAACAGAGGTTTGAGCTGCACAGGTCCACTTATATGTGAATTTTCTTCAATACACCATGTGCAGTTCATGGACTCTGTGGAGGTGTAACCGCACATGTGAAGGGCCCGCTATGGGACCTGACCATCTCTGAACTTGAGCAAATGCAGGGACTCCTGGAACAATCCCTTGTAGATGCTGAGGGACAACTGCACAGGCTTATATCAGTGCTATGAGAAAAATATTGGGTTGGCCAAAAAGTTCATTACAGAAAAACCCAAACTAACTCTTTGGCCAACCCAATAAATGTCAGGCTGGAATTTGGCAGACACCACCTTCCACCTTTCCTTGGACAATCACTTTTAAGTGACTATGGGCAAGGCACGGTGCTAGGCATATGTAGACAAAGGAGAGATGAGTAAGACATGATCCCTATACTCAGTGAGATTATTCTCTAAAGGCAGGGATCAACAAACTTTCTACAGTGATCCAGATAGTACATAGTTGAGGCTTTGAGAATCTCTGTTGTAACCACTCAACTCCCCTATTGTAGTGTGAAATTAGCCATAGATAATACATAATCAAATAGACAAATACAACTTTATTTGCAGAAGCAGGCAGTGATCTGGATTTGGCCTATGGGCCAGAGTGTGTCGACTCTTGCCCTAACGCATGGAACTTCACCTTGGCTACACAAGGAGACTTTAAAAATGCTGACGTCTGCACCACATCCTCAGAAATTTTCAAATTGGTCTGGCATAGGCCTTGGATCAGGACTCTGTAAAAAAGTTCCCAGATGATTTTAATGTGCTGACAATATTAAGAATGGCTGCTTTAAAAGGAAACAGACTTATTAATAGAACTAGTATAGCTCAGCTGGTAAAGAATCTGCCTGCAATGCAGGAAATGCCAATTCCATTCCTATGTCGGGAAGATCCCCTGGAGAAGGGACAAGCTACCCATTCCAGTATTCTTGGACTTCCCTAGTGGCTCAAGATGCTAAAGAGTCTGCCTGCAATATGGGAGACTTGGGTTCAATCCCTGAGTTTGGAAGATCCCTGGAGAAGGGCATGGCAACCCACTGTAGTATTCTTGCCTGGAGAATTCCATGGACAGAGGAGCCCAGTGGGCTACAGTCCCTGAGGTCACAAAGAATTGGACACAAATGAGTAACTCAGTACAGCACAAAGCATGGGCCAGAATGAATGTGTGAAGAGGTACCATGGGAATGCAGAGAAAATAATTGCTTTCAACTGAGGAAATCAGGTTAGTCTTCCTGGAGGGGGTGGCACATGAGCTAGCAAAGGAGTAAAAAGTGTTATTCTACTACTACTGCTACTACGCTCCCATTACCTATAATCATATGCCAAGTCTTTCTCCAGGAATTTTCTACACATTAAGGCACTGAATTCTCACAACAACCTGTGAGTTAGATATTACTGTCATATAGAAGAGAAATCTGAAACCTAAAGACGTTGAGAAACTTGCTTTTGGTCAAACAGCTTAGTCATATAATACTTTCTCTCTACACACACACACACACACATGCATATATATATTCATACTCTATCTTACACACACATACATATGTGAAAATGAAAATCATGGAACCAATGAACACAGAATACAAAATAGTTATATAGTAATAAGACATGACACTCTAAAACTCTTAAGAGAGAACAACATAGGCAAAACATTTTCAAATATAAGTCATAGCAATATTTTCTTAGATCAGTTTCGTAAGGCAAAAGAGATAAAAGCAAAAATAAATAAATGGGATCTAATCAAACTTAAAAGCTTTGCATAGCAAAGAAAACCATCAACCAAACAAAAAGATAATCTATGGAATGTGACAGAATATTTTTAAAGTATGTGACTGACAAGGGGGTAATATCCAAAATATACAAAAAGCTCATACAACTAGACATAAAAGAAAAAAACCACTCAATTAAAAATGAGGAAATTTAGAAAACCTAAATAGACTTTTCTCCAAGGAAGACATATTAAATGGTCAAAGGCACATGAAAAGTTGCTCAATATCACTAATTATTAGAGAAATGCATATCAGAATTGCAATGAGTTATCACCTCACACCAGTCAGAATGGCCATCATCAAAAAAATCTACAAATAATACATGAAGTCATGTGTGCACCAATGATGATAATATATCATGAACCAAGGAATATATGATATATAAATAGTCCAACTGCATCAGATGTTTAAAAAAAAATGAAAGAAAAAGGCTGAGGGAGAGGGATAGGGAGGGGGACAAACTGTTGGAGAACTGGGAAGATTTAAGCGTCGTTATTTTCCTTAAAATGCTCCCCACTCACCCTTGGTCTCCAACAATTCTTCATCAGCCCTGCCTGTTCTACACAGTCACCTTGAAAATAGGATTATCAGGGAGTTGGTTGGACTTTATGTCTTCGGGAGGTCCTGTGCCTTAAGGAGTTAGCATCAACACTGGGAGGCTGCAGGCCTGGGCCAAGGCAGAGGAGGAGGAGTGGGTCTCTCAGGCTTTCCAAATTGACATGTGTTTCCTCTTTGCCACCAGCATCATCAAGAGGAGCTACAGGGCTTCTCTGGTGGTCCAGTGGGTAAGGAAACCACCTTGCAGTACAAGGGACGCCGGTTCAATCCCTGGCCTGGGAAGATCCCACGTGCTGCAGAGTGGCTGGACTAATGTGTCCAATTACGGAGCTGGAGCTCTGGCGCGCATGTGCCCAGAGCCAGCGCTCTGCGACGACAGACACCACCGGGATGGGAGGCCCGCAGGAGCCAAAGAACAAAGACGGATGAAAAACAGAGAAATGAAAGACCAATAGAAGTGGCCCGCCCTTCCCCCTCCCTCCCCACCCCCCAAAAGATAAATAAATAAAAAATAAATGTTTAAAAAAAAAAAAAAAGAAAAGGAGCTACAGAAGGATGGCAAGCATGGCTCCCTGTGGTGTCCTGGCTCGTCAGTTCCTCTCCTCTTCTTTGTGCTCTGCTTCTGTCCTAAATGATCATAGTTATCTGAGCCCCTTGGAACAACAAGGGAGACACTGAAGTGGATGACAATTTGACCCAGAACCCCTTCCATACCTATTAACTTCCTTCATAGTTCCCTTCTTTCATGCACTATTGTCATGAGAGCAGAGCCAAAAATCTCAGGCCCCCAAAGTGAAAACGGTGGAGGAGCAGTGGTGAGGGACAGTTATTTTCCTCATTTGCACCAGCACCCATGACAGATATCAAGTGAGATAAAGCTGTGACAAACTTGTGATGGGCCTTTAAACTATCTGAGAACACTCCAGAAATGGTCCCAGGTAGGTCTTCATAGCCTTAGAGCAGGCTCACCATCTAATGAGGTATGTACTTCTGTGCCCATTTTATAGCTGAAGAAACAGAGGCTCAGAGCCAGTAAGCGATAGGACCAGGGTTTCCACTAAGGCTTGCCATGGCAGAGCTGGCCTTTCTCCTCCGGCAATATCTGAGCTCTGAGGCACAAGCCCTGCCACTGCTCCCCCACCCCCTGCCCATTGGCTCCTGGATGGTCACCTTCTTATTCCCCAGTTGCTACTTCTCAAAATGTTTCCTTCTAACATCTCTTATTTATGTTTCACTTTTTTTGGGGGGTGGGGGTGGGGGGCGAGTTGGGGAGGGAGAGAGGCAGGTGGGCCACTTCTATTGGTCTTTCATTTTTCTGTTTCATCCATCTTTGTCCTTTGGCCCATGTGGGCCTCCCATCGCAGTGGCCTCTGTTGTCACAGAGCACCGGCTCTGGGCGCGTGCGCTCCAGAGCTCCGGCTCGGTAGTTTGACACATGGGTCCAGCTGCTCCGCGGCACGTGGGATCTTCCCAGGCCAGGGATCGAATCGGTGCCCCCTGCACTGCCAGGTGGTGTCCTTACCCACTGGACCACCAGGGAAGCCTCTTCCCTTTCTTTTTGTGTCACAAACTTCTGCTTTCCTGTTTTTCCTTTCCTTTCTTTCCTTTTCTACTTCTCTTCTCATCCACTGTAGCATTTCCCACTGCTTTCTATTGATACGATGGGTTTCCTATCCCCTGCATTAAAGGGTCTCTTTTCTTTCTTTCCCATTCTGTCTTTGTCTCTCTCTCTCTCATAATTAACATTATTTTCAGTAGCAGAGATCACCATCCTCCATAATTTTTCTCCTCCTCCCAGGCTTCAGTTTCTCTTATTCAGAATGAAAATGGATGGGAGCCCAATCCCTTAGACCAATAACATGATGTGTGAGAATTGGAAGAATCAGTCTAGGAAGTACCTCTGCTGGAATCCTCCACGGGTTACATTTTGGCAACAGGCACACGAAGCACTGTGTGTAGAGGGGTGGGTTGGGGCCATGTGGTGGGTGGAGAGTGCTAGATTGCTACCGCTCCCTCTGTTTGCTTTAACACCAGCCCTGAGATGTTGGATGTGGGGCCCATTCCGAGACCCAATCTGGCCATTGAACAGATGTCTCTGAGATAGAGAGTTAGTGAGCCAAAGAAAAGGGCAAGGTAATTCCCCAAAGGAATCATTGCAAACCGTCTTTATGGAGAGGTCAGGACAGCTCAGCCAGCTTAGCAAAGGAAAGCAGCTGGTGGAGAGGAAATACACACAGGCTCCTTTTGCTGCTTAGCAAGTAAGGGTTAGCCCTGAAAATCGTATGGGTTTTCAAACAAAGTTTCCTGGGCTTGTGGCCATAGCTCTCCCGTTTAAGGAATCCATGGCACACACAGATGCCAAGGGATGACCAGAAGAGCTAGAGGGAAGCAGTCGTGAAAACAGATAATCACTGAAGATGTGAGCAAAGGAATTCACTCATTGTCCTCAGCAATTTTGAGAATATCAGTAGTACCTGACAACAACAACAACAAAAAAAAGGCAGGGTGTGTGTGTGTGTTAAATTCAGGCTTAGACTTTCTGCTACTGCCCAAACTGGCAGCATAGCCTATACATAAATGCTCATCCTTAGGTGTACACTTCTGTAACCTCAGAGAAGCGACCCAAGAGAAAATACATCCATAAAACTGCCTGATCCTTCTTCACTCTGAAAATGGCACTATTTCAGCTTGGGGCCCTCAGAATCTGTCATAACCTCAGGTTTCAAAATTAAACAGAATGTTCATTTTTCATTGGACCAGGAAGATAGCAATGAACTGGGAATGACTACACTTCAAGCAAGTTAATATTCTACAATAATGAGACAATAGCCAACAACTACAAAGAGTCAAAGTCACAGACTACCTACGAATATCTTCAAAATCCAAAACATACACACCATATACCACAAAGAGATATAATTTGGGGACTGTTCCTACAAAACAAGACTCAGAGGATAACTACTGCATCAGAAATAAACTATAATTGACCCTTGAAAAACACAGATTTGAACTGTACTGGTCCCTCCACATATGCAGGGTGTGTGTAGAGGGGTGGGTTGGGGCCATGTGGTGGGTGGAGAGTGCTAGATTGCTACCGCTCCCTCTGTTTGCTTTAACACCAGCCCTGAGATGTTGGATGTGGGGCCCATTCCGAGACCCAATCTGGCCATTGAACAGATGTCTCTGAGATAGAGAGTTAGTGAGCCAAAGAAAAGGGCAAGGTAATTCCCCAAAGGAATCATTGCAAACCGTCTTTATGGAGAGGTCAGGACAGCTCAGCCAGCTTAGCAAAGGAAAGCAGCTGGTGGAGAGGAAATACACACAGGCTCCTTTTGCTGCTTAGCAAGTAAGGGTTAGCCCTGAAAATCGTATGGGTTTTCAAACAAAGTTTCCTGGGCTTGTGGCCATAGCTCTCCCGTTTAAGGAATCCATGGCACACACAGATGCCAAGGGATGACCAGAAGAGCTAGAGGGAAGCAGTCGTGGAAACAGATAATCACTGAAGATGTGAGCAAAGGAATTCACTCATTGTCCTCAGCAATTTTGAGAATATCAGTAGTACCTGACAACAACAACAACAAAAAAAAAAGGCAGGGTGTGTGTGTGTGTGTTAAATTCAGGCTTAGACTTTCTGCTACTGCCCAAACTGGCAGCATAGCCTATACATAAATGCTCATCCTTAGGTGTACACTTCTGTAACCTCAGAGAAGCGACCCAAGAGAAAATACATCCATAAAACTGCCTGATCCTTCTTCACTCTGAAAATGGCACTATTTCAGCTTGGGGCCCTCAGAATCTGTCATAACCTCAGGTTTCAAAATTAAACAGAATGCTCATTTTTCATTGGACCAGGAAGATAGCAATGAACTGGGAATGACTACACTTCAAGCAAGTTAATATTCTACAATAATGAGACAATAGCCAACAACTACAAAGAGTCAAAGTCACAGACTACCTACGAATATCTTCAAAATCCAAAACATACACACCATATACCACAAAGAGATATAATTTGGGGACTGTTCCTACAAAACAAGACTCAGAGGATAACTACTGCATCAGAAATAAACTATAATTGACCCTTGAAAAACACAGATTTGAACTGTACTGGTCCCTCCACATATGCAGGGTTTATTCAATAGATATGTACTACACACACACACATACAGTATCAATTGCACCATTTATTGTGCACTATGAACCAGGTATTCTTTTTAGAAGAGGAAATTGAGGCCCAGAGAAGTCAATTAACTTGTTTCCAGTAGCACTGAATTAGTGGACAAATCAGCTTTCAGTAAGATGCCCGGTTTAGAATCAGTGTTAGGAAGTAGAACAGAATATACGGTGACATGGGGTCCTAGGATACAGGATCAAGGTCTGGGTGAGCAAGTGAGGCACCCAGAGTGCCAGCTTTAAGGAGGCACCACTCTTAGGTGAGGACTCTGTACTTGCACAATGCTGGGAGTGAGCGCTTCCTTAAAGTGTGAGCCCGGGGCACCTCACTTGTTTCTTCATTGCCTTTCATTTACCCATTATGTGAATTAGTCTGTGCAGAACTGGAGCAAAGGCCCTATGTTGGAAATGAATTTTACACCTGAATTTGTGCATTTCGGTTGAGGTTGCTATCATTTTAATCTAGTTGAACATTAAGCATGCAACTTAGAGGATTATTATATTAGTCTTAAAGTTTAATTGCTGTAACAAACAACCTCAACATCTTTGGGATGTAACATCGTAAAAGGTTTATTTCTCATTCACTCCATAATCCAGTAATGTGTTTGGCAGATAGACCTAGCCTCCTCCCATCATCTTCCAGTGGCTTAGTGTCCTCTACTACAAACTCCACATCCAACCAGAAGATGAACAGAGAGGAATGTGAGGAGGACTTCAGGGGAATTTTTATGGGCCAGACCTGGAAGTCATGCACACACCTTCCCTCCCACACATTCCACTGGCCAGAATGCAGTCACATGGCCCCACCTAACTACAATTCAGTCTTACAGGATACCAAATGAAAGAATACAGATGCCATTTGGTGATGACAAATTAGCATGCCTCTGTAACAGAGATGTAACACAGGAGCCTGCACGCATGTAGACATAGGTATACTGTAAGCAACAAGCTTGCAATGACAGAGTAAGCAAGTGGAAGCCATGCATAGTGTTAATCATTGACAGAGTTAAGATTTTTAACTCAGTTCCACCTGATTCTAACTACTACTACTAGTGCTGCTGCTACTATTACTACTACTACTACTACTACCACCACTACCAATAATAATAACAACCTACTATTTGCTGATCACTTACCACATCCCAGGCATTATTCTAAAGAACTTACATATGCATTAAGTCATTTGTCCTCACAAAACCCCAATGAGATAGATGCTACTGTTAACCTGTTTATAAGTAAAGAAACCAAGACTCAGATGGCTTAAGTAAAAACTTGTTCAAGGTCACACAGCTGGTGAGTGATGAAGTTGGGACAAAAATTCATGGTCTTACCCAATATTTTGAGCAAGATACTAGTCTATGTGCATCTGAGGACATATGAGAGATAAGAAAATTAGTTTTGGCCATGAAAGCAATTGATTGGTTTCCAGTTTGAGAAGTTCAGTATCCACATATGATACTTCTAAATAAAAATAAGATACACCATATTTAGGGATAAGAATGCATGGGATGTTGGGCTTCCCTGGTGGCACAGTGGGTAAGGACACTGCCTTGCAGTGCAAGGGGTGCCGGTTCAATCCCTGGCCTGGGAAGATCCCATGTGCCACAGAGCGGCTGGACCGATGTGTCCAATTACCGAGCCGGAGCTCTGGGACGCATGCACCTAGAGCCGGTGCTCTGCAGCAAGAGAGGCCACTATGATGGGAGGCCCATGCAGGCCAAAGAACAAAGATAAATGAATGAAAGATCAATAGAAGTGGCAAAAAAAGAGAATGTATTGGATGTTATCTTATTACTATGGGAGGAGGATTCCTGAAACTAGTAAGACAAGAATAGCATTTAGAAGGTAGTATGCGCCTGCCAGTGCAGTATCCATGGGATCACAGGTTCGATCCCTGAGTTGGGAAGATCCCCTGGAGAAGAAAAGTGGTTACCCACTCCAGTATTCTTGCCTGGAGAATTCCATGGACAGAGGAGCCTGGTGAACTAGAATCCATAGAATCAGAGAAATAGTCAGACTTGACTTAGCCCCACTAGTATTGCTCTAAACTGGGGCTTCTGATCAGGTATACTGTAAGCAACAAGCTTGCAATGACAGAGTAAGCAAGTGGAAGCCATGCATAGTGTTAATCATTGACAGAGTTAAGATTTTTAACTCAGTTCCACCTGATTCTAACTACTACTACTAGTGCTGCTGCTACTATTACTACTACTACTACTACTACCACCACTACCAATAATAATAACAACCTACTATTTGCTGATCACTTACCACATCCCAGGCATTATTCTAAAGAACTTACATATGCATTAAGTCATTTGTCCTCACAAAACCCCAATGAGATAGATGCTACTGTTAACCTGTTTATAAGTAAAGAAACCAAGACTCAGATGGCTTAAGTAAAAACTTGTTCAAGGTCACACAGCTGGTGAGTGATGAAGTTGGGACAAAAATTCATGGTCTTACCCAATATTTTGAGCAAGATACTAGTCTATGTGCATCTGAGGACATATGAGAGATAAGAAAATTAGTTTTGGCCATGAAAGCAATTGATTGGTTTCCAGTTTGAGAAGTTCAGTATCCACATATGATACTTCTAAATAAAAATAAGATACACCATATTTAGGGATAAGAATGCATGGGATGTTGGGCTTCCCTGGTGGCACAGTGGGTAAGGACACTGCCTTGCAGTGCAAGGGGTGCCGGTTCAATCCCTGGCCTGGGAAGATCCCATGTGCCACAGAGCGGCTGGACCGATGTGTCCAATTACCGAGCCGGAGCTCTGGGACGCATGCACCTAGAGCCGGTGCTCTGCAGCAAGAGAGGCCACTATGATGGGAGGCCCATGCAGGCCAAAGAACAAAGATAAATGAATGAAAGATCAATAGAAGTGGCAAAAAAAGAGAATGTATTGGATGTTATCTTATTACTATGGGAGGAGGATTCCTGAAACTAGTAAGACAAGAATAGCATTTAGAAGGTAGTATGCGCCTGCCAGTGCAGTATCCATGGGATCACAGGTTCGATCCCTGAGTTGGGAAGATCCCCTGGAGAAGAAAAGTGGTTACCCACTCCAGTATTCTTGCCTGGAGAATTCCATGGACAGAGGAGCCTGGTGAACTAGAATCCATAGAATCAGAGAAATAGTCAGACTTGACTTAGCAACTAAACAACAAGATATTGATTATCATAGTTTTAGTATTGCTCTAAAACTGGGGCTTCCCTGATAGCTCAGCTGGTAAAGAATCTGTCTGCAATTCAGGAAGCCCAGGTTCCATTCCCAGGTCAGGGAGATCCCCTGGAGAAGGGAATGACTACCCACTCCCATTCTTGTCTGGAGAAATCCATGGCTCATCACTGGGGTCACAAAGAGTCAGACATGACTGAGTGACTTTCACAGTATTGCTCTAAATTGGCTTATAGAATTAACTTTTTAAAGCCCTGTGCTGGAGTATCCCCTTAGGGACACAGTAACAACTATCTGGGTAGTGAAATGATGAACAAAATTATACAGCTTCCTGGCAAGGCAGTCAGGAAAAAAATATCCCCTAATAAAATGTCATAACTTATCATGTATATACCAAAAAGAATCCGGGGGAAAAAAAGGTGTTCATACAAAAATGCTCACAGCAACACTATTTAAAAATAGCCAAAATACCAAAGACAAACAAAAAATAGCCAAAAGGTGGAAACAACCCAAATATCCAACTGATAAGTGAATAAACAAATTGTAACATAACCATAAAATGGAATATTAATCAGCCATCAAAAGGACGGAAATTCTGACACATCTACAATATGACTGAAACTTAAAAACATTATGCTGAGAAGATGGTTTATTTCGAGGCACTAGTCTGCCATTTTCTCAGTCAACTGCTTTCCAAATAAAGCCGTTTTCCTTACCTGAACACTTGAATTCACTAGCCTGTTGTGCAGTGAGCAGAGCAAGCTTGAACTCAGTAACAATTTGGCTTAGCCAGTCAGGAGCCTTGCTGCTCGTGGCTAGTCGGTTCCAATCAGGGAATATTGTAGTCACACCCTAACAGCTGCTGGGACCATTTGTCCTGAGGTTCTTTAAGATTCCCTGAAGCGGCACTAGCTGCCCACAGCATTTAGCAGTTGAGACAAGTAACCGACAAACTTCTAGTCAATGGACTCAATTTTGTTTGTAGGGTAAGTTACTCTATCTGAGAATTGGTTCATCTGGATGCATCAATGCTTGGAATCTGTACTGTTTTTGTTGGAATTTGTCTGTGTCTTGTGTTTGGTGCTCTAAAGTTTATAAAAATGGAAAATATTTCATCTGTCCCAAAGGAAAGATTTTTGGGGTGCACATTAGCTATGTTAAGATTAGAAGAGCAATGGCCCTTGGAATGGCTCACAGTTAAATTATCTGGCAGTCAGAAGTACTTTACAGAGGCAACAAACACTCTCTTAAAAGAACATGCCTGGCAGGGCTCCCTTGGACTTGAGGCAACCAGTTCTAATTTACCCTACAAGAGCCCTGGATAATTTTGACAGTGGGGAACAAGTTAACTGGCTCTCTAATAGATACTACTCTTCTTTGTAAATAAAAAGCCCAAATAATCTTCCTCAGAACAGCTTGACCTCAGGGGCCCACTAGGCCTTTTTGGACCTTGCCCAATCTGGGGGGCATCGGACCTCACCTTGGAGGCTTCAGCCCTCATCTGAGGGGCTTGGGCTACCATCTGGGGAGCTTTGGCTCCCATCTGGTGGACTTTGGCCCTCATCTAGGGGGCTTTGGCTCTCATCTAGGAGGGCTTCAGCTCCAATTTGAGGTGTTCTCCCTGTGAAGGGGAACTCCATTTATAAGGTGCTGTGGAGAAAGGTCACTGGTCTACTGGAACTGGGAAATCATGTTAATGTGACTTTCTGGCAGGCTAGGTTTTGGTTTATTAACTGCTGCCTCTAAGGCTTTCTCATTTCTTTCTATTTGAATACTCTGCGAACAGGTGAATGGCTGTGGAAGCAATTGAGCAACTCTGGCCAGGGTTACTCTCTGGTGTATTCCAAAGGCTTACAGTCCATTGTGCCCCGATAGCTACCACCTAAGTGGGTGAAGTTTCTCTCTTCTTCTTCCTCCCTTAAAATGGGGACCAGGCTGGTGGGATTACAGGATGGATTCCTCAGTCTGTCTTCCTGATCTTTCCTGCCTCTTTCGTGTGGGAGCTTTGGTGTTGCCCCTGGGCTTTTCAGAGAGGCTTTCTCCCTTAGGCTTGAGGACTAATGGTGAAGCTTTCCAGTTTGGGTGGATAGATGTGTCATTCCTTGTTGGGGCTCAGTTCAGTCACTCAATTGCTTGCAACTCTGTGATCCCATGGACTACAGTGCTCCAGGCTTCCCTGTCCTTTCACCACTCCCCAAACTTTCCCTGTTTATCTTCTGAAGCTTGTAAATACCAAACAAAGGGGAAACAAAGGCATCCTAGGAAGAACATGCCAGTATCTTTGAAATGCAAATATCCTCTCTGGTCTCCTCAGAAATCTTTATCTTTGCTGTCTTTTTAATACAGAGTTTAGAAAGGGCAAAATAATTTAGAAGTTTGCTTGTCCGAGGTAATTAAAAGTTGCTTTTTCTACAAATACTAATATTTAGCCTGCTAGCCAAGTGAGCCTGACTTATTCCCTCTGAGAACCCCAATTTTAATCCAACCTCTTTTGTAAACGGATGGGTTTTTACAGTGCTGTAACTGAATCAAAACTAAAATTTTGAAGTGAGAACTGAGGCCTCACTATTTGTGTGTTTTTATATATATTTGAGTAACATTGCTGTGGTTAATTTGTAAAAAGAGCTCTATTTAATTGGCTTAAATAAAAGTAATAAGTGCTTATAAATAAAAATTACTTCTAAATACAAGAGAAATCAAGTTAAATGTGTTTCAGATTCATGTGAACTGGAAAATATCTAGTATTAAGGTTTAAATTTGTTGATCTAATAATATAGACATGTCTTGAGTCATCAACATATTAACTATTAAATATAATACTTCCATTGTGCCTAGGTTTGACATAAATGAGAAATTACATCTGCTATAAATTTTCAGCAAGAAATGTACCTCATTGCACAGATATACTGCAGAGAAACTAAGATGTGTTTTCAGTAAAGGAAAGGTGCAAAGGAAAAAAAGGATTAGAAAAAGTTATGCATGATCATGGCTTCCTAAGACTTGAATTTTGCTTTTTCTGTCTGTTCAGAGGAAAGTTCTTTTGGAATGCATTTTTGATAAACGGGTCGTATAAGTTTAAGTGATTTATATTTGCTTTTGAGATCTCTGGTTACTTGAAATAAGTATTATCCAAGTGTCTATCAATTCATCAGACATTTAACCGTGACTTTTAAGCCTTTTGTCATTTAAAGATGCTTTTGTACTGTGATGCTATTAGAAAAAGGGCTTCACTATCAAGAAAATTCACAGGAAGGCTATGGAAGCAGTTACCACAGTTTCACATCAAAATGATGACTATGTGAGCCAAGATAGTGGATTAGTCGACTTCCACTAGACCTTGAGCTTCAGGATATGCTCTTTGTAACACATCAGCAAGCTAAGTGATAATAAGCCAATTCAATGCAAAAAAACTTTTCCAGATATTCTACAACTTAAAAATTAAAATTGTGCTGAAATAAGTGATAGAAGGTTTATAAAAAATGGATCCTCAAAAGGGTTTTATGCATCAGCTATGATTTACTAAGCCTAAAATAAGTTTCAACTAGATTACAACTAATTGTAATAATCATTGTTCAAATTTGTTGTTTTCAAATAGTGTCTTGTGTCTCCCTATCTGCCTCTGCAGAGATTGATCCCTGTGCTGGTGGGAGCTGCTGACCTTCAACACACTCTGAGGCAGACACTCTGTGCTCCAAGGAATCTGGTAGGACAGGTCTTTTAGATAGGTGGATGCTTTTAGGAACAGATTTTATGATCTCAATCCTTGCATCTCCTCATAGTTAGAAAAGCACTAAATCTCTGCATGGTGACATCAGATCCTTGTGACTAACTGAAAACCCTTTGTAAAATGACTGCTATTGTTATGGAACCCCCCCCCCCTTCCTCAAAATGTTATATATTGATTTTCCTCCTGCTGCCTCTTTGGAGCAGTCTCTCAAAGCTATCTGGGGTGCTGCCTTCCGGGCTGCACTCCTAATTATTCCCCAAATAAAACTTAACCCGCAACTCTCAAGTTGTTTATCTTTCTTTAGTCAACATCTGCATTACTTATATCCTGTTTAACTTATAAGATTGTTGCCTCTTGCCGTAACCAATGTGTAATTAGGCCTCCAAGAAAACTTCTGTGGCCAAACATTTTGAGGAAATCACACGTGTAACATAAAATAATTGCTTTTTTCTGTTCAGAGGAAAGTTCTTTTGGAATGCATTTTTGATAAACGGGTCGTATAAGTTTAAGTGATTTATATTTGCTTTTGAGATCTCTGGTTACTTGAAATAAGTATTATCCAAGTGTCTATCAATTCATCAGACATTTAACCGTGACTTTTAAGCCTTTTGTCATTTAAAGATGCTTTTGTACTGTGATGCTATTAGAAAAAGGGCTTCACTATCAAGAAAATTCACAGGAAGGCTATGGAAGCAGTTACCACAGTTTCACATCAAAATGATGACTATGTGAGCCAAGATAGTGGATTAGTCGACTTCCACTAGACCTTGAGCTTCAGGATATGCTCTTTGTAACACATCAGCAAGCTAAGTGATAATAAGCCAATTCAATGCAAAAAAACTTTTCCAGATATTCTACAACTTAAAAATTAAAATTGTGCTGAAATAAGTGATAGAAGGTTTATAAAAAATGGATCCTCAAAAGGGTTTTATGCATCAGCTATGATTTACTAAGCCTAAAATAAGTTTCAACTAGATTACAACTAATTGTAATAATCATTGTTCAAATTTGTTGTTTTCAAATAGTGTCTTGTGTCTCCCTATCTGCCTCTGCAGAGATTGATCCCTGTGCTGGTGGGAGCTGCTGACCTTCAACACACTCTGAGGCAGACACTCTGTGCTCCAAGGAATCTGGTAGGACAGGTCTTTTAGATAGGTGGATGCTTTTAGGAACAGATTTTATGATCTCAATCCTTGCATCTCCTCATAGTTAGAAAAGCACTAAATCTCTGCATGGTGACATCAGATCCTTGTGACTAACTGAAAACCCTTTGTAAAATGACTGCTATTGTTATGGAACCCCCCCCCCCTTCCTCAAAATGTTATATATTGATTTTCCTCCTGCTGCCTCTTTGGAGCAGTCTCTCAAAGCTATCTGGGGTGCTGCCTTCCGGGCTGCACTCCTAATTATTCCCCAAATAAAACTTAACCCGCAACTCTCAAGTTGTTTATCTTTCTTTAGTCAACATCTGCATTACTTATATCCTGTTTAACTTATAAGATTGTTGCCTCTTGCCGTAACCAATGTGTAATTAGGCCTCCAAGAAAACTTCTGTGGCCAAACATTTTGAGGAAATCACACGTGTAACATAAAATAATTGCAGTGGAGTGATTCTAGGTATGGGTAGAAGCACCAATGGAATATGTTTCCTGAATTGTAGCTAGAATCCAGGGAATTTTACTTATTGATGGGGCCTGGTCCAAAACTTATCCCCTGGAGTAGCTTATCAAGAATGTTTGCCTGAACTGGGATGAGCCTCCCAGCACCACAGGACCAAAGCTGATCATGAAATGTCTCCCAGATAATGGTCATTAAGGACCAAGAAGGGAAGACCTGAGAAATGGAATCAGTGATTGCAGCCCTTTGGCATGAACCAGTGAGCCCCAAGGAAGAGGAAATACCTGCCACCCTGGCAGTCATCGAATTGTGGCACTCCCTATAATGAACCCTGAGGAAACTCAGAATGCAGAATTATAAGCCCCAGATAGCTGAGGTAAATAACAAAGAAATAGTTTTAATGAGCCCTGATTCTTTCATCTTTCCATACATAGAAAAGTGCTAAATTTCTTAACCTGAGATGGTGTCTTCTGGATTTAAAGATTTATAAGTCTGCAAGTGTAAAATGGACACTTTCCAAAAGAGGAACAACAAGAAGACACACTTCAACCTTTGAAACATTTATAATGATGGCAAACATCCCCAGAAAGATCCATCTGACGAAAAAGAATGGTCTCCACCCCATTTTCCACAAGATTGTGGAATGGACTTTGAAAGTGGGGAATTGTTGCAGAGAGAAAACCAATTCTGACCCCATGTTGAAAACTGATTCTTTGACTTGCCTTCTGTTGCTTTTATTATTATAATCATACTTAATTGCTTGCCTTAAGGACCCTGCCCCTCTGTCTGATTGTAAAGTAAAATGCCTTTATTCAGAACCCTGTCCACCTGTAGATGGCAGGAAGGGAGAAACTCCCCCGCCTAAGGCTTGCTCTTCTAGGAGACGTTTGCAAGATTAATGGCCTTTTTACTTTTCTTCCTCACCTCCCCTCATCTCTGATCTATAAAATAACCTGGCATCATCCAAACCCCAATAAGATGGCTTTGTTTCGAGGTACTAGCCTGACATCTTCTCGGTCAGCTGCTTTTGAAATAGTCATTTTCCTTACCTCAAAAAAAAAAAAAAATAAAAAGCAAACAAAAAAAACCCCTTTATGCTGAGTAAAAGAAACTAGACCCCAAAGGCCACATATTATATGATTCTGTTTATACAAAATATCCTGAATAGGTAAATCCACAGAAACAGAAAGCCAATTAGTGGTTGCCAGAAGTTAGAAGGAGGGAGGAATGGAGACTGATTGCTTAATAGATGTGGGGCTTTCTGAACTTTTCAGTGCTGAAATGTTCTGAAAGTGGAAAGTGGTGATAATTGCACAACATTGTGAATACACTAAATGTCACTAGTATTAAATTATATATGTATTTCACTACCATGAAAAAGTCATATCTCACTTATACAAGGAGGGCATTCAATAAATTTTAAAATAGAATCTAAATGAACCTTGAGGATATTAGGCTAAGTGACATGAACCAGTCAGAAAAAGACAAAAACTGTATGATGCCATTTATAAGAAGTATCTTAACTAGTGAGACACATAGAGACACAAAGCAGACTGGTGACTACCACAGGCTAGGGGGAGGGGCAGTATGGAATTGGTGCATACAGATTTCTGATTTTGCAAGATAAAAAAGTTTCAGAGATCTGATGCACAGCAGTGTGAATATACTTAACAGTACGTAACTGTATACTTAACATGTTTAACATGGTAAATTTTATGTTATGTGCTTTCACCAGATTTGAGCATGTAAATATATGGGATCTGAGGGATGGAATCCTAGGCATTCTGGCACTACTAGAGATTCTTTTTTTTTTTAATGTATTTATTGAAAACAAAAACAAAAATAAAACCAAAACCTTGTGATCTAGTCTTTTAGAAGAAAAGTCAGTAGACTCATCCCATGTTACTAATGTTACCAAGGACCAGGACGTACCCAAAATTTTCTAGATCTATGTTTATATTTTCCTATAGTTACTGGGGAGCCATGGATGAATTTATGTGTTAACATCCTAGTGGAACCTTGATGGCAGGAAGGCCTCTTTATTTCTCTTCCAGTGTTCTGTTTGTCAGCTGATATACTGCACTGATATTCTTCCACCAGGAGAAATGATGAGCAAAAATTGATAACAATAGAGACAGGTGGAATCATAAATGATTGTACATGTCCCTTACAAGACAACTCATCAGAGCACTGCTAGTCTGCCTGCCTGCCGTGCTAGTTTCTTGAGTTCTGTCCCATATTGTAAAGGATGAAGGATTGGTACACTGCCCAAGATGGAGAGCATGGGGAAGCACGTGGGCTTTGGAGTCAAGCGTCTCTGAGCTCAGCCACTTATAATCTGTGAGAACTTGGAGTTGTCACTTCATCTCCACAGGCCTTACATATCCCATCTGTTAGGGACTGTACTTTGTGAAGTTGTTCTGAGAATGACAGGAGATAATACATGTAAAGGACTTAGCCAGATTCTGGCACATGAAAGAGTACACAACACATGGTAGTTATTTTCAGTACAAGAAGCTGGCCTTAACCTGTAAGAACTCAGAGGCAATGATACAATTTATCAGTCCAGAGAGCCACATTGATTTCCTTCTACACTAAAACATCCAATATTCATAGTTACCTCTCAGCCTGAGTAGGAGGACTTTCTTTCTAACTTTCTATCTGCCCTCTTACATAAACATAAATTCTTATTTATCCAGTCAATTCAGAGCTATATGTGTTCTCCACTGGATAGTCCCAGAGCCAGGCTTTCCATTTCTTCTTTCAAGCCTTCTCGTAACATTCCCAATATCAAACTTTTCTCTCATCTATTTATGAGGCATGTTCACTCCATCCTTTCCTATTTTCCAAATAGTTAGAAGTTAATGCTTAATCTTCTTGGGTACTTTCCAAACAGATAGATCCCCTTCACAGTTACTCTCCCAAAGTTTTCAATTTATGCAAAATGTTCCTTCTTTCCTGAAGAACACTTAGGCTTGAATCTGTGTGCCAGTCACATTTTTTAACCATACCAGCAGTGATGCTACCCATACACAATGTTACCCTTTGTCTAGATGGTAGGCATCTCAAGGGCAGTGATCATGATTGATAATTCATCTTTTCAAGAGATGAAACAGACCATGCTCTTTGCAGAGAACTATCTGTGGAAGAACAGCCCCAAGAGTCAGGTAGGAAGTATGCAGATAGTATCAGTTTAGGCGTGGATCAGACATGAAGGACTAGCTATTACTCGATAGTCAAAATCTTAAATGCTTATGCCTTTCTCCACCATTTCTTAGCAGATAAAATGCAATTCTACTCCTGAGGAGGAGGGAAATCCTCCTCTCAAATTTAACTCAGATGTAGTAAGGTAATAATCTTTATCAGTGATCAAACCAGAAGAAGGAATTTCTCTATACTTACTAAGTGGTTATTGGCCCTTTGTCTTTCAATTCCTCCTCTGTACAATGAAGATGATAATAATTGTACCTACTTCACAAGATTTTATTGTAAGGCTTAAATGACATGTAAATCAATTAGTACAGGGCTTGACACGTATTACCTACGCAACATATTTGCTGCTAATGCTAATATTAAAATGATTTGTTTTGAAGAAGGTCTGCACTAGTCTTTCATACTGAATATTACCAACCAATCAATCATTTCAACCACACTACCTTTCTACCATGCAGAATGAGTATATGCACCTTGGCCTGGTATTTTAGAGTGTGTAAGACAAACCACCTCCCAGTGTCCCTTCTGAGAAATTAAGGCCAAAGGGTGTTATTAAACTCATTTCTGATGGCATAATTGAAAAAGTTGGTTCACTAACTCATAGAGAGGTGGGCTGCTAGCTGGGGTATATACTGTCATCTTTCCAGTCTCTGAGTAAAATACTAAGACTCTGGTCTGGGCAGTAGACAGAGGGAAAGATCAAGACGGCAGAGTAGAAGGACGTATACTCATCTGCTCCTGCGAAAACGCCAGAATTGCAACTAGCTGCTGAAAAACCATCGACAAGAGGAGGCTGGATCCGACCCCAGAAAAGATACCCCACATCCAAGAGCAAAGGAGAAGCCGCCAAAATGTTCCTTCTTTCCTGAAGAACACTTAGGCTTGAATCTGTGTGCCAGTCACATTTTTTAACCATACCAGCAGTGATGCTACCCATACACAATGTTACCCTTTGTCTAGATGGTAGGCATCTCAAGGGCAGTGATCATGATTGATAATTCATCTTTTCAAGAGATGAAACAGACCATGCTCTTTGCAGAGAACTATCTGTGGAAGAACAGCCCCAAGAGTCAGGTAGGAAGTATGCAGATAGTATCAGTTTAGGCGTGGATCAGACATGAAGGACTAGCTATTACTCGATAGTCAAAATCTTAAATGCTTATGCCTTTCTCCACCATTTCTTAGCAGATAAAATGCAATTCTACTCCTGAGGAGGAGGGAAATCCTCCTCTCAAATTTAACTCAGATGTAGTAAGGTAATAATCTTTATCAGTGATCAAACCAGAAGAAGGAATTTCTCTATACTTACTAAGTGGTTATTGGCCCTTTGTCTTTCAATTCCTCCTCTGTACAATGAAGATGATAATAATTGTACCTACTTCACAAGATTTTATTGTAAGGCTTAAATGACATGTAAATCAATTAGTACAGGGCTTGACACGTATTACCTACGCAACATATTTGCTGCTAATGCTAATATTAAAATGATTTGTTTTGAAGAAGGTCTGCACTAGTCTTTCATACTGAATATTACCAACCAATCAATCATTTCAACCACACTACCTTTCTACCATGCAGAATGAGTATATGCACCTTGGCCTGGTATTTTAGAGTGTGTAAGACAAACCACCTCCCAGTGTCCCTTCTGAGAAATTAAGGCCAAAGGGTGTTATTAAACTCATTTCTGATGGCATAATTGAAAAAGTTGGTTCACTAACTCATAGAGAGGTGGGCTGCTAGCTGGGGTATATACTGTCATCTTTCCAGTCTCTGAGTAAAATACTAAGACTCTGGTCTGGGCAGTAGACAGAGGGAAAGATCAAGACGGCAGAGTAGAAGGACGTATACTCATCTGCTCCTGCGAAAACGCCAGAATTGCAACTAGCTGCTGAAAAACCATCGACAAGAGGAGGCTGGATCCGACCCCAGAAAAGATACCCCACATCCAAGAGCAAAGGAGAAGCCGCAGCAAGACAGTAGGATGGGGCACAATCGTGCTTTTAAAAATCAAGGTGACCAAACACGCAAAACCTCTTACACACCAAGACCGGAGAAAGCAGCAGTGACCCCCACAAGAGACTGAGCCAGCCCTGCTTTTGAGGGTCCATGTACCTCCTTGGGTTAGAAGTGCCCCGGTGCAGTCCTCAGAAAGACGGTGTTGCGCATAATTCCTCTTGAAGGAGGCTGTCATTAACCAGATCATAGAGTCGCCGAGCAGGACTGGGGAAATAGACTCTTTGCGCACCGGGATCCAGAAGTAAAGAACAGTGATCCCACAGGAGACTGAGCCAGACTCACCTCTGATTGTTCTGAAGTCTCTGGCAGTGGCAGAGGTCGACGGTGGCCTGCAGCGGAGTCAGGGACACTGCAGCAATGCTCCTAGAGTATGTGGGACTAGGTCCTTTTGGAGAGAGTCGCCATTACCCCTATCATAGTTTGGTCTCAGGTCAAACTGCAGGGAGGCAAACTACAGGGAGGGAACTTAGTTCCACCCAGCAACAAAGGTAACTCAAGAGCCTGACCTACCCTAGCCAGGGCAGGCCTTTTAGTGCTTCCTAGTCAGGGCTGGAGGAACCACAGAAAAACAGTAAAGGAGGCCTTCTGATCTGACTGCTGCCAGAGGCAAGAAAAAGACTAATAGGGGTAGAAGGGAAAGAGAGATAAAGAAAAGAATGATGCAGCGTGTGTGCCAGTGCTGGTTTGAAGATGGAATGGGACACATAAGGAAAAATGTGAGCAGCCTCTAGAAGCTGGGAACATGGTGATTCTAGTCCTACAACAGTAAAGAACTAAATCCTGACGTGACCTGAATCAACTTGAAGTGGATTCTTCCCCCGGAGAACTCCAGATAAAAGCCAATTCTGGGGCCACCTTGATTTTGGCATTGTATGATCATAAATAAAGAACTTGGCCAGTCCTGCCAGAATATGTGATCTACAGAAATGTGAGACAATAAGGTGGTGCTTTAAATGGCTAAACTTGTGGCAATTTATTGTGCAACAATAGAAAATGATAAAATATAGCAAAACAATACAAAACAAAAGACTAATAGGGCCATAATTCCTGCAAGTCAGCAAGGGAAAGATTGAGCAAGAGGCCCCAAAACAAAAACATTTACTATTTTTATATTTTGACCTGCGCTGGAGTTGCCTCTGGATGTTTTCTTTCTTTCTTTCTTTTTCCCTCCTTCTCCTTTTTTTCCTTTGCACTCTGCTGTTTGAGCTACCAATCAAATATATTCAAGTTTACAAAAACATGTTTTTTAAACCACAGATTTTATTTTGGTTATACACTCTGATTCTACATTGGCATTTTGTGGTTCTGTGGGGGTTTTGTGTTTTTCTTTTTATTATTTTGTCTTGGTTTTCTTTATTTTTCTCTATGTTTTAATTTTAAAATATTTTATATGTATTATTATTTTTTCTACAACTATTCATATGCTTTTTCTACTGTTCTTTTCCTGTTGCACTAAACTTCATACATACAAATCTTTATCTTCCTATATTTAACTTTGCATTACTTTTCTATATTTCTTTTCTATCCTTCCTTTCTCTTCCTTCTTTTCCTCATCATATTCCTTAGTCTGTTTTGTTTTGATTGCCTTATCCCCAGTTGGGACCTTACTCTAGCTTTGTTCTGCAGTTTGTGCTTTAGTTTGGTTCTTAACTGGTAGATAATATCATTATTGGTTTCCTCTATTTACCATGTTAACCTATTGTACTATAATTTTCTTTTAATGGACTGTTTGGGTCATATTATGGCTGTATGTTTGTGTGTATATCCCAGTATTTGCATGATATTTTAATTGCCATTTGTCAAGGGTACACCTTCTGTTTTTCATTTGTGTATATATGTTTTAATACCATTTAATGCCATAACAAACCAACTGTGGAATCTCCATTCCCTGGTCAGGCATCAAGTCCAGGGACTTGGAGAGAGCACTGACTCTAAGACCTTACACTACCAGAGAATGCCTAACACTTGAGAGCATTAAACAGCAAAAACTCTCACAAAGGCAAGTACTTGTATGCAAGTCCTGGCATCACCTAACTACCAGCAGCACCCTGAATAAGATACCTCATCCAAACAACAAACAAGACAAAAATACAAAACCAATCATCCAATGACCTAACTCAAAGCCTGGACAGTGGACAAATTAATCCAAGCAAGGTTAGGCTCCCTTAACTAGCTCCCTTGAGCAAGAGGCCCCAAAACAAAAACATTTACTATTTTTATATTTTGACCTGCGCTGGAGTTGCCTCTGGATGTTTTCTTTCTTTCTTTCTTTTTCCCTCCTTCTCCTTTTTTTCCTTTGCACTCTGCTGTTTGAGCTACCAATCAAATATATTCAAGTTTACAAAAACATGTTTTTTAAACCACAGATTTTATTTTGGTTATACACTCTGATTCTACATTGGCATTTTGTGGTTCTGTGGGGGTTTTGTGTTTTTCTTTTTATTATTTTGTCTTGGTTTTCTTTATTTTTCTCTATGTTTTAATTTTAAAATATTTTATATGTATTATTATTTTTTCTACAACTATTCATATGCTTTTTCTACTGTTCTTTTCCTGTTGCACTAAACTTCATACATACAAATCTTTATCTTCCTATATTTAACTTTGCATTACTTTTCTATATTTCTTTTCTATCCTTCCTTTCTCTTCCTTCTTTTCCTCATCATATTCCTTAGTCTGTTTTGTTTTGATTGCCTTATCCCCAGTTGGGACCTTACTCTAGCTTTGTTCTGCAGTTTGTGCTTTAGTTTGGTTCTTAACTGGTAGATAATATCATTATTGGTTTCCTCTATTTACCATGTTAACCTATTGTACTATAATTTTCTTTTAATGGACTGTTTGGGTCATATTATGGCTGTATGTTTGTGTGTATATCCCAGTATTTGCATGATATTTTAATTGCCATTTGTCAAGGGTACACCTTCTGTTTTTCATTTGTGTATATATGTTTTAATACCATTTAATGCCATAACAAACCAACTGTGGAATCTCCATTCCCTGGTCAGGCATCAAGTCCAGGGACTTCGGAGAGAGCACTGACTCTAAGACCTTACACTACCAGAGAATGCCTAACACTTGAGAGCATTAAACAGCAAAAACTCTCACAAAGGCAAGTACTTGTATGCAAGTCCTGGCATCACCTAACTACCAGCAGCACCCTGAATAAGATACCTCATCCAAACAACAAACAAGACAAAAATACAAAACCAATCATCCAATGACCTAACTCAAAGCCTGGACAGTGGACAAATTAATCCAAGCAAGGTTAGGCTCCCTTAACTAGGCTCCCTTAAGAACTCTCTAGATTTTTGTGTGTGTGTGAAAAAGCCAACCATAAAAAGACTCTGTTGCCCTAAGGTTGAGATTTCAATAATCAAATTTAACATATCAGCTTAATGAGGCATGGTTCTGGTCCTTGAGAACTTTTCTTATAGATGGAAAGCATTCTGCTGTCACATTGGTTATCTGTTTATTATTTTGTATACAACAGGGGTTTTAATTGCATACATAGGCAATAGCAAAAAATCCACAATTAAAATTCGTAAGTCAACCTCCCTTATGCAAACACAACTACTAATTTTGAAACAGTGTGATGTAATAGAGGAAAAAGGGCTGTGGGGTCAGATAAACCTGGATTCATGTCCAAGTTTGCCATTCATGGGCTGTGTGAATTTGGCATTTTTTTTCCTTAACCTCTCTTGGCTTCTGTTTCCTCATCCACACAATGAAAGTGATATCTACCTCATGGGGTGGTGGTGAAATTTATGGGTGATAGTATGTGTAAAGATGCTTAACACACACAACAGAGTTTACATATGAGCATTTAATACCTCATTGATTGGCAATGCATCATTCATTAATTCAATAAATAGTTGTTGAGTATCTCAGCATGTATCCCCAATCATATATCTAGTAATTTTTCTACAAGGCCCCATTCAAATGCTATGTATTTTTGTTATTGTTGATTTGCTTATTCTCTCACATGCCACCATGTTTTAATTCTTGTCACCTTACATCTGTTTTAATATCAGGTTGCTTTTCACTACTGTTTTTCCCACCCTGCCACTGCATTATCAATTATTTGTTCTTATAAATTAATAAGTAAATGACAAGGATATTTAATATTTAAATGAGCTTCCCCTGGTGGCTTAGATAGTAAAGAATCTGCCTGCAATGTGAGAGTCCTGGGTTTGATCCCTGAATTGGGAAGATCCCTGGAGAAAGGAATGGCTATCCAGTCCAGTATTATTGTCTGGAGAATTCCATGGACAGAAGAACCTGGTGGGCCACACAGTCCATGGGGTCATATAAAGTTGGACACGACTGAGCGACTAACACTTTCACAATATTTAAGTACTTAAGAACCTTTAGTATCATGCTCTTGATGTTCTTCTTTTAATTTGTGTGAATTTGCAATAAAGTGGCAGAGCATTGGGGGATCAGCTAAAAATATTTTTTCAATTTTCTGCACGTTTAAACTGAGTCTTAACTTAGGCCATCTAGCTAAAATCACAGCCTAGTATGTAGTGGTGGCAGTTAAAGAGCATAATCACAAGCTAGGACTGGATCCCTACACTACTATTTACTAATCATTTGACCTAGGAAAGTTTCTTCATCTGTAAAATCAGGATAGTAATTTCTAGCTCATAGAGTTGCCATGAGGGTTAAATGAAGTTACACATGTAAGGATCATGGCCTCTACTAAGCCTGCTATGAAATAGAGCTGGTTTAAACCAATGTGATTTTGTGGAACTCTGCTCAATTCTCTGTGGCCTGGATGAAAGGAGAGTTTTAGGGAGAATGGTTACATGTATTATGTATGGCTGAATTCCTTCACTGTTTACCTGAAACTGTCACTACATCGTTTGTTAATCAGCCATGTGCATGTGTATTAGTTGCTCAGTCATATTTGACTCTTTTTGACCCCATGAACTGTAGCCTGCCAGGCTTCTCTGTCCATGGAATTCTACAGGCAAGAATACTGGAGTGGGTTGCCATTCCCTTCTCCAGGGGAATCTTCCCAACCTAGGAATTGAACTCAGGTCTCTTGCATGGAAGACAGATCCTTTACCATCTCAGCCACCAAGATAGCCCAAATCCCAGTACAAAATAAAATTTTAAAAAAATAGAAACAAAAAAGAAAAACCAATGTGATTTTGTGTTTAACTCAGGTTAAGAAACTAAACTGCTGTTAACACAGCTAGTACAGGCAGATCCAAAACCCAAATCCAGGTTTGTCTGACTCCAAAGCCCATGCTCCTCTTATTATATCATGCTATCTCTATATAATGCTGAATATGCAAGCAATCTACTGCATTGCAAAAGAAAACTGTCAAATAGGTAGTCAATGAAAAGATGGCTAGTTATAACCAATGTGACTACATTATTACATTATTTTTAAACTGCAGTATACTCCATGATCTTCCCAACCTACTTCATCCCCCAAGCCTTGTCATAGCGTAGATTATAGAGCTAAAAGACAGTCTCACATCATTCATGAAGACTACTCCAACTGAAACATTGGCAGAATAGAGCACTAGGAAACAGTGGTTCCACACCACCTGGGATGAAATCCAGGTGCTGCCACTCACTAGCTATGTGACCATGAACAAGTTCCCTGACTGCTCTGTACCTCAGTTTCCTCATCTTTAAAATTGGGATAGAGCTGGTACGAAGCTCAATACAATCATTGGGGGCATTGAAAGTGTTCGTTCTTTTAAGTACTTAAGAAATACCTCCCACATCTTTAGTGCTAGGTGGTATTATTATTATTATATCATTTGTTTCTCTTCTTTCTGATGTTCATTAACACCTATCATACCCATGTTTGATCCTGGGTTGGGAAGATCCCCTCAAGAAGAGAATGGCTATCCACTCCAGTATTCTTGCCTGGAGAACTCCTTGGACAGAGGAGCCTGGCACATTACAGTTCACAGGGTTGTATAGTCAGACATGACTGAACAACTAATACTTTCACTTTTCATACTGGCACTAGATCACATGTAATTTTTAACATAATTACACAATGTTTTCTATTGATCTGTTAGGTGTGTATCATGTCTTCTTGACTAGATTGAAAGCTCCTAGGAACAGGAACTCTTTGGGAGCTTTGAATCTCTCTTAACATCTAGCACATGGCAGGGCACAGAGTACAAGCCAAACAAATCCTTTTATATTGAAATTGTACAGTAGCCTCAGTGCAAGGAACAGTCTGAAAGAATCCTTAGTGTCTTTTAAAATAACTTAATGTCTTCATCACCTCCCATTGCTCTACAGAGAGCTATTTTAAAGCTTTCAGCCCTAACATCTAATGACCAAATCCCCAGGAACTCTGTGGCCTATGCTTCATGATTCTCCTGTATCCAGGGCACAGAATGTAATTGAGAACTCAATCTTCTGCACACAAAGCCTCCAGGTCGGGCTTCCCCTGGTGGTCCAGTGGGTAAGGACACCGCCTTGCAGTGCAAGGGGCGCCGGTTCAAGCCCTGGCCTGGGAAGATCCCACGTGCTGCGGAGCAGCTGGACTGATGTATCCAATTACCGAGCCGGAGCTCTGGAGCGCATGCGCCCAGAGCCGGCGCTCTGCAACGACAGACGCCACCACGATGGGAGGCCCACAGGAGCCAAAGAACAAAGACGGATGAAAATGGAGAAATGAAAGACCAATAGAAGTGGCCTGCCTGCTCCCTCCCTCCCCAACCCGACCCCCGCCCAAAAATAAATAAATAAATAAATCTTTAAAAAAAAAAAAAAAAAACCTCCAGGTCTAGACTCCAATGACCCTTAGCCAGATGTATGTGGGACTGGTTCTCTGAAATGTAATTCCAGGAGTTTAAAAAAAAATGATGGAAACACTTCAGGATTTGGGTATAGGGGATGGGGAGGAATAGGGTTGGTTGGGCGTGTGTAACAGGGGGAGTTCTATTTCTGAAAAATCATCTTCAGACTTTTTACTAAGCCTGGCTGGAAGTTTGCCAAATGGAGAAGGCTGCCAGTCCACACCATGTCACCAATCCCAGCCAGCAGAGAGTGTGTCATCATCTAAATTCAAGTTCTGGAACTAGACAGCCTGTGTGTGAATCCTGGCTCTGCCACTTGATAATTATGTGATCTCTCTTTTGGAAAGAAGAAGCGAAGAATCAGAAAGCAGATGCTGACATTAGGAACACAGAGGGCTTTGGCTCCATAGTCCCTATGATCTGAGTTGTGTGACAATGTCACCTGCTGCTCTCACTGTAAGCTGCTGGGGAGCCAAGACTTTGAGAAAGGCATGTCAAGGACATTCGATGAAGTGCCAGAACAAGCATTCTCCCTTAATATTGTGTAGTTGTGTAGAATTCAGCATTAAATTACTAGGAAGATTAGCTCTAGCTACCAATGTAACAGTAAACCCTGCAGTCTTAGCCAAAGGTATTTTTGTCCTTTATGCTCTGCCAGAGCTTCCCAGATAGCACTGGTGATAAAGAACCTGCCTGCCAATGCAGAACACATAAGAGATATAAGAGATGCATGTCCAGTCCCTGGGTCAGGAAGATCCCCTCGAGGAGGAGATGGCAACCCACTCCAGGATTCCTGCCTGGAGAATCCCATGGACAGAGGAGCCTGGCAGGCTACAGTCCATAGGGTCACAAAGAGTCAGAGTCTATGCATCTCTGATCAAGCCTCCCTTCTTCTTCAGGATCATTTATTTCCATTGTTCCCTGGGCCTTCTGCTTTCTCATCCAATAAATAACGTTACACGACAAAGCTACAGCAAGTCTGTGTTTTGTTTTAGGGAAGGCACACAGACTGTGAATTACTTACAAACACACACACACACACACACACCCCAAGTCCCAAAGAAGACTATTTTTGTGGGTTATTTAAATTGATCATCTACATGAATCCAAGGAAACAGACTCATCATTGACCTATCTCAATCTGTACTCAAGAGAAATATTCCAAGATTTAGGCAGGGAAGAAAGGAGGTTTGTTTCAGAACATCACATTTATTTTTCTCAAAAAATAATTCCCTTGGCTCCTGAGCCAGTAAAAACTCTCTGTGACTTCCTCATTGTCTGCTCCCATGGTTTGCTGAGTCAACTGTCAAGGGAGTTATTAATCTAGAACATGTGCATACATGTTGGTTCTGTTTCCTGAGACAGACAGCTGGAAATTGACTTCAAGTCTTCTCTCAGACAGGCTGTTCCAGATGATGGATCTCACTGTAAGCTGGAAAGAAGAAGCGAAGAATCAGAAAGCAGATGCTGACATTAGGAACACAGAGGGCTTTGGCTCCATAGTCCCTATGATCTGAGTTGTGTGACAATGTCACCTGCTGCTCTCACTGTAAGCTGCTGGGGAGCCAAGACTTTGAGAAAGGCATGTCAAGGACATTCGATGAAGTGCCAGAACAAGCATTCTCCCTTAATATTGTGTAGTTGTGTAGAATTCAGCATTAAATTACTAGGAAGATTAGCTCTAGCTACCAATGTAACAGTAAACCCTGCAGTCTTAGCCAAAGGTATTTTTGTCCTTTATGCTCTGCCAGAGCTTCCCAGATAGCACTGGTGATAAAGAACCTGCCTGCCAATGCAGAACACATAAGAGATATAAGAGATGCATGTCCAGTCCCTGGGTCAGGAAGATCCCCTCGAGGAGGAGATGGCAACCCACTCCAGGATTCCTGCCTGGAGAATCCCATGGACAGAGGAGCCTGGCAGGCTACAGTCCATAGGGTCACAAAGAGTCAGAGTCTATGCATCTCTGATCAAGCCTCCCTTCTTCTTCAGGATCATTTATTTCCATTGTTCCCTGGGCCTTCTGCTTTCTCATCCAATAAATAACGTTACACGACAAAGCTACAGCAAGTCTGTGTTTTGTTTTAGGGAAGGCACACAGACTGTGAATTACTTACAAACACACACACACACACACACACACCCCAAGTCCCAAAGAAGACTATTTTTGTGGGTTATTTAAATTGATCATCTACATGAATCCAAGGAAACAGACTCATCATTGACCTATCTCAATCTGTACTCAAGAGAAATATTCCAAGATTTAGGCAGGGAAGAAAGGAGGTTTGTTTCAGAACATCACATTTATTTTTCTCAAAAAATAATTCCCTTGGCTCCTGAGCCAGTAAAAACTCTCTGTGACTTCCTCATTGTCTGCTCCCATGGTTTGCTGAGTCAACTGTCAAGGGAGTTATTAATCTAGAACATGTGCATACATGTTGGTTCTGTTTCCTGAGACAGACAGCTGGAAATTGACTTCAAGTCTTCTCTCAGACAGGCTGTTCCAGATGATGGTATGTCTGCCAACGCCATGGGCCTCTTGGTCTAAAGCAGAGGGTCAATGAGATTAGAAATTATGGTCCTGTCCATCAGCCTGGCCCATGCTCCAAGGAAGTCATAGCACCTGACCTGGTCCTTGTCCTTTCTTCTCCAACAGAGTTCATGGAGGTCCTTCCTTTATGTCAACAATTCATTTTATACTTATATGGCCCTTCATAATTTATTAAGTGCTTACAAGTGAATCACATTTTAGAAGGTAAAATTCCATGAGGTTGGCAAAGAAGCTATTATTAACCCTGCTTTATAGAAAAGGAAGATTAAACCAAAAAAGGCAAAGCATATTTCCCATGGTCATGCAGCTTAAATGATAGAACTGAAAGTCAAACTCAGGTTTTCAGATTCTAACCCCTAGGCTCTTTCTATGTCTCTGTCAATAAACTTCGCTCAGAAATTTTCTCTCTTTAGGGGTGTAACCTTATCAGTCAGGTGCCTCACTCACCACTCAAATGCTTCCTGGCTTAGCCAGCCTCAAGGGTCTAAGTATAGCTATCCAAATCATACTTTAAAATTCACTTGGCGGTTTCTCCTGTGCTATTTCATTTTGTGCCTCTTGACCCCCAGCATCATCTCAACTTCACAGGACCGATATTAGTTCCAGTTCATGAGAATATGTATATCTAATATGATGGCTCACCAAAAGGCCACCACTTTGGAGAGCTCTCTAAATGATCAAGAGAACAGAACATTCCAGTCATAGATGTCAGTCAGCTTTTTTTCCCTGTCATCCTAATGCTCACATAAAGTGGTGAGCTACATGAGGACAGAGATAGGGGTGATGCATGGCATCAATTGTATGGATTCTCCCTCACCAAATCTGACTGGGCTACTGTATCTGCTGAGTACCCAAACAACCAAGACCTGGGCTAAGGCCCCAACTGGGTCTCATTCTGCAGAGGGACCTGGTAGCAGGTCAGTTACTTTGGATTCCCTCCATTAGGGAAGAGAGTATCATTCACCCTGTCTGAAAATGATACTTACTCTGACATGGATTTTCTTTTCCAGCTGGCAATGCTTCTGCCAGCTCCACCACTAATAGACCTATTGAATGTTCTTTTCACTGCCATTGCATCCCTCATAAGAAACTTCATTTTAGAGAGAAAGAATGAAAGTGATGGACCAAGACTCACTGATATTACTACAAACATCATAAGCCAGGAGTAGTTATACTGGTAGAGCAGTGCAGGGGTCTATTATAAGCTCAGTTACAGAGTCCCTGAACACTGGACAAGATTTGAACACTGGAGATTTTATCCTATAGGATGTAGCATATAGTGACCAGTAAGTAGTGCTGCTGTTAGATTCAGTATCCTAGGAACTAAGGGCTTGAAGTTGGAGTGGCTCTTTCCACTACAATATCTACTATCCTTCTCACAACATTGTGTGGTTCTGCTAGTTTAGAGATTTCAGTATGTGAGGAAGATACACTTGTCCTAGACAGACACACAACAGTGAGTCTGTTATGTTAAAGAGGAGACAGCCATCAGGCTATTTGGGGATGTTTGTGCCACCAGATTAACCAAGATGGGAGTTTCAGAGCTATATAGAATGACGTAGAGTTGTCACTGTAGAGTGAAGGTGTGTCTCTGGGACACACAGGATTCTTTAAGGCACTTCAGCTGCCATTTTAGTGGTAAAGTTAAAAAGGGAGACTTGGAAAACCACCTGCAGGCAGGCCCACCCAAAACCGTGATACCCCAGCAATGAAGGTTTAGGTTATGCTTGAGGTAAAGAATCTTTATCAGCTTAGATGCTGATGAAGGAAGGGCAAAAGAAATATAGACTGAGTAGCACAGGTAATGTTTCAGAAAGACGACTATAATATCTACCCAGAGTTTCTTCCCTGCTGTGACATATTTCATCTCCCCTTCTTATTCTACTATTTTATACATAGTGGTTAACTTTGTAGAGTTTCTAGTTCATAGAATGTCAAGACAGAATTGTGATGGAACCAGAGGATAAATGCACATCACCCAAAGACTCTGGATTGAGGTCTGAATATACAGTAACTAATCAGGGTTTGAGATGCCACTCTTTCATGTGTTTTCATCTGTATCAGACATTGTCAGACTACATGAAGGCCTTTGTTGTTGTGAAGTTTATATGTGGAAGAGGATCTATGTTGATACTGGTCAGCTAAAGGTATGGACATGAGACATTGTTTTAAGATTGATTCCTCAGAATGGATTCCTGTGCAAGTGATTTTTAGGAAAATGTCTTCAGGAGAAAACTGTGAAGCAAACAAGGGAGGGTGAGGGAAAAGCTAAGCAAGGATGTTATTTACATGACATCTAGCATTACCTGATCCCACAGGTAGTTCTGCGTATATATAAATGGCTCAAAAGAGTCCTTTCTACCTCAAGACAAAGGGGATAAGGATTTTGTACTACTGCCCCAATCAGTCATTGGCTATGGTCAACCTTAGGAGACAGAGAACTCCTAGGTGAGGTGGTTTTGGCTGCCCAAAGGTAGTCCTAGAGAGAAGGTTGTAGACGTGAACTTTTAGCAGCAGTACCCACAACAGCTGGGAAATGGGCCCACCAAACCAGAAAAAGAATGCCTGGGGATCTGAACAGAGAATTTACAATGTCTACTAACAACTAGTCAGCACTTTTGAACACCCTTCCTATGTTACGAGAATTCCTTACCTTAGAAATCCCAGACTTCCCAAAGAAACCAGACAGTTGTTTTCTAAGCCTCCCTACTGCTTGAGTAGAGGCATGTGACCTAGACTCTTTCAGTCATGTGTACCTACTCAGACCCAGAATTAGAAGCTAGAGGTGCAGACGAGCAGATATTATATGAACTGCATTCTGGCTAAGGCAGGGGCAGTTCCAGAGGCAGCAGTTACAAAGGTTCCAAGGGTAGTGTCTGGTGCCTACAGAGAAAGATATTGGCAATTGTTAATGCCCTCCAGACAAGGACCACCAGGAGCACGTCTCTAGTTTAGTTGGGTTTATCAATCATTGCTACAAGGGAAAATGCACACCACAGGGAGGATATTAGAGAGGATATATTATAAGATTTGGATGTGCATTAGGTGATTTGGTGGCTCAGGTGGTAAATAATCTGCCTACAATGCAGGAGACCCAGGTTCGACCCCTGGATAGGGAAGAACCCTTGCATAAGGAAATGGTAACCCACTCCAGCATTCTTTCCTGGAGAATTCCATGGACATAGGAGCCTGTAAGGCTACAGTCCACAGGGTTGCAGAGTTGGGCATGACTGAGCACTTTTCAGCAGCAGCAGTCATTATAGCAGGCTTTATGGAGGCAATGAAATAGAAGGAAACCTTGAGGGACAAGTAGTTGAAGCAAACAAGGGAGGGTGAGGGAAAAGCTAAGCAAGGATGTTATTTACATGACATCTAGCATTACCTGATCCCACAGGTAGTTCTGCGTATATATAAATGGCTCAAAAGAGTCCTTTCTACCTCAAGACAAAGGGATAAGGGTTTTGTACTACTGCCCCAATCAGTCATTGGCTATGGTCAACCTTAGGAGACAGAGAACTCCTAGGTGAGGTGGTTTTGGCTGCCCAAAGGTAGTCCTAGAGAGAAGGTTGTAGACGTGAACTTTTAGCAGCAGTACCCACAACAGCTGGGAAATGGGCCCACCAAACCAGAAAAAGAATGCCTGGGGATCTGAACAGAGAATTTACAATGTCTACTAACAACTAGTCAGCACTTTTGAACACCCTTCCTATGTTACGAGAATTCCTTACCTTAGAAATCCCAGACTTCCCAAAGAAACCAGACAGTTGTTTTCTAAGCCTCCCTACTGCTTGAGTAGAGGCATGTGACCTAGACTCTTTCAGTCATGTGTACCTACTCAGACCCAGAATTAGAAGCTAGAGGTGCAGACGAGCAGATATTATATGAACTGCATTCTGGCTAAGGCAGGGGCAGTTCCAGAGGCAGCAGTTACAAAGGTTCCAAGGGTAGTGTCTGGTGCCTACAGAGAAAGATATTGGCAATTGTTAATGCCCTCCAGACAAGGACCACCAGGAGCACGTCTCTAGTTTAGTTGGGTTTATCAATCATTGCTACAAGGGAAAATGCACACCACAGGGAGGATATTAGAGAGGATATATTATAAGATTTGGATGTGCATTAGGTGATTTGGTGGCTCAGGTGGTAAATAATCTGCCTACAATGCAGGAGACCCAGGTTCGACCCCTGGATAGGGAAGAACCCTTGCATAAGGAAATGGTAACCCACTCCAGCATTCTTTCCTGGAGAATTCCATGGACATAGGAGCCTGTAAGGCTACAGTCCACAGGGTTGCAGAGTTGGGCATGACTGAGCACTTTTCAGCAGCAGCAGTCATTATAGCAGGCTTTATGGAGGCAATGAAATAGAAGGAAACCTTGAGGGACAAGTAGGTTTTGATCCAGAAGCAATGACAGAGAAGGACATCCGAATGGAGACAGCTTAGTCTCCTAGTTTTGATCTTCAGCCACTTGTGACATTAGACTCACTGCTTGTGGAGACCTCAAGGAATCAATAAGCCATCGTCTTGATCCATATTAGTGACTCTGAACCACAGAATTCTGCACTATATCTTTCCTCACTAGAATGTAAGCCCCACAAAAGCTCGAAATTTTCCCTTTTCCTGCTTGTATCACTAATTTCCTCAAATGGTGGTTAGCACAGAGTAGACCCATATTAAATATTTGTCGAATGAATGGCTGAATAAGTGGATGAATAAATAGATGAATCATTTTCAACACTCTCTCCATCTGGAAAAAGAAAAATATATACATGCTGCCTAGCTTCACTAAATTAATTTTTCTCTTGCTCTGCCTGTTCCAAAAGAACTCTAGTGCTCTCCCACCCTTTGTGAAACAGCTTCATTTCTGAGGCTCTCAGCTTGCTGCTGACAAGTTCTTCTGTAGCTTCAGTTCAACTCATTGTGCAGCCAGCCCAAGGGACACCAAACACAGCTCTACATTCTAGGTCAATTATACTCTGCAGAACTGAAGTGTTAATTAGGACACAGACAGGATGTATTCCACTCAGAGATCTGCAGTTAAACAGGCAGGTTTTCTGAGTCAGGGACTGTTTCCAGGGATAAGAGAAGAAATACATGTAGTTCAGTTTAATAGCATCAGGCTTGATTCTATAGTCAATATGCAATTTTACCACCAGTTTTTTTAAAAGAGGGACAAGCCTCCTGTTTACTCCACAAATAAGATCGGTCAGATGTACTTCACTCTGACCATTATAGCCATCAGTTTTCCTCAGAGCTGCCTACATTTTTTTGAAAGGATAACATTCTATATTTTACTACCTTTAGTGACCTTTGTTCTTGATTTTTGACCAAGGGGCTTCACGCTTGTATTTTATACTGTAACTGTCTCTTCCCCATGGCCCCTGATTTATCTCTAAATGACCAACCTATCTCTACCAAGAGTGTGTCCACCCACCCCCTTCTCTCACTGGAAGAGAGAGAGAAGATTCTTCTGTCATTTTACTCTAAGAAAAGATCTGTCCTTTCAAGATCACGGTTAATACATTCAATGAATTTCATCCTGTGGATTTCACTCATTCAACAAATATTTGTGTATTTATTAACTTCAAATAATAATATTCATGGTAAGTATTTAGTTAAGAGAATAGCTGCCTTTTCTACCCTGTTTCTGACACAGTAGAAAATTCCTGCTGAAATAGAGATCTCAGTTCAAATAATAATAATAATAATAATAATGCTATTGAAACTTGGAGACTGAAATCTGGAGCAACTACCATTCAGAATCCTCCACCTGTAACAGAAGCTAATGATGTCCAGAGAGGGCTGCAGCAATGAAGTCACAGGAAAATGGATCATTATTTCAAGGATCATGTCAAAAAGACAAAGCTGCTAGTTCCAAATATTTTAGGGGTGAAGGTCATTCTTTTTTTCTTTTGGCCGACATTTACCTAGAAACTTTTACTTGGGTACTACCTCTCAACCTGCCCTGAACACAGATTCCCCAACCTCCATCCCTCTTTTCTGCCCCTCTTCCCAATCTCTTGCTCAGGAAGTTGTTATTCTTACAGTAGTTTTCAGAGCAAAAAGGGCCTTACTAGTAACTATGTCCTGGGGTTTTTTTTTTTTGGTGATGCTTGGTGAAAATGCAGAGCTGAGTTTGGTTGCTGGATAAGAAGAAGAAATTAGAGAATATAGAACACTGACTAAGGACTGGAAAGAAGGTCATCAGAAGAGAAGTGGGGGTAAGGAAAGCAGACCGCCCACTTTACACTTTTATTGAGGGCCACTACTGGGTGCTGCCCTCCAGGAATCTGACTTAAGGTGACTTCACATAGATCAAACTGCCTGACTTTGTCACTTAATTGCTGTAGGACCTTGGGCACACCATTTACAATCTCCATATTTGTTTCTTCATCTTAAAATGGGGATAATAATAGTCCCTATGTTATTGGGTTGTTGTGAGGATTAAAAGAGTGAACATATGTAAAAGCACTCAAAATGGTGTCTGGCACATAATAGATGCTCTATAAGTGATAGATATTGTTGCTGTTATTTTTATAATCATTATTTTCAGTTGAGAGTATTTTGAAAACACGCTTACTATTCCTCTCCACTTCCCAGAGCCTTGGGCCTTGAGATATGTTTGCATAATAATTTGCTTCTTTGCATAAACATACCAATTGGAATTGGAGCAAAATCCAGGTAGAAGATTCAGGTCATGGGGAAAGAATCCAGGCTCCAGAATTACTGGGGAACAGGGGCTGCACACAGATCTGTAGTACAAGTGAGGGTTTCAGAAAGTGTATCCTGTGACTACCTTTCTCAATGGATCTGATAATAAATTTCCTACCACAGACATGTCAAATTAGAATTCTGGGAGTGGGAACCAGAAGTCTATACTTTAACAAGCTTCCCAGATTATTATAAATCTCCAGACTTAGAAAATAAAAATGCAGGACGTCCAATGAAATTTGAAGTTCAGATCAACAACAAATCATTTTTGTTACAAATATGTTCCTAACATTGCGTACAATACATACTGAAAGTTGTTTGTTGTTTATCTGAAATTTGAATTTAACTGGGAATCCTGGATTTTGTCTGGCAGATTATACCTAATTCCACTGTACTTTAAAGTCAGACGATCAGTCTCTTAGAGAAATGTGGGCTCTGGGATGTCTTTCCAAGAGCTTGTATCAGGGATACTGGAAAAGAACCCAGTTACTGAAACAGGGGTATGAAGTAGGGGCTTGGTCAAATAGGAAAAACAAAGTTCCTGATACTAGCACTGGGGCATAAGTAGGGTCAATCAAGAAGAGAGAGGCAAGTGACTTCAGTCTTTTGATCAAAGCTCTTTAAAATTTGCCCCAAGTTTTGGGGTTTTCCTAGAGCAATGGTTCTCAATGGTGGAAAGTCATGAGTGAGTAACTTTTTCAAAAGCATCTGAAGTATCTCCAGTGTCACTTCCCTGTCCCTGTAGGGGAGGGCAAAACCTTTTCCTCTACTCTTTTTGATTCTGTACCTGAGATCTGCAAATTGCAAAGAAGTGACAAGACTAAGGTCAAAGAGCTGGGCTTCTAGGCATAGAAAATTGTGGGAAGGTACATATTGGGTTGGCCAAAAATTTGTTTGGGTTTTTAAAAAACCTGAATGAACTTTTTGAACAACCTAATACATGGAAGACACTCCTCTGTCCATGGCATTCTCCAGGCAAGAATACTAGGGTGGGTAGCCATTCCCTTCTCCAGGGGATCTTCCTGACCCAGGGCTCGAACCGGGAAATCTCACAGTGCGAACCGTTTCTTTACTATCTGAGCCACCAGGGGAGCCTGGAAGACACTAATGGAAGATAAATGATTTTTTAGCAATTTCTTTTGTGCCGACCCCTCTCAATGCCGACTTTCTGTCTCTGGTGATAAGGGTTGTTCTCTTAGTATGGAAGAGGGAGGAAAGGGGAAATTATGTCCTTCTTTTAGGCAGATGGAGGAGGGTGAAGGACTTTTTCTGTGTTTGCTGCTTCTTAACTGCCCTCAGCTCAAAATAATTCTTATACAAAGTGGCATATTTGGGACTAGCCTATTCTAGTCCCCTTTACCCTCATACTGGGAACCACTATCACAGAGTCTCAAACTTTAAATAGAACAGAGAGATATGCCATTATAAAATGTCCCTATTGTCTCTTGTCTCTACCCTGATTCAGCAGATAATAGGTTTCTTCACTAAAACTCAGCCAGTCTCTTTCCACTCCTGTCCTATAGGCTCTTCTCTCCATTTGCACCAAGAGTAAGCAACTCTATAAACCCTGCACTGCTGTGGCCATTTACTTTTGCCATGGCTATTGCCAAGACCTCAGTAGGCACTATGTACAATAATGCTTTCCACTCTTAGGAGACTGGGTAGAGAGATGTTTCAGTTTTCCTGACAGAAACATATTCTGAAAGTTCCCCTACTACCATCATGTCAAACATGGGCTGGGTTTACAGGTCTTGTTTTCCAGAGCCACACAGCAGCCTTTGCTCAGGACAGTTATCAGCCCAGCACAGCCAGACTCTACCTCCTGCCTACTGTCTTATCACATTTTCATTCTGACCTAAATGTCAGCACAGAAGAGTCTACTTTCCAGTGGATTAAGAAACTACTTAGTTCTGATGAGACTAATTCTCCTCAGTTCTGCAAGGATGAAGGACGCCTTTTCATGGGAAGGCCTAACTGAATGCTGGTGCCAATGACTTGGTTCATCTGCTATTTCCTCCACACCAATCCTAGGTGCAGTGTCAAAGGGATGCTTCCTGGCCAAAAAAGAACAGCTTTGTCTTTGCTTCCTCCCCCCTTCCCTGCTCCCAGCACCATCAAAGCCCTTTGATGAGAGTAAACCAGAGTGTTTAGCTTTAGCTTATGGAGAAATGACATTTCAGCCACGCCAGAGATGAACTGGCTGTTCTGGTAGGAGACAAAAGAAACCATGTGACAGCCAGAGAAACACACACACACACACACACACACACACACACACACACACTGTATTTCAAAACATGTGGGATAATTGAGGTCTATAAAATGCATAGGTGAAAACAAATAGCATATGTCCAACTGAGGAAGTCAGAACTCACATTCCTCATAGTAAAATGCCTTAGCATTTCCAATGACACTGTCTTGATTGAGAATCATTGGTGTCATCTTAGCTGTCTCCATATTCCATTGGACTATGCTCTCCTGGAGGCTAGGGGCCATGTCTTATTCATTTTTGCTATTTACTTATACCACTTAGCACAAGGCCTTGTTTACAGTAGAATACAGAAAGATGAGCCACAGAAGAGGGTTGCAGGACAAATTTCAAATTTGGACCAAGTATCAGCAGTTGAGAGCTTCCTTGGTGGCTCAGATGGTAAAGAATCTGCCTACAATGTAGGAGACCCAGGTTCAATCCCTGGGAAAGGAAGATCCCCTGGAGATGGTAATTGCTACCCACTCCAATATTCTTACCTGGAGAACTCCATGGACAGAGGAGCCTGGTGACCTGCAGTCCATGGGATGACCATCAGCTTGAGCCCAAAGCAGGCAAAAGCAGTGGTACACTAGTCTCCAGCAAGCACTTTGCTCAGGACAGTTATCAGCCCAGCACAGCCAGACTCTACCTCCTGCCTACTGTCTTATCACATTTTCATTCTGACCTAAATGTCAGCACAGAAGAGTCTACTTTCCAGTGGATTAAGAAACTACTTAGTTCTGATGAGACTAATTCTCCTCAGTTCTGCAAGGATGAAGGACGCCTTTTCATGGGAAGGCCTAACTGAATGCTGGTGCCAATGACTTGGTTCATCTGCTATTTCCTCCACACCAATCCTAGGTGCAGTGTCAAAGGGATGCTTCCTGGCCAAAAAAGAACAGCTTTGTCTTTGCTTCCTCCCCCCTTCCCTGCTCCCAGCACCATCAAAGCCCTTTGATGAGAGTAAACCAGAGTGTTTAGCTTTAGCTTATGGAGAAATGACATTTCAGCCACGCCAGAGATGAACTGGCTGTTCTGGTAGGAGACAAAAGAAACCATGTGACAGCCAGAGAAACACACACACACACACACACACACACACACACACACACTGTATTTCAAAACATGTGGGATAATTGAGGTCTATAAAATGCATAGGTGAAAACAAATAGCATATGTCCAACTGAGGAAGTCAGAACTCACATTCCTCATAGTAAAATGCCTTAGCATTTCCAATGACACTGTCTTGATTGAGAATCATTGGTGTCATCTTAGCTGTCTCCATATTCCATTGGACTATGCTCTCCTGGAGGCTAGGGGCCATGTCTTATTCATTTTTGCTATTTACTTATACCACTTAGCACAAGGCCTTGTTTACAGTAGAATACAGAAAGATGAGCCACAGAAGAGGGTTGCAGGACAAATTTCAAATTTGGACCAAGTATCAGCAGTTGAGAGCTTCCTTGGTGGCTCAGATGGTAAAGAATCTGCCTACAATGTAGGAGACCCAGGTTCAATCCCTGGGAAAGGAAGATCCCCTGGAGATGGTAATTGCTACCCACTCCAATATTCTTACCTGGAGAACTCCATGGACAGAGGAGCCTGGTGACCTGCAGTCCATGGGATGACCATCAGCTTGAGCCCAAAGCAGGCAAAAGCAGTGGTACACTAGAACAAATGGAAATAAAAAAGCATAAAAATGGGAAAACTGAAGCTTTGCCCAGCATATGAGTTGAAAGTGGTCTTGCTCCAGCCAGTAAGAATCACGAGAAAACTCAAGGCACTCCTGTGGCCTACCAGTGAAAACATTTTTTTTTTAATGGGAAGACATTCATGAAGAAAAACATAATGAAAAGGAAAATATAATCTCACACCCTTGCTTGGTTCTGCATATGCTTTCATGCCTTTTTCTGCTCTTACTTCTTTCTTCCTATGAAATTATATCTATATCCTAAGGCCCAGTTCCACAGATATCCACAATATTGTTGAAATTCATGTCATGTATCTGGTCTCAATCCAAATGAGGCCTACTTTGGGGCAACCACAGGAATCAGGTCATTGATTATAGTCACCAAGTCTAATGTTTCTCTTTTGGATACTTCCATCACCTAGAATAGTGTTGGACCCATGATAAGCACTAAATAAATACTCATTGATTGCCTGCTTTATGGTGAAGAGAAAACGAAATCACACAGAAAACCAGAGATGGTCCCTCTCCTGTGGAAAATGATTTCATTTGGCTTCATTAAATACAAAGCTAGGCACATCTCATGCCAAATGGGCATGTTTCCCTTTGGAGATTGTGTTTCACTACCTGGTAGAACAGCAAGTCTGTTATGATTGAAGAACAGAAAGTGTACCTGCCTCTATTGAAGGAAATTGGAATAAATGACATAAAGCACCTCAGTGAGATGATTGATGGTTTACATTTTCTCTTTAATCAAGAAAAAAGGAGTAAAAGTTACAAAGGAAATTTTTCAATCCAATGTCCTTTGGTTGCTAAACAATAATAAGTGGAATCTGGCTTATTTCAAAGAACAGTCAGAGACCATAGAGGGATGAAGTACTAAAAGGTGGCAAGAAAAGTAAAGGGAGTAGGTCATTCTCAGAGGGCAACTGATCACAAGTGGGTATATAAAAAGTCCTGCAAGGGAACTGAAGCCCATAAAATAAAAGTTGTGAAGAGAAGGATAAGAAATCCTGCCATATTTCAGAACCTAAGACATCGGGGGATGGGATGAGTTGAGCTGTTGTACTATTAACCTAAAGAGGAAATTGCTGGTTGAAGAGAAAGAGAAGTCTTAAGAGACAATGGGCAGAAACTATGCTGGGTTAGGATGTTCTAGGAAAAAGAGCCCAAAGCCCAGACCTTTCTACATACTCAATACAGGACAGTTGTGGTCAGTAGCCTTGTAAGATCCCCCAGCCCTTCCAAGGATGCCTACTTTCCAGTATTCATACTCTTGTGGAATCTCCTCCCCTTGTATAGTCCACTCCCCTAGTTTATGGATTGCATCTAGTGATTTGTTTCTAACCAAAAACAAGCAAAAAGAGGAATATCCCTTCTGAGATTAGGTCATAAAAGACTGTGACTTCTATTGTGTTTACACACTCCCTTTCTCTTGCTCTTTCACTTGGTCACTTTGATGAAGTCAGCTTTCATATTGTGAGCTGGTCAATGGAGAAGCCCATGTGGCAAGAAGAAGGGAGTGTCCTCTGGTCACAGAGGAATTGAGCTAATGAGGAAATGAGGCCTTTAGTTCAGTGGTCCTCAAAGAGCTGAATCCTGCCAATGACCACTGATAAAGCTTGGAAATACATCCTGTCCCAGTGGAACCTGGAGGTGACTTTGACCTTGGCAACAAATCATCTTGTTTGTTGACTTGTAAGATACTCTGAGCCAGAGAACCAGGCTAAGTTATCCATAGATTCCTGACCCACAGATACTGTGAGATGATAAATGTGTGATATTGTAAGCTGCTAACATTTGGGGTCATTTGTTATGCAACAGAAAATAGCTAATACAACAGGGAAAACAGTCTCTAAGCTCATGAATCAAAAGGGGAACAATGGAGTAGGTTCTATAACATTGCGACAATATATAAGGGACAGCAAACATTAGATAGAGGGGAAAAAATGAAAACAGTGACAAACTTTGTTTTCTTGGCCTCTAAAATCACTGTGGACAGTGACTGCAGCCAGGAAATTAAAAGATGCTTGCTCCTTGGAAGAAAAACTTACAAACATAGAGAGTGTACTAAAAAGCAGAGATATCACTTGCCAATAAAGGTTCACATAGGCAAAGCTATGGTTTTTCCAGTTGTCATCTACGGATATGAGAGCTGGACCATAAAGAAGGCTGAGCACCAAAGAAATGATGCTTTCAAACTGTGGTGCTGGAGAAGACTCTTGAGAGTCCCTTGGCCAGCAAGGAGATCAAACCAGTCTATCCTAAATGAATATTCATTGGAAGGACTCATGCTGAAGGTGAAGCTCCAACACTTTGGCCACCTGATGGAAAGAGCCAACTCATTGGAAAGGACCCTGATGCCAGGAAAGATTGAGGGCAGGAAGAGAAGGGTGTGACAAAGGATGAGATGGATGGATAGCATCACTGACTCAACAGACTTGAGTTTGAGCAAACTCTGGGAGATAGTGAAGGACAGGGAACCCTGGCAGGCTGCAGTCCATGGGGTTGCTAAGAGTCAGATATGACTTAGCAACTGAGCAACAACAAACATGAGATTACAGTATTATTACAAGGCAACAGGAGAAGGAACTATTTAAGAAATAATATCCTAGAAAAGTCCCCTTTTCCTGTTGTCACCAGTGACATCTAATGGAAGCAGCATCAAGGACCTACAGAAGGAAGTTTCAACTAAGAGCCAGAGGCCAGAAGCCCAAAGGAACTGACATACTGGGTCACTTTCATGATCTAGTCAATCAAGGTATCTATATTTACCAGACACCAAAATTAACTGGAAGGTAGAAGGGGGACTATTAGCCAGAGCAGGATGGTGAGAGGAAGGAAGAGTCACCTGCAAATAGCCAGTGAGCTTGCTTCATTGTTTTCTGGGACAGGGGTTGTGGGGTGATATGAGGCAGGATGAAAGTCAGAGCTAAGACATCATCCATGTGCTTCCATTACCAGTGCTCCAGCTAGCCTCAGTCCTGATGTTTCTTAGCTATCGAAATAGAGGGAGGATGGGTGAGATGAAATGAGAAACTAGCAGGGACATATATACACTACCATGTATAAAACAGACAACTAGTGAGAAGCTGCTGTATAGCATCAGGAGCTCAGGTCCATGCTCTGTGATGGCCTAGAGGGATGGGATGCAGGAGTGGGAGGCAGATTCAAGAGGGAGGGGATATATGTAAACATATAGTTGATTCACGTTGTACAGCAAAAGCTAACAAACACTGTAAGGCAAGTATATGTCAATTTTTAAAAAAATGAGGGGGGGTGCTTCCCCTGGTGGTCCAGTGGGTAAGGACACCACCTTGCAGTGCAGGGGGTGCCGGTTCGAGCCCTGGCCTGGGAAGATCCCACGTGCCGCGAAGCGGCTGGACTGATGTGTCCAATTACCGAGCCAGAGCTCTGGAGCACATGTGCCCAGAGCCGGCGCTCTGCAACGACAGACGCCACCGCGATGGGAGGCCCACAGGAGCCAAAGAACAAAGATGGATGAACGTAGAGAAATGAAAGACCAATAGAAGTGGCCCACCTGCTCCCCTCCCTCCCCAACCCGACCCCCGCCCCCCTCCCCAAAATAGGGGGAGGATGAAAGGGAATTTCAAAACTTGAGTTTGAAATGACACATTTCCTCTCCCTTGTTTTGGACTTCCAGTCTTTCTGGAGCTATGATGATACTGTTCTTTATGCACCATCATCATAGACCCTGATGCAACGCTAGTTCTCTCTTGGTCCTACTGCTCATCTTAGTTGCCCTGTCATGTGTGTCCTTTTACAATGTTTGGAAATAATTATTCCATGTATTTGATTATTTGATCTTCACAGCAACCTTCTGGAGTGATTAAAACAGGCACTGTCATTCCTACTATATGGATTAAGAAAGTGATATCCAGGCAACTTAACCAGCTATTATAAAGGCACATAACTAGTTAGTGGCAGAGTTGGTACAGAAGCTAGGTCTTTAGACACCTGGTTCGCTACCTTAAAAAAAAAATCATTTCGTCCTCTTTCAGAAATTACTTGAAAAATGTTACAAAAATGTCAGTGCTCATTCCTGTGCCACTGTACTGACCCTTTCAATAATGAAAGGTTTGTTTTTCCTTACTCACCTATGAAATGGAAAAAATGGTTACAAGTATAAAATACAAATAACTCATAAATGCAGGTTTGGTGTTGCATTGGATGACTTCCAGAGGTTTCTTCATTGATGTCTCTCAGTCTTTGAAAACATTTTTCAAATGGTGATCTGCAGTATGAAGATGCCATGCTTATATAAGGGTATGATGTGTTTAACAAAGATAAACAGGTTTCATAACAGTAGGACTTGAGTCTTTAGAAAGATTATATGCAAAGTGAATGTGCAAGATAAGATTTAAAATATGCAGCTTTACCAAATTTATTTTATGATGGAATCTGTTTTTCTCAGAGCATCTTGAGGGACTGGTGCACATCAGAATATCATTGGGGAACTGTTGGTCTACAAAGTAAATAAAATGTGCTTTGTAAACTTATTATATTAATAGATATGTCGTCAATCCTGGAAGCTAAAGGAAAGGGGGGAAAAAAGATTGCACAGAACACATGTCAAACTCATCTAGGCTGTGATGTGGGAAATGCATGTTTTACTTCCAATAACGAGGAAAAGACCTTCTTTTCTAACTATTGGTGAAATGGAGTGGAATGAAGTTTGGAAAAAAGAGAGTCAAACACTTAAACTCTCCATCAAGCTGGCACCTAACTACCCCATCATGCTGTCTAAATCCTGTGTGCTGCCCCCAAACAACTACAGGTTATGCTCCATTATTCAGTCAAATAGCCCAGGAAGCTTTAGAGCACACACTAAGGTTCTGGACTTGATGTGTTTTAAAAGACATAACCATAAATAAGAGACCAGTGTTAGGCCAAGGAATGTAGCCTTAAAACCCTAGAATTTTACAGGCGATTTTGTCAGATTGAAGAGACCAGTTCAGGCATAAGCTGACATGGTAGACTTCTGTAGGGCTTCTGTGCATCTTCCAGGACTCTTGCTTCATCTGAGATTGGAAATAAACATAATAATACAGTGTTTTCCAATGCAGCCAACTTTATCCCTGCTCTCACTCTTCTCTTTTTTAAAAAGATATAATTCCTAAGAGCAATTGCCCCGTTGCTTTCCTTTACTTGAAAGTAAAGCTGGTTTAAAAGTACAAACTCCAAGAATATTAGAGCTGAAGGCCTTGCAAAACATCCAGTTTTCTTATGACTCAATTTAATCCCAGTAGGAAAAGTTTTTAAAACAGAAGTGTAAGAGTGCTTGCACTTCAAGGGAAAAAAACCAACTAAGTTCTTCTGAATTGTGTTCTGTATTTAAGGGACACGGTTACTCCATGTGAAAATGAAATTTGCCACTCAAATGCCTGCTCATCAGCCAGAGCACTAATTAAATGACTGCATCTAAATCACCTGAGGGTATTGTTTAAAAATATATATTTTCCCCACCCTTACTCCTTGCTAGATGTATTAAATCAAAATCTCTAGAGATGGACTTTTAAGAAGCTAACGTTTTGAGAAGTTCTTCAAGTGATTCTGATGCATAGCCAGAGTTCAGAACCATTAGATTCAATGATCTTTTCATACAAGATCTCTTTTAGATCTAACATTTACAGATGTCTTTATTTTAAAAAGTCAGAGACATAGATCCACCACTGACTTGTGCCAGGAATGCTCCTAGACTTCAGCCTTTCTTAACCTACATTCTTCATCTGAACCATAGATCATAGAAGAAGATTCACATGACTATTTTTTCAATTCTCCCAACAATGGTGCATAACGAATACTTTTATAGATGAATAGAAGTTAAATGGATCCTTGGACTTCCCTGTGGTACAATGGATAGGAATCTGTTTGCCAATGCAAGGGACATGGGTTTGATCCCTGGCCCAGGTCGATCCCACATGCCATGAAGCAACTAAGCCCTGAAACTACTGAGCTTGTGCTCTAGAGCCTGGGAGCCACAGCTACTGAATCCATGTGCTGCAGCTACTGAAGCCGCACACTCTAGAGCCCATGCTCCACAACTAGAGAAGCCACCACAATAAAAAGCCTGCACTCGTTACAACTAGAGAAAGCCTGTGCACAACAATGAAGACCAAGCACAACCAATAAATAGTAAATAAAAATTCAAAAATTAAAATAAAGTTATAAAAAAAGTTAAGGAATTATATACTCAATCATTGCCTTGGGGCATTAGGGTTTAGTTCTGAGGGTTTCTAAAGGCCAATAGTAGAGAAACTGTTTGTGAGGAACATTTGAAGTGTCTGAAATATTATATATTTATGCTGTAGATTGTTCAACTACAAGATGATGTCTTCAGCCTCCTGACTCCCTGAATGGCTGTGTGATGTGACATACACCCCTTTCTCATTTCCTACGCCTACATCAGAAACATAGAGTGATCAATAAATAGGTCACTGTTGAGAGTTTGGGGTTGATTCACTACCACAGTGCAACAGTCTATCCTAAGTAGTGACATTAACATATTTGAAGTCTGTTCAGACATAAAGCTACTGAGCTGTTTTTGACAGGATGAGTAATAGGATAAATTATACACTTTTCAAAGATCACTCTGACTGCAGGGTTGAGACTGGCTAGGAGGAGGACAAGAGTCGATATAGACTGGTCAGCCTGTGAATGAAATAATTATTGAACTCATGTGTAAATGAAACAAATAATTATTTAAAGACTCCTGTGTGATAGCCATTGTGCCAGGTGTTAAAGATACAAAGATAAACAATGTAATTATAGATGGTGTTAAATGCTATGAAGAAAAGACCCAGGGTGATATCAAAGAGAAAAAGGAGGGGTTACCTATTTCACACAGAAGCATAATGATAGAAATAGTGGGTAAGCTACATACGTACTTTTTTTTTTTTTAAAGCATTTTGGTTGTTGTGAGCAGAACGAAAAAGCTGTTATAAGGCAAGACTGACCACTGATCACATCAAGGTTAGGTAATCGAGGCACAAAGACTAGGAGAGAATGGGTCGGGTACCAGGCACACCCTGACCTCTACATTTTGGAGAATTGAGTCAAAGACTCAATGGGGAAGCCCATTGGGCCAATGGGAAGGCCTTAATCAGTGGAGAATGGTACTTGGAGCCCTGTGCAAAGATACCTAGGGAAAATGGGAGTGGGTCATAAACTTGATCCAACCTGGGTATACACAATTGTAAAAACTCTTTCAACTGACACTTAAGGATTGTGTGCTTTATCATGTACACATTATACCTCAATAAGTTAAAACAATTACATTCAAACAATTTCATACTACCTTCTGGTGAAGAACAGGACGTAATCATAACCATGTTCTACTGAAATTCCAATAGAAAACTTTTACTTGTGGAAGGCCCATGTTTGATAAAGAGTTACCAGCTATTCAGAGAGAGCAATGCATGAAATGATTATATAGTCTCTGACTGTTCACATGTTCACTAGAGGTTTTAGAACTAAAACCTGTGCAATCCAGGCTTTGAATGATTTGAAGGTTTTTGTTTTTTTTTTTTCCAGACATCCAGATGGCTCCTACCTTTCACCCAGCCCCATCCCTCTTCCACTAGAGTCATAGTTTCCTCTTCCTATCATCTCACTTTTTAAAAAACATTTATTTATTCTTATTTATTTTCATTCATTTTTATTCTTTAGCATGTGTGGGCCTCCCATTGCAGTGGCCTTTCTCGTTGCAGAGCACTGGCTCTGGGCACATGCGCTCCAGAGCACTGTTTCATAATTAAACATATTGCCCCAGCCACTCCCCCGCACATGGGATCTTCCCGGGCCAGGGACTGAACCAGTGCCCCTTACACTGCAAGGGAGACTCTTTACAAACTGGACCACCAGGGAAGCCCCCATCATCTCACTTTTGAAATTTATTTTTCAGGGGAAAACAACATTTGTGGCAGGAAGAAAAAACTTCAATCAGAAAATTGGGGGGGAGGGGCTGGACCTCAGGTTCAGTCAGTCTCCCCATAATATTCACAATGCTGAGAAGCAGAGTCAATCATGGCAGACTATGAGGGAGGGCTGAAGCACTGGGGTATACACTGAGGCATGAGCTGCAGCTGCACATTAACAGCAATGCTGAATCCCACGTTATGCAGAGAATCAGTGGCTCTCATTTGCTATACTACCCTATCTCTTTCTCCAGAGTGAAAGAACATTTTGTGGGGATCCCCTGGTGGTCCAGTGGGTAAGGACACCACCTTGCAGTGCAAGGGGCGCCAGTTTGATCCCTAGCCTGGGAATATCCCATGTGCTGGGGAGCCGCTGGACCAATGTGTCTAACTACCTGAGCCGGTATACACAATTGTAAAACTTTTGACACTTAAGGATTGTGTGCTTTATCATGTACACATTATACCTCAATAAGTTAAAACAATTACATTCAAACAATTTCATACTACCTTCTGGTGAAGAACAGGACGTAATCATAACCATGTTCTACTGAAATTCCAATAGAAAACTTTTACTTGTGGAAGGCCCATGTTTGATAAAGAGTTACCAGCTATTCAGAGAGAGCAATGCATGAAATGATTATATAGTCTCTGACTGTTCACATGTTCACTAGAGGTTTTAGAACTAAAACCTGTGCAATCCAGGCTTTGAATGATTTGAAGGTTTTTGTTTTTTTTTTTTCCAGACATCCAGATGGCTCCTACCTTTCACCCAGCCCCATCCCTCTTCCACTAGAGTCATAGTTTCCTCTTCCTATCATCTCACTTTTTAAAAAACATTTATTTATTCTTATTTATTTTCATTCATTTTTATTCTTTAGCATGTGTGGGCCTCCCATTGCAGTGGCCTTTCTCGTTGCAGAGCACTGGCTCTGGGCACATGCGCTCCAGAGCACTGTTTCATAATTAAACATATTGCCCCAGCCACTCCCCCGCACATGGGATCTTCCCGGGCCAGGGACTGAACCAGTGCCCCTTACACTGCAAGGGAGACTCTTTACAAACTGGACCACCAGGGAAGCCCCCATCATCTCACTTTTGAAATTTATTTTTCAGGGGAAAACAACATTTGTGGCAGGAAGAAAAAACTTCAATCAGAAAATTGGGGGGGAGGGGCTGGACCTCAGGTTCAGTCAGTCTCCCCATAATATTCACAATGCTGAGAAGCAGAGTCAATCATGGCAGACTATGAGGGAGGGCTGAAGCACTGGGGTATACACTGAGGCATGAGCTGCAGCTGCACATTAACAGCAATGCTGAATCCCACGTTATGCAGAGAATCAGTGGCTCTCATTTGCTATACTACCCTATCTCTTTCTCCAGAGTGAAAGAACATTTTGTGGGGATCCCCTGGTGGTCCAGTGGGTAAGGACACCACCTTGCAGTGCAAGGGGCGCCAGTTTGATCCCTAGCCTGGGAATATCCCATGTGCTGGGGAGCCGCTGGACCAATGTGTCTAACTACTGAGCCGGAGCTCTGGAGCACATGAGCCCAGAGCCAGTGCTCTGCGACAACAGAGGCCACCGCGATGGGAGGCCCACACGGGCCAAATAACAAAGATGGATGAAAATAGATAAATGAAAGACCAATAGAAGTGGCCCGCCTGCCCCCCTCCCCCCAAAAAAGGAACATTTTGTGGAGAGTATTGAATACAGAGATATTCTTAGTGTCCTCCACTGCTTCTCCTTTTTCCTCAACATTTATGTATTACCACTCCCTCAGGTTTTCTTCTCATGCTATGACTGTCTTGGGTGATAATAAGCAGGCTAAAGACTCCTATATATATCTTTGTCCTTAACTCAGATGCATTTCCTCAGCTTGAGATTCAAATATCTAAAAGCTTAGTGGGCATCTGCACCTAGTTATCCTACAAAAACATCAAACTCTGTAATGGAACTGTTAATATTCTCTCCTGACTCTTGCCCCAAATTTGTTTTTCCTTTAGAATAATTTCTCTCATTATGAATGACAGTATCCAATCACCCAAACTAGAAACCAAGAATTCATTCAACCTCAATTTTTGTTTTTCCTTCTCAGCAGCTCCTAAAGTCACTCCAATCATTTATTTCATCACATCAATTATATGTTCTATGAATCTTGTTTATCTTTACACTCATTCTTAATATTACTGCCTCAGTTTAGGACATTAGCATCTTTCATCTGTTGCAGTCATCTCCAGAGATATGCCTGTAGTCCATTATCCACAATACTTTCTCAAAGATCTGTCTAAATATGTGTTCAGTAGTTTTTCTTTCTCTTTATACTGTGAGTTCTCCAAAGGTAGAGACTATATTTATCTTTAAATCACTGTACCATGCACAACATTTGGCACAGAGTAGGCCAGATGGATAGATAAATGAATGAACGAACTACAGAGGAGTCCAACATCATTCTGAAAAAATGACAGAGGTACAGTGGTGATTAAAAATAGAACTGGGGCTTCCCTGGTGGTCCAGTGGGTAAAGAGTCTGCCTTGCATTGCAAGGGGCGCCAGTTCAATAACTGGCATGGGAAGATCCCACATGCTGCAGAGCAGTTGGACCAGTGTGTTCAATTATAAGCCAGCACTCTGGAGCACATGCACCCAAAGCCAGTGCTCTGCTACAGGAGAGGCCACTGCAATGGGAGGCCCACACAGGCCAAAGAACAAAGATGGATGAAAATAAATAAATGAAAGACCAATTAAAAAAAAAATGGCCAAAAAATTAAAAAAAAAAAAAAAAAGAACTGGACTCTTTTCTTTCCTCACAGAGCTAAATCAATACTATGTTTGGTCAGTTAATTTTCTTCAGCTCATCTTTGCACTTTTCCCCTGCTCCTATTGTCACTGTACCTTGAATTTTTGACATATTACATCACAATGATGTATTTAAGTAACCATTTCTCCCAAGTGCATTTGTAAGTATAGCATGTCTTATCTATCTCTGCATTCCTAGCACCTAGCCCAGCGCTTGGCACATAAGAGTCAATCCATGAATGTGAAATGAATAAATAAAATAATATAGCTCAGTTGAAACCTTTCATCTCCACAGAGACACTGCACACTTTGGGAGAGCTTTGGGTAGAGCTTTGTCCCTTTGACTTCATCTGGGTAACGATCCATCCATGATTACATGCACTGCTGGTTGAATCCCTTAGAGTTAAGTTTGGTACAGAGGTCCATTTATACTGGAAATTCTGAAATATTGCAATATATTCTCCTCATCTAGTTGGTTAGATGAGTGGTAAACGTGGGCCTATAGCTAACAATAGCTCCAGACTGATCTGTTCAGAGTATGCTTTGTCAAGCATACATCACAAACAGGAACTTTCCAAGTGGAATCACATAGGGTGTTATTTCTATTTAGCTACATTAACAACTTGACATCAACATTTTTCTCAGTAGTTAAATGTTTCGCACAGCTGATACAAATCTCCTGTTGTTGTTTTTTTATATGAAGACCCCATAGTAGGAACTCAATGAACATTTGATGATTAGAAGAAATGTTTGAAGTCAACCTCTATAGCCACCTTATTTGCTATGTATTTTCTTCTCAGGAACATGTAGGTGATAGAAAGTGTTAGAGAATAGATCTGCTTCTTCTATGAACTCCTTCTTCCCACCTCTCTTTCTCCCTCCCCACACACTCACATATCCCCAAACTCACAAACCACAGATACAACATTTTGGAATTCCTAATTTGGGAGCATAGCTAACAGATTGCAATTCAAGGGAAATGCCTTTGTAATCTGAAGGGACTCCTGAATTTTAAAACAAGAGCTCCTTTTTTAGAACTACCTATGTGTAAATGGCAACATGGAGAAATATGTCAGCGTCTAATTTCCAGGTTAAGGGGAAATCCAGTCTTTTCCAGCAAACAGGGATGAGAAATTCTTCTAAATCAATACTATGTTTGGTCAGTTAATTTTCTTCAGCTCATCTTTGCACTTTTCCCCTGCTCCTATTGTCACTGTACCTTGAATTTTTGACATATTACATCACAATGATGTATTTAAGTAACCATTTCTCCCAAGTGCATTTGTAAGTATAGCATGTCTTATCTATCTCTGCATTCCTAGCACCTAGCCCAGCGCTTGGCACATAAGAGTCAATCCATGAATGTGAAATGAATAAATAAAATAATATAGCTCAGTTGAAACCTTTCATCTCCACAGAGACACTGCACACTTTGGGAGAGCTTTGGGTAGAGCTTTGTCCCTTTGACTTCATCTGGGTAACGATCCATCCATGATTACATGCACTGCTGGTTGAATCCCTTAGAGTTAAGTTTGGTACAGAGGTCCATTTATACTGGAAATTCTGAAATATTGCAATATATTCTCCTCATCTAGTTGGTTAGATGAGTGGTAAACGTGGGCCTATAGCTAACAATAGCTCCAGACTGATCTGTTCAGAGTATGCTTTGTCAAGCATACATCACAAACAGGAACTTTCCAAGTGGAATCACATAGGGTGTTATTTCTATTTAGCTACATTAACAACTTGACATCAACATTTTTCTCAGTAGTTAAATGTTTCGCACAGCTGATACAAATCTCCTGTTGTTGTTTTTTTATATGAAGACCCCATAGTAGGAACTCAATGAACATTTGATGATTAGAAGAAATGTTTGAAGTCAACCTCTATAGCCACCTTATTTGCTATGTATTTTCTTCTCAGGAACATGTAGGTGATAGAAAGTGTTAGAGAATAGATCTGCTTCTTCTATGAACTCCTTCTTCCCACCTCTCTTTCTCCCTCCCCACACACTCACATATCCCCAAACTCACAAACCACAGATACAACATTTTGGAATTCCTAATTTGGGAGCATAGCTAACAGATTGCAATTCAAGGGAAATGCCTTTGTAATCTGAAGGGACTCCTGAATTTTAAAACAAGAGCTCCTTTTTTAGAACTACCTATGTGTAAATGGCAACATGGAGAAATATGTCAGCGTCTAATTTCCAGGTTAAGGGGAAATCCAGTCTTTTCCAGCAAACAGGGATGAGAAAATACCCTTAACCAGAGACGCAAAAGAGAGTTAAAGCTGCAGTGATATAAAGGACAATACAAGTCAGGCTGTGGCTGAGAAACTAAGAAATTCAATATCCTAATTCCACAGAGGTATCAGTTAAGAGTCATACTACCATGGCTGCTTTCAGGTATCCTTACCAAAGCTGAACTTCCCTGAGCAGAGAGTAACTGTAGCTTTTCTGAATGATTTCTACAATCTTACCTGCACTGAGTACACTTTTCTGAAGGACTGGCATGAAGGAATGTATGCCACCCTGGTTTCTCAAGCTCATGGGAATTTTCTCAAGCCTGCTTTCACAAACACCCCAAACCTTCTCACTAGTTTATGTTCTGCCTTAAATGAGTCCCTCAGTATTTTTTTAAACTACTACAGTATTTCTTATCTGATTATGTCACTGGCTACTTCTTAATACTGAAACACCAATGATACTTTATCAGACTTTCATAAGTAAAGCCTTATCTTCATTCCAAGAGTAAAAAAGGCTCCCCGAGACACAAAAGTATTGACGGGGGAGATCTTTGGAAGAACCAAGACCATGGAGGCCATGATAGAGAAGTAGACTGAAAAGTAGCTTCTTTCCAAGCAATAGGCAAGATAAATAACCAAAAGTGTCTCTTGCTTGAGGATTTACAATAAGAAATAAACACCCTTACTTCAAACCACACACAGAGAAAAGTCCCAAACAGCATTTACTATTTTGCAATAAGAATTCAAGAAATACTTGTATATGCCAAGCACTGATAAAGAGGTTTTGAGTTACAGAAATAAATAAGACATCATCTTGCTCTCAATATGTTGGCAGACAAGTGGACATCTCATGGTCTCTAAGGCTTTACATTACTTAGCTTGCTTCTCCCAACTCATTTTGGGTTAGTCTTGTCACTGTACACCGGCACTCCCATCTTCTTTTTATTCATTCAACACAACAAGCTTGTTCTTTCATTAGTGCCTTTACATGTTCCCTTCCCTTTGCCTGGAATGGTATTAACTCCAGTCTTTCTCTAGATGGCTTCCTTTCATTATTATCGATTCAGAAATAACTGAAAAACCCTGAGCTTCCTACCTAAACCAATCCTTCCTTTATTCTTTTTCTCAGCAACCTGTTTTGTTTTCTTCAAAGAACTTACTATAACTGGCAATTGTTTCATTTATTGTTTACTTGTTTTCTCCATTATAATGTAAATCCCACAGGGCTAAACACTGACTCTTGTTCACCATCAAATCCTTAACAATACCATGCCTGGCATACAATATGTGTGTGTGTGTGTGTGTTAGTCAGTTGTGCCCAACTCTTTGTGACCCCATGGACTGTAGCATGCCAGGATCCTCTGTCCATGGGATTTCCCAGGCAAGAATCCTGGAATGGGTTGCCATTTCCTTCTCCCAAGGATCTTCCTAGCTCGGGGATCAAACTCGGGTCTCCTGCATTGCAGACAGATTCTTTACCGACTGAGCCACTTAGGGAAGCCCTGGTATACAGTAGTTGCTCAAAAATATGTGTTGAATGAATAAGATGATAAGACACACACACATGAGTAACCACTATATAATGCAATATGGAGCAAATATAGTGGGATAGAACTATGGACATTCACCTCTTCAGGATCTATTTGCCCTTCTGGCAATGGTCCTAATATGCCCCTTCTCAACTTCACCTCACACAGTGTCTCTTGCTTAGCTTCTTTCCAAGCAATAGGCAAGATAAATAACCAAAAGTGTCTCTTGCTTGAGGATTTACAATAAGAAATAAACACCCTTACTTCAAACCACACACAGAGAAAAGTCCCAAACAGCATTTACTATTTTGCAATAAGAATTCAAGAAATACTTGTATATGCCAAGCACTGATAAAGAGGTTTTGAGTTACAGAAATAAATAAGACATCATCTTGCTCTCAATATGTTGGCAGACAAGTGGACATCTCATGGTCTCTAAGGCTTTACATTACTTAGCTTGCTTCTCCCAACTCATTTTGGGTTAGTCTTGTCACTGTACACCGGCACTCCCATCTTCTTTTTATTCATTCAACACAACAAGCTTGTTCTTTCATTAGTGCCTTTACATGTTCCCTTCCCTTTGCCTGGAATGGTATTAACTCCAGTCTTTCTCTAGATGGCTTCCTTTCATTATTATCGATTCAGAAATAACTGAAAAACCCTGAGCTTCCTACCTAAACCAATCCTTCCTTTATTCTTTTTCTCAGCAACCTGTTTTGTTTTCTTCAAAGAACTTACTATAACTGGCAATTGTTTCATTTATTGTTTACTTGTTTTCTCCATTATAATGTAAATCCCACAGGGCTAAACACTGACTCTTGTTCACCATCAAATCCTTAACAATACCATGCCTGGCATACAATATGTGTGTGTGTGTGTGTGTTAGTCAGTTGTGCCCAACTCTTTGTGACCCCATGGACTGTAGCATGCCAGGATCCTCTGTCCATGGGATTTCCCAGGCAAGAATCCTGGAATGGGTTGCCATTTCCTTCTCCCAAGGATCTTCCTAGCTCGGGGATCAAACTCGGGTCTCCTGCATTGCAGACAGATTCTTTACCGACTGAGCCACTTAGGGAAGCCCTGGTATACAGTAGTTGCTCAAAAATATGTGTTGAATGAATAAGATGATAAGACACACACACATGAGTAACCACTATATAATGCAATATGGAGCAAATATAGTGGGATAGAACTATGGACATTCACCTCTTCAGGATCTATTTGCCCTTCTGGCAATGGTCCTAATATGCCCCTTCTCAACTTCACCTCACACTTATCTTTAAAGGGTGGAACATGTGATCCGAATTGAGTCAAGCAGTTCTTCATATTCTCCTGACAACAGTTATTGATTCAGTGGTTGGTACAATCAGAGCAAATCTCAGGACTTGCTGGGAATGCTGAGACAAAGATTGCTCATTCAGGGCAGGTGAAACTAGCGGTAAGTAGCCATCTCATAATTGTGAGACAAGTAAGCACTGTGGAAGCTCAGATCAGGGAGAGTGTATTGTAAGTCATCAGCTTGAACTAGACTTTGAAAACAGGTATGATTATATTTTTTATCAAATTACTTTTTTTTTTACTTTTCAAATTGGAAAGAACCTTAGAGACCTAGAAAGGTGAGCCTCAGAGAAGTAAATTGGCTTACCGTCATGTGGCAAGTTAATGGCAGAATCGCAACCGACATCCAGACCTGCTATCTCCTGGCCCAGAATTCTTTCCACTTTATAGGTAGGCTTTTGGATCTGCACTTTGGCATTCTAGGTGGAGACACAGATATACTATGAAAATTTTGGAAAAATACAAATATGCTCATAAAATAATAACCTATCTGTGTGTCTAGAGGAAAGGGTTTTACCGGTGGGATAGTAAGAGATCAGGCAGGAGGTATAAACAATGGGCTTGTGGACCCAGCAGGAGAAGGAAAGGGTGGGACAAATGGAGAGAGTAGCACTGGCACATGTACACTACCATGAGTAAAACAGATAGTTTGGTAAGCTGCTGTATAACATAGGAGCGCAGCTCAGAGCTCAGTGATAGCCTACAGAGGTGGGGTGGGAGAGAGGAAGGTAGAAAGGAGGCTCAAGAAGGAGAGGAATATGCATATACTTATGACAGGTTCACGTTGTTGTACAGCAGAAACCAACACAACATTAAACTGAGCCACTTAGGGAAGCCCTGGTATACAGTAGTTGCTCAAAAATATGTGTTGAATGAATAAGATGATAAGACACACACACATGAGTAACCACTATATAATGCAATATGGAGCAAATATAGTGGGATAGAACTATGGACATTCACCTCTTCAGGATCTATTTGCCCTTCTGGCAATGGTCCTAATATGCCCCTTCTCAACTTCACCTCACACTTATCTTTAAAGGGTGGAACATGTGATCCGAATTGAGTCAAGCAGTTCTTCATATTCTCCTGACAACAGTTATTGATTCAGTGGTTGGTACAATCAGAGCAAATCTCAGGACTTGCTGGGAATGCTGAGACAAAGATTGCTCATTCAGGGCAGGTGAAACTAGCGGTAAGTAGCCATCTCATAATTGTGAGACAAGTAAGCACTGTGGAAGCTCAGATCAGGGAGAGTGTATTGTAAGTCATCAGCTTGGACTAGACTTTGAAAACAGGTATGATTATATTTTTTATCAAATTACTTTTTTTTTTACTTTTCAAATTGGAAAGAACCTTAGAGACCTAGAAAGGTGAGCCTCAGAGAAGTAAATTGGCTTACCGTCATGTGGCAAGTTAATGGCAGAATCGCAACCGACATCCAGACCTGCTATCTCCTGGCCCAGAATTCTTTCCACTTTATAGGTAGGCTTTTGGATCTGCACTTTGGCATTCTAGGTGGAGACACAGATATACTATGAAAATTTTGGAAAAATACAAATATGCTCATAAAATAATAACCTATCTGTGTGTCTAGAGGAAAGGGTTTTACCGGTGGGATAGTAAGAGATCAGGCAGGAGGTATAAACAATGGGCTTGTGGACCCAGCAGGAGAAGGAAAGGGTGGGACAAATGGAGAGAGTAGCACTGGCACATGTACACTACCATGAGTAAAACAGATAGTTTGGTAAGCTGCTGTATAACATAGGGAGCTCAGCTCAGTGCTCTGTGATGGCCTACAGGGGTGGGGTGGGGGAGAGGAAGGTAGAAAGGAGGCTCAAGAAGGAGAGGAATATGCATATACTTATGACAGGTTCACGTTGTTGTACAGCAGAAACCAACACAACATTATAAAACAGTTAAAAATAAATTAGAAAAACATTTCAGGCAGGAAATATCAGATGGGGTCAGATTTTAGAAGACATAGGGAAACTATTCACAGTCTTTGAATAAAAGAGCATTATAATTTAAGTACCATGGAAAAAAGGGACAATTGAAGTAAAGAGACCAGTCAAGTGGTTGTTATGCTAGTCTAGACTGCCATAATATGGGATCAAATTAAAAGGTCTTGAGTTTAAGAAAAAAAGGAAAATAAGGGACAGATGTCCATAACTGATTGCAGAAGTAAGTCAGAATCAGGTATTACTGTCTAAAGCCATTCCAGTTATGTTTATTTCTGTGAATGGTATCAGCAGCATAACCATTTACCATTAAATATATGTATCAGATTAATTATGCTCTAAATTTTAATTCACTAACCAATGAATTTTGTTCATGTATATTCAACTCAGTTTTCTGGATATGGTGTTCATCATGATGAAAAAAGGAGAGTAGATAACCTTGGCCAGTCATTTGGCCTTTGACTTTAACTTTTCTCATCCATTTCTACTTCAGAGTAGCTTTTCCTAATCCCCAAAGGGAGGTGAGCTCCTTTCTTCATCCTGGAAGGGAATTTTAAGGTAAATCCCATAAGGAAAGGACAAGGCCACCCCATAAATCAAGAGCCTGAGCAAGGCTGTCCACTTGCTTATTCTGTTCCAGGAACCAAAATCCTTCTTAGGTATTCCACTGAGTACTCAACCTAAGATGTGCTCTGGGCCACTGTGTCTGGTTGCTCAGTGGGGAGGCTGTCCAGACCAGTCCTAGTGGTTCTGCTTTGTACTACACTTAGCAACATGTCAGAGGTGCAAAAAAAAAAAAAAGTCTTACAGTACTAGATAGAAGGAAGACAAAAAGAACCCAGGGGAAATGTGGAACCCATTTGAGTAATCAATCATTAGCTGAAGCTAAGCATTGAAGTTATTTATATGGGAATCTTTAGGTTGTAATAGCAACATGTTTATTCATAGCCTAACTTTTTTCTAGGTCAGATATTTCAAAGAACACACACACACAATCATACATATAAAATTTCTTGCTCTCCTTAAACAGGATGTTTGTGCTAGAAGATAAAACAAAGCATTTTAGAATGAAGGAATGAGAAAGGAGCCAAGTGAAGAGGTGGGAAGGATGAACAGAATGAAATAAAACTCAGTGTAAGGGTGGCTCTATTCTGAAGACATGCCTAAGGGAGTCCTATATTATGCCTATTGTAGACTTATAACAGTTAATTATTTCACCTCCAAATTTGATTGAGAGTAAATTATATCATTCTATCAAGTTCATTATTTTAAAGAGAAATACCTTGCATTTTTATAGCTCACAATAATTTTCAGTAGACTTTGTCATCCATTATCTCTATTAATATTTAAAACAATTTTATAAGGTGGGTACAACGGGTGTTTTATGCCCTTTTAACAGATGAGAAAACTGAGAGCAAAAGGGGTTATTTTTCCTGAGGCTAACAAATGGCAGAGCTGAGATTCTTGTTTTCAAATTTTGTGTTTTTCTCAATTGCACTGTTTTAATGTCTCCATTATACTTAAGACAAGTGTTCAACTCTAATGTGACAAATAATCAGCATTAAGTTAGCAGGGTCAGCTATGTATAGTCCAATGCCTAGCCCTTTGACTCCTGAGCTAGACACAAGGTTCACATAAACCTGGAAGAGTGAGAAAATCTTCTAGGTTAAAAGGAAGAGAAAGCATTGTGGTAGTAGAGTCATGACTTATATCTTGGCAGTTCCAATCAGGGGCAGTCAAAGCCCGGATGAGAAAGTTGCTGTGCTAGTGTACTGACTGAGTCCAAGTAGACTCTTGGTAAAATGTGAAGAGAAGCTTGGATTCAGAACTGGTACCTTTCATATGAACCCTTCCTTAGCACTGCCTCTGGACCCCCACTCTGCTCATGTTACCCATTGTCCCTTGTTTGCCCACCTACTTCTGAAGAAAGTGTCAATTCACAATGTGTGTGGGTTTTTTTTTTTGAACAATAAATGGCTTTATTACATGAGCTAAGACAGGAAGGAAGGGGTTAAAAACAGTGGTTAGATGCCACGAAGTAGTTGGCAATACCTTAACCGTATGCATGTTGTCAGGCCCAAGAGCCTCTTCCATCCTTGTCAAGGGGAGTGCTAATCTTCTCTCCTTTCATACAACACCACAATGTCTTCTTAATCAAGCCCTGGTCTCCAGTGAGAGCAAGGTAAAACCAGGTAGCAGGTGAAAAGTACCTGATTTATTTAAGTTACTCACTGTGAGTGAAGAAATGGTGATCTGAGATGACCCTTCCAGTGATATTTGCATCTGAGAAAAGGCATATGGCCTTTTCAGTGCTCCTTTCAGATTAGAGTTACATTCCAGTTCACCTGATTGCTTGCTAAGTATGAAACAGCAGCCTAGCACATTCCTCTGCAGCCATGACAAACAAACTTGCCAAAGAGGCAAGACAGGCAAAGATGAGATCACAGTGGTATTATCTGAAAGTAGTTGCTATGGATTACCACTCTGGCCAATCCCGAAATACTCAAAATGTCTTATTCTTCTTAGAGGGGGCGTTATGGTTTTGTACAGTACGTGTGAGATCATAAAATAGTAACTGTCAGTTCTATTTCAAGATCTACTAAGTTTTGTTGCCATGGCCAAGATTTTACACCTGCTAAGTATTCATTCATTGAACAAATGTTAAATGCCTACAATGCATCAGGTCATGTGGGAGGTGCAGCAGTGCAGCAATGTATAAAACATGGATTCTGCTGTTGATGAGTCTAATGGGGAAATCAAGCAGATAAGTGGATAATTATAGTTCAGTATAATTTGTGTTACTCATTTATTTGTTCACACATTTGTTCAACAAACATTTAATGAGACAAACTCTGTGCTAGGTACTGGGGATACAATGGTGAGCAAGAAAAATAAGAAGCATCTTCCATATCTGTGTGTCCCCCTGCTATGTTTTATACCCAACGTAGTTTCTCACATAAAGATATCTCTTAGCAAATAAATGAAATAATTTACTTAGTAGTTTGTCTCAATTTTTTTCTAAATAGTGAAACTCTCCCTTCAAAGGAAATCTTGCATGAAAGTCTAATATATAAAATAAATGAAAAAGGGCCAGGGAAGAAAGTAAACACTAATATCTAAAAAGTAACCTAAGGGAAAGTAATCTTCTGATTGAACTTAAGAATATGAACCTAGTATCTCTACTCTAATATTCTATTCACCCTGCCCTCCCACCAATCTCTACTACTTCTTTTTTTTTTTTTTTTAAAGATTTATTTATTTATTTATTTTGGGCGGGGGTCAGGTTGGGGAGGGAGGGGAGCGGGCCACTTCTATTGGTCTTTCACTTCTCCATGTTCATCCGTCTTCCTTCTTTGGCTCCTGTTGGCCTCCCATCGCAGTGGCGTCTATGTGGGATCTTCCCAGGCCAGGGATCGAACCGGCGCCCCTTACACTGCAAGGCGGTGTCCTTACCCACTGGACCACCAGGGGAAGCCCTCTCTACTACTTCTAAAGAGTTCATGAGGCATCACCGTGGTACAGACACCAAAGGACCAGTCTGTTTCTCACATCATAGTTCACAACCCAACAGTATCAATATCACCTGAACAGTCTGTTAAATAGACTGATTCCTAGGCACAATCCCAGACATACTGTATCAGACTCTTTGGGATGCAGTGCAAGAAAATCACCTTCCAGGTGGATTCTGATGAATACTTGAGTTTGAGAAACACTACCTAAGAGAATTTGTCCATAAAAAATGTGAATTCAGGGCTTCCCTGGTGGTCCAGTGGGTAGAGTCCACCTTGCAGTGCAAGGGACACCGGTTCGATCCCTGGCCTGGGAAGATCCCACATGCTGTGGAGCGGCTGGACTGGTGTGTCCAATTACGAGCCAACGCTCTGGAGCGTGTGCGCCCAGAGCCTGTGCTCTGCAACTGGAGAGGCCACTGTGACGGGAGGCTCACACAGGCCAAAGAACAAAGATGGATGAAAATAAATAAACGAAAGACCAAAAAAAGAGGCCAAAATTTTTAAAAAGTCAATTCATTTTCTATTGCTGCATAACAAATTACTACAAACTAAGCAGTTTAAAATAATATCCATTTATTAGCTCACATTTCTGTAGGTTAGAAATTTAGGCACAATGTGATTGGGTTTTCTGCTCAAGGTCTCCCAAGGCCAAAATTTAAGTGTTAGCTAGGCTGCTTTCTCAACTGGAGCTCAGATACCTCATCCAAGTTTGTGTGACTGTATCAGAATTTGGTTCCTTATAGTTGCAGGACTGAGGTCCCATTTCCTTGGTGACTGTCAGTGAGAGACTGCTTTTAACTACTGTAAGCCACCCACATTCCTGACTATATGACCTGTTCCAGCAGCAGAGAATTTCTGTCAAGTTGAATTTCTCTTACTCTTGAAATTGCTTTTGCTAGAAAGAGCCCAGTCCCTTTTATGGGGTCACTTGATTAGGCCACGGGTCACTGAAAATAATCTCTCTTAAAGAAAACTGATGGGATTTTAACTGCATCTGCAACATCACAGCAATACCTAGGTTTGTGTTTGATTCCATAATTGGGAGGTGTTTCATACCAGAGGATAGAAATCTTGAGCGCTCTATTAATTTGCTGGGGCTGCCATAACTAATACTATAAATTGGGTTTTCTTAAATAAAATAAATTTCTTTGGTCACAGTTCTGGGGGGTATAAGTCCAAGGTGTCAGTAGGTTTGGTTTCCTCTGAGACCTCTCTCCTTAGCATGCAGATGGCTGACCTCTTGGTTGCTCATCATATAGACTTTAATCTGTGTGCATCCATCCTTGGTGTCTCTTCCTCTTTTTACAAGGACACCAGTCATATTGGATTAGGGCCCCCACCCTAATAGCCTGATTTTAACTTAATCATCACTATAAAGAACTTATCCCCAAATTCTCTTACATAGGAAGGGACTAGACATTAGAACTTCAGCATATGAAATGGGGGCAGGGGGTGCACAATTCTGCCCATAACAGGAGCCATCTCAGAATTCTGCCTACTATACAAGCCAACACACAGGCACTCTCGGTTTTGTTTTGTAGCCAAAACAATATAACCTACAGGGGGGCTCTGGGACCTCATATTTATCAAGATACTGAATTCCAGTCATACAACACCTATTCCAGGGAGTAAGGTTGGTGGTCATGCCGTAACAGGAGACTTGGAGAAAAAGGAGTAAAAAATAACATCCTACATTGTAAGCAAGGGTGAGCTTAGTATTAATTGAATAGCAACCAGCATTTCTGCACTGTGGTTTTGGCATTGAAAAAACAAAAATTTAGGAGTCCCCCATCTACAGTCTTAATTTTCAACACAGTCCCTCCTCAGCAATGCCTATAGTCTCACCTCAAACTTACTGCATCAGAGCTTCAGGAACAAGGTCAGAGTATCTGTATTATATTTTTGTCATCTTCACTGGTGAATTTAATTATGTGCACCAGTGACCCAGAAACTAATGTGCCTTGGGCACTATATTTGCTCAATAAATATTTCTTGAATGGAAAACTCTAGATAATTTTCAGTAGTTTATTAGGTTGCATTTTACAGTCATGTGGAACTTTTAGTTTTGCACGTAGACCCAAAGTGTGATGTACCTAAGAGTGAGGTTCATCTTCAGGATCCATTTCCATGCCATAAGCAGTGATGTTTGGGTTTTATTCCCTACTTAGGTTCCAGACAACTTGAGGTGCTTACTATTGCTTCTGTCTTGACAAGTGGCATTTTACATATGAAGTCACAAAAATCCTAATTATTGATCCTATTGCTCTCTCATTCTTGAGGATGGTAAGGGACTGACTGAGACCCATAGTGGCCTCTTCCTGAGTAATGATACTGGTCAGTGCTTTCTTTGGGTCAGCCTTATTTACCTCACATAAAAAACACCTTCTTCCATAGCCAAGTAACATCTTTTTACCTGGTTGATGGATCTGCCTTGTTGTGACATGAAGCTCCTATGATCTTCATGTAATTTCCCTCTGCATAGTTTTAGACCTAAACAGATATTTCTCCACAGAAGATATACAGATGGCCAAAAAAATACATGAACAGATGCTCAATATCTCTATTAGAGAAATGGAAATCAAGGCTACAATGAGTTATCATCTCTCACTAATCGGAATGGTTATCATCAAAAGATCTACAAACAATAAATGCTGGAGAGGAAAAAGGGAACCCTCTTGAATTGTTGGTGTGATTGTAAATTGGTACAATGCCTATGCAAAACAGTATAGAGATACCTTAAACAACTAGGAATAAAACTGCCATACGACCCAGCAATCCCACTACTGGGCATATACCGTAAGAAAACCATACTTTGAAGAGACACATGTTCATAGCAGCACTATTTGCAATAGCTAGGACATGGAAGCAACCTAAATGTCCATAAACAGATGAATAAAGAAGTTGTCATATATATATGCAATGGAATATTACTAGTCCGTAAAAAGGAATGGATTTGAGTCAGTTGTAATGAACCTAGAGCCATTATACAAAGTCGGAAAGAGAAAACAAAATATTGTATAGTAATACATACATGTATGGGATCTAGAGAAATGGTACTGATGAACCTATTTTCAGGTCAAGAATAGAGAAGCAGACATAAAGAACAGATTTGTGGACACAGTGGTGAAAGGGGAGAGTGAGCTAAATTTAGACAGTAGCACTGACATATAGACACTACTGTGAGTAAAATAGATAGCTAATGAGAAGCTGCCATATAGTATAGGGAGCCAGCCTCAGTGCTCTGTGATAACTTGGAGGAGCAGGGCGGGAGGGAGGCTCAAGATGGAGGGGATGTATGCATACATATAGCTGACTCATGTTGTTGTATGGCAGAAGCTAGCACAACATTGTAAAGTAATTGTCGTAACAGAACTGTGGACACTGTGGGGAAGGAGAGGGTGAGACAAATTGAGAGAATAATATGGAAGCATATATATTACCATATGTAAAATAGATGACCAGTGGCAATTTGCTGTGTGACACAGGGAGTTCAAACCAGTGTTCTGTGACAACCTAGACAGGTAAGCTGAGAGGGGGATGGGAGGGGTTCCAGGGGGGAAGGTGATTCACGTGGATGTATCGAAATTGACACAATATTATAAGGCTACAATGAGTTATCATCTCTCACTAATCGGAATGGTTATCATCAAAAGATCTACAAACAATAAATGCTGGAGAGGAAAAAGGGAACCCTCTTGAATTGTTGGTGTGATTGTAAATTGGTACAATGCCTATGCAAAACAGTATAGAGATACCTTAAACAACTAGGAATAAAACTGCCATACGACCCAGCAATCCCACTACTGGGCATATACCGTAAGAAAACCATACTTTGAAGAGACACATGTTCATAGCAGCACTATTTGCAATAGCTAGGACATGGAAGCAACCTAAATGTCCATAAACAGATGAATAAAGAAGTTGTCATATATATATGCAATGGAATATTACTAGTCCGTAAAAAGGAATGGATTTGAGTCAGTTGTAATGAACCTAGAGCCATTATACAAAGTCGGAAAGAGAAAACAAAATATTGTATAGTAATACATACATGTATGGGATCTAGAGAAATGGTACTGATGAACCTATTTTCAGGTCAAGAATAGAGAAGCAGACATAAAGAACAGATTTGTGGACACAGTGGTGAAAGGGGAGAGTGAGCTAAATTTAGACAGTAGCACTGACATATAGACACTACTGTGAGTAAAATAGATAGCTAATGAGAAGCTGCCATATAGTATAGGGAGCCAGCCTCAGTGCTCTGTGATAACTTGGAGGAGCAGGGCGGGAGGGAGGCTCAAGATGGAGGGGATGTATGCATACATATAGCTGACTCATGTTGTTGTATGGCAGAAGCTAGCACAACATTGTAAAGTAATTGTCGTAACAGAACTGTGGACACTGTGGGGAAGGAGAGGGTGAGACAAATTGAGAGAATAATATGGAAGCATATATATTACCATATGTAAAATAGATGACCAGTGGCAATTTGCTGTGTGACACAGGGAGTTCAAACCAGTGTTCTGTGACAACCTAGACAGGTAAGCTGAGAGGGGGATGGGAGGGGGTTCCAGAGGGAGGTGACATGTATATCCATGGCTGATTCACGTGGATGTATGTCAGAAATTGACACAATATTATAAGGCAATTATTCTCCAATTGAAAAAAATCAAAAATAAATACTTTTTAATTAAAACATGAATAATATTAATACTTATTAAAGTGAGGTCTAACAACCATGTGAATGAGAGAATTGGCCAGTACCTGAGTTAACATAGGCATTTCAGATGGGATCATCTACAGGAAAACTGGTCTGTGTGAGAGAGGCAAGGATACACAGGAGGGTTAGAGCCAGGACTACAGCTCTCCTTACATCAAAGGAAAGCCTGAAGGGCCATCAGGAGTGAGAGAGTTAAGAGCATGAGAGAGGTGGGGGCCATGAAAAAGTCGAGCAAAATGCGACAGAGCAGACTGAGTCCCAGAAAACCTACTCTTCGTCTCTGCCATGCTGAAAGTGCTGTCTGAGGCCCTGCTGTTGGAAGCCCCCGGTAGTCTATTGAAATGCACATTTCTGACTGGATTGTGTGGAGTGGTTACACAACTCTACAAATTTCCTACAAATCTTTAAATTGAATGTATTAAAGAGGTGAATTTTATGGTAAATAAATTATACCCCTAATACATTTAAACAATCTGTACTGTTCAAATGCAGATTCCTAGGCACCACTTAAGGCCTCTTGAACAAGAATCTCTTGGGTTGGAACCCATCAGTCTCTATTTTAATAACTTCCTCTGGTGACTTGGATTCCTGCTGAAGCTTGAAGTGCACCTGGCAACACAGATGAATCATAAAATATTAGAGTTGAGTGGGAAGAGCAGCAGGCAGTGGTGAGATTTAGAGCAATGTTTGTGTGCATGTCCACTCAGTTGTGTCTGACTTTTTGTGACTGTAGCACGCCAGGCTCCTCTGTCCATGGGATTTTCCAGACAAGAATACTCAAGTGGGTTGCCATTTCCTTCTCCAGGGGATCTTCCTGACCCAGAGATCAAACCTGCATCTCCAGTGTTTCCTGCGTTGGCAGGCAGATTCTTTACCAGCTGAGCCATGGAGGAAGCCCCAGAACAATATTTATGTAAATCAAAAATCCACACAGATTCTGTATAAACACACACAAGTGAAAAAAAAAAAAGTGCATTGCTTCCCTTGGAAAGGTCGGTTGCGGTAAAGATAGGAAACAGACAAGAGAAAGACAGCATGCCTTAAAGGAGAGACTTTTGAACAGACAACTATGGATAACATCTAGATGCTACCTTTAAACACATCAAGGAGAGAAAGGATTCCTTTAATTATTTTCCCAGCATGCTCATTCTAGTTTTCAAGCTTGCCTGGTCATATCGCTTAACGGTTTTCTCTTTAAGTGCCATGCAGACGCAGCACTTCCTGATCTATCATGAAAACTTCCAATCATCAGCAACAAAACCATAGGGCAGTGTGTTTATGGTTGCCCATTGGAAGGACTCCCCAGGGAGAAATGAAGGACTCAGATCTCAGGTGCAACTGAGTCAATTCTTCACTAATGGCTTTCATGCCTCCAAAAACAACCCCATAATTAAATAATTCCAATTCCTGAACTCTTTGCAAGAAAAAATGAGGCTAATTTGTAATAAGAAGCATGTATTAACAGCATGCAATTAGGGCTTCCCCAGTGGTTCAGTGGTAAATGAATCTGCCTGCCAATGAAGGAGACATGGGTTTAATCCCCGATCCAGGAAGTTCTCACATATTGTGGAGCAACTAAGCTTGTACACCACAATTACTGAGTCTGTGCTCTAGAGCCTGGAAGCTGCAACTACTGAGCCCATGAGCCACAACTACTGAAGTCTCTGCCCCCTAGATCCTGGGATCCACAACAAGAGAAGTCACTGCTATGAGAAGCCCTCACACCACAACTAGACAGTAGCCCCCACTTGCCACAACTAGAGAAGAGCTCACACAGCAATGAGACACAACAGCCAAAAATAAATTTTAAAAAAGGAACATGCAATCAAATCTACTGGGTTATCATTTATGTCTGATCCTCCTGTACATAAATCATTAATACAGACTCCCAGGAGTTACCACTCTTCACCAGAGGTTGAAGATTTCACCAGGGATTCTTAAAATGTAGTTTCCTGACCAGTTGCATTAGCATGACCTGAGAACTTGTTGTAGTTGTTTAATCACTCTGTTGTGCCTGACTTTTTGCAACCCCATGGACTGTAGCCGACCAGGTTTCTCTCTCCATGGAATTTCCCAGGCAAGAATACTGAAGATGGTAGCCATTCATTTTCTCCAGGGGATCTTCTTGACCCATGGATCAAACCCAGGTCTCTGGCACTGCAGGAAGATTCTTTACTGTCTGAGCTACTAGGGAAAGCAGGAACTTGTTATAGATACAAACCCTTGGGCTCCACCCCACACCTACTGAATATAAACTCTGGAGACGGGGTCAGCTATTTCAGTTTTAACCTGGCACCCATGTATGTCAGGACCGCTGAACGTACTGAACCTCTCCCGTACATTTAAGAAGGGAGCCAGCTCAGCCATGCTACTGCCAGAGGAGGTGAGCAACTTTTAACTGGATCAAGAAAGAGCTGAAACCCTTGGACAGCGAGTCCCAAGAAAGAATTCCATGCATTAAAAAAAAAAAAAAAAAAAGACTGCATTTGTATCTCTCTTTCCAGAAGCATCCACAACTCCCCTATGTTACATGAACATTTTCTCCTAAGCTCCATGTCACAATGCATTCCTATTCCCCAATATCAAAGAACAACAATGAACTGGAAAGGGACAAGGACTTCTTTCAGACTGCTAAATTTTCTAAAAACAGTTATGCATATTTATTCCATGTAAAGTTGTATGGAAGGACATTTGTAACTTAAAGGTGTCAAAGAGCTAAGAAAATCAGTCCCCTTGAAGACTTTATTCATTCATTCAATCTCTCTCATTCATGTACATTAGCATAAATGGTAGTCTTAAAACTTAAAGTCTGTTGTCTTTTCTTCATGGTATTTTGCATTAGATCACAAACTCAGTTACCTATATGGAAAAGATAGGTAACATAAACAAGTAATAGGGGTCTGACATCAGAAAACCTGCTACCAGCTTCTGTGTCAGAGCACAAAAGGAGGCCATGGGCACTGTGGCAAACTGGAGAACACATTGACTTGGGACTGACTGCTACATGGCTCTAGCTGACTACGATAGACCTAAATGATTTTCATGTGAACTTCTTAAATTTTTAAATGTCGGCCCCAGGTAAAATCAGCACACTGTGAAAGCCAAACAAAATATATCAGCTCAGGGAACAACCAGTTTGGATTTCTGGTTTATCTTGTACCACCTGGCTTTTACCAAGAAGGCTTGGGTATCTACATGTTGCTTTTCTACCCTCCAAGCCAGTGCAGGGATGTCAGGTAAGTTATGTAATCTACCTGTGAAAACCACCCCAGTGTCAAAGGCACAATAAGAGTTTTATAATTAGAAAACCCAGATTATCTTCTGTCCTACATGGATTCAAGAATTGTGACCCAACTCCAGCTCTCAATGACTGAGGCTTAGAGCAAAACAATTTTGTTATCCATTCTATTATCACTTATTATAGTGCTCACTGTAAATACTTTTAAATATTACTTATAACATTCCAGTAATTCTCTGAGGAAGAGAGAAAAGAGAGAATGTGTTTATGGTCCTCCCTATCCTCCTAATGAAGTTGCCAGTTTGGGGTTGAAAATAGAGTTGTATACTTTTGTGTTTTATGTGGCATATCTCTGATTATTGATAATATACAAATCCTTTGGGGTGACTGGCCTATTTCTATCTTTTACCCACTTTTTCACTGGACACTTTTTTTTTCTTAATATTTATTTATTTACTTGGTTGCACTAGGTCTTAGTTGCAGCATGTAGGAATTTTTAGTTGCGTGTGGGAATCTAGTTCCCTGACCAAGGATTGAACCCATGCCTCCTGCATCAGGAGCATGAAGTCTTAGCCACTGGACCAACAAGGAAATCCCTGGACACTTTTTTTTTCTTGCAGGAGCTATCTTGCATATAACCACTCTGCATCCTATATGTATCAAACATTTTATTCTCAGTTGATATTTTGTACACTCTTTTATTTTTACTGAGATATTAATTTATATACCACAAAAAGTAGACAAATCCTAAGATGAGTTTTGACAAATGTGTGCACACATGCGACCACCGCCCTCATCAAGATAAAGCTTCCCTTGTGCCCCTTCCCAAACAATACTGCCCCCAAGATAGCTCTCATTTCTATCACCCTAAATAGAATTCAACAGGTTCTTGAATTTTATAGAAGTGAAATCATTCAGTGTATACTCTTTTGTGTCACTTCTTTCACTTAATATATTTGACATTCACCAGTGTTTTGGAGTGTATAGGCAGTTTGTTATTTAAAAGAAAGAAAAAAAGGACTGTCTTGTATTCCATCTTATGAATAGACTACGGTTTCATTATCTATTTTATTATTCAGGAATATTTGGGTTGTTTCCAGTTTGGGGCTCTTATGAACAAAATGGTTATAAACATTTTCTGCAAGTGTGAGTAAATACATGTGCTCATTTTTCTTGAACAAATACTGAAGACTAGAACTGCTGGGTCCCAGGAGAGGCATATGGGAATCAAGTTTCTTATTACAATGGCACTTAACTGTTTGACAGTCTTCTGTATTACATGTAAAGAGTTTCACAATGTTTAAGTAGTGATTACCAGAGGGGGACAGGGAGTGGGGCAATATAGGGGTGGGAGGAGTGGGAGGAACAAACTACTGAGTTTAAGAGAGGCTCAAGGATGTATTGTACAACATGGGGAATACAGTCAATATTTTATAACAATGATAAATGGAAAGTAACCTTTAAAATTGTGCAAACCTTTTTTAAAGTTTAAAAAAAACTAGTTTCACAATGTTCTATCAACATTTCTTTTAATGATCAGACACTTGTACAAAGTTAGACACCCGCTTTTTAGTCTACATATAGAAATTACCAGCACATGGAAGAGAAGCTATAGAATCATTAAGAAGCGAGAGGTCCACAATCTAATCAAATTCACAAGCTTTTGTACAGCAAAGGAAACCATAAACAAAATGAGAAGACAACCCACAAACTGGGAGAAAATACTTGCAAATGATGCCACTGACAAGGGAAACCAAACAACTCAATTGAAAAATGGGCAGAGGACCTAAACAGACATTTCTCTAAGAAAACATACACACAGCCAACAGGTACCTGAATATGAGGTATGACCTCACACCAGTCAGAATGGCTATCATTAATATCTATAAACAGTAAATGCTGGAGAAGGTATGGAGAAAAGGGAACACCCCAACATTGTTGATGGAAATGTAAGTTGGTACCAAACTATTGAAAACAGTATGGAATTTCCTCAAAAAATGAAAAATAGAGTTTCCATAAGATTCAGAAATCCCACTCCTGGGCATATATTTGGACCGTATTATAACTCAAAAAGATACATGCACTCCAATGTTCATAGAAGCACTATTTACAATAGCCAAGATATATAAACAACCTAAATGGCCATTGACAGATGACTGGCTAAAGATGACTTAATAGTACATATATAAAATGTAATACTATTCAATCATAAAAAAGAACAAAACAATACCATTTGCAGCAACATGGATAGACCCAGAGATTATTTTATGAAGTAAAGTAAATCAAAAAGAGAAAGACAAATACCACATGATATCACTTACATGCAGAATCTAAAATATGACACAAATGAACTTATCTATGAAACAGAAACAAACCCACAGACACAGAGAACAGGCCTGTGATTATCAAGGAAGTTAAGGAGGTGAGGGAGGGATGGATTGGGGATTTGGGTCTAACTGATGCAAGCTATTGCGTATGGATAAACAACAAGGTCCTACTGTATAGCACAGGGAATTATATTCAATATTATGTAATAAAGGCTTCCCAAGTGGTGTTAGTGGTAAAGAACCCACTTGCCAATACAGGAGATGTAAGAGATGAGGGTTCAGTCCCTGGGTTGGGAAGATCCCCTGGAGGAGGGCATGGCAACCCACTCCAGGATTCTTGCCTGGAGAATCCCATGGACAGAGGAGCCTAGAGGCCTAAAGTCCATAAGGTCACAAAGAGTCAGACATGACTGAAGAGATTTGTCATGCATTCTGTAATAAGGAACTCCCCTGGAGGTCCAGTGGCTAAGACTCCATGCTCCCAATGCAGGGGGAGCCCAGGATCCATTCATAGTTAGAGCACTAGATCCCACATCCTGCAATTGAGAGTCCACATGCCAGAACTAAGTATTCACATGCCACAACTGAGTTCACATGCCACAGCTAAGATTCTGCACTCTGCAACTAAAGATCTCACATGCCACAACTAAAAAAGATTCCACATGCCACAGCTAAAGATCCTGCATGTGACAACTAAGGCCCGGCGCATCTAAATAAATAAATAAATAAATATGTTATAAAAATACCCTTAATAAACCATAATGGAAAAGAATATGAAAAGAATATACATGTATGTATGTATAACACTTTGCTGAAAAGCAGAAATTAACACCATTACACCATTACTTACAAGTTAACCAAACTTCAATAAAATAAATTACAAAAAGAAAAGAAGTAGGTCAACAAAAGTTATTTCTTACCTGTGCTCTCTTCGGTTTTCTCTCGCAGGACTCTTTCTCAGGAACGTTGCTATTGTTTTTAAGCAGTAGTCAGAAGATGAGTCATATCATCAGAAGTTTCAGGATGCATGTTCTGCCTTTCTTTTGTGTAGCAGGAGGACAACTCTGAAAGGACAGGTGGGAAAAAAAAAATCTTAGTAGGACACCTTAACCACAGGCACATTCTCAGGCAGATGAGTTTTAAGACTTATACATGTAGAAGTTGAAATGATGCTGAAAATTGATTCTCAATTTTTTTTGCCTGCGTATCCCTTGAGGAGTCATTGTGCTCCTCCAGAGAAAGGAATACTGCTGATTTATGGCAATTGCAGGGTTTCAAAAGGACCTGACAATTTTTGCTTCAATGCTGAAAATTAATTATAATGACTATAATTGGTACATATATTACTACTATTATGTAAGCCATAGCAATAGTTTATATTACATAGCATATTGGGATTTCCAAGTTTTCTCATATATATTACCATTTCATGTCATTCTCTTTGGTCTTGGTTAATCTGTAAGCAGAGACTGAGGGAAAGTGTGGGGTGCAAATAATCTATTAGAGAAGCAGTTCAAAGGAGAGAGATGGGAAAGTGAAACAGGAAAGGAGAGAAAGATAATACATCCTTACACTGGCTATCTTCATGGATAGTTGGGAAGCAGAGGAAATTAAAAGAGTGTGTCTCAGAAACTAAAAAAAAGTCCAGTCATGTCCAAGTCTTTACAACCCCATGGACTGTTGCCTGATGTCCCCACAAAAATTTTAGGCTGCAACTAAAGATCTCACATGCCACAACTAAAAGATTCCACATGCCACAGCTAAAGATCCTGCATGTGACAACTAAGGCCCGCGCATCTAAATAAATAAATAAATAAATATGTTATAAAAATACCCTTAATAAACCATAATGGAAAAGAATATGAAAAGAATATACATGTATGTATGTATAACACTTTGCTGAAAAGCAGAAATTAACACCATTACACCATTACTTACAAGTTAACCAAACTTCAATAAAATAAATTACAAAAAGAAAAGAAGTAGGTCAACAAAAGTTATTTCTTACCTGTGCTCTCTTCGGTTTTCTCTTGCAGGACTCTTTCTCAGGAACGTTGCTATTGTTTTTAAGCAGTAGTCAGAAGATGAGTCATATCATCAGAAGTTTCAGGATGCATGTTCTGCCTTTCTTTTGTGTAGCAGGAGGACAACTCTGAAAGGACAGGTGGGAAAAAAAAAATCTTAGTAGGACACCTTAACCACAGGCACATTCTCAGGCAGATGAGTTTTAAGACTTATACATGTAGAAGTTGAAATGATGCTGAAAATTGATTCTCAATTTTTTTTGCCTGCGTATCCCTTGAGGAGTCATTGTGCTCCTCCAGAGAAAGGAATACTGCTGATTTATGGCAATTGCAGGGTTTCAAAAGGACCTGACAATTTTTGCTTCAATGCTGAAAATTAATTATAATGACTATAATTGGTACATATATTACTACTATTATGTAAGCCATAGCAATAGTTTATATTACATAGCATATTGGGATTTCCAAGTTTTCTCATATATATTACCATTTCATGTCATTCTCTTTGGTCTTGGTTAATCTGTAAGCAGAGACTGAGGGAAAGTGTGGGGTGCAAATAATCTATTAGAGAAGCAGTTCAAAGGAGAGAGATGGGAAAGTGAAACAGGAAAGGAGAGAAAGATAATACATCCTTACACTGGCTATCTTCATGGATAGTTGGGAAGCAGAGGAAATTAAAAGAGTGTGTCTCAGAACTACAAGTCCAGGGGAAAATGAGGAAAAAGAAAGTCAAAGTGTTAGTCACTCAGTCATGTCCAAGTCTTTACAACCCCATGGACTGTTGCCTGTCAGGCTCCTCTGTCCATAGGATTCCCCAAGCAAGAATACTGTAGGGAGATTCTTTACCATCTGAACCACCAGGAAAGCATTTATGTATAAATTATGGCTCCCATTGGTCAAGGGTGGTTCCAAGAGCATCCAATTCCAAGATGTCCCCAAAACCACAGAGCAGGGAGCAACAGACAGAAACAGTGGGTCCAATGTGAAGCAGTGTCAGATTGAAAGTCTTTGAGGAAATAAAACAATGCAGGAGTGGCTTGGGTAGAAGGTAAGGTCAAATGATTTGATACTACACAAGAAGTGTCCTATACATGCCCTTATAGCAACAGTATAAGATAGAGTGGCATTATTGTATTCTCATTCTAAAAATATCAACTATCTACTGTGCTATTACTAGTAAATGACTTGGATACTCTGTGACTCAGTTTCCATAGCTGGGAAAAAGCAGAGGTTTAAACCTCTTACCCTTCCCATTATGAAAATAACTAAGAGAACAGCTGCAAAATGCTATGAGCTCCCAGAAGAACATAGCTATGCAAATAAATTATTGTTATTGTGCTTTATAGTCAATTTGTAAACAAAATGAGTCTTTTGTCATTTTAAAATATTGAATTCTACATCCAGCAAAACTGAAAGATACAGAGGGGCCAATTTTAGCTCTCATCCTTTATGCATATCTCCCACTGACTTTAAAGGGAGTTTGGCTCCCTCTGTCTATACATAATTATACAAAGTAATCACAAAATTCCATATTTTAATTCCTGTATAATGAGCCTCAAAAGTCAATAATGAACTACAAATATTCATAGAAAATATTCCTTTCTAATTTTAGGATTGATAATTCACTGCTGCTTCTATTTTGTGCACCCAGAATAACCAGTGGTATGATTACTTCTCAGAATTTATGCCATCATTCAGAAGATAAGTGACTTCTTTTTCATTGTATTGTATTTGTCACATTCTTTGAAGGAAGCCATATTGAAGTCTTTTCTGGCTCCCTGGCCATGCATAACTTCATGATACATCTCTACCTCAAAGTACAAGGAGGAGTTAATCTATAGGGATCCATATGGATATAGGTGACATCGAACTGTTGGGCTTTAAACCAATGATGGCCCATGTCCTGAACCCTGAGACATATAATAGCTTGAATGATTCTTTTTTTTCCTGATTTAGTTCAGTGGGTTTTGGTATGGTCATGGAGCTATGATAATAGCCATCAGATTATAACCCATGCAATCATGCCCAGGTCATCACAATTACCTTCCTGAGATCTCAAGCCAAGGCAATGAAAGAGAAAGAGTACTGTATACTAGTCTGCATACTAGTACTGTATAATCTTGTGAGAGCTCCTTTCCTATTTTTCTTCTTCCTCCTCTTATTTGTTGCTGGTTTGTTTTATGTTCCAGGTTCTATTCTACATTTTTAACTCATTAGTACTTACAGTAACCCTATGCAGTAGCTGTGTTATCATATCCATTTTACAGGTGAGAAGAAAACCTAGGTTTAACAAATTGCCAAAAATCACCCAGATTGTCAGTAGCTGAGAAGATATTTAAACCAAGGTCTGTCTGATGCCAAAGCATTTATTTCTTCTAAATAATATCCTGCCTTTAATGAAAGAAAGTTGTGTGTCCCCGGAACATGAGTTATCAGGCAGATTCACACTATACTGAACTTGTTATTTCAGTATTACTGACCCACTATTGTTCTGACCTCCACATCATGCACCCTGGCCATGATAATATCTGGATTTGACCCTATCCAGAAAGTTTGTGCCTAACTCCAGTAGTACTTGGTGTGAAGATTTAGGGCCCAGAACATTCATAGTTTGATTTCTTCAGAACTTCATGATGCTCATATCCCCAAAGCCTTCTCCATTTATTCAAAACATTTTTACTGAGCTGGGCAGTAGACGACCATTACCCCAACACTAATGAAGCTTGCAGCCTAATGGGAGAGACAGAAACACACACAGACAGCACACACATGTGCACATGCATTCACACAGTGATAAGTATGATAGGGAGCTATGCCAGAGGAAAATGGTGGCATGTCTATTTTAGATTGTCAGGGAAGGTCACTCTGAGGTAGTCAGCTAGAAAGAGAAAGGAACAAGTCATGTGAAGAGCCAGAGAAAGATCACAGCAGACACAGGGAAGAGAAATGGCAAAATGCAGGAAGAAAGGGTTAGGATAGTTCAACCAATAGAAAGGAGACCACTGTGGAGTGAGGTAGGAGAGGGATTGAGATGGAGGGGTAGAAGAATGTGGAGCTTACCTCCTTCCACAAACACATCAAAAATACACCTACATGTGGAACAACTGTCACAGAAAACCAACTGAAAACTAGCACATGATCTATACAACCAATCTGCAAGAAACATCTCTCTGTAACCAGGTAGGACACAGGACAAAAGTCATCAGGACAGGATCAGTTTCCCCGGGAAGTATCTGTAAAGAACAGCAACTCTGTAGGGGCATATCCTCACCCTGCGGAGTTCCCTTCTCTCCTAAGAAATCCAGTGGGCCAGATAGAGTGGCTGGAGTATTCCAGAATTTACTTGTGAGGAGTGTGTACATGTTCACTTACTAATAATCGGGGCAGAGAGAGACCAGCACTGGCTACTACTTCCTCCCACTTCCCAATCTGAAGTGCACACCAGGTGGGGTCACACATATGCATAGCTGCTAAGCACTGAATCTCAGACTGACAGGCTCTAGGAAAGGACTCATCTAACTACATGGAGACAGCATGGAGGACCTGGGATTTGGTCCAGCCAGAACCATGGAGTCCTTTGTCAGTGTGTACACAGTGGAGGTGGGTCTGGCTTTGGAGTCCACTATTAACCAACTCACAGCAGGGACTGATCTGGCTGAAGTAGACTTCGGTGTGCATACAGTGACATCACAGAAATACAACTTTCAGATGGACAGCCCTTGGGGAATAGTACGTGGTAGTTCATTTCCTGGCAGGAGTGCTGTGGCTCTTCCCACACCACACAATAGCTTAGAACTGGATCTGGGGTGGACAGATTCTGTGAGAGGTCTGCTCCAGAGGCAGCCCAGGTCCCAGGCAGTAGCACAAGCACCTAGGCTCCTGCAGTCAGCACCCTGGCCCCCAATACCAGCCCATTGCACACCATAGCCTAGCACTAGGTCTGGGATGAACATAATGGAAAAAGGACATGACCTTGGACTTCTTCTGTGCAGAACTGTGTATGTCTAGGTTGGCTGTGACCATATGGGATTCACTTGTTTCAGCAGTCACCTCCATTGGGGCAGGGCATGAATGAAAGGGCAATGGAGATGGATCAAAACTGAACCTCAGTGCTTCCACACAAATAACTGGGGAGCAGACCCTGTGCCTGACAGGGCTGTGACAGCTATGAAGCAAAGAGGAAGCCCTGGCCAAAATGCAGTGTAGGCTCTGAACACCACACCAATCATACCCTATATCGAGGTTAAAGGGCCAGCATACTTTGAGGAAAGGCATGGCTGGCATCCATGCAAAAGCCAGTCCTTGCACAAAAATATTAGATTCACATACTCTACACAGAGACAATACCACATAAAGATACGCTTTCAAAACCACAGTAGATAACTGTTTCTCCTAAACTCATGGAGACAGAGGTAAGTAATAAGAAAAAGCAGAGGAATTACTCCTAATTAAAAGAATATGAGGGACTTCCCTGGTGGTTCAGTGGCTAAGACTCTGTGTTCCCAATGCAGGGGGTATGGGTTCAATCCCTGGTCAGGGAACTAGATCCCACATACTGCAACTAAGACCCAGTGGAGCCAAAGAGATAAATAAATATAAATATTTAAAAAATAAAAAAGATTCTAGCTGGAGAAGCTCTGGAAATTCCTTGGGTTTGCTTTAGGAAAAAAAGAACATGAGCAGTCCCATGAAAGAACAAATAATGAAACAGACTTCACCAGTCTACTAGATCCCAAGTTCAAAAGGGAGGTAATAAAAATGTGAAAGGAATTAAGAAATATTCTCAATAGAAATGCAGATCACTGTAACAAGGAACTAGAAAGTATAAAGAGGAGCCAATAAAAATTAGACAACTCAATTGTTGAGATAAAAACCAATCTAGAAACATTGAATAACAGATGAAATAATGCAAAAGAATGAATAAGTGACCTGGAAGACAGAATAATGAAAATCACCCAATCCAAACAGTGGAAAAAAATAGAAAAAAATAAATAAAGCAACATACAAAATTTATACAATAATATAAAGCATGCCAATCTACACATAATAGTGGTCCCAGAAAGAAAAAGGGGGATTGAAAATGTATTTGAAGAAATTATAACTGAAATATTTACAAAACTGAAGAAGGAAACAAATATCCAGGTACAGGAAGCACAGAGGGTCCCAAACAAGATGAACTCAAATAGACTCACACCAAGACATATCATAATTAAAATGGCAAAAGTTAAACAGAGAATTGTAACAAGAGAAAAACAAAGTGTCAGTTACAAGGAAAGCCCCCTAAGCTTATTTCTGTATAGAAACTTTGCTGGCCAAAAGGGAGTGGAAAAATATATCCAAAGTACTGAAAGGGAAAAACATACATAGGATATTCATGTTCTAGGATATGCTATCCAACAAAATTATCATTTAGAATACAAGGAGAGATAAAGAATTTCTCAGACCAAAAAAACCCTAAAAGAATTCAGCAATATTAAACCTACATTAAAAGTAATATTAAAGGATCTTTATAAATAGAAAAGAACAACCTATAGAAACAAGAAAATCACTATAGGAACAGCAAATACATAAAAAAAAAAAAACTGACAAACACTTAAATAAGCCAGCGCATAGATTAAAAAGAACAAAATATTATAAAAACAATAAATATTAATAAAATAAACAGTAAAGGGACTTCCCTGGTGGTCCAGTGGCTAAAGAGTCCACCTTACAGTGCAAAGGGCACTGGTTCGATCCCTGGCCCAGAGTGCTCCACGTGCCACAAAGTGGTTGGACTGATGTGTTCAGTTATAAGCCAGAAACAGACTTCACCAGTCTACTAGATCCCAAGTTCAAAAGGGAGGTAATAAAAATGTGAAAGGAATTAAGAAATATTCTCAATAGAAATGCAGATCACTGTAACAAGGAACTAGAAAGTATAAAGAGGAGCCAATAAAAATTAGACAACTCAATTGTTGAGATAAAAACCAATCTAGAAACATTGAATAACAGATGAAATAATGCAAAAGAATGAATAAGTGACCTGGAAGACAGAATAATGAAAATCACCCAATCCAAACAGTGGAAAAAAATAGAAAAAAATAAATAAAGCAACATACAAAATTTATACAATAATATAAAGCATGCCAATCTACACATAATAGTGGTCCCAGAAAGAAAAAGGGGGATTGAAAATGTATTTGAAGAAATTATAACTGAAATATTTACAAAACTGAAGAAGGAAACAAATATCCAGGTACAGGAAGCACAGAGGGTCCCAAACAAGATGAACTCAAATAGACTCACACCAAGACATATCATAATTAAAATGGCAAAAGTTAAACAGAGAATTGTAACAAGAGAAAAACAAAGTGTCAGTTACAAGGAAAGCCCCCTAAGCTTATTTCTGTATAGAAACTTTGCTGGCCAAAAGGGAGTGGAAAAATATATCCAAAGTACTGAAAGGGAAAAACATACATAGGATATTCATGTTCTAGGATATGCTATCCAACAAAATTATCATTTAGAATACAAGGAGAGATAAAGAATTTCTCAGACCAAAAAAACCCTAAAAGAATTCAGCAATATTAAACCTACATTAAAAGTAATATTAAAGGATCTTTATAAATAGAAAAGAACAACCTATAGAAACAAGAAAATCACTATAGGAACAGCAAATACATAAAAAAAAAAAAACTGACAAACACTTAAATAAGCCAGCGCATAGATTAAAAAGAACAAAATATTATAAAAACAATAAATATTAATAAAATAAACAGTAAAGGGACTTCCCTGGTGGTCCAGTGGCTAAAGAGTCCACCTTACAGTGCAAAGGGCACTGGTTCGATCCCTGGCCCAGAGTGCTCCACGTGCCACAAAGTGGTTGGACTGATGTGTTCAGTTATAAGCCAGTGCTCTGGAGCACATACACCCAGAGCCGGTGCTCTGCACTGAGGTCACTGTAATGGGAGGCCTACACATGCCAAGGAATAAAATGATAGATGAAAATAAATATAAATAATATAGGCATGATGGGGAAAAAGAAAAAAAGCAAAAATAATAATAAACAGTAAAAAGAAAAGCATGAATATATAAAGTAAGATAAAAATACAGGAGAGGGTGATAGAAAAATTATTTAAATGTGTTCAAATTTGAATGACTGTCAATTTAAAGAAGTAGATATAATTATGGGTCAACATAGTTCAACTCCACGGTAACTAAAAATCAAAAAACAAAAAAAACAAACCCAATACATTTACAAAAATCAAAAAGAAAAGAACTCAATTTACTACAAAAGACTCAATACTCTGACCAAAATACATAGACAGATTTGATTTTTAAAAAATAAAAGAACCTGCAATATGCTGCCAAAGAGATTCACTTCATTGTTAAAGACACACACAGACTGAAAGTGAGGGTTTGGAAAAAGATATTTTATGCAAATGGAAAAGGCCAAAAAGCAGGGTAGAAATGGTCATATATATCAAACAAAATAGACTTTAAAACAAAGCCCATAATGACAGACAATGTTATATAATAATAAAGGGATCAATACAAGAGAGTATTACACTTTTTAACATATATGCACCCAACACAGGAGCTCCTAAACATACAAAAACAAATACTAACATACATAAAAGGAGAAACTAACATATATACAAAACTATTAATAGTAGGAGGCTTTAATACCCCACTGAAATTGCTGGATGGATCTTACAAACAGAAAATCAGTAAGGCAACAGAGGGCCCAAATGACACAATTCACCAGTTAGATTCAATTCACATCAGGGCATTATACCCCCCCCCAACACAAATACATACTAGGTTACAAAACAAGTCTCAACATATTTAAATGGAGAGAAATTATTTCAAGCACCTTTTTTAACCACAATGGTATGAAACTAGAAATCAAACACAGAAATAAAAATGAGAGAAGAATAAACAAATAGAAACTGAAAAACATGGAAAAGACCAACAGGAAAATGATGAAATTGAAGAAGAAATAAAAAAAAAAAAAACCTCAAATAAATGACAACAAAAGATAAATGACAGCAAAAACACAGTGTTACAAAATCTATTGGATGCACCAAAAGGAGTTCTAAGAGGGACATTTAGAGCAATACAGACCTTTCACACATACACACACACACACAAATCCTTAAATAAACAACCATATCTACCAGCTAAAAGAATTAGAAAAATAAAAACAAAGCCCAAACTCAACAAAAGGAAGGAAATAAACCAAAGAAATAAATAAAATGAAAATTTTAAGAAAAATAGAAAAAAAATCAAAAACCAAGATTTGGTATTTTGAAAAGATAAACAAAATCGACAGACCTCTAGTCAGGATCACAAAAAGAGAGAGAGAGAGGACCAAAATAAAATAAGAAATGAAAGAGGAGAGATAACTGATACAACAGAAATATACAAAATCAAGAAAGAATAGTGTGAACAGTTACATGCCAACAAACTGGACAATCTAGAAGAAATGAACAAGTTTCTAGAAACATATGGCCTGCAAAAACTGAGCCAAAAATAAACATATATTTTGAACAGATCACCAAAAATGGAACAGAATCTGTTAAAAATAAATAAATAAATAAATAAATAAATAACAGAAAAAAACCTCTCTGAAAGCAAAACCTCTCTGAAATCCAGGACCAGAGGGTTTTATTGGGGAATTCTACCCAACATACAAAGAAAGACTTGTATTTTTCCTTCTCAAAATATTCCAAAAGATTGAAGATGAGGAACTCCAAATTTATTCTATAAAGCCAACATCACCTTGATACCTAAAACAAATACACTACAAAAAAAAAAAAAAGCAAATTACAGAGCAGTATCTTTGGTGAACATAGATGCAAAAATTTTCAACAAAATGTTAGCAAACCAAATTCAACAATATATGAAAAGGATCATTCACCAAGATTAAGTTGGAGCCATTCCAGGGTGGCAAGTACACAATAATGTACAGCAAATCAATGTGATATACCACATGAGCAAAAGGAAAGACAAAAACAATGGTCATCTCAAAGACGCAGAAAGAAGCATTTGACAAAATTTAATATCCACTCATGATAAAAACTCTTATCAAAGTGGGAATAGAGGGAATATATCTCAACATAATAAAAACCATTTAAATAAACCAATAATCAAGATAATACTCAACAATGAAAAGCTGAAAGCTCTCCTGCTAAATTCAGGGAACACAACAAGAATGCTCATTCTCATCATTTCTATTCAACATTGTATTAGTAGTCCTAACCATAGCAATCAGACAAGAAAGAACTAATTTAACAAGGTATCAGGACATAAGATTAATATATAGAAATGTGTTGCATTCCTTTACACTGACAATGAAATATCAGAAAGTTTAAAAAGTCTCATTTAAAATTGAGTCATATGTCCAATTAACGAGCCAGAGCTCTGGAGCACATGCGCCCAGAGCCGGAGCTCTGCAGCAACAGACGCCACCGCGATGGGAGGCCCACAGGAGCCAAAGAACAAAGACAGATGAAAATGGAGAAATGAAAGACCAATAGAAGTGCCCCCCCCGCTCCCCTCCCTCCCCAACCCGATCCCCGCCCAAAACAAATAAATAAATCTTTAAAAAAAAAATTGCCTTCGTTGTAATATTCCAAGCTGAGACCTTTCCCTGGATCTATTTTTCCAGGCAGTATTTTAATTAATTTAGAGCTTAAGGGTCAGGTACCATCTTTGCGCCACTTGCCAGAAAAATGTCCTATGCTTTATCCCTGTAAGACTGTTCAGTTATGGTTATTTATGTGTATGTATGTATATTTTTCCACTATGTTAGAAAATATCTGCATGTTTTATGACTGTCACCCTTCAGGGATGCACCGCTTGTTCCTCATATGCTAGTGTTTTAACTAATACCACTGAACACCATAGCAAACCAGACATAGAGCCTACACCTCCTGACCAGACATCAAACCAAGGATCCTCAGAGTAGAAGCCCTGATTCCAGGACTCCACACTGTCAAAGAACATACAACACTAGAGATTATTCACCTGTAAACAGACCTAACACCACCCAAGACACAAACCACTGAACCCTTCTACAAGGACAGAAACCCAAAGGAAGGGAGAATTTAACGAAGAAGCCTGGTGGGAAAAAGAACTCCACACACACAGACACACACAAAGAAACAAAAATTAACCTAATAATGAAATGACAGAGAAACACTGCATAAATAAAGGACCAAGCTAGAGAAACACAGCTCGAAATGACAGAAGAGGATATAGACAAATTATCTGAAAGAGAATTCAGAAGAGTGATACTAGTGAGGATTCAAAACACTGAAAACAGAATATTAGAGGAAATTAGTGTACTGAGAAGAGACATGCAAGAAATGGAAAATAAGCAAATAGAGACAAACAACTCAATTGCTGAACTCAAAAACACTAAAGAAGGTCTCAACAGTAGAGTATCAGAGGCTGAAGAACGGATAAGTGAGCTGGAAGACAAAATGGTGGAAATAACTGCTGAAGAACAGAACAAAGCACAAAGAATCAAAAGAACTGAGTATAGCCTCCGAGACCTATGGGACAATATCAAACGCACCAATATTAGAATTATAGGAGTCCCAGAAGAAGAAGAGGGGAAGAAAGGTTGTGAAAAAAGTCTTGAAGAGGTTATAGTTGAAAACTTTCCCAGCATGGGAAAGGAAATAGTCAACCAAGTCCAAGAAGCACAGAGTTCCACACAGGATAAACCCAAGAAGAAATACACCAAGGCACATTCTAATCAAACTAACACAGACTAAATATAAAGACAGAATACTAGAAGCAGCTAGGAGCAAACAACAAATAACATATAAAGGAAACCCCATACATTTAACTGCTGATCTTTCAACAGAAACCCTGCAAGTCAGAAGAGAATGGCAGGTCACATTTAAATGGATAAAAGAGAATAACCTAAAACCAAGAATTCTCTACCCAGCAAGGATCTCATTCAGAATTGATGGAGAAGTCAAAAGCTTCACAGACAAGCAAAAGCTAAAAGAATTCTGTACCCCAAACCCAACCCTACAACAAGTGTTAAAGGGCCTGATATAACCAATAAATACAAGAGTAGAAGTCCTACAAATCAAACCCCAAATATCTAAGAAGACGAGAATAAGAACATTTGTATCAATAATTACTTTGAATGTAAATGGACTAAATGCTCCAACCAAAAGACACAGGCTGGCTGAATGGATACCAAAGCAAGACCCATATATCTGGTGTTTACAAGAGACCCACTTCAGACCTAGAGACACTCATAGACTGAAAGTGAAAGGCTGGAAAAAGATATTCCATGCAAGTGGAAATCAAAAGAAAGCTGGAGTAGCAATCCTCATAGCAGACAAAATAGACTTTAAAGAAGAGTCTAAGAGACAAGGCAGGTCACTACATCATGATTAAGGGATCTATCCAAGAGGAAGACATAACAGTCATGAATATCTATGCACCCAACATAGGAGTGCCTCAATACATAAGATAAATACTTTCAGACATAAAAGAAGAAAACAACAATAACACAGTAATACTAAGAGCCGTTAAAACTCCTCTCACACCAATGGACAGATCATCCAAACAGAAAATTAATTAAGAAACACAAGCCTTAAATGCCACACTAGAAGTGATGGGCCTCATGGATATCTTTAGGACCTTCCATCCAAAAGCAGAAGAATACACTTTCTTCTCAAGTGCTCACGGAACATTCTCCAGGATAGACCACATCTTGGGCCACAAATCTAACCTCAATCAATTCAAGAAAACTGAAATTATATCAACCATCTTCTCGGACCACAATGCAATGAGACTAGAGATCAACTACAGGGAAAAAAAAACTGCTGAAAACACAAACACATGGAGATTAAACAACACATACCTAAAAAACCAACTGATTACTGAGGAAATCAAAGGAGAAATTTAAAAATTCCTAGAAGAAAATGACAATGAACACGCGACAGTGCAAAACCTACGGGATACTGCAAAAGCAGTTCTAAGAGGGAAATTTATAGCAATACAATCCTACCTCAAGAAGCTAGGAAAATATCAAGCAGACAACCTAACTCTATGCTTAAAACAATTGGAGAAAGAAGAACAGAAACACCCCAAAGCCAGCAGAAGAAGAGAAATCATAGAGATCAGAGTAGAAATAAATGAAAAACAAACAAAATAAACAATAGTAAAGGTAAACAAAATGAGAAGCCGGTTCTTTGAAAAGGTAAACAAAATTGACAAACCACTGGCCAGACTCATCAAGAAAAAAAGAGAGAAGAACTAGATCACCAAAATCAAAAATGAAAAAGGAGAGATTACAACAGATCATGCAGAAATCCAAAGGATTACAAGAGACTATTATGAACAACTCTATGGCAACAAACTGGACAACCTGGAAGAAATGGACAGTTTCTTTGAGGAGATCAATCTTCCAAGACTCAACCAGGAAGAAATAGAGACTATGAACAACCCAATCACAAACTCAGAAATTGAATTTGTGATTAAAAATCTACCCCAAAATAAAAGCCCAGGGCCAGATGGCCTCACAGGTGAATTCTACCAAACATTTAAAGAAGAGCTAATGTCTTTCCTTCTAAAACTCTTCTAAAACATTGCACAGGACGGAACACTTCCAAACACATTATATGAGGTCACCATCACCCTGATACCCAAACCAGGTGAAAACAACACACAGAAAGAAAATTATAGGCCAATTTCACTGATGAAATTAGATACCAAGATCCTCAACAAAATCCTAGGAAACAGAATTCAACGACACGTCAAAAAGTTCATACATCACGATCAAGTCGGGTTCATCCCAGGCATGCAAGGATTCTTCAATATCCGCAAATCAATCAATGTGATACACCATATCAACAAATTGAGAGACAAAAATCACATGATCATCTCAATAGATGGAGAAAAAGCCTTTGACAAAGTACAGCATCCATTTATGATTAAAAAAAAAAAAAAACTCTTCAGAAAATGGGCATAGAAGGAACCTATCTCAACATAGTGAAAGCCATATATGAGAAGCCCACAGTGAACATTATCCTCAATGGTGAAAAACTGAAAGCATTCCCTCTAAGATCAGGAACAAGACAAGGGTGGCCACTTTCACCACTATTATTCAACATAGTGCTGGAAGTTCTAGCAAAAACAGTAAGAGAAGCAAAAGAAATGAAAAGAATTCAGATTGGAAAGGAAGAAGTAAAGCTCTCCCTTTTTGCAGATGACATGATGTTATACATAGAAAACCCCAAAGAGACTATTACAAAGCTACTAGAGCTGATCAACGAATTCAGCAAAGTCACGGGATACAAAGTCAACACACAGAAATCACTGGCATTCCTATATACAAACAATGAAAAATCAGAAAACGAAATCAAAGAGGCAATCCCCTTCACCATTACAACCAAAAGAATAAAATATCTAGGAATAAACCTACCCAAAGAAACAAAAAAAACTGTACACAGAAAATTACAAGACACTCATGAAAGAAATTAAAGAAGACTTAAACAGATGGAGAGATATTCCATGTTCCTAGGTTGGAAGAATCAATATTGTGAAAATGACCATACTACTAAATGTCATCTATAGATTCAATGCGATCCCTATCAAACTACCAATGACATTCTTCATGGAACTAGACCAAATAACAGCACAGTTCATATGGAAGCACAAAAGACCCCGGATAGCCAAAGCAATCCTGAGGAAGAAGAATGGAGCTGGAGGGATCAGCCTCCCTAACTTCAGACTATGCTACAAAGCAACAGTCATCAAGACAGTATGGTACTGGCACAAAAACAGAAATATAGATCAATGGAACAAGATAGAGATCCCAGAGATAGGCCCACGCACCTATGGACACCTCATTTTTTGAGAAAGGAGACGAAAACCTAAAACGGGACAAAGATGGCCTCTTCAACAAGTGGTGCTGGGAAAATTGGACAGCTACATGCAAAAAAATGAAGTTGGAACATTCCCTGACACCATACACAAAGATCAACTCAAAATGGATTAAAGACCTAAAGGTAAAACCAGAAACCATCAAACTCTTAGGGAGAATATAGGCAAAACCCTCAAGGACATAAATCAAAGCAAGATCTTCTCTGACCCACCTACTAGAATAGCAGAACTAAAAACAAAAATGAACATGTGGAACCTAATGAAACTTAAAAGCTTTTGTGCAGCAAAAGAAATTACCAAAAAAGCTGAACAGATGCCCACAGAATGGGAGAAAATCTTAGCAAATGAAATAACAGACAAAGAATTAATCTCCAAAATCTACAAGCAACTCAGACAACTCAGCACTGGAAAAATGAACAACCCAATCAAAAAATGGGAAAAAGATCTAAATAGACATCTCACCAAAGAGGACATACAGATTTCCCAAAAGCACATGAAATGATGCTCAGCCTTGCTTATTATTAGAGAAATGCAAATCAAAACTACAATGAGATATCACCTCACACCCGTCAGAATGGCTATCATCCACAAATCAACAGACAATAAATGCTGGAGAGGGTGCAGAGAAAAGGGAACACTCCCGCATTGCTGGTGGGAATGTAAATTGATACAGCTGCTATGGAAGACAGTATGAAGATTCTTTAAAAAAGTAAAAATAAAAGCACCATACGACCCAGCAATCCCACTATTAGGCTTATACCCTGATGAAATCAAAACTGAAAGAAGCACCTGTACTCCAGTGTTAATTGCAGCTCTCTATACAATATCTAGAACATGGAAGCAACCTAGATGTCCATCGATGAATGAATGGATAAAGAAGCTCTGGTACATATATATGATGGAATACTACTCAGCTGTAAAAAGAAATGCAGAAGAATCAGTCCTAATGAGGTGGCTGGAGCTAGAACGTATCATAAAAAGTAAAGTCAGTCAAATAGAGAAAGACAAGTACAGTATACTAACACATATATATGGAATCTAGTGAAAAGGTAATGATAACACACGCAGTGAACCCATGGAAAAACAGAGAATAGACATATGGCCATTGTGGAGAATGAACGGTGGGTGGGAGGCATAGAGGGAGTAGCATGGAAACCTATACTATCATGTGTGAAAAAGACAGCTGCTGCTGTTGTGCTAAGGGCGTACTTACAATGGCTTGGTGCGATGGCCTGGAAGGGTGGGATGGGGCGAACCTGGGAGAGGGGAGGGGACCAGGGATATGCATATGACTGATCTGGGAACATGCATGTCTGTGTACAACAAAACTCTGTAAAAACTTTAAAATAAAGAAATAAATTTAAAATTAAAAAAAAAAAAGACGGTCTTTTCAACAAGCAGTGCAGGGAAGCAGGACAGCTACATGTAAATCAATAAAATCAGAACATTTCCTCACACCAAATACAAAAATTAACTCAAAATGATTTAAAGACCTAAACATAAGACATGACACTAAAATCCTCAAGAAGAGAACATAGGTTAAACATTTTTGTACCTAAATCATGGTGATATTTTCTTACATAAATCTCCCATGGCAAAAGAAATTAAAGCAAAAATAAACAAGCAGGACCTAATAAAACTAAAACTAATTAGCTTCTGCACAGCACAGGCAATCTTCAAAGAAAAAAAAAGCAGCCTACAGAATGGGAAAAAAAGTATTTACAAATAATGCGACTGATAAGAGTTTAATTTCCAAAATATAAAAAAAGCTCATACAATATCAAAAAAAGCAAACAATCCAATCAAAATATGTGCAGAAGGCAAATAGACATTCCTCCAAAGACAACATACAGCCAGCCAACAGGCTCATGAAAAGACGTTCAACATGGCTAAAAATTAAAGAAATGCAAATTGAAATCACAACAAGGTATCACCTCACACTTATCAGAATGGTCATCATCAAAATGTTTACAGATAATAAATTCTGAAGAGTGTGCAGAAAAAGTGACCCCCTCCTCCACTGCTGGTAGAAAAGTAAATTGGTAGAGCCAGTATGGAAAACAATCTGGTTGTTGTTTTAAAAAACTCAAGTCCAGGCTACTGTATGATCCAGCAATGCCACTCCTGATCATACATCCAGAAAAGATGAAAAATCTAATTTGGTAAGATACACATACCCCAATTCTCATAGCAGCACTATTTACAATAGCCAAGATATGGATATACCCCACTGCCCATCAGCAGATAGATTAGCTTATAAAGGTGTGGCATATTCATACAATGGAATATTACTCAGCCATAAAAAGAATAAAATGACTATAGCCATTTTCAGTAACATGGATGGACCTAGAGAAGATCATACTAAGAAAGAAAAAGACAACTACATAATATTAGTTACATTTGGAACTAAAAAATAATACAATGAATATATATACGAAACACAGAAAGACCCCAGATGTAGCAAACAAACATGGTTACCAAAGGGGAAAGGGAGCAGGGTGAAGGGATAAACTAGGGATATGAGGTTAAGACACAAACTACTGGGTTTTCCTGGTGGTCCAGTGGGTAAGGACACCGCCTTGCAGTGCAACAGGCACCAGTTCGATCCCTGGCCTGGGAAGATCCCACGTGCTGGTGTGGCTGGACCCATATGTCCAATTACCAAGCCGGAGCTCTGGAGCGCATGTGCCCAGAGTTGGTGCTCTGCGACGAGAGAGGCCACTGTGATGGGAGGCCCACACAGGCCAAAGAACAAAGATGGATGAAAATAGATAAATGAAAGACCAATAGAAGTGGCCCACCCGCCCCCTTCCCTCCAAATCCCCCCCAAAAAAAAAATTTAAAAAAAAAAGACACAAATAGCACAGGGAAGTACACCCAACATCTTTTAATAACCTATAAAGGAAAATAATATGAAATACATATGTGTATATATATGTATGAGCTGAATCATTTTGCTGTATACATAAAACACAATCTTGTAAATCAACTGTACTTCAATTAAAAAAAAAAAAGAAAGATGACCAGTGTACTTTGAGCTTACTAATCAAGATAGTAAGAGAAACTATTAGGAGATGAGGTTGTTGGGGGCAAGATCTTGACCAGACACTGTTGGAGGCCTTTAAAATGTATTTTTGTTTACTTCTTAGATTTGTGGGAAGACGTTAGTTTTTAAGTGTCAGAGGGACATGATGTATTTCTTAATATGTAAATTCACTTTGAATATTATGTGGAAAGTCAGTTATATGAAGGAAAAAAGTAGATGCAGGGTGTTCTATTAGTAGTGGTTTGCAGGTTTTCAGGTGAGAGATAACAGCTTGGATTGGGATGATAGTCAAGAAGGTGGTGAGAAATGGACAGATCCAACATGTATTTTGATGGAGGAACTTACAAGATTTGCTGAAATATTGGAGGGTGAAGAAAAGAAAACAATCAGGAATGATTCTCAGGTCTTGATCTGGGCAACTGTAAGAATTATGACATCATTTATCAAGAAGCAGTATGCTACGGGAGGAACAGATTTTAGGGGGAAATATCAAAATTTCTGTTTTGGTCATTGTTTACTTGATAAGTTTGTAAGACCTAAGATGCTGAACTGACAGTCAAGTAAATGAATCTGGAGTCCAAGGGAGGCATCAGGGCTAAATATGTACATTTAGGAGTCAGAATATAGATGGTAAATAAAACCATGGATGTGGATCAAATCATTTTGGAAAAGAGTCTATCTCATCTCTCACCTACTCCAGCCCCACATTCGAATGTAAGCTCCATGTGGGCAGGCATTTCTATTTACTGGTGATTCTTTAGTGCCTATATTTGTTTATTTATTAAAAATTCATTGAACATGCAAAATGAATGATTTTAAGTTTCTCATTAAATACCTCTCAAATAGATGGCATTTGAGCCCATGCTAGCATATTCCTTGTTTCTCTTTCTCTCTTAACTACATAAGCTTCAGGTAACAACATTATAATTTGGCATCTGTATACACTACAAAGTGATCACCTCTACAAGTCTAGTTATCATCCATCACCATATTGTTGCCCCCTTCACCCATTTCCCCTGTCTCCCCTTCCCCTCTGGTAACCACCAACCTGTTTTGAGTTAATTTGTTCATTTGTTTTGTTTTAGGTTCCATATATGCATGAAATCATACAGTATTTGTGTTTCTTCATTTGATTTATTTCACTTAGCATAATATTTTTGAAGTACACCTGTGCTGTCAGAAATGGCAGGAATTGGTTCTTTTTTATGATCAAGTAGTATTCCATTGTGTATATACACTGCATCTTCTTTATCCATTCATCCATTCTTCATGCATTCAACCTAAATGGACATTTAGGTTGTTTCCATATTTTGGCTATTATGAACAAAGCTACAATGAATATATAGGGGTACATATCTTTTCAAATTAGTGTTTGTGTTCTTCAGCTAAATATCTAGAAATAGAATAGCTGGGTCATGCGGTAGCTCTATTTTTAATTTTTTGCGGACTGTCCATACTGTTTCTGGAGTGGGCACAGCAATTTACAGTCCCACAAAAAGTGAATAGGGTTCCCCTTTGTGCACATCCTCTCTGACATTTGTTATTTCTTGTGATTATAATAGCCATTCTGATGGGGTACGAGATGCTATCTCTTTGTGGTTTTGATGTGCATGTCCCTGATAGTGATGTTAAGCATCTTTTCATATACCTGTTGGCCATCTGTATATAATCTTTGGGAAAATGACTATTCAGGTCCTCTGCCCAATTTTTAATCAGGTTATTTGATTTTTTTCATTGTTGAGTTGTAGGAGTTCTCTATATATTTTGGGTATTAACCCCCCATCAACTACATGATTTGCAGATATCTTCTCCCATTCTGTATGTTCTTTCTTGTTTCCCTTATGAAGAGTCAGTCACTCACAACTGCCGTCACATCTCCAACTTCCAGGGAAAGTTATTATCCAGTCACATCTGCCTCTCTTCTGATATTTTCTTCTCTATAGGTTTTCTTTGCCTAGGCCTTGTGACTTTTTTACTTACCACAACTCCCACTTCTTTGCCCTATTACCCAAACTTAGAGGGCACTTGTAAAAGTAAACTCCTCATGGAAGTATCTGACTTGAGGTTGGGTTGAGAATTGGCAAAGTCTGCGTGGAGAGGCAAAAGGGGATAAATGCCCTAATGCATGATTTTATCACATCCCTCTAGGTAAATCCAGCTCAGTGCTTGTGGATAGGCTGGGCTGCTTAAATACATTATCTAGAACTTGTAATTCCAGTAAATGTTCACAGGATCCCTGTAATCCAATTATAGTGTGTCATTTTCTTCAGATACTTTAAAAGCAAATCCTCATTGCATGTCCAATCTGAGTGCCACCAAATATGATGTGACATTACATTAATGCTCAAAGCAGACCTGTGTTGGTTCATGATAGTACTCAGTGACAGTGACCTTAGAAACTACCTTCTCTGGTTATTTCTCTTTATCAGAAACTCACTGAACAACCTGAAACAGTCAGATAGCTGGTTTTGCTGTACACTTAGGACATTATTTGCTTTAAAAATGGATAGCACTTTAGTAGGCCATATAACCTGCAGTGGAACACAAATAGTCTTCTTTCTAGATTGGATAGTCTGATCCAACTCAACAGGAACTAAGTCACATTAAGTAGAAAAAGAAAGAGACATGCCTCTGACCTGAGTTAATGCAATAACCTTATAAGGACTTTGTGGACTCTCATCTCCTCCATGCATGTTTTTTAGGTCACTATCAAGAGAAATTTCTCATCAGGCTATTCATATGCTTAAATACTTCCAGTACCTTCCTCACAGCCTACCAGCTTCTGAATTCCTCTATCAGACTTTCAAGACCACCACTGGGCTTCCCTAGTGGCTCAGTGGTAAAGAATCTGCCTGCTCATGCAGGAGACACAAGTTTGATCCCTGATCTGGGAAGATCCCACATGCTGTGGAGCAACTAAGCTGGTGTGCCTCAACTATTGAGCCAGTGGTCTAGGGCCCAGAAGCCACAACTACTGAAGCTCATGTTCTGCAGTAAGTGAAGCCACTACAATGAGAAGTGCATGCACCACAACTAGAGAAAAGCCCACACAGCAATAAAGACCTAGCACAGCCAAAAATAAATTACCTATGTCTTCATTCCTTCCCTACAAATAAATTCAATGCCGTTTTCCCAGATTCTATATATATATGTTAATATATGACATTTGTTTTTCTGTTTGACTTACTTCACTCTGTATAACTGACTCTAGGTTCATCCACCTCAGTAGAACTGACTCAAATTCATTCTATGTTTATGGGTGAGTAATATTCTGGGCACAGTGCAGGAAGGAGAAAGTCTGATGACTGGAGAAAGCAGAATAGACATACATACATCATGTATAAAATAGATAATTGATGGGAAGTTGCTATGTAACACAGGCAGCCCAGCCTGGTGCTCTGTGATGATCTAGATGGGTAGGATTTGTGAAGGGGAGGGAGGCTCAAGAGGGATGTGACATAGGTATAATTATGACTGATTTGCACTGTTGTATAGCAGAAACCATCACAACATTATAAAGCAATTTTCCTCTAATTAAGAAATAAATTATAAAAATATTAAACATTATGAAAGGACCACCATCATCTGACTCCACTTTGATGCCTAGTAAATCATCCCTCTGACACATCACACATTCCCACACATACCTCTTCTGCATACATAGTCAGGCTGCTCTGTTATCAGTCCCTTTCTTCCATCCTGGTGCCAATGCTATGCTCATTTCTACTGCTGTGCCTTTACTTACACTGTAGCCTCAAGCTGCAACACTTTCCCCTCTTGGTACAAACTGAAATCTTGCATTGCGTTTCTTTTAAGGCCTAGGTTAAAGCCAACATTTTCTGTGGAATCCAGCCCATTTTCCTTCCTCAAGATTCACTGGTGTGCTCATATATCTTTCATGTATACATTTGGTTGTCCATCTTTTTCATTTTATTAATATTTTTGTTATTTCTTATGGGGCTCTTTCTTCATCCCCTCATCTACCCTTATCTCTGATTCTTCTACTACCTTCAGTGCCCAGTGCGGCTATAAGATGAGGCTTGCTAATAACAGCACCTAACCTCTGCTTATTGTCCATCTTAAACCCTTTCCTACTCATAATAAAGCTTTTTACTCATTTTAAGTCTCCAAGAATGCATATGAGGCTTGGAAAGCCATGGATACTTAATGAATCCTCATTGTGGGAATCTTAGCGTTCTTGACTCTTTCCCATAGGAAACAGTAAAGGGAAGACAGAGGCATAATTCTGCCTCTCCCCTCTAGTCCCAGTACCAGTATAATTACTGTAGTTCTCCTCTTATCCATTCTGTGTTGAGTTTCAGAGTAAGATTAGATTCAGAAAAAAAGCGTTCTGTCAACATTTTCAGTATGAAAACCATCGATAGAGACCATTCATTGAATGTGTTAAATGAATGTAAATGTAGCCAGTGCTTTGCTAAGCATTCTTACATGCAATTAGGACAGGGTTGGATTCTACACATCAAGGATTTGGAAATGTGAGGCCAGAGGGAGGGGCTTTCTGGGATACAGAGTATCTTGTCACCTAGTGTTGGATATACTGAGAAGGCGGGGGTATTGACTGTCCATCCTGTTTTCAGAGAGAAAGGAGCACAAAGAGGGAGTGCATTTTACCAGCCCCTCTCCCATTGCCCAGTCGCTCACCAGTCTTGCCACATCAGAGTGATGGGGACCTTAGTTTCTTGCATCTAGGAATCAGGCCAGACAGATTGTGGTGCCAAATTGGTTGTTTTCTGTTTTAAGCACCGGGCTCCCCTGTGGGCAATGGCATTTCTGCGTCTGCTCACATAGCAGGCTGCCTGCCTGAAATCTTCCTCCTGACCCTCCAGGTCTACTGGGAGACTGAATTGGCATCAGGAAACTGCTTTACCCATAATTCATCTCTGTAATCCTGCACACCAGGCACCTGAAGCAAAGTGTCCTGCTGCCACCGCCACCAGGCAAAACTGAATCATGTGCAGACACCAACGCCTCAGGCTGCTGGCTAAGAATAAGATAAGCTCAAAATAACCTGAACTATCCCCAGCAGACCTTGTTGCCTGCCAGCCTTCTCTTTACCACTGCTTGTGACTGGCTGAGGAACCAGGTAGAAAACTAGTTCCTGAGCCCTGCAATAACATTGACAACAGAAATAAATCTCCTGCCTGGGTTAGAGGCTCATCGAAGCTGAAGAAGATGTTCAATCATTATGGCACTTACTCAGCTGCACTCAGGATTTCTAGTATGAGCTCCAGGAGACTTTAGTCCCCCTCAGTTCACATGGGGCGGTGGGCGGGTGTTTATGAGTAGTGGATTCTTGAACATAGAGGGAGAGGTCATTAGGCTTAGTGGCAAAGGAGAACCAGAAGGTCTGTGCCTGTGAGCTCAGAGCTTCATTTTTGTACCCAGGCCCCTGAACAGACCTATATTCAGGTTGTTTGAATGAGAACTATAGCTACTACGTGCCTGATTATTGGGAAGTAAAGTTTGCTAAGGATGGGGGGCTCCTCTCTGCCCATGAGAAGTCATACTACTCCATGACACCTTCTCCAGAGCTGGGGACACTTTTTATAAGAGTGAACATAAGGCAGGAGGTGAAGGCTTTGGTGTTTCCTAACCTGAATCCCACTGATTTAACCATCTGAGAGCTCCCAAGCTCTGACTCACCACTCTCAGGTTCCCTTCAACCTTCACTTCAGAAGAGGCATTTTCCTCTCTCCTAGCACTTAATGGTGGTACCATAGGATGGATTAAGTACTTGACTCTACCCAACTAAAAGGCAGACTATACTGGTTCTTCTAGGATTTGAAGACTTATCCATAACAAGAAGTAGGGATGTATGGGTAAGACTATAGACCTTACTGACCTTAAATGACCCACAATATCAAAACCAGGATTCTCAGTAAGAACAGGGAGCCAAGCAGTAGAGCATGACTATTATGAAAAATATGCCAAGGTTATTATGAACCTCACTTTTGTATTTATATCCATGCATTAGCAAGTTACTCTTATTAATGCCATAGTGCACTGAAGAGACAAAAATGACCCAGATAAATAACATGACCTACAGAAGGCCACCTAGCCGAGAACCTGCTTGTCTCTTTATAGCCATCACTATTAGATCCTTAAGTGTTTGACAATGAGAATAAGTGACTTAGAGCAAGTGTCATGCTGCCCTGAGATCCAGGGCTTGCAAACAATCTTCCATTACATATATATATATATATCTCAGTTCGGACCTCCAAAACAAAATACCACCGATTGTGTGGCTTAAGCAATAGAAATTTATTTTATTAGATAAGGAGGTTAGAAGCCCAAGATGAAGGTGTCAGCAGGACTGATTTCTCCTGAGGTCCCTTTCCTTAGCTTGCAGACGAACAACCACCTTCTTGCTCTGTCCTCTAGAGCCTATTATTTTATGCACATGCCTCCTGATGCCTCGAGTTTTTGTAAGGCCACTACTCCTTTTGGATCCGGGCCTCACCCCACGACCCTATTTATCCTTTGTTACCTCTCTAAAGGGCTTCCCAGGTGATGCTAGGGGTAAAGAACCCACCTTCCAATGCAGAAGACTCAGGTTTAATTCCAGGGATCAGGAAGATATCCTGGAAAAGGGCATGGAAACCCAATCCAATATTCTTGCCCGGATAATCCCATGGACATAGGAGCCTCGTAGGCTCCAGTCCACAGGATCTCAAAGAGTTGGACATGACTGCAGTGACTTAGCACTCACACACCTCTCTCTAAAGGCCCTATCTCCAAGAGGATCACATTGGGAGTTAGGGCTTTGACATATAAATTTGAGGGGACACAAGTCAGCCCAAAAGAACATGAAAACTGTGATAACTGGGTACAAAGAATGCTGATCCCCACTCACCCTGCATCTATGCAACTGCATTTCCATCTTCCTCCTCAACCCTATGCCACAAAGACCATTCCCACACACCTCTAAAACCATCACTGCTGCTTCTGCAAGTCACATCTCTTCTACTCAAGCCCCCAAACACTCTGTCTCCAGTTTTTCTGCCTGGTCTTGGTGCTGTCTTCTGCATGTGTTTTTCATGTATGGGTTCTATGCTCTCCAGAAACCCTATTAGCTCCTTAAGGGCATAGCCCAAATCTTCTGTTTCCTTTGGAGCCCCAGAAGAGGTAGCAAATGTATAGGCACACAGGGGACACATGTAGTAAAACAGCATTATGCCCTACTTAATGACATGACATGAAATGACAGCAAATGTCACAGCACACCAGAAATGTTGACTGATTGCTGAGGAACAGAAACAGGGTCACCTCATCCTCCCTTCTGCTCTCTTTTTTAGTCTTTTCCAAACACCATGGAAAAGGTCTTGCTCTCTGCTTCTGTTAGACAGTTCTATTTTCTACCCTTACACTCTAGGCAGTGAGAAACTCAAATAAGAATAAAGGGCATTTATTTCACTCTGAAAAGCTGAGGAATTTTTTTCCCTGCTGTAGCTCTGGGGTCCTCATTCTCCCCACCAAACAGCTCCATAGCAAAAAGTGAAATTAGGACTAGGGGCCAGGGGAAAGGATGAAAGGAGAAAGAAAAGGAAGCAATGAAGGGGGAAGGGAAAGTCAAGCCAACATTCCAATACCACACTCCCCTGCCTGCTGAGAACAAGAAGGAGCTGCATTTTGCGTGCATGTGCCATGAGTCACTTCAGTCATGTCCAACACTTTTGTGACCCTATGAACTGTAGCCTTCTAGGCTCATTTATCCATGGTATTCTCCAGGCAACTTTGGAAAAGGGCATGGAACCCTAAATCTTGCGGGGACCACCACCAGTCAGTCCTGCTACTTAGCACTCACACCTCTCTAAAGGCCCTATCTCCAAGAGGATCACATTGGGAGTTAGGGCTTTGACATATAAATTTGAGGGGACACAAGTCAGCCCAAAAGAACATGAAAACTGTGATAACTGGGTACAAAGAATGCTGATCCCCACTCACCCTGCATCTATGCAACTGCATTTCCATCTTCCTCCTCAACCCTATGCCACAAAGACCATTCCCACACACCTCTAAAACCATCACTGCTGCTTCTGCAAGTCACATCTCTTCTACTCAAGCCCCCAAACACTCTGTCTCCAGTTTTTCTGCCTGGTCTTGGTGCTGTCTTCTGCATGTGTTTTTCATGTATGGGTTCTATGCTCTCCAGAAACCCTATTAGCTCCTTAAGGGCATAGCCCAAATCTTCTGTTTCCTTTGGAGCCCCAGAAGAGGTAGCAAATGTATAGGCACACAGGGGACACATGTAGTAAAACAGCATTATGCCCTACTTAATGACATGACATGAAATGACAGCAAATGTCACAGCACACCAGAAATGTTGACTGATTGCTGAGGAACAGAAACAGGGTCACCTCATCCTCCCTTCTGCTCTCTTTTTTAGTCTTTTCCAAACACCATGGAAAAGGTCTTGCTCTCTGCTTCTGTTAGACAGTTCTATTTTCTACCCTTACACTCTAGGCAGTGAGAAACTCAAATAAGAATAAAGGGCATTTATTTCACTCTGAAAAGCTGAGGAATTTTTTTCCCTGCTGTAGCTCTGGGGTCCTCATTCTCCCCACCAAACAGCTCCATAGCAAAAAGTGAAATTAGGACTAGGGGCCAGGGGAAAGGATGAAAGGAGAAAGAAAAGGAAGCAATGAAGGGGGAAGGGAAAGTCAAGCCAACATTCCAATACCACACTCCCCTGCCTGCTGAGAACAAGAAGGGAGCTGCATTTTGCGTGCATGTGCCATGAGTCACTTCAGTCATGTCCAACACTTTTGTGACCCTATGAACTGTAGCCTTCTAGGCTCATTTATCCATGGTATTCTCCAGGCAAGAGTACCAGAGTGGGTTGCCATGCCCTCCACACATTTTGCAAAGCACCACTATACAGAGCCTTTGTCTGAACAAAGATCCTAATGAAAATTGAAAGAGAAGCGGCCCATTCTCAGAATCATGATTAAAATGTAACTTTATCATTAGGCTCCTCATCAAACCAAGAATGAGGGCAGCAAGTGCCTTGTGGTTTATTTTTATAAACCACTGTTATCACCTCTCAGATCCCGGAGGGGCCCAGGCTGGCTTATTTAAGACCACACAACACTGCTATTAAACTCGTGTCTACCTGAGGCACCCTCCGTATCTGTTGCACAGGGACAGAGAACTGAAGCTGAGTGACTTGGCTCTCTGGCCCTTGTCTCCCAGACAACAGTTTAATAGTAGCAGGGAATTGGGGAAGTGGCTCAATGACATTCTAAGTCTGTAAGCAGACTGAACAATTGCACCTGGCCTTGTGAGCTTATCTGTCATCAGTGAGCAGTTTTGGAGTACTTATGGACACAAGACTTTACATTAGGACCTGTGGGCCTTTCCCATAAAGATGACATGATGCATGCCTTCAGGAACTCCATGATCCTAGGACAGAATTAATTCAGTAATACATTAGTTTTTATGGCTGTCTAACAAATTACAGGAGATGGTAAGAGTGAACATTAACATTTTAGGAATTTGTGAAATAAAATGGATTGGAATGGGCAAATTGAATTCAGATGACCATTATATCTACTATTTCTAGGACAAGAATCTCCAGAAGAAATGAAGTAGCCCATATAGTGAATAAAGGAGTCTGAAATGCAGTACTTGGGGGTCAATCTCAAAAATGACAGAATGTTCTCAATTCATTTCCAAGGAAAACCATTTCATATCACAATAATCCAAATCTATGCCCCAACCACTAATGCTGAAGAAGCTGTTGTTGAATGGTTCTATGAAGACCTACAAGATCTTCTAGAACTAACATCAAAAAAAGATGCTCTTTTCATCATTGGGGACTGGAATGCAAAAGCATGAAATCAAGAGATACCTGGAGTAATAGGCAGGTTGACCTTGGAGTACAAAGTGAAGCAGGAAAAAGGCTGAGTTTTGCCACGAGAACATAGTGATCATAGCGAACACCCACTTCCAACAACACAAGAGATGCCTTTACACATGGATACCACCAGATGGTCAGTACCAAAATCAGATTGATTGTATTCTTTGCAGCTGAAGATGGAGAAGCTCTATACAGTCAGCAAAAACAAGACCAGGAGCTGACTGTGGCTCAGATCATGAACTCCTTATTGCAAAATTCAGACTTAAATTGAAGAAAACAGGGAAAGCCATCAGGCCACTCAGGTAGATCCTAAATCAAATCCCTTACAATTATACAGTGGAAATGACAAATAGATTAAAAGGTTTAGATCTGAGAGAGTTCCTGAAGAACTATGGGTGGAGGTTCATAACACTGTACAGGAGGCAGAGATCAAAATCATCCCCCAGAAAAAGAAATGCAAAAAGACAAAATGGTTATCTGAGGAGACCTTTCAAATAACTGAGAAAAGAAGAGATGTGAAAGGCAAAGGAGAAAGGGAAAGTTATAACCATCTGAAGGCAGAGTTCCAGAGAATAGCAAGGAGATATAAGAAAGCCTTTCTAAGCGAACAATGCAAAAAAAAGAGGACAACAATAGAATGGGAAAGATTAGAGATCTCTTCAAGAAAATTAAATATACAACATTACATGCAAAGATGGTCACAATAAAGGACAGAAACGGTATGAACCTAACAGAAGCAGAAGAGATTAAGAAGAGGTGGCAAGAATACAGAACTATACAAAAAAGCTCTTAATGACCCAGATAACCATGATGGTGTGATCACTCACCTAGAGCCAGACATCTTAGAATGTGAAGTTAAGTGGGCCTTAGGAAGCATCACAATGAACAAAGTTAGTGGAGGTGATGGAATTCCAGCTGAGCTATTTCAAATCCTAAAAGATGATGCTATTAAAGTGCTACAATCAATATGCAGCAAATATGGAAAACTCAGTAGTGACCACAGGAAAACTTACCAATGGCAAGGTTCAGCAAATTGCATGGGGACTGGAATGCAAAAGCATGAAATCAAGAGATACCTGGAGTAATAGGCAGGTTGACCTTGGAGTACAAAGTGAAGCAGGAAAAGGCTGAGTTTTGCCAGAGAACATAGTGATCATAGCGAACACCCTCTTCCAACAACACAAGAGATGCCTTTACACATGGATATCACCAGATGGTCAGTACCAAAATCAGATTGATTATATTCTTTGCAGCTGAAGATGGAGAAGCTCTATACAGTCAGCAAAAACAAGACCAGGAGCTGACTGTGGCTCAGATCATGAACTCCTTATTGCAAAATTCAGACTTAAATTGAAGAAAACAGGGAAAGCCATCAGGCCACTCAGGTAGATCCTAAATCAAATCCCTTACAATTATACAGTGGAAATGACAAATAGATTAAAAGGTTTAGATCTGAGAGAGTTCCTGAAGAACTATGGGTGGAGGTTCATAACACTGTACAGGAGGCAGAGATCAAAATCATCCCCCAGAAAAAGAAATGCAAAAAGACAAAATGGTTATCTGAGGAGACCTTTCAAATAACTGAGAAAAGAAGAGATGTGAAAGGCAAAGGAGAAAGGGAAAGTTATAACCATCTGAAGGCAGAGTTCCAGAGAATAGCAAGGAGATATAAGAAAGCCTTTCTAAGCGAACAATGCAAAAAAAAGAGGACAACAATAGAATGGGAAAGATTAGAGATCTCTTCAAGAAAATTAAATATACAACATTACATGCAAAGATGGTCACAATAAAGGACAGAAACGGTATGAACCTAACAGAAGCAGAAGAGATTAAGAAGAGGTGGCAAGAATACAGAACTATACAAAAAAGCTCTTAATGACCCAGATAACCATGATGGTGTGATCACTCACCTAGAGCCAGACATCTTAGAATGTGAAGTTAAGTGGGCCTTAGGAAGCATCACAATGAACAAAGTTAGTGGAGGTGATGGAATTCCAGCTGAGCTATTTCAAATCCTAAAAGATGATGCTATTAAAGTGCTACAATCAATATGCAGCAAATATGGAAAACTCAGTAGTGACCACAGGACTAGAAAAGGTCAGTTTTCATTCCAATCCCAAAGAAGGCAATGCCAAAGAATGTTCAAACTACTGCACAATTGCACTCTTTTCACATGCTAGCAAAGTCATGCTCAAAATCCTTCAAGCCAGGCTTCAACAGTACATGAACCAAGAACTTCTAGATGTACAGGCTGAATTTAGAAAAGGCAGAGGAACAGGAGATCAAATTGCCAATATCCGTTGGATCATAGAAGCAAGAGAATTCCAGGAAAACATCTACTTCTACATTCATCGACTATGCTAAAGCCTTTGACTGTGTGGATCACAACAAACTGTGGAAAATTATAAAAGAAATGGGAATATCAGATTACCTTACCTGCCTCCCAAGAAACCTGTATGCAGGTTAAGAAGCAACAGTTAGAACCAGACATGGAACAATCGACTGGTTCCAAATTAGGAAAGGAGTACATCAAGGCTGTATATTTCCCACTTATTTAATTTATATGCAGAGTCCATCATGTGAAATGCCAGTCTGGGTGAAGCAGAAGCTGGAATCAAGATAGCCGGGAGAAAGATCAATAACCTCAGATATGCAGATGACACCACCCTTATGGCAGAAAGCAAGAGGAACTAAAGAGTCTCTTGATAAAGGTGAAAGAGGAGAGTGAAAAAGCTGGCTTAAAACTCAACATTCAAAAAACAAGATTATGGCATCTGGTCCCATCATTGCATGGCAAATAGATGAACAACCAATGGAAACAGTGACAGACTTTATTTCCTTGGGCTCCAAAATCACTGCAAATGGAGACTGCAGCCATGAAATTAAAAGATGCTTGCTCCTTGGAAGAAAAGATTTGACAAACCTAGATAGTGTATTCAAAAGCAGAGACATCCCTTTTCCAACCTCTGTATAGTCAAAGCTATGGTTTTCCCAGCAGTCATGTATGGATGAGAGAGTTGGACCACAAAACTGAACACCAAAGAATGGATGCTTTTGAACTGTGGTGTTGGAAAAGACTCTGAATATTCTTTGGAAGGACTGATGATGAAGCTATAATACTTTGGACACCTGATGCGAAGATGACTCATTGGAAAAGACTCTGATGTTGGGGAAAATAGAAGACAGGAGGACAAGGGGATTACAGAGGATGAGATGGTTGAATGGTATCACTGACTCAATGGATATGAGTTTGAGCAAGCTCCGGGAGATGGTGAAGGACAGGGAAGCCTGGTGTGCTGCAGTCTATAGGGTCACAAAGAATTGGACGCAACTAAGCAACTGAACTGAACAAATTACCATCAACTCTGTGGCTTAAAAAAAAATGCCCATTTATTAGTTCACAGTTCTGAAAGTCAGAAGTGTAGCATGTTTAATGGGAACCTCTGCTCAGGGTCTTACAAGCTGTCAGCTGAGCTGCATTCTCATCTGGAAGCCTGAGGCTCTTTTCTGAGCTTGTGTGGTTGGGGCAGAGTTCAGTTCCTTGCAGTTATAGGACAGACGTCCCTATCTCCATGCTGACTGTCAGCCAGGAGGCCACTCTCTGCTCCCAGAGGCCCCCTCCATATTCAACCCGGCACCAACATTTCACATCCTTCTCATGCTTCAAATATTTCCTTCTGCTGTTCCTTTCTGTCCCCAGCTGAAACAAGTTTTCGGCTTTTTACGGGCTCATATGAGTTGATTAGGCCCACTGGGATGATTTCCCTGACTAAAGGTCAGCTGTGCCACATAGCATCCCCACATGAGTGATAGGTCATCATATTAGGTAGTTCAAACTGGATTTATTTTTAGAATTCTTCCTATCACAAATAATAAAAGGATGTTTGTATATGTGTTCATGCCCACATACACCTCCCCCCACCCTTCACTAGTCACAGGCTTGCAGACTTGTGAGCCCATAAATCAATACACTTCTAGGATCTAGCATTAGTCATAATTTTGCCCAACCTCTTTTTTTTTTCTGGTCATGATTCTGGAAATATAATAGATCCTACTGTTTTCATCATTTCAAATACTTGTGTAGTCCTTGAGTTTAAACAAGAAAAAAAAAATTTGGGTGAATTTACAGTTGTGGTAGAACATTAGCTCAAGAGGAAATTCTCCCTCACAGTTGGTCAGAAAAATGGAAACTGTTTTGTTGCTGCTGTTGTTGCTTTTACAGAAGTGCTCAATAGTGTGTAGCAGTCAATGGTGATGGTTTGGATCTCACGAGCTCCCTGAAACCCCAAATCTCTTGGAGTTTCTGATTTTGTAGTACTTCCATCTATCTAAATGCTTATGATTTTTCTGGCATTTGGAAATAAAATAGGTGTCTGGCTAATATCACATTTGGTAATCTAAACTAGAAATGCAAAGAGAAGGTGGTGTACAAGTGAAGCCGTGAAAGCAGGATATGTTAAAGATATGGTGCAGCTGCAAGTGAGACTGAACAGGGGACTACGGCAAATACACTGCTCTGATTTCCAGAAGGAGAGAGGTGTGCATTATTCTCCAGAACCCAAAGTGGAAAAGAAATATGATTATGTTTGAATGGTAGTCTTCCAACTCTGCAAACAATAATGGTTCTTAAAACTCAAGGTGTGAGAAAATCCTTTTTCTTTCTAAAAGCATCCAAGGAAAGATAAATTACTGAGGATGGCCCTCACATATACCTTCCCCCTATATCTGAATTAATCTATATAGTTACGTATATATGCCCTGGATATTTATATGGATTCTTTTAAGCTTCCCAGTTACCGTGTAAAAGGTATGGCTATGCAAAAATAAATAAATAAATAAAAAGGAGAAAAAAAAACCTTCTCTCTCCAAATTTGCTAATTGAAAACAACCTTAACCTGGCAAAAGTTAGGCAAGACAATTTTGTCGTTAATGAGTTAATGTTCTACACTATTGCTGACTCAGACTTGGTGTGGATATGAGCTGGTCCTGGCTGAGGAAGCAAAACTGTGAAAGAACTTAAAGTTTGCATGATAATGAAATAGGTTCTTGGGTTGTACTGCAGAGAGTTTATAGAGTTTGGTTCAGGATCCTGGAATGCTACTGAGTCAGAATTTTGTATAAATAATGAGAACAAGTCTGACATAGAGAAAAGAGATGAAGTGTATGAAGTTCAGCCAAAAAGGGCTTTGCATTTGGGGATGGGGGCAAGGAAGCAAAGATAGAAATGTGTCATTAAACTGGGAGAAATAGAAACTTTACTCTTAAAGGGTGCACACAAAATTTCACAGTCTCTGGGACCAGGGCAAAAGCCATAATTGAATAGGAGCTTGGATAAGACCTACCTGCTGGTCTTGGAGGGTCTCCCTGAGTGGCAGGAGGCAACTGCAGCTCAGCCTGGGAAAACAGACACTGCCAACAGCCATTTCGGAGAGCTCCTTCTACCATGAGGTGCTCCTCTTTCTAGCTTCTTAACCCCAGGACCCGGTCGTGCCCTGGCCCAACAGCCTGCAGTCTCCAGTGCTGGGGCACCTCAGGCCAGCCAACCAACTGGGCAGGGACACAGCCCCACCCATCAGCAGACAGGCTGCCTAGAGTCTCTGAGCCCACAGCCTCCTCTGAGCATGGCCCTGCACACCAGAGTGCTCCACCCACTAGCCCCAGAATGCCCTGAGCCCCAGCCCCGCCTTCCAGGAAGCTTGCTTTAGCCTCTGAACCAGCTGCACTCATCAGGGGGCAGACACCAGATGCCAAGAAAACCACAATCCTGTAGCCTGTGGACCCTGCCCTTAAACCAGCTTGGCCCTGGCCCTCACTTGCAAGCATCACTGGCTCACTAGCAAGCCAGTACAAGCTTTGGGACACTCCAGGCCCCATATCTAACTGTGTCAAGAACTGACCCCACCACCACCACCAGTGATCTGACACCTTCTCTAGTTACCCTGGCCTCTGCGACCAGACTCTGGGACTCGATTCTGCCAGCCAGTGGTCTGGCACTAACCACAGGAAATGGCTTCATCCACCAGTGGGTGGGCAACAGCCCCAGACTCTTCTGGACACGGATTCCACCAGTCAACTAGTGAGCCAGCACTAGCATAGAGATACTACTCTGGGAGTCATCAATATTTATGTCAGTGGTTCTCCATCGTAGCTGCATATGGAAATCACACAGTGACTTATAAAACTTGTATATGTCCAGGCCTACCCTAGACCATATTAAATTAGAACCTCTGAAAGTGGGCCTAGGCATTTGCAGAGTTAACATTCTTCAGCTGATTCCAATTTGCAATCAGAGCTGAGAACCACTGGCATAGATCAGTGCTTCTCAAACTTTAATGAATAAGAGTCACCTGGGGACCTTACTAAAATGCAGATTATGATTCAGGAGACCTGGGGTGGGGCCCAAGATTCTAAATCTTTAATGCCTTCCCATGCTTCGGGACTATAGCTGACACATAGAGTAGCAAGGGTATTGTTGTTTAATTGCTAAGTCACGTCTGACTCTTTGTAACCCCATGGACTGTAGCCTTCCAGGCTCTTCTGTCCATGGAATTCTCCAGGCAAGAATACTGGAGTGGAAATCTCCAGGGAATCTTCCAAACCCAGGGATCAGGGCCCCATCTCCCGCATTGTAAGCAGACTCTACGTAATCTGAGCTACCAGGGAAGGCCAATTCTAATGTGGACCAAGATTCAAAATTACTGTTGGTGCAAACTGAAAGTATGGGGCTTTGCCTTCTATAGCTCCTAGGGAGTGTGATAGGAGATGCAGATAGGAGATGCTGTCTCAGAAAGCTTTGTAAACTCAGAGAAGTGACTTTCTCAAGGACACACAACTCAAAAATATTTGTGCTGAGATTCAACCTTGTTCTGTCTGAGGACTTCCCTGGTGATCCAGAGGGTAAGATGCTGTGCTTCCAATGCAAGGGACAGGGTTTAAATTCCTGGCCAGGTAACTGAGATTCCACACGATGCACAGTGTGACCAGAAAAGTGAAAAAGAGACAGGGAGAAAAATACCCAACCTTGATCTATCTGACTCTAAAACCTGAACTGTCTTCACTTTACCATGCTGTTATGGTGGGGGGAGGTGGGGTGTCAGTGTTTTCACTCATAATATACCAAGAGATATCAAGGGGAAAAAAATGTCAAATTTCCCCAAGTGAGATTCTAATAGGCCACACTGGTAAGAGGCAATGTGTCTCTGGACTGATTCTCATGTTTACCTCTTCATCTACCCCTCTTTATTCCCTTTGATCTTTCTATCTGCTTTGTTTCCTTTGTGTTGTTGCCACTGCCTCTTCCGGAAGTGGAAGCACTACATGAAAAGGAGCCAACATCATGGGTTGCCCTCATGGAGGCCTGCCAGCCTTGATGTCCTCCTTCCCTGAGTGCTGTGCCCTGGAGCCTCTTTTCTGAAGAGGCAGGAAAAAGCAGGATGCAGTGCCTCAGGCAAAACCAAGCATTTGATCTCCCCCTACTTCTGCCTTCTGACATGTCAGCAGCTCTGTGTAATGAAAATCTAAATCATTTGTGTGCATATATAGCAACTGTTTATTTGCTGTTAGCTTTTAGGACTCAGTAGGGGTTCGACGCACTTAGAGAAGAGATCAACACTGGGAGAGTCTAATCTCGTAAGTAGACAAAATGAAAACTGAAGCCAAAAATGCATCCCTCCATATTTGAAAGGGAGGTCAGTAATACATATCTTTCAATTTCAGCCCCTCTCCAGCTCAGAAAAAATGCTTTTGAATCAATGACACAGAGCGGAGATGACTCCTTGTAAGGCAATAACTCCTTCTGTTTGTTAACAAAGCTTTACTAGGTCTGATTGGAGATTGATTGTGAGTTCTAGAAACTGTACAGCTTTCCCCTCAAGCCACTAAGTGCATTGCCTTTCATCTTTTACAAAATGCATTTCACTCTTAGTTTTCTTGAAACTTCCTTAATTTTTTCTCACCAACAGGCTTCCAGGGACCAAATACAATCCTGAAGCTTCCCCACATTAGCATTTCTACCTGGAGTGAATACCTGATTGAAGAAAGTGTCCTTATCACATTTTGAAGGGGCCAGATTTCCTTCTTAGGGCAACTTGTTGGACAGTTTATAAAGCCCAACCTTGATCTATCTGACTCTAAAACCTGAACTGTCTTCACTTTACCATGCTGTTATGGTGGGGGGAGGTGGGGTGTCAGTGTTTTCACTCATAATATACCAAGAGATATCAAGGGGAAAAAAATGTCAAATTTCCCCAAGTGAGATTCTAATAGGCCACACTGGTAAGAGGCAATGTGTCTCTGGACTGATTCTCATGTTTACCTCTTCATCTACCCCTCTTTATTCCCTTTGATCTTTCTATCTGCTTTGTTTCCTTTGTGTTGTTGCCACTGCCTCTTCCGGAAGTGGAAGCACTACATGAAAAGGAGCCAACATCATGGGTTGCCCTCATGGAGGCCTGCCAGCCTTGATGTCCTCCTTCCCTGAGTGCTGTGCCCTGGAGCCTCTTTTCTGAAGAGGCAGGAAAAAGCAGGATGCAGTGCCTCAGGCAAAACCAAGCATTTGATCTCCCCCTACTTCTGCCTTCTGACATGTCAGCAGCTCTGTGTAATGAAAATCTAAATCATTTGTGTGCATATATAGCAACTGTTTATTTGCTGTTAGCTTTTAGGACTCAGTAGGGGTTCGACGCACTTAGAGAAGAGATCAACACTGGGAGAGTCTAATCTCGTAAGTAGACAAAATGAAAACTGAAGCCAAAAATGCATCCCTCCATATTTGAAAGGGAGGTCAGTAATACATATCTTTCAATTTCAGCCCCTCTCAGCTCAGAAAAATGCTTTTGAATCAATGACACAGAGCGGAGATGACTCCTTGTAAGGCAATAACTCCTTCTGTTTGTTAACAAAGCTTTACTAGGTCTGATTGGAGATTGATTGTGAGTTCTAGAAACTGTACAGCTTTCCCCTCAAGCCACTAAGTGCATTGCCTTTCATCTTTTACAAAATGCATTTCACTCTTAGTTTTCTTGAAACTTCCTTAATTTTTTCTCACCAACAGGCTTCCAGGGACCAAATACAATCCTGAAGCTTCCCCACATTAGCATTTCTACCTGGAGTGAATACCTGATTGAAGAAAGTGTCCTTATCACATTTTGAAGGGGCCAGATTTCCTTCTTAGGGCAACTTGTTGGACAGTTTATAAAGCCTGTGCTTGCCATCAGCTTCCTCATGCCTTCATCCTTCCAGGGTTTCTCCTCATTCAGCCCAAACCTCTTATTACCGCCTGCACTTGCAGAAGCTCAAAGGCCAGAGCCTGTTCATCTTGGTTTAGGCACATGTTCCTGCAAGGTGGGGACCCACCTCTTGGAAGTCACCAGCATCTGAATATCAATAGAGGCAGTTACTCCCCTGGGACCAGGAAAACAGGAGGTGGCATTGAGGGAGAAGGATCACTCAAGACAGACTTGAGTGACTTGACACTTGCAGTATACCAAGGGCCACCCAAAGTGGAGAAAATGTAACCCTACAGACATGTCAATTGGGTAGGTACTGTCAATCTGACATTCTCTCTTGAAGGAATATCCTGCTAAGTAGACTCTTTGGAAATACTCAGCTGGTTTTGAGCTAGACTAGAAAAGTAGCCTCCTACCTCTCATCTCTCTATACACAAGACCGAAGTGATTTCAAGAGTCAAGAGAAGACCCACTGTATTTGTGCACACAGGTAGGGAACATGTCAGCCAGCCAGAGGTGGGGCAGACCCCTGTCTCTTGAGATCTCACTTTGCTCCTTCAATCCTCCCCTAACCCATGGACTCTCCTTCCTCTCTGCTTTATACAGCCAAAACAAGCTGGCTTAGTTTTCAGAGTCTGCTCTAGGCCACAGGCCCGGGGCTGAGGAGAAAGCAGGCTACTCAGACATCTATTCTATGCAAAAACAAGGCTTGGCAGGAAAGAAATCAGACACTGGCAGGAGGAATTTAAATTCAAATTGAAGGAGGGTCTAGATCACTCTTTGAATATAAGCTCCCATAGGCCTGGTTTCTTCACAGGAAAAAAAATCCCTTTAAATTTTATCCCCTTTTCCTGGAAAAGGAGAGAAAACAAGCCAACTAACTAATACCTTATACAAGGTGAGAATCATTTTAAATGGTTCTTTTGAATTAACCCCTTTCTGCTCAGTCTCCTCTCTAGGATGTAACTATTTCACAGTGTGTCCAGGTATCACAGCCACGGTGGGAAGCAAAGCATTGAGGAAGCAATGTGGAAGGGAATCAGGAGCTGAGAACACTCACTAAGCTGTTTTTTTCATTTGCCACTCATACCGCCAAGGTCCATCCTCTGCCATGCTCTGTGCCAAACAAGGCTGACCTTAATGGACTGTAGCAACAGGTTTTTTTTTTTTTTTCCAGCTGGTATCTGGCTGGAGCTGGCTAATGCTAAGCACCAGTAGGGGATCAGAGAGAGGGAAGAGAGGGAGATAAAGATTGTGTGCCCCTGCCTCCCTCCCAGGTGGGCTACATTTACACAGAGTGGGCTTCCCTGATGGCTCAGAAGGTAAAGAATCTGCCTGCCTGCAAATGCAGGAGGCTGAGATTAAATCCCTGGATTAGGGGATTCAGTTGAATTCCTGATTCAGTTTCCATAGAGAATGGAATGGCAAACCACTCTAGTATTCTTGCCTGAAGAATTCCATGGACAAAGGAGCCCAGCGGGCTACAAATCCATGGGGTTACAAAGACTTTTTCCCACTCACACTGCTCTACCTAAAGACACAGTTCCTATCAGGCAGCCCCTCTAGCACCACTAGAGTTCTTTCTAGGTTCTAATAACACAGTTTTCCCTTGCCGCTTCCATCTCTGGGGTGATATCAACTCCCCATCATCCATTGTCTCTACATTCCCCACCATCATGGTAGATTCCCTGAATTCTACCCATATGACCATAAATAGCCCCTTCATTAAGCTTAGCTAGGAAAACTTCTTGGGGGTACCATCTGTTTCTTGCCGATACCCTAACTTAAACACTTAAATCATTTTCACAAATTTTATCCTGCAGAATTTCAAAAGGTCCCCTAGACTTCTGAGAATGATTACCTGATCCGACTGGACTGATCTACATTTTCTCTGAAGTTTGAGCCAGTTCCATTTTTGTTTCACCTGTTCTTGGCCATCTTTCTCTGGGAAAGGGGATGCTGCAAACCTAATGACACTGTTTCCCTCCCAGCAAGGTATGCTCAACTTGCTTTACTTTAAACATGCAATCCAGTTCCACAGGGAAATTGATCATCAGTTCCCTACTATCTGGTATTCCTATGATACTCACCATCTTGATGATAACCTACATTCCAGAGTGATACACCAAAATTTTCACTTGTCCTCACCCATATTAAACCATTAGACATCAAGTGCTATGGGATCTACTTAGATCCCATATGGGATCTACCTAGATATCTTTATAAATTTTTAACATGCTCTATTTAACCAAATATATCCCCAAATATTATCATTTCAACATTTATTCAGTATAAAATTATTAAAAAGGTATTTTAATTCTGGTATGTAACAAAATATTCTAAATACCTTCATTCAAATTCATCCACCTGCTCCCGCTCCACAGTCACTACCTTAGTTCAGGACTTAGTCTTCTTACACCTAGATTATTGAAATAACTATAGTCTCTCCCTATTTTTTTCCATTCTCCCCACATTAGTCAAACTGATCACTGAAAAACATAAATACGTTCACATCACTCCCCTTTTAATGGCCCCCCTTTATGATAAGATCCAACTTCCTTATCCTAGAAGATCCCACTAGTATTTCCCTTGCAGCCTCAGCTTTTGCCATCTGCCTTTTCACACCTCTATTCATCATTCTTGCGATGGAACCATGCTTTGTCATGCCTCCATGCCCTGTTCTCTACGTCCCCTTGTTTGGTACACACTTAGCCATTGCTGACTAACTCCCCCTATTCATCTCTCAGACTCATCTTAGGCATCACCTTTTCTGTAACTCTTTCTCATGAACCCCTTCATCCCAAAATGAGTTCAATACCTCCTCTGTGTGATCCTTTAGCCCCCACCTCTTCATTTAGTAGCACTTAACACATTATTTGGCAATTATTTATCTACATGTCTGTCAATACCCTATCACTTTTCGGGTGGAAGATTGTATCTTTCCCCCCCAATACTTAGCATAGAATGTGGCATATAGAAGGATACTCAAAAAGTAAGTCCTGAATGAGTGATTAAATGAATGAATGAGCTCATGAATGGAGTATATGCTTGAATTCACTTACCTCCATAAGGCTGATATATGGGTGCTGACTGGCTCCTCTTGGGATGACATATAACTAATGAGAACACTTTTTGCCATTTCTCTCCTTCCAGATAGGGCTGTACCAGGCTGTATGGAAACCAGAATGGGGTGAGCTATACTTATGGAACAATAGAGCTACTCTGAATTAATTAAGGAGAGTGGGGGAGATAAATTCTGTCCCTGAGAGACACCAGGTTCTTTACCAACAGTCAGCCTTGAGCACAGATGGGATGGAGCCCAGGCCTAAAAATACATCAGCCCTAGGTGACATCAATGACTGTGTTCTTTTATGTCTAATTCACTCCAGATGGAAGGGAAAGCACTTGATGAGTAGTCTTTGAAACAGGCAGAGAAACATGTCTCATGCTGGCAATGACTATAGAGGCAAAAGGCCACTGTGAATTTCTTTGTCAATGAAAATGAACTCTAATAAGAATTTCAGTAAGGAACCAACAAAAACATCCTTGTCATCATCATTTTGAATTTGTGTTTATTGAGCACACAACAAATGCTAGTGTCTGCTTAGACCATCTGATGATCATCATTCCTGTCTCTATAAGGGATGAGGGAATATTTGCCACTATTTTGATGTCAGTTTCCCACCCAGATCACAAAATGAACTCCTGTGAATATTTTCTAAAGCATAATGAGAAAGGGGTCTTAGACTATATGAAAACATCCTTGATTAGTGTTTTCCCCACCAGGAGTCACCCTCCCAAAAAGCTTCCTCACAACCAAAAAGGAAGAGAAACAAGAAAAAGAGGGAGACTTGAGGCACAATTCTGAGAGAGTCACAAAAATTCAGGCAGTGACACTTCATAGATGTTTGTAGATGGTAATAAATAGCAGGGGAAGACCAAAGGAATGGAGTAGAAGGAACCATTCCTGTCCATCTCATGGCTCTTCCCTGAGCAAGTTTTTGTTGCTATTGCTAATGTTGCTGTTTATTCATCAAGGTGTGTCCAACTTTTTGTGAGCCAGTGGACTGTAGCCCACCAGGCTCCTCTGTCCATGGGATTTCCCAGGCAAGCACACTGGAGTGGGTTACCATATCCTTTTCCAGGGGATCTCCCTGACTTAAGGATCAAACCTGTGTCTTCTGCATTGGCAGGCAGATTCTTTATCACTGAGCTGCCACAGAAGCTTTCCTTCACTTAGCATGTTGATTTCATGATTCTTCCAAGTTGTAACATCTATCAGTACATTCTTTTTTATTGCCTAATAATATTCTATTGTAAGAACCATATACATTTTAAGGAAAATACGTTCAACTGATATTAGATATACCAATGCTATAAAAGAACTGTTTTTCCAGTGAAAAGAAATCATCAGTTTTCAGTAATAAAGACAGTGGGTTCCTAAGTATACCAGAAGCCTAATCACATCAACAATGGTGAATAAAACCTATTTTTGATTAAAAATAGAGCATAAATTACAGTAATGCTTGTATAATTCTGTGAATATAATAAAAGCCACTGAATTGTAAATTTATATTGAAGAATTGTATGATCTATGGATTACATCTTGATAAAACTGTATTTGTTAAGATATAACAGATGAAAATCTGTTTACCAGAAAGAAATAACAATGAGCAGCAAGCCAAAGCCACAGGCTTCTGTGAATTGTTCTTAGGTATTCTACTGTACATAATATATTCTTTAGGAATTCTATTAACCATGTAGAGAGAGTCACAGGAATTAAGACTATAAAGTATCCTTAGGGACTTCCCTGGTGGTCCAGTGGCTAAGAATGTGCCTTGCAATGCAGAGGCCATGGGTTTGATCCCTGGTCAAGGAACTAAGATCCTACATGCCAAGGAGCAACTAAGCCCACATACCACAACTAGAAATCCCCCAATGCTACAAATACTGAAGCATGTGCACTCTGTAGCCCATTTGCTACCCAATACTGAGCCTGTACACCATGACTAGAGAGACTGATGCATCACAACAAAAGATCCTGTGTGCCCCAACTAAGACCTGATGCAGCCAAATCCATGAATAAATATTTTTAAAAAAATATCCTTAAATGATAAGAAAAAGCATATCTGTTCATCTTAACTTTTCTATACTCAATAAATATTATCTTACTGTCCATTATTTACCAGGCACCATTCTAGGAAGCAAGGATCAATAGTGGGCATGGATGATCATGGTATATGATGTGTGTGTGTGTGTGTGTGTGTGTGTGTGTGTGTGTGTGTGTGAGTGGGTAGGCTTCCCTGCGGCTCAGATGATAAAGAATCTGCCTGCATATGTGGGAGACCTAGGTTTGATCCCTGGGTGGGGAAGATCCCCTAGAACAGGGAATGGCTACCCATTCCAGTATTTTTGCCTGGAAAATTCCATAGAGAGAGGAGCCTGGTGTGCTACAGTCCATGGGGTCACAGAGTCAGACATATAACTGAATCACTTTCCTATATAGCAGAAATTAACACAGCATTGCAAATCAACTGTACTTCAATAAGACAAATTTTTTAAAAATAAAAGACTATGTTTGAAGAGAGGAAATCTTAATGAAATTAACCATTTCTTATATATATATATATATTGTATTGTAAGGGAAAATTGAGAAAGATCAAAATGAACAAAAGCATATTAGTGGGTCGCCTGTTGACTTTACCCATCAAGGTTATTTCCACCTTTCACTGTCTTTGAATTCTCTTATAATTCTAAGTTCTAGAAAACTGAGACCACTGCAACTGATGTTTCTATATGCAAATGAATTCTATCCAGAGGAGACACCATTGATTTCCCTTTCCCTGTGGTAAGAGCCAGGTCTGCATCTATGTGTAAATTCAGTTTGCAAGCTATTACTGTTCTTGAATTTTCCTTGAACCAATAACATCTTTCAGTCTCTTTCATTAGTTACTCACATCGTTGACACAATGTTCATTTTATATTTAAATGACAGTCATGATTTTTACCTTTTAAAGAGGATTCTTTAACACTATTTTTTAAATTCCAAAGAATATCTTAAAATTATAGTTTGAGCAATGATATTATTTAACCACAGCATAGGATTTCTGTGTCATCAGCCGAATTTTAGAATGTTGATGACCTGTTTAGCGACAGGTATTTTTGCCACTTCCTTGCTTGATACATTGAAAAACTGCCTACTCCTTTTAAAAACTTTTGAATCATGTATGCTTGAAGTGAAAATCATGTTTGTTCAGTGATGGTAGCATTAAAACTTCTAAAGCAGGCTTTTAAGAAATCAGTGTATTTGGTCCCCTAATGAAGATTCTGTATCCTTACTTCTGAAATCCAGATAACGGCAAGAAAATGGTAATTCTCTTTCACAGTTCATTATTTCAAATATGCTTCAGTAATCAGTCTCTAAGAGAAGTCTTTTCTGATTGAATAACTGCACTTATAAGTTTGGTGTGCGGAATCTGGCTATTTTTGACAAAGAAGCAATCCCTAGAACAGGAATGGCTACCCATTCCAGTATTTTTGCCTGGAAAATTCCATAGAGAGGAGCCTGGTGTGCTACAGTCCATGGGGTCACAGAGTCAGACATATAACTGAATCACTTTCCTATATAGCAGAAATTAACACAGCATTGCAAATCAACTGTACTTCAATAAGACAAATTTTTTAAAAATAAAAGACTATGTTTGAAGAGAGGAAATCTTAATGAAATTAACCATTTCTTATATATATATATATATATATATATATATATATATATATATATATATTGTATTGTAAGGGAAAATTGAGAAAGATCAAAATGAACAAAAGCATATTAGTGGGTCGCCTGTTGACTTTACCCATCAAGGTTATTTCCACCTTTCACTGTCTTTGAATTCTCTTATAATTCTAAGTTCTAGAAAACTGAGACCACTGCAACTGATGTTTCTATATGCAAATGAATTCTATCCAGAGGAGACACCATTGATTTCCCTTTCCCTGTGGTAAGAGCCAGGTCTGCATCTATGTGTAAATTCAGTTTGCAAGCTATTACTGTTCTTGAATTTTCCTTGAACCAATAACATCTTTCAGTCTCTTTCATTAGTTACTCACATCGTTGACACAATGTTCATTTTATATTTAAATGACAGTCATGATTTTTACCTTTTAAAGAGGATTCTTTAACACTATTTTTTAAATTCCAAAGAATATCTTAAAATTATAGTTTGAGCAATGATATTATTTAACCACAGCATAGGATTTCTGTTTCATCAGCCGAATTTTAGAATGTTGATGACCTGTTTAGCGACAGTATTTTGCCACTTCCTTGCTTGATACATTGAAAAACTGCCTACTCCTTTTAAAAACTTTTGAATCATGTATGCTTGAAGTGAAAATCATGTTTGTTCAGTGATGGTAGCATTAAAACTTCTAAAGCAGGCTTTTAAGAAATCAGTGTATTTGGTCCCCTAATGAAGATTCTGTATCCTTACTTCTGAAATCCAGATAACGGCAAGAAAATGGTAATTCTCTTTCACAGTTCATTATTTCAAATATGCTTCAGTAATCAGTCTCTAAGAGAAGTCTTTTCTGATTGAATAACTGCACTTATAAGTTTGGTGTGCGGAATCTGGCTATTTTTTTGACAAAGAAGCATTTTTGGTGTTTCCTTTGTCAGTCACATCAACTGCCCCCCAACCCCCACCAGACATGCCCCTCTTCCTATCCTGATGGAAACAATGTCTTGATTGCTTTCTCACAAGGTCATTCCCCAAGTATGACCCGGTCAAGAATCTGTCTACTTCTGGATGGTTGATTCCGGGTTTTGTTTCAGATGGGAGTCAAGGGGTGAGGAGCATAAATCGGTGGCCAGTTGGCTAGGAGCAGGAACCAAGCCCTGCATCGTAGCAGATGCTTGGGCTCCAGATGGTACGTGCTCCACCCTTGGCGTGGTGATCTCAGGTTTAGGTTCAGAGGGCAGGTTGGAAGATAGGACTGAGGTGGGGAGGCATTCCGAGGCACGTTTCAGGACCCCAGATGCTACCGGGGTTGGAATCAGGACTGGAGTTGGGATCAGGACTGTTCCAGGTCAGATGACAGTCTGGGCTGTGATACGTGGCAGCGTCAGGCTCAGTGTTGGGAACCCTCACGGGTGTCCGGACTGGAATTGAGGACCTTATTGGTCTCAGCTTCTAGATGACAGTTGGGGTCCAGCTGGGTACCGGGACCCTGACAGCAGTCAGCGGCCAGATTGGTGTCAGTGTTTTGATGGTAGTCTAGGTCCAGATTGGTGCTGACGGCCGGACAAGACTCAGGCTCTGGCCTGCAGTCACCGGCTTGACCTGAGTTGGGGTTTATAAGGGAGTTGGAGTCTGGATGGGGTCAAGGCCAGGATAGGAGTTAGGATCCGGGTGAGAGTCAGTGACTGCAACAGAGTCCATGTCTGGACCAAAGTCAGAGTCCTGATTGCTGCTGATAGCCGGATGACACTCAGAGTCTAGACCACAGATGCCTGTTTCACCTTAGGTGGGGTTTGCACAGGAGCTGGGGTCTGGATAGCGGTCAAGGTCTGGAAAGGGGTTAGGGTCAGGATGAGAGTGGTCCTCCATACCATAGCCTTGTTTCTGCTGGGAGTCTGGGTCCCAATTGGTGCTAGGGGCAGGTTGACAGTCTTTTCTGATTGAATAACTGCACTTATAAGTTTGGTGTGCGGAATCTGGCTATTTTTTGACAAAGAAGCATTTTTGGTGTTTCCTTTGTCAGTCACATCAACTGCCCCAACCCCCACCAGACATGCCCTCTTCCTATCCTGATGGAAACAATGTCTTGATTGCTTTCTCACAAGGTCATTCCCCAAGTATGACCCGGTCAAGAATCTGTCTACTTCTGGATGGTTGATTCCGGGTTTTGTTTCAGATGGGAGTCAAGGGGTGAGGAGCATAAATCGGTGGCCAGTTGGCTAGGAGCAGGAACCAAGCCCTGCATCGTAGCAGATGCTTGGGCTCCAGATGGTACGTGCTCCACCCTTGGCGTGGTGATCTCAGGTTTAGGTTCAGAGGGCAGGTTGGAAGATAGGACTGAGGTGGGGAGGCATTCCGAGGCACGTTTCAGGACCCCAGATGCTACCGGGGTTGGAATCAGGACTGGAGTTGGGATCAGGACTGTTCCAGGTCAGATGACAGTCTGGGCTGTGATACGTGGCAGCGTCAGGCTCAGTGTTGGGAACCCTCACGGGTGTCCGGACTGGAATTGAGGACCTTATTGGTCTCAGCTTCTAGATGACAGTTGGGGTCCAGCTGGGTACCGGGACCCTGACAGCAGTCAGCGGCCAGATTGGTGTCAGTGTTTTGATGGTAGTCTAGGTCCAGATTGGTGCTGACGGCCGGACAAGACTCAGGCTCTGGCCTGCAGTCACCGGCTTGACCTGAGTTGGGGTTTATAAGGGAGTTGGAGTCTGGATGGGGTCAAGGCCAGGATAGGAGTTAGGATCCGGGTGAGAGTCAGTGACTGCAACAGAGTCCATGTCTGGACCAAAGTCAGAGTCCTGATTGCTGCTGATAGCCGGATGACACTCAGAGTCTAGACCACAGATGCCTGTTTCACCTTAGGTGGGGTTTGCACAGGAGCTGGGGTCTGGATAGCGGTCAAGGTCTGGAAAGGGGTTAGGGTCAGGATGAGAGTGGTCCTCCATACCATAGCCTTGTTTCTGCTGGGAGTCTGGGTCCCAATTGGTGCTAGGGGCAGGTTGACAGTCTTCATCTGAACCAGAGTCAGAGTCCCATTCGGGCCCGAAGCTGGGATGTGAAATGGAGGTCCCGCCTGGGTCCAGGTCCTCCCTCAAGGTGGAACCCCTCCATAGAGTTGAGGCCCAGGCCTGGGTGGGGGCTGGCTTATGTGGCTGATGGTTCATGGTAGATGGATTAGGGATCCCGCCCGACTCTCTTGCCTCCTTATTGGAAAGCCTCTTCTGCAGTGGGTTCTAAAGATCACAGTGGGGCACTGTCACACACGGTTTCATCCATTCCACAGGTTCTATTGCCCTGAGCCAGGGATGGGGCAGGAACCTCTGCATCTCGCCTGATCACTCCCATCCCCTGAATCCTTACATCCAGATTGCCAATGTCACTCACATGCAGGCATTCACTTTATCTTTACTGAGTGCCTGCAATGTGCACTGTCCTGTGCTGATTGACCCTGTAGACAGAGCAATCAGGAAAGCCCCTGGCAGCCTATGATCAGGCTCCCTGTCCAATAGGATAGACATGTATGTGTGCTCAGTCTTTATGTTGTGTCTGACTCCTGTGACCCCATGGACTGTAGCCTGCCAGGCTTCTCTGTCCATGGGATTCTCCAGGCAAGAATAGTGGAGTGGGTTGCCATGCCCTACTCCAGGGGATCTTCCCAACTCAGGGATCTTGCCATGCCCTACTTCAGGGGATCTTCCCAACTCAGAGATCAAACTCATGTCTCCTGCACTGCAGGTGGATTCGTTATTGCTGAGCCAACTGGGAAGCCCACAAGTGTTTTTACCCAACCTTTAAGCTTTGGGGTAAGTAATAGGAGGTGTAGAACTCTGAAGAGCTGCTTTATTGTACAGCTTTCAACTGAGCATCTTTCTTATTATTTTGTATGAAGAACCACTTTGGGACTTGGGGGCTAATGGGTACTCACTAGCTAGGTAAACATTTGAGAGAATTATTGTTCTTGGTGAATTTTGTAAACAGCCACTGACCCATTGGTTCAAAGCAAACTGTAAAATAATGACTGGTCAATTAAAAAATCATACAAATGCTGTGTTATACCACTGGCAAGTGGGTAGCAACTGGCCCTCCTCTTTCCCACTCCCTCCAATTCTGCGAAAACTCAAGGTTTGAGGCAATGATCAAGCTCCATGGCATAAGAATTGGTGTTCTTCATGATGCTCTCCACCAACATGATAGGCTTGGGGTTTCTTCCAGCAAAGCAAGAGAGCCAGGTGCAGATCAACATGGCTGCTGCTGCACCACCTCCAGCACTGTAATAGGCCCAGCCGAGCCGACAGGTACCTGTAGAAACAGGGATAGAGACAGGAGGGTTAGCTTGTCTTCTCATACATTCTCTTTCAAATGTTAGGGTTAAAGTGAGAATAGGAAGCAGTGAATGTAACTGGACTGACTCTTCTCTTTCCTCCTTTACTGATGGCTGGTATTAGCTCTAGTAAGAGGTTATGAAATGTTATTCTGTGACACATCTGTAATAGAATGGGGGTCGTGTGGGTAGTGGCAGTAGTGATGATGCTAATGAAAGTGATGACAAGAGCAACTTGATCAAGACCTATGTTAAGCTCTTTAGACATATATCTCATTGATCATTATAGTAACTATATGAATTATTATCCCCACTGTTTTATACAGATGAGACAGTCAAGGCATGGGTTAAGTTAATTGTGAAAAATCACATAGATAGAAAGTGGTAGAGTCAGGATATAAACACTTGCTCATCCTAACTCTGAAGCTCCACACTTTTTACCACACTGATATACTACAGTGCATAAAGTATTTTCAAGGAACTGTATCTTATATCATCAGGAAATTTGCAGGCAAAATCAAATCCCTTGCTCCATACCATGTATCTCTATCTTAACCTAATCTCTAAGCATCCAGAGAGGAAATATGCACTGGAATCAAGGTCAACCTTGTAAGGGGCAGTTTCAGTCTGAAGGATAATGGGAAAGGTCACCTGTTCACAAACATCCACCTCACCCATCATTTATTCTACCAGAGGTAGATTCTTTCCTTTGAAGTATTTGAGTTTTTCTCAGAGACACATCAGAAAAGGTCAATACCCCAAAGAAAGAGAACTGTTATATTACAAGGGATCATCTTGAAAAGTAACTGCTGAAATCAAGTGCTTAAGCAAACAGAACTCCAGAAAATGGAGTAGATACTCAGTAATACAGAATGGCAGAGGAATCCTGAGGAAAAACAGGTGAGCAGTGACTTTCACCTACATCACAGTCCTTTCTAGTGATTCCTGACTATAGTCAGTCAATGGTGATGTCAAAACTGATTTTTGTGACATTTACATTTTTTATTGAAGTTGATTTACAAGATTATATTAGTTTTATGTGTACAGTACTCTTATTTATTGTGGTTCAGTACTTTTATAAATAATACCCCATTAAAAGTTATTATACAATAATGGTTATAATTCCCTGTGCTGTACAATGCGTCCTTGTTTCAGTGTATCTCTTAATCCTATATTCCTATCTTGCTGCTCCCCCCTTTCCTCATCCCACTGGTAAAAAAATTTCTATTCCATATCTGTGAGTCTGTTTCTATTTTTTAATATACATTCATTTGTATTATATTTTTAGATTCTACATGTAAGTGATATCATTCAGTACTTGTTTTTCTCTGTTTGACAAATCACTAAGCATAATATTCTCTAGATCCATCCATATAGCTGCAGATGGCAGAATTACATTATTAATATTTTTATGACAGAAAAATAGTCCATTGTATTGGGTTGGCCAAAAAGTAAGTTTGTTTGGGTTTTTCCATGACATCATATGGAAACACACACACACCCCCCACATCTTCTTTATACTTTCATCTGTTGATGGACACTTGGACATTTGGGTTGCTTTCATGTGTTGTTTATTGTAAATAGTGTAAATAATTCCTTCTGAATTAGTGTTCTCATCTTTTCCTGATATATACTTAGGACTGGAATTGCTAGGTCATACAGTAGTTCTTTAGGACTCTCCAAAATGTTTTCCATAGTATCTATAGCAATTTATAATCCCACCAACAGTGTACAAGTGTTCTTTTTTCTCCATATCCTTGCCAACATTTGTTATTTGTAGACTTTTTGATGATAGTCATCCTGACAGTTGTGAGGTGATGGCTCATTGTTGGTTTGACTTGAATTTCTTTTTATTTTATTTATTCATTTACTTTTAGCTGTTCTAAGTGTTCTCTAGTTGCAGTGAGCAGGCTTTTTGTTGCAGTGGCTTCTCTTGATGCAGAGCACAGGCTCTAGGGTGCACAAGCTTCAGTAGTTGCAGCATATGGGTTCAATAGTTGTGGCTCCTGGACTTAGTTGCTTCACAGCATGTAGGATCTTCCCACATCAGGGATGGAACCTGTGTCTCCTGCATTGCCAGGCAGACTTTTTACCACTAAGCTACAAGAGAAGCTATGGTTTGAATTTCTGATAATTAATAATATTGAGTATCTTTTCATGTATTTGTTGGCCATCTGTATGTCTTCTTTGGGAAAATGTCTATTCAGATCTTCTACCCAATTTTGATTTGGTTGTTTGTTTTTATAATATTAAGTTGTATGAGCTATTTTTTTTATATTTTGTGTATTAATCACTTGTAGGTCACGTTATTCACAAGAATTTTCCTCCATTTAACAGATTCTCTTTTTATTTTGTTGATAGCTTTCTTTGCTGTGAAAAAACTTTTACATTTAATTAGGTCCCATTTGCTTACTTTTACTTCTATTTTTTTTTTTTTCCTTGGGAGACAGATACCATGAAAAAAAAAAGCATTCCTATAATTTATGTCAAATAGTGTTCTGACTATGTTGTTCCTTGGGAAATTTATGGTTTCAAGTCTTACATTTACATCTTTAATCCATTTTGAGTTTATTTTTGTATATGGCATGAGGAAATCTTTTGGTTGCATATCTAGCTGTTCAGTTTTACTAGCAACACTTTTTGAAGAGACTATTTTTTCTCCACTGTACATTCTTGCCTCCTTTCTCATGAATTAACTGACCATAAGTGTGTGGGCTTATTTCTGGACACTCTATGCTGTTCCATTGATCAATGTGTTTGTTTTTGTGCCAGTACCATGCTATTTTGATTATTGCAGCTTTGTAGTATAGTCTGAAATCTGGGAAGGTTATACCTCCCAGTTGTTATTTCTCTCAATATTTCTGTGGCAATTTTGAGGATTTTGTGGTTTTATGGGAATTTTAGGATTATGTGTTCTAGCTTGGTGAAAAATATCATGGGTATTTTAATAGGATTACATTAAATCAGTAGTTTTCTTTTTTTCTGTTGTATGGCCATTTTAGCAATATTAATTCTCCTAATCCAAGAGCATGAGCTATCTTTTAATTTCTTTGAATCATCTTCAATTTCCTTCATCAATGTTTTATAACTTTCAGAGTATAAATCTTTTACCTCTTTGGCTAGGTCTGTTCCTAAGTATTTTATTCTTTTTTATGCAATTTTAAAATGGATTTTTAAAACTTTCTTTTTCTAGTAGTTCATTAACAACATATAGGAAAGCATTAAATTTCTGTATATTAATCTTATGGCTTGCAATGTTACAGAATTAATTTGTTAGTTCTTATAGTTTTTTGGTGGATACTTTAGGCTTATTTATATGTTGCATTGTATCATCTGTAAATAGTGACAGTTTTACTTATTCTTTCCAATTTGGATACTTTCTCTTTCTCTTATCTGATTGCTGTGGCTAGGATTTCCAATACTGTGTTCAATAGAAATGGCAAGAGTACACATCTTTGGCTGTTTAATGAATTTAGAGGAAAGCATTTCAGCTTTTCACTGTCAAGTGAACATTGGCTAGCACTGGGTTTACTATACCCAGTCTTTATTATATTGAGGTATATTCACTCTATGCCCACAGTGATGAGAGTTTTTATCATGAATGGATACTGAATTTTGTCAACTTTTTTTCTGCATCTATTGAGATGATCATGTGACTTTTATCCTTTCATTAATTTGTGCATCACATTGATTGGTTTGCAAATAGTGAAACATTTTTGCTTTCCTGGAATAAAGCCCACTTGATCATGATATATGATACTTTTTCTATATTGTTGAATTTGGTTTGCTAATATTTTGTTGAGGATTTTTGCATCAATGTTCATCAAACATATTGGCCTATAATCTTCTTTTTTGTAGCATCTTTGTTTTTGATATCAGACTAATGGTGAAGTGAAAGTGTTAGTCACTCAGTTGTCTCCAACTCTTTGCCACCCCATGAACTGTAGCCACCAGACTCATCTGTCCATGGAATTCTCCAGGCAAGAATACTGGAGTGGGTAGCCATTCCCTTCTCCAGGGTATCTTCCTAACCCAGGGATTGAACCTGGGTCTCCTGCATTGCAGGCAGATTCTTTACCATCTAAAGCCACCAGGGAAGAGTAATGGTGGCCTTAAAGAATACAATCTGGGAGTATTCCCTCCTCTTCAATTTTTTTGAATAGTTTGAGAAGGACGGGTATCATCTTTTCTTCACATGTTTAGTAGAATTCCCATGTGAAGCCATCTAGTTCTGGGCTTTTGTTTACAGGGAGGTTCTTTTTGTTTTTAATTACAAATTCAATTTGACTACTAGTGATCAGGTGATTCAAATTATCTGTTTCTTCTTGATTTAGTCTTGGCAGGTTGTATGTTTCTAGAAATTTTTTTTTCTTCTGCTCTGTCTAATTTGTTGGCATACAACTATTCCTAGTATTCTCATTTTTTTTTTTTCAATCTCTGTGGTATCAGTTGTTATTTCTGCTTGTTCATTTCCTATTTTGTTTATTTGGGCCTTCCCTCTTTTCTTCTTGGCGGTCTTGGGTAAAAGTTTATCAATTTTGTTTTTCTTAAAAAAAAACAGATCTTGGTTTGATTGATCGTTTCTATTTATATCTTTATTTTCTATCTCATCTTTATTATTTTCTTCCTTCTATTGACTTTTGGTTTTTGTTCTTTGTTTTCTAATTCCTTTAGGTGGTAGGTTAGGTTGTTTATTTGAGATTTTTCTTTTTTCTTGAGGAAGGCCTTTGTTGTTATAAACTTCCCTCTTAGAACTGCTTTTGCTTAATCTCATAGATTTTGATGTATGGTGTTTTAATTTTCATTTGTCTCAAGTATTTTCTGATTTCCTCTTTGTTTTTTTCATTGACTCATTTGTTTTTTAATAGCATGTTGTTTTATCTCCATGTGTTTGGGCTGGAGACGCAGGGGCTAGAGCTGGAACCAGTGTGAGGTAGGACTTCTTCTCTGCTCAGTGGCTGTTACCATGCTATCAAGGGTGTGATCCGATCTCATGGTACTGGAGCAGAAGCTCTGAAGTTTGAGCCCAAGCTGGCCCTTTTGCATTTATGTATGTGTTTTCCTCTCTCCTTAAGCCAAGACCTTTGCCCCAGAGATGGGGAGTGCTGAAGCAAGGGGACCCCATGCAGGCTCTCTCCTCAAGTCAGCTTCAGACAGTGATCCAAGTTGTCACCAATAAGCTGTCTTTACAGGCACCTGCAATTGCTTCCTCTCTCTGCTCAGACACAGCCTCAAATGCAAGTCTTCTTCATTCCTCATAGCTGACTACTGCTCTGGCCCCTGCCACCCATGGCACCATGCCATATCACAAAGCAGGCCGGGCCCATGTGAACTCTCAGCATAAATTAGTGGTTGAGCTATAGTGGAATAGCTACCATCAGAGGTCTAGGTTGCTTCTGATATACTACTTGAATAAGTGCCCATGATAGCCACTGCTGTTCCACCCAGACTCTGCTCTAGGACCTGATTACCTCTGTATCCCATGGTTGATTCTTCTCGGTGGTTGTGGCTGATCCAGATCCAGTGCTGCACTGTGATGTGCAGTGAGTTGGGCTGGAGTGTTTGCTTGGCTTGGGCTGGGGCTGTGGCACAGCAAGGCAGTCATGGGAAATTGGGCAGTCACCAGAGAGGATTTCTCTCTGCTCTGCCTAAAGGGCAAGCAAGCATGCATACACAAGCACATGAGCAGAATTCAGACTTCCTACAGCTCTTCCCTACCACCCCTCGATAATCCCTGTGGTTTTCCAACCAGCCTAAATGGCTTGTCTCCTAAGCATAGAACCCCAGGATTGTGGTGCCCAATCTGTGACTCTCACTGGTCAGTCCTCAAGTTGGATCTCCATCTTTGCATTCTCCCCTTTCCTCTGAATCCTTTCCCAGGGATACAGGTCCTTTTCTTCCATTCCTGCCAAATTAAGTATATATCTTTCATACAGACTTGCTTGTACAGGAGTCCTTCTGACACTTTCTAAATGATTTTCAGTGAGAATTGTTCCACATATCGATGCATTTTTTTATGTTTGCAGTGGGGGGGGCGGGTGCGGCGGAGAGCTGGTCCCCATGTCTTCTTACTCCACCATTTGGATCTACCTACCCTCTTGATAATTTACTTTTCAATAGCCAATTATTTCTCTTCACCTGGTTTTCAATGAACCTAATTTTCCTTCTTTTAATTGTCTGGTCGGCATGTTACATAAAGAGTCTAAGATGCCCCCATGTTAGGCTGATTTGCTTTTCCATTAGGGCCAGGTTAATTTATCCCAAATTTCTCACTGAAGAAATAATCTTTCTACCACAAAGGCATCACTCATTCTGCCTCTCTTGCTATAAACAGCTTCTTTTCTCTTATTCAGCAATTCATATCTTCCTAAATATACTCTTCAGGATTCAGAACCTCCAGGAAATCTTCCTTGGCTAACCCCAATGGGCTTAAATCACCTGAACCAGTAGCCCTCTAGGAATTGATCTGTACACCACTTACATAGGTGTACCTGTTAGACAAAATGTTGGAATGAAGATTTTCAAAATGTATTTTTCACTTACTCTTTACCACCTTCCAGATTGTTGGCTCAATACCGTATATGTATTTGTTTCTTTTTTGATAATGCCTCCCATGCTCTGTCAACAGTGGGTGCTCAGTATGATTTAGCCTAACAATACTTCAAAGATAGATATACTTGCATTTTCAACCCTCAACACTCAAAACTGTGACTTAAATTTTGAACTAAAGTGACAAAACTAGCTATTCTATTTGTTTCTGGAATGTGCTTTAAGGCTTGTGCATGCTCTGTTCCTTTTGCCTAAAATGCTTATTGCATGTGCATATGTACACCTACACTTCCCACAACTCTCGTTGTGTAGTCAGTGCTCAACCAAATATTCTTCACAGCTCAACTCAATTATTCCTTCTTTATCTTTTTTTTTTTGCCACTTCTTTTGGTCTTTCATTTATTTTTCATCCATCTTTGTTCTTTGACCTGTGTGGGCCTCCCATTGCAGTGGCCTCTCTTGCCACAGAGCACCGGCTCTGGGCACATGTGCTCCAGAGCTCCGGCTTGGTAGTTGGACACATCGGTCCAGCCACTCCGCGGCATGCGGGATCTTCCCAGGCCAGGGATTGAACCAGAGCCCCTTGCACTGCAATGTGGTGTCCTTATCCACTGGACCACCAGGGAAATCCCAATCATTCCTTCTTTAGTAAAGCCTTCCCTGATCTGCCGAAGTCAAATTCCATCAGAGGCCCTCATTAGTAGAGAGTACTTCTCCTTCCATCCTTGAGTGAATGAATGAATCCCTTATACTCTCCCATGGCAAGTACCTAATCTTTGTTCCTCAGAGGAGATGGTACTTTACTAATGCACTTAGGCAGTCATATGATTTGTTGAAGTTCCATAGTCCCTCCCAAAATCATGGGGAGAGAAACTACAATAGCTATCAAAACAATGTAATCTTCAGAGAGAAGGGTGAATATGAAAGCGAAGAAAGGAATTCAACTTCCTGAGGAAAGGAATCCAGCTATCTACAGAGTAATTTCCATGGGAAGAGAAACCAAAGAAACTCGGATTTAACCCCAATGGGCTTAAATCCTGTTGGCTACACCACTTACATAGGTGTACCTGTTAGACAAAATGTTGGAATGAAGATTTTCAAAATGTATTTTTCACTTACTCTTTACCACCTTCCAGATTGTTGGCTCAATACCGTATATGTATTTGTTTCTTTTTTGATAATGCCTCCCATGCTCTGTCAACAGTGGGTGCTCAGTATGATTTAGCCTAACAATACTTCAAAGATAGATATACTTGCATTTTCAACCCTCAACACTCAAAACTGTGACTTAAATTTTGAACTAAAGTGACAAAACTAGCTATTCTATTTGTTTCTGGAATGTGCTTTAAGGCTTGTGCATGCTCTGTTCCTTTTGCCTAAAATGCTTATTGCATGTGCATATGTACACCTACACTTCCCACAACTCTCGTTGTGTAGTCAGTGCTCAACCAAATATTCTTCACAGCTCAACTCAATTATTCCTTCTTTATCTTTTTTTTTTTGCCACTTCTTTTGGTCTTTCATTTATTTTTCATCCATCTTTGTTCTTTGACCTGTGTGGGCCTCCCATTGCAGTGGCCTCTCTTGCCACAGAGCACCGGCTCTGGGCACATGTGCTCCAGAGCTCCGGCTTGGTAGTTGGACACATCGGTCCAGCCACTCCGCGGCATGCGGGATCTTCCCAGGCCAGGGATTGAACCAGAGCCCCTTGCACTGCAATGTGGTGTCCTTATCCACTGGACCACCAGGGAAATCCCAATCATTCCTTCTTTAGTAAAGCCTTCCCTGATCTGCCGAAGTCAAATTCCATCAGAGGCCCTCATTAGTAGAGAGTACTTCTCCTTCCATCCTTGAGTGAATGAATGAATCCCTTATACTCTCCCATGGCAAGTACCTAATCTTTGTTCCTCAGAGGAGATGGTACTTTACTAATGCACTTAGGCAGTCATATGATTTGTTGAAGTTCCATAGTCCCTCCCAAAATCATGGGGAGAGAAACTACAATAGCTATCAAAACAATGTAATCTTCAGAGAGAAGGGGTGAATATGAAAGCGAAGAAAGGAATTCAACTTCCTGAGGAAAGGAATCCAGCTATCTACAGAGTAATTTCAACAAGAACAATAAGAGTGGAAATCTGGGAAGAGTAAACCAAAGAATACCATGCTGAGACAAGCAGAAAATAGATCTGGATCCCACCTCTAACATTGTCACACTTTCCTTTAGAAGCTCACTTACTTATTCATCCACTCACTCACTCACTCAGTAAAAATAGGAGATTTTATATAATGCTTTGGGTTTCACAGAGTGAAAATTTTAGAGATGGGCAAATCTTCAACTTTGTATGGGCTATATTGCACCCATTTCACAGATAGGAATGTGAGTCTCAGTCTAAAGCCTTAGGAACTCTCTTAGAAGCAGAGGGTATAGGCAGGGATCCAAATAAAGTATCTTTACTTTCAATCTATTCTCTGCTCTCTACTGTTTTTCTCATCCTCCCAAAAGCCATTTTCCTCTTAGTGTTAGTCACTCAGTTGTGTTTGACTCTTTGTGACCCCGTAGACTGTAGCCCACCAGACTCCTCTGTCCATGGAATTCTCCAGGCAAGAATACTGGAGTGGATTGCCATTCCCTTCTCCAGGGGTTTTTCCCAACCCAGGGATCGAACCAGGGTCTCTCGCATTGCAGGCAGATTCTTTATCCTCTGAGTCACTTACAGGACCGTTAACCCATAAGCCCTAAAGAGGGAGCTACTGAATCAATTTACAATAGACTCACTGAAACTTCTTTCCTAACCACTCCAAGGAAAGTCTCCTGTGCTCATGTGGCAGAGTAGGCAGGAGCCAGCTCTGTGGAGGGCCCACGGTTGGGAAGTTTCCTCCTCTCTGCTATGTTCCCAATCTAGTCTATAGAGGTGTCAGAAGTTTCACACTGCTGCTTTAGTTTCCTGTCCAGTCATTCTCCCACCACCACCATTGTAGTAGCAGAGGTTTTTTTGTTTTGTTTTGTTTTTGTTTTTGTTTTTGTTTTTTAGGTGCATGCACCCTGGGACCAGGGAAAGACTTGTTTCTGTAGATGAAAGAAATAAATGCATAGCATGCCATTACTGCAAAGTCCTAAGAAGGAAGAAAGTTGACACAGTGGGCAGCTCCAGAGTGAAGAGCTAGCTAGAGAAGTCTTAATAAACCTCAATGAAGTCAAGTCAGAACCAGGTATCAATGGGCAGGGAGTCAACACCAATGTGCCCCCCATTGCCACCCCAAGTGCAGAATTTCCTCTCACAGAGATGTCTATTAGACCACTAAACAGCATCTAAGCCTAAGGCTGCTGCCACAAAGGAAACCAAAGAGAAACAGGAAATATATCTCCTATCCAGTCTTCTTCCCGCAACCCTACCTGTTATCTGCCTGAGGGAACAGAGAGGCTACATCACTAGCACTGCAAAAGGGGGGAAAGCAAACCTTTTAAGAACTACATTTCCAAGTTGAGAGCTGCTGTCATCACTTACCTGCTCCATGGAAAGTTTGGACACTGGTCTGATGACTTACAGAGGAACTCATGTTTTCTATGGAAGCATGCAAAAGTAGGGAGCAGTGGGAATAAGCTACCAGATTGTACCTCTAATCATCCTTTAGTGAAGTTCCATGGACCATCACCAATCCCTTAATTCGATTTCTTGAAGTACAGTTGATCCTTCTATTCATCTGATAAAAATTTATTAAGTGCCTACTATATGCCATACATTTTGAATAAATCATCTCATTTGATTCTCACTACAGTGGTGATTATTTTCATTTAGAGTTGAGGAAACTGAATCTCAGAAACATAAATTACTTTACCAACTTAATAGTGTCAGAGATAAGATTTGAATGGCAGAACTACAAGTCCATGATTATCCATTTCAACCATGCCAGCAGAGTGGAGTCAAGGGTACAAGTTACTATGGTCCAAGTTTTATGAGAAAGTATGATACCTTCAGGATTCCAAGGTGGCACTAGTGGTAAAGAATCTATAGAGGTGTCAGAAGTTTCACACTGCTGCTTTAGTTTCCTGTCCAGTCATTCTCCCACCACCACCATTGTAGTAGCAGAGGTTTTTTTGTTTTGTTTTGTTTTTGTTTTTGTTTTTGTTTTTTAGGTGCATGCACCCTGGGACCAGGGAAAGACTTGTTTCTGTAGATGAAAGAAATAAATGCATAGCATGCCATTACTGCAAAGTCCTAAGAAGGAAGAAAGTTGACACAGTGGGCAGCTCCAGAGTGAAGAGCTAGCTAGAGAAGTCTTAATAAACCTCAATGAAGTCAAGTCAGAACCAGGTATCAATGGGCAGGGAGTCAACACCAATGTGCCCCCCATTGCCACCCCAAGTGCAGAATTTCCTCTCACAGAGATGTCTATTAGACCACTAAACAGCATCTAAGCCTAAGGCTGCTGCCACAAAGGAAACCAAAGAGAAACAGGAAATATATCTCCTATCCAGTCTTCTTCCCGCAACCCTACCTGTTATCTGCCTGAGGGAACAGAGAGGCTACATCACTAGCACTGCAAAAGGGGGGAAAGCAAACCTTTTAAGAACTACATTTCCAAGTTGAGAGCTGCTGTCATCACTTACCTGCTCCATGGAAAGTTTGGACACTGGTCTGATGACTTACAGAGGAACTCATGTTTTCTATGGAAGCATGCAAAAGTAGGGAGCAGTGGGAATAAGCTACCAGATTGTACCTCTAATCATCCTTTAGTGAAGTTCCATGGACCATCACCAATCCCTTAATTCGATTTCTTGAAGTACAGTTGATCCTTCTATTCATCTGATAAAAATTTATTAAGTGCCTACTATATGCCATACATTTTGAATAAATCATCTCATTTGATTCTCACTACAGTGGTGATTATTTTCATTTAGAGTTGAGGAAACTGAATCTCAGAAACATAAATTACTTTACCAACTTAATAGTGTCAGAGATAAGATTTGAATGGCAGAACTACAAGTCCATGATTATCCATTTCAACCATGCCAGCAGAGTGGAGTCAAGGGTACAAGTTACTATGGTCCAAGTTTTATGAGAAAGTATGATACCTTCAGGATTCCAAGGTGGCACTAGTGGTAAAGAACCTACTTGCCAATGCAAGCCACAAGAGACTCAGGTTTGATCCCCAGATCGGGAAGATCCCCTGGAGGAGGGCATGGCAACCCCCTCCAGTATTCTTGCCTGTAGAATACCATGGACAGAGGAGCCTGGCAGGCTATATAGTCCATGTGGTCACAAAGAGTCAGACATGACTGAAGTGACTTAGCATGTACACATGCATGCATGGTAACTTCACCTAATCAATTCACCTTTCTTGGTCTCAATTTTCTTTATCTAAAGACACCTTCCAATTCAAAATTTCCATTCTATTATGAATGTGATAAACACTTTGAGAGACATGCAAGTGAAAAAAAAAAACCCAACATGCAGTAACATCCAGGAAAAGAATTACATGTAGGTGAGAGGATTTACGTTCAGGTAGGGTTTTATAGAGGAGATAGCATTTCAAGGGGACTTTAGTAGAGGAAGTGGGTATTCTGGGCAGGGGGAGACATTAGTGTTAGGAAAGTTATATAAGTGAGAAAGCAGACCACATGGTTCAGAAATAGCACTTCATTCAGAGTTGTTTCAGAAAAGAAGCTGTAGATGGCAAATAATGAGCTGAATCTAAATGAGGAAGGATCATGACTCTGTTCCTATAAGAGTGGAAAATGATGGAAATTTCTGATCAGATAAAGCTATGAATGAGGCTTCTCATCCTTGGCATTGTTGACATCTTAGGCCAAAGACTTCTTTGTCGTAATGGGGGTGGGTAGTGTTGCTCTGTGCATTCTAACACCCTGGCTTCTACCTATTAGATCTCTGCAGCTCATCCCTGCTTCACCGAATCACAGAAACCAAAAATATTGACAGACATGGCCCAATGTCCCTGAGGGTGGAGGTGTAAGAACCATTGAGCCAGAAGTACAGTTTGAAAGATTAACCTAAAAGCTCTGTGTAAAAGGGATTGGAGGTTCATTCTGTGCTATAGGCAGAGACCAGTTAACCAGAGGCCAATCATACATAGAGCAACCTCCCACAACAAAAAATGATCTGGCCCCAAATGTTGATAGTTTCAAGGTTGAGCAACTGTCTTCAAGGCAAACACCATATTTTACACTTTATATAACTTCCAAAATATACCTGATTACTGAAAGATTACCCCAGCAGAATGGATGCTTCTCCTTTAAGAACAGCTATGCATGGTTCCTCACTGACCTGGCAAGCTGGCTGAAACTGGGGTATGGTCAGCCTTGAGCATTCTGGTGTGCTAACCCAGGGAAACTGGGGAAGATCAAGGAGTGAGAACTCACAAGGTATTGAGAAGGAACTACTGATTTCATGGGAGTGTCAAGAAACTGGAATCTTTGAAGAAATCTCATCGCTAGAGGATCTCAGCTCTCTCACCCTTAAAATGGGAGAAAATAATTATCTTTGTCAAGATAGAGAAATAGGACCAGATACATTTTTGAAATCCCCTTCAGAAATAGCCAGGCTCACTGCTGCCTTGCCTTTCAGACTGAATGCACTGACTGAGCCTCCATGCTAGAATTGTTCAAGGACCGTGTTCCTAGAAAATACTGCAGTGAGCTGACATCACACCTGGGGATTGTGGCTACATACCTGCATATGTATCTGTGAAGAGAAAGATTGGGTGGCAGGATAGGGCCAGAGAAGAGATCCTAACTGCAAATTAGCTTTATGCGAAACTTCTAGATAAGCCCTGAGATAAGCCTGTTCCTTTTTGTGCTGTTCTGTATCATTTCTAACAGCCTATCTGTGAGTCATTCTATTCCAGTGTTGAATTTGCTGTGACAAGATTCCTCATAAAAGTTATTAAATCATCACTCAGCAGTGGGCCTGACATTTAAATCAAGATGTGTTGCTTTTTATTCCAAGCTGCAAATCAAATTGGTTTGGAGTTTAACTCTATTTCCTTTGATTCAGCATTAAGTTATGTTATTACATCTCTGCTGTTTAGAGAACAAATTATCACTGTCTGCTACTTAAACTACCCTCCTCCTCCAGTATTATGCTCTTCGGGGACTTGATGTCTGGCCAAATGTCAATGGTTCATGATGAGCTAGTAGGAAGGGTTAGCCACAAGCTAATGCTTTTTGTGGGGCCCAACATTGGTGTGGGTGTCAGAGTTGGGAATTAGGGTAGGTATGAGTCTGACAGAGAATATTTCTCAGCAGGGGTCATGTCGTAGTTCTAGCTTAGAAGCAAAAAATGTCAGTGAAGTAATCCAAAGCAAAGAATCTTCCTTGGAGGAAGAGAGGAAAGCCATGAAAAGAGAGTGTGCCCACTTTGGAAGATAGTTTCTTTCTTATAAAACTAAACACATTCATACCCCATGACCTAGAGATCATGCTACTTGGTATTTACCTGAAGGAGTTCATGATTTACAGCCACAGAAAAACCTGCACATGGATGTTTACAGTAACTTTATCCATCACTGCCAAAACTTGTAAGCAACCAAGACATCCTTCATTGGGTAAATGGATAAGTAAACTGCTGTACATCTTGCCAATGGACTATTATTCAGTACCAAAAAAGAAATGGGCTCTCAAGCCATGCAAAGATGTGGGGGAACCTTAAATGCATGTTACTAAGTGAAAGAAGCCATTCCCAAAAGATTATATACTGTATAATTCCAACTATATGACTTTCTAGAAAATAAAAAATGATGGAGCCAGTAAAAGAATCAGTGGCTGCCATGAGCTGGAAGTGTGTGGGGAGAAATGAATAGTCAGAGCACAGAGGGTTGTTAGAGCAGTGAAAATACTCTGTATGATACCATTGGGTTGGCCAAAAAGTATTTCTGTTTTTTTCCGTAAAGTGTTTTTCCAAATGAACTTTTTGGCCAGCCTAATATAATGATGGATGCATGTCATTATACATTTGCCCAAACGTATAGAATCTACAACACCAAGAGAGAACCCCAACGTAAACTATGGACTTTTGGTGATTATGATGTGTCAATATAGCTTTATTGGTTGTGACAAATGTTCCACTCTGGTGGAGGTGTTGATAATGGGAGACACTGTGCATGTGTGGGAGAAGATGGTATATGAAAAATCTTTGTAGCATCTCCTCAATGTTCCTGTGAACCTAAAACTGCTTCATTAAAGTCTTAAAAGAAAACAGAGAGTGAGGTAAGCCTGTCTTTTGAGTTTCTCAAGTTCCCTTTGGGTTAGCCACAAGCTAATGCTTTTTGTGGGGCCCAACATTGGTGTGGGTGTCAGAGTTGGGAATTAGGGTAGGTATGAGTCTGACAGAGAATATTTCTCAGCAGGGGTCATGTCGTAGTTCTAGCTTAGAAGCAAAAAATGTCAGTGAAGTAATCCAAAGCAAAGAATCTTCCTTGGAGGAAGAGAGGAAAGCCATGAAAAGAGAGTGTGCCCACTTTGGAAGATAGTTTCTTTCTTATAAAACTAAACACATTCATACCCCATGACCTAGAGATCATGCTACTTGGTATTTACCTGAAGGAGTTCATGATTTACAGCCACAGAAAAACCTGCACATGGATGTTTACAGTAACTTTATCCATCACTGCCAAAACTTGTAAGCAACCAAGACATCCTTCATTGGGTAAATGGATAAGTAAACTGCTGTACATCTTGCCAATGGACTATTATTCAGTACCAAAAAAGAAATGGGCTCTCAAGCCATGCAAAGATGTGGGGGAACCTTAAATGCATGTTACTAAGTGAAAGAAGCCATTCCCAAAAGATTATATACTGTATAATTCCAACTATATGACTTTCTAGAAAATAAAAAATGATGGAGCCAGTAAAAGAATCAGTGGCTGCCATGAGCTGGAAGTGTGTGGGGAGAAATGAATAGTCAGAGCACAGAGGGTTGTTAGAGCAGTGAAAATACTCTGTATGATACCATTGGGTTGGCCAAAAAGTATTTCTGTTTTTTTCCGTAAAGTGTTTTTCCAAATGAACTTTTTGGCCAGCCTAATATAATGATGGATGCATGTCATTATACATTTGCCCAAACGTATAGAATCTACAACACCAAGAGAGAACCCCAACGTAAACTATGGACTTTTGGTGATTATGATGTGTCAATATAGCTTTATTGGTTGTGACAAATGTTCCACTCTGGTGGAGGTGTTGATAATGGGAGACACTGTGCATGTGTGGGAGAAGATGGTATATGAAAAATCTTTGTAGCATCTCCTCAATGTTCCTGTGAACCTAAAACTGCTTCATTAAAGTCTTAAAAAGAAAACAGAGAGTGAGGTAAGCCTGTCTTTTGAGTTTCTCAAGTCTTCCTTTTAGAATCATTTGATGAAATGCTAGGCCCGTAAAAGGTTGGAGGAGACAGAGAAGCAGAGGTTGAGAAAGAATATAACAACCACTAACACCATGAAAACTGATGAGGGGTAGATGAAATGTAGTGTAATTTTCAGATGCATGAAGTTTTGATTTGATGTGTGTGTGCTCAGTTGTGTCCAACTCTTGGCAGCCCCATGGACTGTAGCCCACCAGGTTCCTCTGTCCAAGGAATTCTCCAGGCAAGAATACTGGAGTAGGTTGCCATGTCCTCCTCCAGGGGATCTTCCTGACCCAGGGATTGAACCCATGCCTCCTGCATTGGTAGGCAGGTTCTTTACCTAGTGTTACCTGGGAAGCCCTTGATTTGACACGAGTTGTCAAAGGTCAAGTTCTGAGCTAATATTCCAGAAAAAGACTTGTTTGTGACTTGAGATCTGTGGAAAGAAGCCCTAGATATTAGTGTGGTAGAGGAGAGGCAGATGGAGGCAAGCCTTGAGGTAGGGAAAGAAGGAATAATGCTGTTTTAAGACTGTAAACAGCTCAAGGGTGTAGAGAGAGGACTGAACTCTTACAAAAAAAGAAGATACAAATTCCAGCAACTCATGGAGTCAGAGTGTTTGGAGGTGACTGAGGTAGAATGCAAAGAGAACAGTATTAACACCTGGGTTTTTTGTTTTTGTTTTGTTGTCTAATATACTCCAATAACCAGGAAAGTTGAGAGATACTGCTCTAGCCTTAGGAAGGCATAATAAGGGAAGGAGTGACAGCAGGATGTAGAAGGACCTGCAGTGGCAACCAGCAGAGTGCCCTCAACCTCAGCACCCAGAGCAGAAGGACAGGATAGATATGAGCTATGCAGGATGTCTGTCCATGAGCCACCTGGGGGCTTTCATAGTCTTCATCATATCAAATCAGGCTGGCCGCCCTGGCCCTGAGAGCAAGACCTATGGCTGCCGAGAGACATCTAAGGTTCCTTTGGAATTCTATGGAATAGATCGAGAAAGGAAGGACTAGAGAGATCTGTGAACCTCTGTAAAGTCTTAAAAGAAAACAGAGAGTGAGGTAAGCCTGTCTTTTGAGTTTCTCAAGTCTTCCTTAGAATCATTTGATGAAATGCTAGGCCCGTAAAAGGTTGGAGGAGACAGAGAAGCAGAGGTTGAGAAAGAATATAACAACCACTAACACCATGAAAACTGATGAGGGGTAGATGAAATGTAGTGTAATTTTCAGATGCATGAAGTTTTGATTTGATGTGTGTGTGCTCAGTTGTGTCCAACTCTTGGCAGCCCCATGGACTGTAGCCCACCAGGTTCCTCTGTCCAAGGAATTCTCCAGGCAAGAATACTGGAGTAGGTTGCCATGTCCTCCTCCAGGGGATCTTCCTGACCCAGGGATTGAACCCATGCCTCCTGCATTGGTAGGCAGGTTCTTTACCTAGTGTTACCTGGGAAGCCCTTGATTTGACACGAGTTGTCAAAGGTCAAGTTCTGAGCTAATATTCCAGAAAAAGACTTGTTTGTGACTTGAGATCTGTGGAAAGAAGCCCTAGATATTAGTGTGGTAGAGGAGAGGCAGATGGAGGCAAGCCTTGAGGTAGGGAAAGAAGGAATAATGCTGTTTTAAGACTGTAAACAGCTCAAGGGTGTAGAGAGAGGACTGAACTCTTACAAAAAAAGAAGATACAAATTCCAGCAACTCATGGAGTCAGAGTGTTTGGAGGTGACTGAGGTAGAATGCAAAGAGAACAGTATTAACACCTGGGTTTTTTGTTTTTGTTTTGTTGTCTAATATACTCCAATAACCAGGAAAGTTGAGAGATACTGCTCTAGCCTTAGGAAGGCATAATAAGGGAAGGAGTGACAGCAGGATGTAGAAGGACCTGCAGTGGCAACCAGCAGAGTGCCCTCAACCTCAGCACCCAGAGCAGAAGGACAGGATAGATATGAGCTATGCAGGATGTCTGTCCATGAGCCACCTGGGGGCTTTCATAGTCTTCATCATATCAAATCAGGCTGGCCGCCCTGGCCCTGAGAGCAAGACCTATGGCTGCCGAGAGACATCTAAGGTTCCTTTGGAATTCTATGGAATAGATCGAGAAAGGAAGGACTAGAGAGAGATCAAAGGAGACAATGAGACTAAAGGAGGCTCAACGGGGGTAGGTGGGAGAGGATGAGAAGAGATGCAGGGGGAGTTTGTTGAGAGAACCTTAGGAGAAGATCAGAACACTTGAGAGCACAATGCACACTGAGGGAAAAGACTGAAGAGATTGAGATTTTGAACAGACCTCTTCCTCATGAGGGTCCTATTTTTTTTTCCAAACAGACCCAGCTCAGGTAAAACAGGTGATTCTCCCATCACTGCAGCACCATCTAAGCTTATGAGACCAGATCTCCAAAGCTACAGCCCCTGCTGTTTGATGTGCATGGTTGATGGACTGGGGAGGCAGTGAGGAAGAGAGCAGGTTGTTGCTTGCTTACTCAACAGTTTTTTTTTTTCCATGGGGACCTTAATTTTGGAGAAGGAAATGGCAACCCACTCCAGTATTCTTGACTGGAAAATCCTATGCATGGAGGAGCCTGGTGGGCTGCAGTCTATGGGATTGCAAAGAGTTGGACACAACTGAGAAACTGACACTTTTAGACAGGAGGATTTTGGAAGAGGCTGGTGGTCCCATCTGTTCAGAGATATACTGCTGACTTTACAGTCTCCAAGAAAGTGAAAGTGAAAGTGTTAGTCGCTGTCGCTCAATTGTGTCTGACTCTTTGCAACCCCATGGACTGTAACCTGCCAGACTCCTCTATCCATGGAATTTTCCAGGCAAGAATGCTGGAACGGGTAGCCACTCCCTCCTCCATGGGATCTTCCTGATCCAGGGATAGAAGCCTGGTCACTTGCATTGCAGGAAGATTCTTTACCATCTGAACCACCAGGGAAGCCCATAGGTAGTAGCATAAAAACATTTTGTAATGCAGCTGGGGCCAAGTTAAATGAGTAGAGAACCTTCTCTGCTAGATTCAGTACAAACGTGTAATTGTCAAAGATAATGCAAAGTCAATAAATTCAAAGGTACCCACACCCACCACAGCCCCAGTAAAATTATAGCCAAAGCCACGAGAATACTTCTCTTTTCACTTGCTAGACTGAATATGAGTATTAGTAGGAGCCTAGATTGGAAGCCCAGAACCTATGGAAAATTCCAGGAACCTCTCATGTTCCCTTGTTAGAGAAGAAGGCAAAGCAAACACATAAACAAGAAAACTTTTGAAAACTTCAGTCATTCAGGTAACCATATTATTGCTAGAAGCCACTATCTGACTGCCTCAGTGAGGTACCTCTGCTAGGGAGGTAGGAAATTCTGAGTTGCCAACTCCATCTTCATCCAACTCAATGTTCTGAAAAGCAAGGGAAGATCAGGACACTTTCTAGAAAGTTAAGGTAGTACTCAGTAGAGTTAAATCCTCATGATGACAGAGATGCTCTGATTTGGTTGATATTTTCCTTGCTTTTACACAAACTTCTGCTAAACAAATTGAGTCCTTCTATTGGAATCTTCCTCACCACTATTGAGCATTTGGTTTCCATCTATCCTATCCTCATACTTTGCCAGCCTGCCTTTCCTATTTATATCATTTCTTGCATTGCTAGCCTGAAGTTTAGCTACTATGCTAATCTTTTTTATTCCACTGGGGATGGGGAGAAGGAATTATCTCAGACCAATGTAAATTATGTTACTGGGTCTTTCCCAAGATTGGCCCTTACTTGCCCCTGAGAAAACCTCTATTTAATTCTGTGTGGTCCTTTGTATACCCCATCAACTACACTTGAAGCAGCTTCTCAGAAGAACTTTGGAAACTGTTATAAACTAAAAGTCTATGTTTCCCCAAATTCCTGTGTTAAATGCTGATTCCTAGTGTGATGGTATTTGGAGGTAGAGCTTTTGGGAGGTGATTAGGTCATGAGGATAGAGCCTTAATGAATGGGATTAGTCTTCTTATAGAGGAGGAGAGCTCCCTTGCCCTCTTCTGCCATGTGAAATACAGTGAGAAGATGCTCATGTACCAAATCAGAAAGCATTTCCTCACTGGACACTGAATCTGCTGACACAATGATTCTGGACAACCCAACCTCCAAAACTGTTAGAGAAACATTCTGTTGTTTATAAATGACCCAGTCTATGGTATCTCTCAGAGCACCCCATCAGACTAAGACATGTACTCTCCCCAAGAGACAGTTTAAAAAAAGACAAAAACAAACAAACATTAAAAACAGCAAAGGAAGTATTGGTCCTCTTTGACTCAGCATGAGTTCTCTAGGATACTTGGCCTCTATGAATAAAAAATTGGGCCTCTTCTCTAACATCTGTGCAATATGTGCAATAGACCTCTTCTTGCATCCACTTGAATTTTCTCAGCTAATTAAGTCTGCAACTGAAATAGAAATAGCTAATTTGGCCAAATGCCTCCATGTTCCAGGTCCTGTATTAAGCTTCATGTTGTTCTCACATATGTAAGATCACCAAATCCAAATGAGTAAAAGGGCCAGAAGTTAAATCCTCCATGATGACAGAGATGCTCTGATTTGGTTGATATTTTCCTTGCTTTTACACAAACTTCTGCTAAACAAATTGAGTCCTTCTATTGGAATCTTCCTCACCACTATTGAGCATTTGGTTTCCATCTATCCTATCCTCATACTTTGCCAGCCTGCCTTTCCTATTTATATCATTTCTTGCATTGCTAGCCTGAAGTTTAGCTACTATGCTAATCTTTTTTATTCCACTGGGGATGGGGAGAAGGAATTATCTCAGACCAATGTAAATTATGTTACTGGGTCTTTCCCAAGATTGGCCCTTACTTGCCCCTGAGAAAACCTCTATTTAATTCTGTGTGGTCCTTTGTATACCCCATCAACTACACTTGAAGCAGCTTCTCAGAAGAACTTTGGAAACTGTTATAAACTAAAAGTCTATGTTTCCCCAAATTCCTGTGTTAAATGCTGATTCCTAGTGTGATGGTATTTGGAGGTAGAGCTTTTGGGAGGTGATTAGGTCATGAGGATAGAGCCTTAATGAATGGGATTAGTCTTCTTATAGAGGAGGAGAGCTCCCTTGCCCTCTTCTGCCATGTGAAATACAGTGAGAAGATGCTCATGTACCAAATCAGAAAGCATTTCCTCACTGGACACTGAATCTGCTGACACAATGATTCTGGACAACCCAACCTCCAAAACTGTTAGAGAAACATTCTGTTGTTTATAAATGACCCAGTCTATGGTATCTCTCAGAGCACCCCATCAGACTAAGACATGTACTCTCCCCAAGAGACAGTTTAAAAAAAGACAAAAACAAACAAACATTAAAAACAGCAAAGGAAGTATTGGTCCTCTTTGACTCAGCATGAGTTCTCTAGGATACTTGGCCTCTATGAATAAAAAATTGGGCCTCTTCTCTAACATCTGTGCAATATGTGCAATAGACCTCTTCTTGCATCCACTTGAATTTTCTCAGCTAATTAAGTCTGCAACTGAAATAGAAATAGCTAATTTGGCCAAATGCCTCCATGTTCCAGGTCCTGTATTAAGCTCTTTAAACATGTTGTTCTCACATATGTAAGATCACCAAATCCAAATGAGTAAAAGGGCAGTGGAGATAGTAAAAGTAAACAGAGTGTTGGTGTGACAAGTGTTATGACATAGAGTGACAAAAGGATACAGATGAGGTGTGTCAGATCTAGTTTGAAGGGAGTGAGATGTTTTTAGGAAAAAAGTAAAATGGAAGGTGAGGAAGGGGAGAAGGGTATTTCTAACAAAGGGAAGAACACATGCAAAGTGGCCAAGGTTTGAAAGAACATGACATTTTCAGGGTGGCTGGGCAAGAGAAGTTTGTGTGGTGGTGGAAATGATGGTCGGGGTCTCCGTGGACCATGCAAAGGAATCTGCAGTTTATCCTGAAGGTAGTGGGGGGACCACTGTGAAACAGTGAGAATGACATAGATTTGTACTTTTAAAACATCATTTTGGGCCACAGAATGGGAGACAGATCAGGACAGACATGCGTAGTATCTTGAAGAAAAGAGAGAGACAGAAAGTCAGGGGCTGTTCTCTGTAATCCAGATGAGAACTGATACTAAAGGAAAGAAGATAGATTATAGGGTTCTCACTCTATGCCTTTGCTTGCAGTATTTATTCCTTATGATGACTACTATCCTTATAGTTTGAGGTTGACATTATTATGGTTGCATTCGTTAGATATCCACTGATATATACATAGATAGATACTTATATATTATATATCATGATATATATACTATATATGATACTATATATTATATATGATATATATGTATACACACACACACTCATATATATATATATCATGATTTATATATATATATATATATATATATATAAAATGCCTCCTCAAGCTCTTTGAAGACTGTATTCTTGAGTTCTGTGGATTTTGTACAGTGCTCCATTCAGCATCTTATATATAGTAAATGTCCAGGATATGCTGAGTGTTATCTATTTTTGACATAATATTCAAATACTTATAAGTACTTAAAGGCCAGACCTGACAAACTGACCTACCTCAAAACTTGGGAGTCAATGAGCCGTCATTTCAGCTATTGACTTCACCCCACACCAGCAATGCCAGCTTTGTATATCAGCTATTTCCATCCAGGTTCCATTGATCAATAGATATAGATCATAGACACTTTCCTGGGGCCCAGGATCCCTGAGCAATAACCAGTGTCTTGTCTCCCAGGTGGCTCAGTGAGAAAGAATTCTTCTGCCAATGTAGGAGATACAGGATTGATCCCTGGTTCAGGAAGATCCCCTGAAGGAGGAAATGGTAATGCCACTCCAGGAATGCCACTCCAGCATTCTTGCCTGGAGAATGACATGGACAGAGGAGCCTGGTGGACTACAGTCTGTGGAGGTGCAAAAGAATCGTACACGACTTAGCTACTAAACACTAATCAATGCCACAAATAATACAATATGTGTATAACACTTAACAAGCTAGTCTTTCCATCCATTATCTCATTTAATCCTCTTTCGTCTCTTTTATTCACTTATCATGTCTAAGCCAGAGGCAAGAATATTGCTATCAAGGAAGGAAATGAGCAGCCAGGTGAAGTATTTAACCAAGATTCCCACTTCGTCAGAGGACATAGATAGGACCAGGCCCATGTGTGCTTGGTAAGTCATGTGCTGGAGGGAGAAGGGCCTGGGATGAAGGTTACCAGGAACTGTGTTGGAAACCATATCCTGTCATTTGCTCAGTCTCTACACCACACACTTAACCTTTCTGAGTTTCAGGTCCCCCATGGGGAAAATAGAAGTGACACCACCTACCTCTCAGAGCATCTGTGAAGGTCAAATGAAATGACACACAGAAAGCAGTTAGCATGGCACCTACAATGATCAGTATTTCTCAGCTCCAGGACTTCCCTGGTGGTCCAGTGGGTAAAGCCAGCGCCTTGCAGTGCAAGGGGCGCTGGTTCAATCCCTGGCTTGGGAAGATCCCACGTGCCGTAGAGTGGCTGGACCGATGTGTCCAACTACCGAGCCGGAGCTCTGGAGCACATGCGCCCAGAGCCGGTGCTCTGTGACAACAGAGGCCACTGCAATGGGAGGCCCACATGGGCCAAAGAACAAAGATGGATGAAAATAAATAAAGACCAATAAACGTGGCCTTAAAATATATATATATATATATATATATATATTTCTCAGCTCCATTTTCTCTCAGCTAAATACTTTTCAACTAGACCACTAGTTCCCAAAAAGTGTCTAGGGAGAGCTTTACAATACAGATTCCTAGGCTCTACTCCATATCTACAGAATTGTTATCTCTGGGGAGAGAGCCCGGATGATTTTTGATGCACAGTGCAGTGGTGAACCACTTGAACCAGGCCGTATTAAGAGCCCAAACTGGGCTAACTTTTCAGTTAAAAAGTGGGAGGGAATCAACATTTATTGAGACTCTACAGTATGTTCTATGCAGTGCTAGGGATTTTCATTTGAAAGATAAGTGCATGCTCTGTACATGCTTAGTTGCTCAGTTGTATTCGACTCTTTGTGACCCTTTGGACTGTAGTCTGCCCGGCTCCTCTGCCCATGGAATTTCTCAGGCAAGAATACTGGAGTGGATTGCCATTTCCTTCTCCAGGGGATCTTTCCATCCCAGAGAGTAAACCTGGGTCACTGACATTGCAGGCAGACTCTTTACTGTCTGTGCCATTAGGAAAGCTCTTTCTTCTTAAAAGATATGTTTGTATGCAGTACTTCCTGATTCACCTGTACAGGGCGTGGTGAAAATGGTCTGGAAAAGTCTTATGACACAACACACAGACCTATATTTTCGCCCCTGAATCATTAACTGAGACAGAGAATTGATCTTAGAATGCGCAGAAGTTGCCCCTGGTTTTGTTTCTGATTGCTGCCTTTGAAACACATTCATTTTACTTAAAAGGAGGCCCTTCTGGGTCAGTCTAACCTATAATAGTTACGGTAATAATAATAACAGTTATTGTTAACATTTATTGAGTGGAGGCCCTGTTTTAGGTATATCATTTCATTTTATCATCACAAGAGCCCAGTAAAATGGTTTCTGCAGTATTAACACCCTCAATCTAAAAATGATTTTTTATTTTAAAACAGATGTTTAGGATACAGGATAATATTAAAGTAGACAGGAAAAGACAAAACATTCATTAAAGGTGATGTGAACAAAGAAAGCTGATGCTGAGGTTTATAGAAGGATATCGAGTGGAGGAAACGGAAGCAAGGAAATGAAGTGTGAATCACATTCTTTGACCCAAGGTCCAGAGGCAGGACCGGGAAAGCAGAGAACAGAAGGAATCTGCCTGACTTTACTGCCATCGTGTGGTAGTATGACATACAGGCAACTGGTTCACAATTCAGTCCTTGAGCCTACTAGACCTATGCAGGACGCTGGGTGGGGAAATAAAGCCAAGTGAAGCTGAGTGCCTGCCCTGAAAGCCTATTTACAGCCTTGTCTGTAAAGTAACTTAGCATACACTCACACTCCCTTTGGAGTCACTGAACTGGACACCACTCTAGGGATTAACTACTCCAGGGGTAAGCATCCCCCTCTCACCTGCGGAATTTCAGGAATGACAGAAATGTTTATAAGCACCGTCATTTTGTCTATTATATTCAAAATGAAAATAGCTTATCATTCAATGAGATGTATAGAGTCTCATTACTTTAAGTTTTTCTTTATTATTAATAGAAGATGTTCAGTGAGAAAACTTGCCCTGAATTCTAGCTATTGAAATGAGAGGGAGGAGGAAGTTAATAGAGCAGCTTTCTCATGTTTTATCACTTAACACCTGTTGAGCATTGTTTTCCTAAAGCATGTTCTGGTATATTTTGTCATTTCATGGCCAAAACCATCTCTGAAAGTAGATAAAATTATCCTCATTGTAACCATAGGGAAATAGGTCTAAAGAACTGAAATCTGTATGTGGAATCTATAAAATTCAAAGTCATAAAAAACAATAAAATGTGGTTACCAGGGGTTGGGAGGCGGGTGAGGGAATAAGACAGATGTTAAGGATATAGACTTGCAACAAACATTAAATAAGTCCTTGAGATCTAATGGACAGTATAGTGAATATAAAAAACAATATTGTATTATAGTCAGCAAACTTGCTAAGAGACTAGAACATAAGTATTCCAACCATTACAAAGAAATCAGAATTGCACAGTGTAATATAGGTGCTAGTGATCACTACAACGGCAATCATAATAAACTAACATGTTGTAGAGCTTATATTTACACAGTATTACATACCAAATGTGTTTCAATTTTAAAAACACCAAAAATAAAAAACTAAAATGACTTGGTTATGGTCACACAGTAAGATGGTAACAGAGCCACCCAACGGTTTGTTCATTCTACTCAATGCGACATTTAGAGAGGGCCAAGAGTGTGCCAGGCACCAGAGATCTGCAGTTGAATTAAGTTGCTCCCTTACCCACAGATCCTCTCCTGCTTCCTCCAGCTTAGCCCAGCTTCCCCTTTGAGTGGGGACTACCCTCTGTGTGAACTAGGAGGGCAACTGAAAATCCTTAAGCAGCACCCAAGTCATAAGTTTTCCAGAAGGACAGGCTGCCCAGGACATTCTAGCTGATGCTGCCCATTAGTGAGATGCTTTTGGCAATGTCTGTGGTCAATCCTTGGTCCCCATTGCCATGTTGTTATTCAGTTGCTAAGTCATGTCTGCCTCTTTGTGACTCCTTGGACTGGAACACGCTAAGCTTCCCTGTCTTTCACCATCTCCAATAGTTTGCTCAAACTCATGTCCATTGAGCTAGTGATGCCATGGGTGAGTGATACTAAAAGGCTTCTCTCCTCTAGGAGGGATGCCCCAAATAGATTGGTTTATTTCATCACCATCCTTCTGGTTTTCAAGAACAAAATAAATATGAAATTAGATCAAGTGTCTCCCCACAAAGTAGGTGGCAGAGCAAGCACAATATGACTGAAACTCTAAGACACCAGCCCCATGGCTGACACCACTGGAGGCCTAGGGAAATAGTTCTCTAAATCAGTTGAGTTGCATCCTCAGAAGAAAGGACAGTTGTATCTGTATGCCGTGAAGGTTTGTGGGTTGTGTTGCTGCTTCGTGTGGAAGTCAGAGACTGTTTGGAAAGACAGGGACCATATTTGGCCGTCAGGAAGGTTTAGATAAAAAAATACAAACATATCATTTAACTCATCAAATTTGTCCCATATGAAGCATGTGTGAACCAAGATATCGGTTCTTTACATCGGCAGCTAAATGTAGAATTGTGGTTTTTTTATAAAAGCTTTTAACAATGCTGCGTACTTTTAAAAGAAAATAAATAAAATAGAAACCTTTATTTAAAAAAAAGTTAGGTGGGTCATGACAGGAAGCTTGGAAGGTATTGGGGGCCTCTGGTTGCTCATCAGTCTGATCCAATGATCTCTATGTAAAAACAGGGAAACCAAGGCTCAGAGTAGGAAATTGGCATGCCCAAGAAAGCTCTGGAAAATTAAAACCCAGCTGTTTAGATACAGCGAGGACTGTTTCTACCACACTCTGCTGCCCCTCTGTGGACATACGCATGTATTAAGCTGTTTTATTGTGCTCTACTGAGCACAAGAAAACACTGTCCATAAAGAAGGAAACTGACAGAGAAGCAAGGTAACAGGAAATGCCTGAACTGAACCCATAAAGGCCAAACCCAGAGTCACCGTAAAAGGCTTTGAACTGGCAAGAATGAGAGGAAATGATGGGAGAATAGAGGAAATGGGCCTCTGAGAGAGGAAACGCAGAGAGCACACACAAGGTCTTTAGGCAACCTCTGTTGTGTGCCTTTGTCAAGTTGGCTGGGTCCCTCCCCACCTCCCTCCCAGAAGTCAAGCCTGGGGCATCCTCTCCTAAGAGGCTCTTGATAACTGGGCTGATTACCTACTAAGAGCAGGCTATGTTTGCGCTATCTAGTGTGCTAACTGTTTTTACGTATTTTTTTCTTTTTAGAATGTAAGTAACTTTTTGTTCTTTTAATTTTGGCCTTTTATTGGTTATTTATTTATTTATTTATTTATTTATTTATTTATTTATTTATTTTCATCCATCTTTACTCCCTGGCCTGTGTGGGCTTCCCATTGCAGTGGCCTCTCTCACCGCAGAGCACTGGCTCCTCTCATATGCCGCTCCAGAGCCTGCAATCGGACGACGCACTGGCCCAGCTGCTCCACTGGGCCAGGGATTGAACTGGTGCCCTACCCCCCACACACACACACTGCAAGGCGGACTCTCCACCCACTGGACCACGTTTTAATATATGTTTTACTTCACTTAACCTTCGCAATAGCCTTAGGGGAAAACATTTTGATCCATCCCCATTAATAGAAATGCAGAGAGGTTGAGTAGTGCATCCAGAGATGCACAATGAGTAAGTGGCAGGGCTCACATTTGAATCCATATCTTTTACTATTAACCTGCATTGTTCATCATCATACTTTGTACAAGTGGCTCCTTGCTGTAATAGAGGCTTTTTCTGAAAACTAAAGTACTGGAAACCTTTCATTTCAACAACTGGTATCATTATAATGATGATGATACCAGATAACAACTATTGACTGGTTACTATATTCCAAACCCTGTACTAGGTGTTTTGCATGTGTGATGCCATATGATCCTCACAACAAGCCCAAGAAGTAGCAATAAGTTCCCAAATGCTGCAAATTTGCCCAAGGTCATAGAATGAAGGGCATACCAATGATAAAGCCCACTCTTACCACTAGACAGTCCTCCCATGATTTCTCCTCTGTCTCCCACTCTTGGTAAAGCCAACTAAAGACTTGGTGAAGGAACTAGAAGGCGGTGTTAAATGCATCGAAATTAAAGTTGAACGGAGATAAATTTATTAGTGTATGATCAAGTTCACGAAATCTTTATTTGTCTAGAGTTCAATTAACAACCATCAAAACACCCTTCTCAGCTTAAATCTTTAATTTACTTAATCAAATTTAAGTGTGGGAAACTGCACTTAGCTATTGCTGGTAGCCTTTGTCTGACTTCCCCTTCTTACTAAACAACTGATGCATTCAACAAACAGATACTGGATTGTCATTGAGCAACATACTCATACTGTGCATGAGAGTTAGTGAGCCAGCCTCAAGTCCCTAGTGGGGACTTGAGACAGTCACAGTGCTTATTGGATTTTCTTGTAGGTTTCAGTTCAGGCCCATGATCTGTTTTTCTGTCTAAAATATATGATTGCTAACTTCTTATTTTTTTGAGATATAATTGACATATAAAATTATATTAGTTTCGGGATTAAAATATAATGATTCACTATATGCATATATTATGAGATGATCACAGTAAGTCCAGTTATTATCCATCACCGCATTGTTTTTCTTATGATTAGAACTTTTAAGATCTGCTCTTCTAGCAACTTTCAAACATACAGTACATTACCATTAACTATGGCATCCCTGGTGGCTCAGATGGTAAAGAATCTGCATGCATTGCAGGAGTCCTAGGCTTGATCCCTGGGTTGAGAAGATCCCTGGAGAAAAGGAATGACTATCCACCCCAGAATTCTTGCCTGGAGAATCCCATGGACAGAGGAGACTGGCAGGCTACAGTCCATGGGACAAGTGGCTCCTTGCTGTAATAGAGGCTTTTTCTGAAAACTAAAGTACTGGAAACCTTTCATTTCAACAACTGGTATCATTATAATGATGATGATACCAGATAACAACTATTGACTGGTTACTATATTCCAAACCCTGTACTAGGTGTTTTGCATGTGTGATGCCATATGATCCTCACAACAAGCCCAAGAAGTAGCAATAAGTTCCCAAATGCTGCAAATTTGCCCAAGGTCATAGAATGAAGGGCATACCAATGATAAAGCCCACTCTTACCACTAGACAGTCCTCCCATGATTTCTCCTCTGTCTCCCACTCTTGGTAAAGCCAACTAAAGACTTGGTGAAGGAACTAGAAGGCGGTGTTAAATGCATCGAAATTAAAGTTGAACGGAGATAAATTTATTAGTGTATGATCAAGTTCACGAAATCTTTATTTGTCTAGAGTTCAATTAACAACCATCAAAACACCCTTCTCAGCTTAAATCTTTAATTTACTTAATCAAATTTAAGTGTGGGAAACTGCACTTAGCTATTGCTGGTAGCCTTTGTCTGACTTCCCCTTCTTACTAAACAACTGATGCATTCAACAAACAGATACTGGATTGTCATTGAGCAACATACTCATACTGTGCATGAGAGTTAGTGAGCCAGCCTCAAGTCCCTAGTGGGGACTTGAGACAGTCACAGTGCTTATTGGATTTTCTTGTAGGTTTCAGTTCAGGCCCATGATCTGTTTTTCTGTCTAAAATATATGATTGCTAACTTCTTATTTTTTTGAGATATAATTGACATATAAAATTATATTAGTTTCGGGATTAAAATATAATGATTCACTATATGCATATATTATGAGATGATCACAGTAAGTCCAGTTATTATCCATCACCGCATTGTTTTTCTTATGATTAGAACTTTTAAGATCTGCTCTTCTAGCAACTTTCAAACATACAGTACATTACCATTAACTATGGCATCCCTGGTGGCTCAGATGGTAAAGAATCTGCATGCATTGCAGGAGTCCTAGGCTTGATCCCTGGGTTGAGAAGATCCCTGGAGAAAAGGAATGACTATCCACCCCAGAATTCTTGCCTGGAGAATCCCATGGACAGAGGAGACTGGCAGGCTATAGTCCATGGGACTGCAAAGAGTTAGACATGACTGAACGACTAAGCACACATTGTTAACTATAGTAACCATGCTGTACATTATATCCCTAGTACTTATACAGTTTATAAACAGAAGTTTGTACCTTTTGACCCTCTTTACCCATTTCACCCAATCCACACTATGCAGAACAGTATGGAGATTCCTCAAAAAGTTAAAAATATGACTATCACATGCTCTAATGATTTCACTGCTAGGTATTTATCCACAGGAAACAAAAGCACTTACTTGAAAAGATATATGCATCCCTATGCTCATTGTGGAGTTATTTACAGTTACCATGACATAGAAACAGCCTTACCATGTCCAACACTTATTATTCCCTATATTTTTTGATGATAGCCATTCTGGCAGGTGTGAAGTGGTATCACTATGGTTGTCATTTGCAGTTCCTTGATAATTAGTGATGCCAAGCACCTTTTAATATAGCTGTTGGACATCTCTCATCTACATGTCTTTTTGGGAAAAAATGCTTATTCAGATCCTCTCACCATTTTAAAATCAGATTGTTTTATTTTTTTACTATTTATTTTTATGACATATATATTAGATATATACTTTATATATAATATAAACATGATATTAGCACCTTATCAGTTATGGGTTTCATGTTTTCTTCCATTTGGTAGGTTACATTTTCATTTTTCCCAAACTTATTTATTATTATTTTGGGGGGCTGGGGTGGGGAGGGAGGCGGGCAGGTGGGTCACTTCTATTGGTCATTCATTTGTTTATTTTCATCCATCTTTGTTCTTTGGCCCATGTGGGTCTCCCATCACAGTGGCCTCTGGTGTCGCAGAGCACCGGCCCTGGGCGCACGCGCTCCAGAGCTCCGGCTTGGTAATCAGATACATGGGTCCAGCCGCTCCATGGCACGTGGGATCTTCCCAGGCCAGGGATCAAACCGGCGCCCCTTGCACTGTAAGGTGGTGTCCTTACCCACTGGACCACCAGGGAAGCCCCAAACTTTTTTTTATTTTTAATTGAAGGAAAATTGCTTCACAATATTGTGTTGGCCTCTACCGTATATCAGTGTACCTTTTCATTTCATTGATGGTTTCCTTTGCTATGCAGAAACTGTTTAGTTTGATGTAGTTCTATTTGTTTATTTTTGCTTTTTTTACCTTTGTTTTTGGTGTAAAATCCAAAAAGAAATTATTGCCAAGATCAGTGTCAGGGAGCTTACTGCCTATGTTTTTCTGTTAGGAGTTTTATGGTTCTGGATCTTATATTCAAATCTTTAATCCATTTTGAATTAATTTGTGTGTATGGGGTAAGATAGTGGTCCCATTTCATTCTTTTGCATGTGGCTGTCAAGTTTTCCCAATACCATTTACTGAAGAGACTATCCTTTTCCCATTGTATATTCTTGTTACCTCTGTCATAGATTACATATGATCAGGGTTTTGTCGTCATAAAATGGGCCATACTACCATCTCACGTGCATGCGCTTTTGAGGATCAGATTAGATCATATTCATGAGAACACACTGCAAATGTGATCCACTGATAAGGTACATAGAGACCTTTCCTTAGAATTACATGCTACTGATAACACAATGGTTTGATAAACTTGCTTGAAAACAGCTATCTGACATTAGAAGTATTCAACTTCTCTAAATTCTCAATGGGGCTCATTTGTGTATCCAATGCTTATAGGCCATTAGGTATGAAGGAGTACTGTAATAATTTTGTAGCTCTAAGAGGATTTTGAATACCACAGCAAAGCTGAAATATGTGTATAAGGAAATCAGTTGAAATCAACTGAAATCTCTGTTCAAACCTCCTGCTCATTGCACTTTAACTTTGTCAAGGACCTTATTATTCTGCCTTAATCTGTCTCTACTATTTATCATCATCATTCAACTATTTGGCCATCTTAGTAAAAATCTTTCTTCATCCCACATTCCCCTCTAGCTACTGCACAGTTTCTTGGTTCTCCTTCTTAGTAAAACCTTTTGAAAGAATTGTCTACACACACTGCTTTCATTGTCCTCATCTCAGAATACCTCCAGTATAACTCCAAAGTGCTCCTCTTGGTCACCTTTGTCTCGCTGACTCCAATGGCCACTTCTCTATTCTCAAGTAGCAACTTGCAGCAGCATTATGCACAAATGACTAAACCTTTTTCTTTGACACACTCTCCTTGTGGCTTTGGTGACACCACATTCTTCATTTTCTTTACATCTCTCTGGCTACTCCTCTGAGTCTCCTTAGTAGTCTCTTCTCTGCAGGGGAGTGTAGCAGCTAATAACACAGGCTCTCAAGTCCTGCTGTCCAAAATGGCAGCCAGTAGTCACATTGTGGTTATTAGATTTAAATTAATAAAAATATATTATATTCATAAAATTAAACTAATACAATTCAGTGTTTATTGAAATTTCAATATAAAATTAAATTAAAAATTCAGTATCACAAACCTAACATTTCAGCTTCTCAACAACAACCCATGACTTGTGGCTGACGTATTGGACAGCAAGACACAGAACATTTCCATTATTGCAGAAACTTCTATTGGATGGTGCTACCTAGACCAGGCTTCTAGAATTTGAATTCCAGCTCTACCACTCTACCAGCTGAGTGACCTTTGGCAATGCTACTTAATCACACAGACAAATATGCATGCCCTCACGGAATTCATGCCATTCTTGCCATAGAAAAAATAGGGTGCGCCTAAAATGTAGGATGGAGAGCTATAAATGTTGATAGCTTTTCAAGAAATATTGGTAAGCGAAGGCTTCTCTGGTGGTCCAGTGGGTAAAGAGTCAGCCTTGCAGTGCAAGGGGCACTGGTTCCATCCCTGGCCTGGGAAGATCCCACTTGCTGTGGAGCGGCTGGACCGGTGTGTCTAATTAGGAGCCAGCGCTTTGGAGCGCGTGCACCCAGAGCCGATGCTCTGTAGCAAGAGAGGCCATGGCAATGGGAGGTCCACATAGGTCAAAGAATAAAAGATGGATGAAAACAAATAGATAAAAAAACAATAAAAAAGAGACCAAAACTAAAAAAAAAAAAAAAGAAAAAGAAATATTGGTAAGTGAAAAATGAAAAATATAGAACAGTATGGATAGCTGGATAGACATATAATACAATATTGGTTGGACAAAATAAAGATATGCATAAAAACACCATTTTTATATTTATCAAAAATTCTGGAGAGACGCCAAAGGAATATAATGGTCTCTTCAGGGAATGGTTTGGGAGTGAGGAAAAAGACTGATTTTGCATTTCAAACCTTTATGTAGCGTTTTGTTTTATCACATATGTAAAATTACTTTTAATTAAAAATAAAAATCTGGGCTTCCCTGGTGGTCCAGTGGGTAAGGACATTGCCTTGCAGTGCAAGGGGCTCCAGTTCGATCCCTGACCTGGGAGGATCCCATGTGCCATGGAGCAGCTGGATGGATGTGTCCAATTACCGAGCCGGAGCTCTGGACTGCATGTGCCCAGAGCCGGTGCTCTGCGACACCAGAGGCCACTGTGATGGGAGGCCCACACGAGCCAAAGAGCAAAGAAAATAGATAAATGAAAGACCAATAGAAGTGACCCGCCTGCCCGCCTCCATCCCCAACCCGCCCCCCAAAATAAATAAATAAATAACCTTTAAAAAAATAATAAAAATCTTAAGTTTATATGTATATGATTTGGCATTTTTCTGGCTATCTCTTATTATATAACAAATCACCTCCAAAACATAATAGCTTAAGACAACAATCATGCTATTATATTTCATTAATCTGTCAGTCACAATTGAATCAGGGCTCAGCTGAGTAATACTTCTAGTACAATTGGCATCAACTAGGGTCCTTCAGTGGTGTTCAGGTGACTACGGTGGAAGTTTCAGGACAACTTCACTCACATGTCTGGTGTCTTGGCAAGAATGGCTGGAAATTTGAATCCAGCTGGGTGTCCCTGTCTCCAAGTACTTCCAGGACTTTCCATGTGGCCTCTAGCAGAGTAGTTAAGATTCATTTATATGATAGCTCAGAGCTCCAAGAATCCAACACAGAAACTACAAGTTCTTTAGAGGTTAGGGGTAAAATAAACTTGATGTTACTTCTGCTATACTCTCTTGGTTAAAGCAGTTGTAGGTAGGCCAGGCCAGATTTGGAGGACAGAGGATGGAGATCCACTTGGCCTCTCTATGGCATGGGTATCAAAACATTTGCAGCTGTCTCTAATTCACCACAGGTATCAAGATTGCTGTCTCTCTCTCTCTCTTTTTCTTTTTTTTGGCTGTGTTGGATCTTAGTTGCAGCATATGGTATCTTTTGTCGTGGTACATGGACTCTCTAGTTATGGAATGCAGGCTCCTGAGAACATGGGCTCAGTAGTTGTGGAGCACAGTCTTGATTGCCAGCAGCATAAGGAATTTTAGTTCCCTGAATAACTTAGGATACCTTGAATGGGAGACTTAGGGAAAGCGGATTTGAGGACGTGAGTGTAACCCTTTTATATGAGAGGCTGCAGGAGACCATTCAAAGTATCAGAGTGACAAATCTACTTATTCTAAGAATTGCCTTGGCCAAGTGACAATGCCTGCTTCTATTGTCCTTCCCCCTTCATCTCTCTCAAATCAGTCAGAGTAAGAAGTTTTGTTCTTTGGGTAGGGTCTGTGTCTTTCTTGGCTCTGTGTCTCTCCCTTCCCAACATAGAGAACACATAGTAGGGTACAGAGCCTACAGCAGAATCAAAGTAATATCATTGTCTGACTGTCTACTTCCCAGCACATTCTACTCTGTTCTCTTTTAAGGAAGCCCATAGTGGGCTACAGTCCATGAGAAAGCAAAGAGTCAGCCATGACTAAGCAACTAACACACATCACCTATTTTATGTCAAGCACTGTGCTAGGTCCTCCAATATATATATATATATTTTTTTTTTTTCTTTCATTGCAAGAACAGCACTCCATGATTCACCTGCCAGTCTCCTCTGTCCATGGAATTTTCTAGGCAAGAATACAGGAGTGGGTTGCCATTTCCTCCTTCAGGGGATCTTCCCAATCCAGGGATTGAACCCGTGTCTCTTACATCTCCTATACTGGCAGGCAGATTCTTTACCACCGAGCCACCTGGGAAGCCCCATGGGTGTTATTAGCATCCTATATTTTATACAGAATGAGATTGAGACACAGACATCAAGTGATCCTGCCCCCCCATCCCGCCCCATACAGCTACATAGTTACCAGAACCTAGATACCAACCGAGATCTTTGACTCCAAACTTTATAACCTTTCTGTATACCATGCTGCCTCTCAAGGAAAATGGGAACAAAATCCTGTATGCTGGACACTTAGGGTGCTTTTCTCCTACTTTATTCATCAATCCATCCTCACAATGTCTAAGATACCACAGCAGAATCTCCAGAGTATTAAAGAAAGATTTAAGAAGAAAGGCTGTGCTTCTTGTATCAACATTTCCAAATCTTGTTGTTCACAAGCTTGACATTTCCATCATATCCTAAAAGATTCCTTTTAATTCTACTACATCGTTTACTGCCTCTCCTGGCACCTCTATATTGCAAGGGAACAACTGTTAATAGAATTGTCATTGGCATATATGTTTGGGCAGCTGGTTAGAAATGGGTCAGGGATGGCACAGGTTATCTCATGCTTTCAGTATTAACCAGGGAGGTCCTAACATAGAGGCAGGCTACTAGAGAATATGGACAGCAAATGTGAGCCTCAAGGGAATAAGAAACATGGGCAGAGAGAAGAACGCAACGGAGAATCAAAAAAGGAACTAGAAGGGCTTGACTCAAGCAGGATTCTTCAGTTCCTTCAACTCAGCAGACTGACAGAGCACAGTGTTTATGCACTAAGGAGAGGGGAGCTAGAGTCCCTAGGCACATAGATGGTGACAGGGACAAGGGAAAATAAAGAAGAGAAAAGTACTGATTCTGTGGAAAATACAATAGAAGGCCATCAACTTGGGACACGGGCAGCCACACACAAAATTGCCCATTTGGGAACTAAGTCCTTAGGGGTGATGATTGGTGCTGAAACTTGCCAAATGATTACATGCAATTCACATTTCCAGGTTTTCATTCTGGCATTTTCCTGATATGTTGATCAAAATAGCAACTCATTCCATTAGCATAATATTACCCTCATACCAAAATCCAACCAACACATCTCAAGAAAGAAATCTACAGATAGCAAATATAGGTGCAAAAATTCTCAACAAAATACTAGCAAACCAAATCTAGCAACATGTAAAATGGATTATACACCATGATCAGCTCTGACTTGTCCCAGAAATTTAAGATTGGTTTAACATACGAAAATCAATTGATACAATACCTATGATTGTCTCACATGTATCCCACTGTTCATTGTAGCACTATTTACAACAGCTAGAACATGGAAGCAACCTAGATGTCCATTGACAGCTGAATGGATAAAAAAGCTATGGTACGTATATACAATGGAATATTACTCAGCCACAAAAAGAAATGCATTTGAATCAGTTGTAATGAGGTGGATGAATCTAGAACCTATTATACAGAGTAAAGTATATCAGAGAGAGAAAGATACATATTGCATACTGACACATATATGTGAAATCTAGAAAGATGGTGCTGATAAATGAATATGTAGAGCAGCAATGGCAAGGCAGACACAGAAAACAGTCTTATGGACATTGGGGTGAGGGAGGGGAATATGCTGTGTGACTTGGGGATCTCAAATAGGGGCTCTGTGGCGACCTGGAGGGGTGGGATGGGGAGGGAGATGGGCAAGGTTCAGGGCAGGGAGGGGAACGTGTGTCTACCTATGGAGGATTTGGTTGATGTGTGGCAGTAAACAACAAAACTGTAAAAAATTAAAATAAAGTAAAATAATACATATGATTGTCTCAGTAGGTGTAGAAAAATCATCTGACAAAATTCAGCACTTTTTCATGATGAATACACTTACACTCTTAATAGAAGAAAACTTTCTTAACCTAATAAAAGCCATCTGTGAAAATAGCCTGTGAGTGCATGCTCAGTTACTTCAGTCATGTCTGGCTCTTTGCCACCCTATGGACAGTAGGCTGCCAGGATCTTTTGCCCATTTGGGAACTAAGTCCTTAGGGGTGATTGGTGCTGAAACTTGCCAAATGATTACATGCAATTCACATTTCCAGGTTTTCATTCTGGCATTTTCCTGATATGTTGATCAAAATAGCAACTCATTCCATTAGCATAATATTACCCTCATACCAAAATCCAACCAACACATCTCAAGAAAGAAATCTACAGATAGCAAATATAGGTGCAAAAATTCTCAACAAAATACTAGCAAACCAAATCTAGCAACATGTAAAATGGATTATACACCATGATCAGCTCTGACTTGTCCCAGAAATTTAAGATTGGTTTAACATACGAAAATCAATTGATACAATACCTATGATTGTCTCACATGTATCCCACTGTTCATTGTAGCACTATTTACAACAGCTAGAACATGGAAGCAACCTAGATGTCCATTGACAGCTGAATGGATAAAAAAGCTATGGTACGTATATACAATGGAATATTACTCAGCCACAAAAAGAAATGCATTTGAATCAGTTGTAATGAGGTGGATGAATCTAGAACCTATTATACAGAGTAAAGTATATCAGAGAGAGAAAGATACATATTGCATACTGACACATATATGTGAAATCTAGAAAGATGGTGCTGATAAATGAATATGTAGAGCAGCAATGGCAAGGCAGACACAGAAAACAGTCTTATGGACATTGGGGTGAGGGAGGGGAATATGCTGTGTGACTTGGGGATCTCAAATAGGGGCTCTGTGGCGACCTGGAGGGGTGGGATGGGGAGGGAGATGGGCAAGGTTCAGGGCAGGGAGGGGAACGTGTGTCTACCTATGGAGGATTTGGTTGATGTGTGGCAGTAAACAACAAAACTGTAAAAAATTAAAATAAAGTAAAATAATACATATGATTGTCTCAGTAGGTGTAGAAAAATCATCTGACAAAATTCAGCACTTTTTCATGATGAATACACTTACACTCTTAATAGAAGAAAACTTTCTTAACCTAATAAAAGCCATCTGTGAAAATAGCCTGTGAGTGCATGCTCAGTTACTTCAGTCATGTCTGGCTCTTTGCCACCCTATGGACAGTAGGCTGCCAGGATCTTTTGCCCATTCTTTCTCCAGGCAAGAATACTGGATTGGGGCTTCCCTGGCCTCCTCCAGGAGATCTTCCCAACCCAGCGACCAAACCCATGTCTTCTGCATCTCCAGCATTGCAAGCAGATTTTTTACTGCTAAGACACTGGGGAAGCCCCAAAATAACCTAGCCAACATCAATACTTAGTGGTGAAGAACTGGATGCTTTACCCCTAAGATCACAGATAAGACAAGTTCACAAGGGTATATAATAAATCCTAAGCAATTCCCTAAAAAAATCATTAGAATTAGCAAAGGTGTTCAGCAAGGTTGCAGAATACAAGCTCAACCCAGAAAAATCATTTGTATTTCTATACACTAACATGGGCTTCCCAGGTGATGCTAGTGGTAAAGAACCCACCTGCCAATGAAGGAGATGGAAGAAACTTGGGTTCGATCCCTGGGTTGGGAAGATCGCTTGGAGGAAGGCATGGAAACCCACTCCAATATTATTGCTTGGAGAATCCCATGGACAGAGGAGCCTGGTGGACTACAGTCCATAGGATTTTACAGAGTCAGATATGATTGAATTGACTTTGTGTGCATACATACATTAACAATAAGTAAGCCAAAAGTAAAATTAAGAAAACAATTCCATTTATAATATCATCAAAAACAACAAAATACTTAGGGATATATGTACCAAACTGTAAGACTTATATAGTGAAAACTAAAAGATATCATCAAAAGAGATTAAAAATAACTTAACTCACTGCAACATCATCTTGTGTTCAGGGATTGGGAAATGTAATATTACTTAAGAGGCTATACACCCCAAACTGATCTATAGATTCAATACAATCTCCATCAAAATTCCAGCTGACTTTTTTCAGAAACTGACAAGCTGCACCAAAAATTCACATGGAAATACAAGAGAGCCAGAGTAGCCAAACTAGTCTTCATAACTTTAGATTTGGCATACTAATTATATTCTTAGATATGACACCAAGAATACAAGCCACAAGAGAAAAATTAGATAAAAGTGGATTTCATTAAATAATTCTCAAAGGATGTCATCAAGAAAGTGAAAATACAACCCACTGAATGAGAAAAGGGACTTGAAAATCATATATGTGAAAGGGGCCTAGTGTCCAGAGTGCATTAAGAATTCTTACAACTTAACAAAAAAAGGGCAAATAACCCAATAAAAATTGGTAAAAGATTTGAATAGGCGTTTCTCTAAAGATATAGAAATGGCAAATAAGTAAATGAAAAGATGCTTAACATCAGTCGTCTGGGAAACAAAAATTAAAATCACAGTGAGATATCATTTTACACACATTAGAATGGCTATAATTTAAAAAATGTAAAATAAGTATTGGTGATGATGCTAGAAAATTAGAACCCTTGTACATTACTGGTGGAATTGTAAAATGATGCAGCCACTTTGGAAAATATCCTGGAAAGTCTTCAGAAGGCTTAAATATAGAGTGACCATTCGACCCAGCAATTCTACACTCACCTAGATATACACCCAAGAAAAATAAAAATATATTTCCATATAAAAAATATGTACCTAAATTATTATAACAGTATTATTCATTATAACCCCAAAGTGGAAAAACTGAAGTATTCATCAACTGATAAGTGGATAAATAAAATATAGCTATACAATAGAATATTATTCAGTCATGAAGGGCAGAATTACTAATATAAGTTACAATATGGATGAACTTTGAAAATATTATGCTAAGTAAAAGGAGTCAGACCCATAAAGCTACATGTTATATGATTCCATTTATCTGAAATGTTTAGAACAGGCAAATTTAAATTTATAGTGGTTGCCAGGGGCTGGACACATGGAGGAATGAGAGGCTGCTTATGGTAAGAGGTTTTTTGGGTGTTTGTGACAATATTCTGAAATTGGATAGTAGTGACGATTGCACAACCTTGTGAATATACTAAAACCCACTAATTATACACTTTAAAAGGGAAAATTTTATAGTACATGAATTATATATAACAGCTTTTGCTTATTTTTTTTGGTACAAGAGAGCCAGAGTAGCCAAACTAGTCTTCATAACTTTAGATTTGGCATACTAATTATATTCTTAGATATGACACCAAGAATACAAGCCACAAGAGAAAAATTAGATAAAAGTGGATTTCATTAAATAATTCTCAAAGGATGTCATCAAGAAAGTGAAAATACAACCCACTGAATGAGAAAAGGGACTTGAAAATCATATATGTGAAAGGGGCCTAGTGTCCAGAGTGCATTAAGAATTCTTACAACTTAACAAAAAAAGGGCAAATAACCCAATAAAAATTGGTAAAAGATTTGAATAGGCGTTTCTCTAAAGATATAGAAATGGCAAATAAGTAAATGAAAAGATGCTTAACATCAGTCGTCTGGGAAACAAAAATTAAAATCACAGTGAGATATCATTTTACACACATTAGAATGGCTATAATTTAAAAAATGTAAAATAAGTATTGGTGATGATGCTAGAAAATTAGAACCCTTGTACATTACTGGTGGAATTGTAAAATGATGCAGCCACTTTGGAAAATATCCTGGAAAGTCTTCAGAAGGCTTAAATATAGAGTGACCATTCGACCCAGCAATTCTACACTCACCTAGATATACACCCAAGAAAAATAAAAATATATTTCCATATAAAAAATATGTACCTAAATTATTATAACAGTATTATTCATTATAACCCCAAAGTGGAAAAACTGAAGTATTCATCAACTGATAAGTGGATAAATAAAATATAGCTATACAATAGAATATTATTCAGTCATGAAGGGCAGAATTACTAATATAAGTTACAATATGGATGAACTTTGAAAATATTATGCTAAGTAAAAGGAGTCAGACCCATAAAGCTACATGTTATATGATTCCATTTATCTGAAATGTTTAGAACAGGCAAATTTAAATTTATAGTGGTTGCCAGGGGCTGGACACATGGAGGAATGAGAGGCTGCTTATGGTAAGAGGTTTTTTGGGTGTTTGTGACAATATTCTGAAATTGGATAGTAGTGACGATTGCACAACCTTGTGAATATACTAAAACCCACTAATTATACACTTTAAAAGGGAAAATTTTATAGTACATGAATTATATATAACAGCTTTATTGAAAGCTGTTATTTTTCTGTGTTTTTAAAAGTAAACTTTACTTTTTAGACCAGATTTAGGTTCCCAGCAAAGTCGAGCAGACAATACAGAGATTTCTCCTCTACACCCTGTCCCACACATCTACAACCATCCCCACTGTCAACATCCCACAATGGAGTGGAAAATTTGTTACAACTGATGAATCTACATCGGCACATCATAACCACCCAAAGTCCATAGGGTATATTACAAATGAGTCATGGTGGTGTACATTCAACGGATTTGGATAAATTTGTCCACCATTACAGTAGATACTCAGTCTGACAGAATAGTTTCACTGCCCTAAAAATTCTCTGTTAAAGCTGTTACTAGGAAAAAAAAAAAAAAAGAGCATTATAGGCTAACAATCCTGTAGGAGATGTGTGCTGGATCTTCAGCTTTCTCTGCCCTGGCTAGCAGCACCAGTGTCTTGCTTCTTTTCCTTCAGCACCTGCCCCCAAATTTTCTTTTTGAGGCTCTTTACTCATTCCTTCATCTATGGCAGAATCATTGTGTTTACCAGTCAGACCCACCCTCAGCCCGGAATACTAGACATGCTGGGTCTCCATTTTGTCACATCTTCTCTATAGCCCTTCCCTTTTGTTTGTACAGTAAATAACTCCTTCCTCCAAAAAGGAGTCAGGTGAGGCTCAAAAAACAGCCTGAGGCAACAGACAGAAAAAGTAAGTATGTGAGCTTAAGTTACAGGGAATGTGGCCTCATTGTTCCAAAATCCTCTCCTACAATTGAAAATACTCAAGGAAACCTAGACATTCCATTATAGTCTGTTGGACAAGTGATTTTAAATATTCCAGTTAGAATCTAATCTATTCTTAATTCCCGATGATGAACTTAAGCCATTCTCAGTGAAGCTGGCAACATTAGAAGAGTCCAGAGCTATTTATGTCACCCATTTTTAATATTTAACACCTCTTGTCATGAACATGCCAGTAACAGTGTAAAAACGCCAGTTACAAATCTCAATGTTTAACCCAGGTTCCTAATGCATGAAATTAAAACCCATTTTAATTAAAAACCACTTTAAAAAAGGGAAAATTTTATAGTACATGAATTATATATAACAGCTTTATTGAAAGCTGTTATTTTTCTGTGTTTTTAAAAGTAAACTTTACTTTTTAGACCAGATTTAGGTTCCCAGCAAAGTCGAGCAGACAATACAGAGATTTCTCCTCTACACCCTGTCCCACACATCTACAACCATCCCCACTGTCAACATCCCACAATGGAGTGGAAAATTTGTTACAACTGATGAATCTACATCGGCACATCATAACCACCCAAAGTCCATAGGGTATATTACAAATGAGTCATGGTGGTGTACATTCAACGGATTTGGATAAATTTGTCCACCATTACAGTAGATACTCAGTCTGACAGAATAGTTTCACTGCCCTAAAAATTCTCTGTTAAAGCTGTTACTAGGAAAAAAAAAAAAAAAGAGCATTATAGGCTAACAATCCTGTAGGAGATGTGTGCTGGATCTTCAGCTTTCTCTGCCCTGGCTAGCAGCACCAGTGTCTTGCTTCTTTTCCTTCAGCACCTGCCCCCAAATTTTCTTTTTGAGGCTCTTTACTCATTCCTTCATCTATGGCAGAATCATTGTGTTTACCAGTCAGACCCACCCTCAGCCCGGAATACTAGACATGCTGGGTCTCCATTTTGTCACATCTTCTCTATAGCCCTTCCCTTTTGTTTGTACAGTAAATAACTCCTTCCTCCAAAAAGGAGTCAGGTGAGGCTCAAAAAACAGCCTGAGGCAACAGACAGAAAAAGTAAGTATGTGAGCTTAAGTTACAGGGAATGTGGCCTCATTGTTCCAAAATCCTCTCCTACAATTGAAAATACTCAAGGAAACCTAGACATTCCATTATAGTCTGTTGGACAAGTGATTTTAAATATTCCAGTTAGAATCTAATCTATTCTTAATTCCCGATGATGAACTTAAGCCATTCTCAGTGAAGCTGGCAACATTAGAAGAGTCCAGAGCTATTTATGTCACCCATTTTTAATATTTAACACCTCTTGTCATGAACATGCCAGTAACAGTGTAAAAACGCCAGTTACAAATCTCAATGTTTAACCCAGGTTCCTAATGCATGATATAAAAAGAAATCCCTCTTGTTATATGCTCAGTGGAGAGTGAGAAGAAATACTACTGATTTGTACTTGGAAAAGTATTGCCTAGAAAGAAATACTAATAGAGTCTAGGATTTATTCAGAGGATGACAGCCAGTCTCTAAGCATTTGGAGTTCCTCTGCATATAGGGTTGCCCTAAATTGGTCACAGGACTCTGGGTAAAAGTACATAAGGCTCTGTAAAAGTTAAAAGTAAAATAAAAGTTAAAAGAAAAAAAAGTACATAAGGGTGTGGCGAGACATAGTTAAAGAAGTGGAATTTATGTTCAACCCTTGTAAATTAGCACGGCTACATGAGTCTGACCAAGATACCACTTCCCACAAATTAACACAGTGAGATACTCAGACAAGCACCACTAGCAAATACAAGCCCATCCACAAGCACTTTGAAAAACAGATTCCCAAAGAACCATTACTGCCATCTTGCCCAGGCCATCTTACCTAGCTGAAATTGATTGGAGACATTCCCACATGTTTGCATTATCTCTGGGCTATTCCATCCTAAGGGGTATAATGCACAGCCTGAGCTTATCAACAGTCCTGGAAAAAAAAAAAAAGCATACACACAGGTAGGAAAAAATGTAACAGGTCTTCTGTCATCCCAACATTCCCTCTGGATTAGCTTAGCTCAAATTCTGCCTCTTCCACTCAGTTTACCTTTGCTTTTTCACCCTAAATGTCTATGACACTACCAACTCAACAAGATGGTGTTGCTGTGTCATAGGTGGTGAATTGAAATAGGTAGTAGAGGGAACAACTCATAAAGAAAGACAGTATTGGGCTTCCCCTGGTGGTCCAGTGGGTAAGGACACCGCCTTGCTGTGCAAGGGGCGCCGGTTCGATCCCTGGCCTGGGAAGATCCCACATGCCACGGAGCAGCTGGACCGATGTGTCCAATTACCGAGCCGGAGCTCTGGAGTGCATGCGCCCAGAGCTGGCGCTCTGTGACAACAGACACCACCGCGATGGGAGGCCCACAGGAGCCAAAGAACAAAGACAGATGAAAATAGAGAAAGACCAATAGAAGTGGCCCGCCCACTCCCCTCCCTCCCCAACCTGACCCCCGTCCCAAAATAAATAAATAAATATTAAAAAAAAAAAGAAAGAAAGACAGTATTGGAGATTGAGACCAACCAATGTACTTTTCACAGCCAAAATGTTTTTGCCAATATTACAAAGATGAATTGGCCTCTCCCACCAGTTAGTGTTAGTCACTCAGTCATGTCCAACTCTTTGTTGACCCCATGGACTGTAGTCCACCAGGCTCCTCTATCCATGGAATTCTCCAGGCAAGAATACTGGAGTGGGTTGCCATTCCCTTCTCTCTTCCCTGTATCTTCCTGACCCAGGGGTCGAACCTGTGTCTCTCAGATTGCAGGCAGACTTTTTACCATGTGAGCCACCAGGGAAGCTAGTCTGACTTACAGAGAACAACAAGATAGAGATTGCTAGTCTTCCCTACAATTCAGCATTTTCTGAGAGTTGAGTCAGTCCCTACTAGTTGAAGGTAGGTCATGATTTGTGTAGCTTGAAGTCAGTTGCCAGACTGAGATCTACAGAAAGTATACACGTTATGTAGGCTTCTCTTGCTGAGCAGGGGTGCACCACACTGCCTCTTCCAAAAATACTTCTGAGAGACCATTCCAGCTTCATGCTAAGCATTCCTACTTTCTTTGGCTTCCAAAACCTTCCACTGTGCACCTTGTCTGACCTCATTCTGTTGACATCATTTAGTTATTACAGGGAGACTCTGTGTGATCTTAGTGATAACCTTACTCTTCTGACCAGAGATATAAATCTGAGACTACTTGCTGACACTGCCTTTTAAGGACAATTGCGTCAACTACAGCTCATGCTTACTGCCTAGGTTTACATTTTGTAATCTACAAGCCCCTCCCCCTTGCCTTTGGCAATCATGAATTGGACTGAGCATTGGCATCTGACACAAGAGCAACCAAATTCGTTGACCGGCCAGTAATGGGTGAAATATTAGGCTCTGAAGACAATCGGACCAAATTCTTATTTCTGGAAATTTTAATCAAAGAACACAGTGATGTTGTACTAGTTAGCAGATAGAGCAGAGGAGGGGAAAAAACACCAGGATGTAAAATCAAGTCTCCATCAAGTTGAAGCCAAGTTTAATCCAACATTATGAACAGACATCAATTCTGGGTAAGCTGAGCAAACTGATTGGTCAAAGAAAAGAACACACTGGCAGCAAGCAGATACACCATGAAGGGAAACTCCATACTGCTCCTGAAAGAGCTAGAGTATTCAATCCTTCTCAATGGCTTCCCAGTTCCATTTTTTTTTAATGTTATAATAAATCCTCTCTTCTTTGGAGAACTCAAGTGAGTCTCTGCTACTTACAACCAAGAGAGCCTAACTACAAGAACACTATACTTGAGTGCTACACCACAGGTCATGGGATGGTTACCTACCACGAGTGTGGATGAAGAACCTAACACATAATATAAAGCCTCCATGAAGCAGGCATTTGATTAATGATGACTGACTGGCATAGTTAGAGGTTCCAGACAGTGAAAGGCAGGCTGCTCCAGAGACTGCTGGCCTCACCTTCACTTCTCTTTCCTCACTGAGTGAGATTCCATACACCCTCTGAGAAGCTAAAAGGCCTACTTTGCCTTTAGCTAAAGACTTTTCAAAGAAGATCTCAATGTACTCGCTAAGCTTGTAAGCAACATAGAAACCAGCTATTCTCATTACTCAGTGAGGCCAAAGAAAAAGATAAGGACCTAAAGAAAAATCAAGAAGGGTTGAAATAGGAAAACAGAAAGAACTTTGTGACAGCGTGAAAGGGTTTAGAAACTAAAAAAATGACCAATTAAGGTTAGAAATTCCCTTCAGTGGAATGCTAGAAGTTAGAAGGCATTCTTATCTGTCTGATAGTCTTAAAGGAAACGAAACTGGTGACTCAAAAGACTTTTCTAGGCTCTGGAATGTATCCAGTGGCAATGGAACAACACTCCTATTTTTTCTTACCACAGATAAACTGAAATCATATGATAGGAGGCATGTGATCCCAGAGTGTACACAATGGGTTAAGGACAAAATTGGAAATGAAACCTCAGCCTTTTTTTGCTTTCAATGTCTACCCTTTGAAAGAAGAGTTAATAAAAAGTGAGCTTTCCCACACAGAGTAGGAAGAAAAGAACACAAGTTTATAAAAGAACAGGAGTTCTGTTTTCCAGCCTCCACACTCAGATCTCTGGGACTGGCATGAACTCTGACGTTTCAAGCAGGAGCATTTGCTGGCTAAGTGCCTTTCCTGACATGGCAGGATGAACCTTCCACCTTCTTCAGCTCCCTTGCTCCTTAGACCTTACCATGCTGAGAAGTTAAGGATCACCTTCTCCAGGAAACCTCTCCTTACCATCCCCGGTGTCCATCCCAGGCAAAGTTACCTATTCCTTCCCTCTGTTCCAGTAACACCATGTGCTGACTGCTGTGATCAGAATATTCTGAGACATAAGCCTTTACAACTGTTGCCTGGTTTCCTTGCCGGACAGTGCATTCCTTGAAGGGAGGCACCATATTCATCTTCAATTATGTATCCTTGGTACCTGGTATGTGAGTGAAAGTGAATGTGAATGTGATAGTGGCTCAGTCGTGTCTGACTCTTTGTGACACCATGGACGGTAGCCACCAGGCTCCTCTGTCCATGGGATTCACCAGATAAGAATAGTGGATGGGCTTCCCTGGTGGTCCAGTGGGTGAGGAGTCCACCTTGCAGTGCAAGGGGCACTAGTTCGATCCTTGGCCTAGGAAGATCCCATGTTCCACAGAGTGGTTGGGCCAGTGTGTCCAATTATGAGCCAGCGCTTTGGAGTACATGAGCCCAGAGCGAATGCTCTGCAACAAGAGGCCACTGCAATGGGAGGCCCACACAGGCCAAAGAATAAAGATGGATGAAAATAAATAAATAAATAATAAAAATCTTTAAAAAAAAAAAAAAAAGAATACTGGAGTGGGTTGACATTTTTTCCTCTCGGGAATCTTCCTGACACAGGGATCAAACTCAGGTCTCCTGCACTGCAGGTGAATTCTTTATCACTGAGCCACCAGGGAAGCCTGTATAAGTGCTCAATAAATGTGCCTGTGTCAGAGTATGTTCTGCTTACCTAACAGAGTTCCCATTGTGTCCACTATCTAAAGGGGAGCCTTCTAAAGGGATCTCCATGGTAGAGATGAGAGATCATTCTAGATACCCAATAGAGTTATAGAATTTTAGAGAAGGAAAGGCCTTTGAAAAGTACCCACTCCAGTCCCTCTCCAGTACAGATGTGGGTGCTGAGACCCAGAGAGGGAAAGCAATTTACCCAAGGTCGCAGAGCCAGTTGCTGGCAACACTTTTCTCACTAATCAGAGAGAGTCTAAGCACTTCTAAGGAGAAGTGCTGTTCTTCTAGAGACATGCGTCCAGAAGTGACCACTTTTTGGCAATGGTATCTCTAGTAGGCACTAGGAATCTTCTAGGCATTAAGATCCAGAGAGAGCACAATGATGGCCTAGGAGAACAACACTATATTGTATACTTGAAAACTGCTAAGAGAGTAGTTCTTAAATGATCTCACCACAAAATAATTGAGGGGATAAAGATATTCTCTAACCTTATTGGGGTAATCATTTTACATACATCAAATCAGCATATTGTGTACCTTACACTCACACAATGTTATATCAATTATATTTCAATAAAGCTGAGGAAAGAAACAGAGAGAGAGAGAGAGAGAGAGAGAGAGAGAGAGGCTGAGTTCTATAGTCAGTCTAGACCTAACTTCAAATTCCAACTGTGTGACTTTGGCAAGTTACTTAATCTCTGTGCCTCAATTACCTCATCTTTAAAATGGGAATAATAGTACTGGAACTTAGAGGCCTGTTTCAAGAAGCAGTGCTCATAAAGTGCCTGGCACATAGAAGTGTTCAATATAGATTTATTACTATTATTATTAAACAGCAGCCTCTCCCTCAGGCTCTTCTCTCACGTTCTACTTATATTCTCCATGCTAATTTCCCCCTCATTTTTTGTCCTCATGACATCTAAAAGTCAAAAGCTGAACAGGGCTTGATTTAAAAGCTGCCTGCTTGGAGTTGTTACCTTGCAATTTTTCACAGGCACCAGGCCAGAAATCAGAAATCTCTTCCAGGTATGGGTTTTGTCCCAGTGCAGGTAGCTCTGTCCTCTGCTCAACTTGACTTACCACTCCCTCCCTTTCCCCATCCTCCTTCCTGCCTTTTAGGCAGCTGAGCACAATGGGTTGTAAGCATACTTCGCGGAGACATTGGACTTGTAACTGACAAAGGATTATATTACATTTGATCATAGATGAAGGAAGATGTCCTAGGAGACATGTTTTAAAATAAAGTCACATAGTAATTTATCCTCAATTATACCTGTTCAAAGGAAAAGGAAATGACAACCCAACACAGTATTCTTGCCTGGGAAATCCCATGGACAGAAAAGTCTTGGGCTACAGTCCATGAGGTTGCAAAACGTCAGACACGCCTTAACGACTCAACATATACTTGTCCCCAAGAATTCTAATATTTTTGGGATGTGAAGATGAGCTTCAAACAGTAGCATGGAGGTCATTTTCCAGTGACAGGCCCTGCCACCTTCTGGAAAACTGGAGGCTTATTAAAAATGTAGATTCTTAAACGTCACCCACAGGTATTTGACTCAGTAACTGTAGCCCAGTAATATGCACTCTTGTGATGCTGATGCATCAGGTTCTGGTACCAACACTTGAGAAAACACCATTAAAAATATTAAAAGTAGGAGCTCAGGTGGCAAAGAAAATTAGTTTTAATCCCAGCCCTGCCATGTATGAGCTGTAGCCCTGGCTCCTACTTCTCTATGTCTCATTCCTAACTAAAGATTTACTGCCCCTCCAGCCACATATGCCCCTTAGAGAAGTCTTTCCCAAATGCACATGCTCAGCTGGGTGCTTTCCTAATCTCACCCGCCTAGAGAAATTGGAAGCCCTTTAGAGGGTGTTTAGCATCCTTACTCCCCACGGCACGTGTGCAGAGGACAAGTGGGTGGCCATCTTGTTTCCTCAACAGCTCCTTCCACAAGAATCTCCTGTCACAAAATGTACCAAGGGTCCTCCTCAAACATGGCTACTATAGTTTTCATTCATTCATTGATCTGACCAAGTTGAGGTCTGAGCTAGACACCCTCATTTTTGTCCTCATGACATCTAAAAGTCAAAAGCTGAACAGGGCTTGATTTAAAAGCTGCCTGCTTGGAGTTGTTACCTTGCAATTTTTCACAGGCACCAGGCCAGAAATCAGAAATCTCTTCCAGGTATGGGTTTTGTCCCAGTGCAGGTAGCTCTGTCCTCTGCTCAACTTGACTTACCACTCCCTCCCTTTCCCCATCCTCCTTCCTGCCTTTTAGGCAGCTGAGCACAATGGGTTGTAAGCATACTTCGCGGAGACATTGGACTTGTAACTGACAAAGGATTATATTACATTTGATCATAGATGAAGGAAGATGTCCTAGGAGACATGTTTTAAAATAAAGTCACATAGTAATTTATCCTCAATTATACCTGTTCAAAGGAAAAGGAAATGACAACCCAACACAGTATTCTTGCCTGGGAAATCCCATGGACAGAAAAGTCTTGCGGGCTACAGTCCATGAGGTTGCAAAACGTCAGACACGCCTTAACGACTCAACATATACTTGTCCCCAAGAATTCTAATATTTTTGGGATGTGAAGATGAGCTTCAAACAGTAGCATGGAGGTCATTTTCCAGTGACAGGCCCTGCCACCTTCTGGAAAACTGGAGGCTTATTAAAAATGTAGATTCTTAAACGTCACCCACAGGTATTTGACTCAGTAACTGTAGCCCAGTAATATGCACTCTTGTGATGCTGATGCATCAGGTTCTGGTACCAACACTTGAGAAAAACACCATTAAAAATATTAAAAGTAGGAGCTCAGGTGGCAAAGAAAATTAGTTTTAATCCCAGCCCTGCCATGTATGAGCTGTAGCCCTGGCTCCTACTTCTCTATGTCTCATTCCTAACTAAAGATTTACTGCCCCTCCAGCCACATATGCCCCTTAGAGAAGTCTTTCCCAAATGCACATGCTCAGCTGGGTGCTTTCCTAATCTCACCCGCCTAGAGAAATTGGAAGCCCTTTAGAGGGTGTTTAGCATCCTTACTCCCCACGGCACGTGTGCAGAGGACAAGTGGGTGGCCATCTTGTTTCCTCAACAGCTCCTTCCACAAGAATCTCCTGTCACAAAATGTACCAAGGGTCCTCCTCAAACATGGCTACTATAGTTTTCATTCATTCATTGATCTGACCAAGTTGAGGTCTGGAGCTAGACATTTTAGTCAACTTCAGCCCTTGTGGAATCTCAATGACAATATAAGCCTTTGGGACACATAATCTCGGACAGACTTCAGAATCCTCCCTGCTGCTACAAACCCAGCTACCCTCAACCTTCCACTGCTGCCAGAATGATTACTTCCCCATATCCCAACAGCTGTATAATCCCCTCCCAACTGCACATTCTCAGTTAGATAGATGCCTAGTTTTTGTCTCTGGATGGAGAAAGCCTCCTTAACTGGCTGTTATGAACCCCCTTTGCCCACCACCCCTCCCATTCACAAGTGCAACTGTTGAGTGAGCAGCCATTTTGTTACACTTCACACGTCATTCCCAAATATCTGTCCAAATACGGCTTTGGTAGTTGGGATTTACTAGCCAGCCTGAGCAGAAGTCTAGTCTGGGTTAATTTGTTATTAATGTGTTCAATTTATGGCTCTTGTAGCAACTTCAGCTCAAACATAGTGGAAAATTTATGTCTGCCTTCCAGCTATATCTCATATTTCCCTTCTCAGGGAACTCCCCAGCTCAGCTCTCCCATTCATTTTACTGCATATTCTTTCTCTGAGTTAGAAGACAGATCACCTCTCCTAGAGATTTTTAAAGTAGATCAAGAGAGGCTTCAGAGAGAGGTTGCATCTGACCTGGCCTTTGAGACAGAGAGAGAGATTTACAGGCAGAGATGGAAGAAAAGGGAATTCCAGAAAAAAGCAACACTATGCATGAAACTGAGCAGAGACTTTTAAATAACAGTGAGCACTGGACTCATGATGGGAAAATAATACACAGATAACAAATCCAAGACAGTAGTTACCTTTGCTGTGGGGACAAGGGAATATGATCAGGGTATGCAGAAGACTTCAGCAACATCAGCAATATATTTCTTAAGCTGCATGGTGCATATATCTGAAATATTTCATACTATACTTTCAAAAATAAATTGACCTGAGAGGCTATGTAGAATCCAGAGTGCCAGGCATCCATTCTTATTCAGCAGGCTTAGAAAAGGCACCAAGGAATCTGCATTTAATAAATGTACCAGGAAATCCTTATACAAGTGCTTCATGGACCACTCTGAGAAACACTGTGATAGAACCTCTTCTCCAAAAGGGATAAAGAAATATCAATGGCACCAGAGCATAAAGCCCAGAGCTGACCGTCAGAAGCTCTGGACCATATTCTCTGCTCTGCTTCAAATCTGCTACATGAGTCTTTGTTAATAGGTTAACGCCTTTAAATACCATTTCCCAAACAGAAAGCCACTTTTATAATCCTTGTTCAACATGGTAAAGTTAAATGATGCCTGATGAAACTTTGGAAGACTTTACAGGAAATGCATGGTTTACAGAGAAGATAATGATTTTCAGAAAACAACACCCTTCCCTTGAATCATGTTCTCAGTGATCTGTCTCCAATGACAATTTTTATTCAGCTGGAAGCACGAAGCATTAGGACCATACATGGAGCAAAACATTAGTGCTTGTCTGGGCGTGCTGAATTCTATCTGCTTAACCAACACACAAAAAAAGACCAGAGTGATAGTTCTCACTTTGGGTCAGGGAAAGGGAAACCCAGTACACACACATCAGAGTCCTGGAGACCTTTACACCAATAGGACCCAGCTCAGCTCTCCCATTCATTTTACTGCAACCGATTAGAAGACAGATCACCTCCTAGAGATTTTTAAAGTAGATCAAGAGAGGCTTCAGAGAGAGGTTGCATCTGACCTGGCCTTTGAGACAGAGAGAGAGATTTACAGGCAGAGATGGAAGAAAAGGGAATTCCAGAAAAAAGCAACACTATGCATGAAACTGAGCAGAGACTTTTAAATAACAGTGAGCACTGGACTCATGATGGGAAAATAATACACAGATAACAAATCCAAGACAGTAGTTACCTTTGCTGTGGGGACAAGGGAATATGATCAGGGTATGCAGAAGACTTCAGCAACATCAGCAATATATTTCTTAAGCTGCATGGTGCATATATCTGAAATATTTCATACTATACTTTCAAAAATAAATTGACCTGAGAGGCTATGTAGAATCCAGAGTGCCAGGCATCCATTCTTATTCAGCAGGCTTAGAAAAGGCACCAAGGAATCTGCATTTAATAAATGTACCAGGAAATCCTTATACAAGTGCTTCATGGACCACTCTGAGAAACACTGTGATAGAACCTCTTCTCCAAAAGGGATAAAGAAATATCAATGGCACCAGAGCATAAAGCCCAGAGCTGACCGTCAGAAGCTCTGGACCATATTCTCTGCTCTGCTTCAAATCTGCTACATGAGTCTTTGTTAATAGGTTAACGCCTTTAAATACCATTTCCCAAACAGAAAGCCACTTTTATAATCCTTGTTCAACATGGTAAAGTTAAATGATGCCTGATGAAACTTTGGAAGACTTTACAGGAAATGCATGGTTTACAGAGAAGATAATGATTTTCAGAAAACAACACCCTTCCCTTGAATCATGTTCTCAGTGATCTGTCTCCAATGACAATTTTTATTCAGCTGGAAGCACGAAGCATTAGGACCATACATGGAGCAAAACATTAGTGCTTGTCTGGGCGTGCTGAATTCTATCTGCTTAACCAACACACAAAAAAAGACCAGAGTGATAGTTCTCACTTTGGGTCAGGGAAAGGGAAACCCAGTACACACACATCAGAGTCACTGGGGAGACCTTTCAAAATATGCAGCCTTCCACCTGTTGCTGTGTTTCAGTATGGGAAAGAGTTGGGGAGTCCATGTTTTTTAAGCACTCCAGGTGAACCTGATACATCCCCTGCTTTAAAAGGATTCTTGGCTTCCCTCAAGTAACCCAATCTAAGCTCTTACACTTTTTTCTGCCAAGAGTTCCTTATATTTACTTCTCACCTACTTCTTTTATGGTTAGCTCTTACTGAAGGTAGAGGATAATTCACAAGCATCTTGCGTGTGTATACACAGGGGAATGTAAATAATGACCTTGTTCTCAGGGATTAGGAGCCAGCTGGTTGGAAACCTCAGCATCCCCAGAGTTGAAATAATCTCCCAGCCAGGTGTTTCCTTCCCCGTTAGAGGAGGGCATGGAGGTCCCAGTGGAAGGCTCTCTGGACCCTATAGTTGTCCAGCTGGATTGGCTGCAGGTGGAGCAAATGGGACCCAAGGGCCCCATCAGGTCACCTTGCTGAGTCTGACTCAGGCCAGCAGCTCTTTATTTCTTCCTGTCTCTCCCACTTCCCACCGCTCATCTCTATGGGCAGCCGCCAAACTGGGGAACAAAAGTCAGGCAGGGGGAAGGGAGTAGTTCTTAATGGATACTCCATCTCTTCAGTGGTTTGGGGTCTGGCAGAGATAAACCAGACCTGAAACAAATGAGCTCCTCCCCCTGATGTATTTTGGTTAATGCACTAGCTGCCGAGAAGCAGCCTGGCCTGGAGCAATGAAATCAATTTCCCTTAGCTGAACATGAGGCTTCAACTAAACCCCCATAGCTCTTCCTCTTATGTCTTTTATCCATGCAGCTCCAAATGCTGTTCAGGCTTGGCTTTCTGCCGCTAACAGAGCTCATCTCTGAGGAGTGAGGCACCAAGATCTCTGAAGAACTTTGGATAATGGTTGTATACCAAGGGGCGCCTAGAAAATATGATATATTCAAGCAGGCTTTATCATTCCCTCACATCTGATGTAACCTTGACAGGTGCCAGTTTCTAAAAAGGAAATGAGAATGACTCTTTGTTGGCTGCTATCAGTTGGGGAAGTTGTAGAAATTCATCTATCTGTCCAATATCATTCCCTTGCCCACGGATAAACCTTGTGGTACACCTTGGGTTTTGACTCTTTCCATGACTACTGTCAAATGGCATTTTATACTTGAGCATTAAAGATCCTCATCTAGGCATAAACACTACGACTGTGTTCCTATGAGCAATGGCCAGTGGGGAATATAAAATGACAGAATCATATGAGATGCAAACGATACTGATGTTTCTGTTGCCTCTGCATGACATCTGCCACTCAAAATTTTTCCCCGTGTGTGTGTGCTAAGTCACTTTAGTCCTGTTATTACCCTTTGTGACTCTATGGACTGTATCCCACCAGGCTCCTCTATCCATGGAATTCTTCGGGTAATAATTTTTTTCATGATACAAATGATGAATTATATTTATACAGTAAATAAGTATCAATAGTCAACACAAGTTCGAAACCAGCCACCTGCCCCTAGACTGAGAGAATGGGTGACACTCCTCACCACCACCACAGCCCCTGGCAGGAGGGAGCTTGATGGCCTGTCCCACACTCTGGCAGTGCCTGTGGCTTCACAATCATTGCAACAGCCAACCAGGAAGAGATGCCCAGGGATGGGTGGAGGCAGAGTCCGCCTGGGCCTTGGGAGCCTAAAGTCCCATCAGCAAGGGCTCTTGACATATGAGGAATCACTGATCCCATCACCCAGTAATGTGGTCCTGAGATTTGTGCAGAGGTCAGCCCACCCCTCCCTGGTTGCCATGCCTTCCTCCAGGGGATCTTCTTGACCCAGAGATTGAACTCACGTCTCTTAAGTCTCTTGCACTGGCAGGTGGGTTCCTTACCACTAGTACCATCTGGGAAGCCCAAGTCTCTATTACCAAGCTGCAACTCCCCTCTACAATATCCTCTGAGTTTCTGGACCTAGAGAATGAGATCAGCCAAAATATATTCTACGGAGAACCACAAAGGTTTTGTGAAAGTCTCACTCAAGCTTAAGATAGGAGGCAAGGTGGATGTAGGAGCCAATGTTAAAGTTTTGAGTCAGATGGAGGCTGTTGCTACTGGCCTTCTTATTCCTACCAGTTAGCTCCTCATTACCCTCTACTAGAATCTCTTAGAAAAGCAAGTGAAGCTAAGTTGTCACTCTCAAGTCAGGAGAGAAGAGAACTTAGGTTGATAATACCCTTGAATGGAAGCCTGGAAAAAGGAAAAGATGTGAATGAACCCAGCTCTCACATGACCAATTTATCCCAAAATATACCAAACATTGCCTTAGCCATATGTTCATTCTTTCTACCATTACTCCTGCTCTATGCCAGGCACTGAGCTGGGTCCTGGGGTTATAAGTATCAGTTGTAAGGAGCACCTCTTTCTCCTGCCAGCTAAGTGTCACTTCCTGAAGCAATGTGCCCACAGAAGTACCAGGCTAGCCATAGTAAACCCAAGAATGCAGGTGAAAGGTGAGTCTACTTAAGGTTCATTTGTAATATCTGTGGCGCCCTCAAAGGGGGATAAGGTCATTGCTTTAGACCAGCCTTAGTAACTGGTTCTGTACCATGGTTTTCTAGGGGAAGATAGAAGCTAGTCTAGTGGCTTTCCAATGTGGCCAGAAAATCATTAGTACCTGAAGAGTGGGAAAATTCAAAGGTAAGGGAGGATAGAATGTTAATTCAAATTTATAAGTTTTACAATGGGGCTTCCCTGGTGGTCCAGTGGGTAAGGACACCACCTTGCAGTGCAAGGGGCGCCAGTTCAATCCCTGGCCTGGGAAGATCCCACGTCCCGCGGAGCACCTGGACCAATATGTCCAACTACCGAGCTGGAGCTCCGGAGCACACATGCCCAGAGCCGGTACTCTGCAGCGAGAGAGGCCACTACTATGAGAGGCCCACAGAGGCCAAAGAACAAAGATGGATAAATGAAAGACCAATAGAAGTGGCCAAAAAAAAAAAAAATCCACAAAGAGAATGTGGTGCTTTTCGTAAGAAGGGCAGCAAATCATCATACCTTATAGCTCAGGGTTTCTCAACCTTGGCACTATTGACATTAGGACCAAATAATTCTGTTTTGGGGAGTAGGCAACTATTTTGTTCTTGTGCATTGTGGGATATTTTAACAGTATCCCTCACCTTTATCCGCTGATTGTCAGTAGCATCTTCCCCAACCTGTGATAACCGAAAATGTCTCAAAGACATTACCTGGTAGGGGTGAGGGGTGTAAAAATTCAGCCCCTGTTGAGAAGCACTGTCTTAGCTCATCACTATCATTGCAACCCAAGGCTACCTGAATGCAGTCATGTGAGAAAAGAAAGAAAATTAGGATCTGGACTATCTTGCCAATGAACAAATTCAAGGCAAGAAGGAAAGTGAACATGATAGAGGTCACTGTCATTTGCTTACAGCCACTGGGCAACTTAGTGAAAGAACCTGAATTGAGATCCAAGTTTCCTGGCTCAGTCACCCACACTGTGTAACTAATGGAGATGACAGTGATAATGAAGAGCGATTCTAAAACTTCAAGGACAACAACAGATTCTACCAGCACTTTTTTCCAATGCCCTATCCAGGTGTAAAAAATAGCTCAGATATTGACACACATATTTGCTGTGTGTCTAAACTTGCCTTTTCTTCTCAGTTCAAATTACACTGCTCCTATTGCTTCCCTGTGCTGTGTAGTGCTTAGCCGCATATTGTGTCTGACTCTTTGCAACCCTGTGGACTGTAGCCCACTAGGCTCCTCTGTCCATGGGGATTCTCCAGGCAAGAATACTGGAGTGGGTCACCGTGCCCTCCTCCAGGCGATCTTCTGAACCCAGGGATCAAACCCATGTCTCCAGCATTGCAGATGGATTCTTTACCAACTGAGCCACCAGGGAAGCCCATTGCTGTCTGGCATTCTTTTATTTATTTATTTATTTATTTATTTATTTATTTTTGGGGGGGGTTGGGGAGGGAGGGGGTGGGCGGGCCACTTCTATTGGTCTTTCATTTCTCTATTTTCATCCGTCTTTGTTCTTTGGCTCTTGTGGGCCTCCCATCGCAGTGGCCTCTGTTGTCGCAGAGCGCCGGCTCTGGGCGCATGCGCTCCAGAGCTCTGGCTCGGTAATTGGACACATCAGTCCAGCCACTCCGAGGCACATGGGATCTTCCCAGGCCAGGGATCGAACCAGTGCCCCTTGCACTGCAAGGTGGTGTCCTTACCCACTGGACCACCAGGGAAGCCCTGTCTGGCATTCTTGTATTTTGCTCTTTCCTAACCCATCCACCCACCGCCAACATTCAAGATCTCTTGCACTATATTTAGAGGGAGCCTGAATGAGAGAAAAGATAAGTAAGGTGGATCAGGGCCATGGGAAATCTGGATAAACTGTTGTTAATGGGCACCAGACAGGGTTAGCCTTAGATGTTGTCAGATAAGCAGTCAACTGCAGTTTGCCTGATAGCTAGCATTTCACTATTAGAGATGTATTTTTTTGGTGAGGACTGCACATTCAACTTTTACTTAGTAATCAGCACCTGTGTGTATGTGTATATCAGATCACTGTCCTCTGAGAGAACTACCAGCAATCAGGGATCTTACATATCAAGTTTATTTTAGAGCTGTAACTCTAGAGAATAAAACTGTATACTATACTAGTAGTATGCTAGATTTGTTTTCTCTGTAAAGAAGACCTGGATAATATTGTTAAATAAGCACTCTGAGAAAAGAGTGCCTTTTGCAGGCAAAAGAAGGTGATGAAAATCCAGGCTAAAAAAAAAAAAAACAGCTATCAACTCTGCCTACTAGCCAGTCTTGCCGTGAATAAAACCCAGATCTAGATTGCAGTCTGGGGAGTCCAAGACTAGGTGTTTCAAAGTGTTAGTTGTTCACTTGTGTTCAACTCTTTGCGACCCCATGGACTATAGCCCACTGGGCTCCTCTGTCCATGGGATTCTCCAGGCAACAATACTTGAGTGGGTTGCCATTCCCTTCTCCAGGGGATATTCCCAACCAAGTGATCAAACCTGAATCTCCTGCATTGGGAGGGGGATTCTTTACCACTGATCCACCAAGGAAACCTTAGAATTGGACAAATGGGAGAAGCTGAGTGGATTTCCCCATAAGGCAACATCTTCATGATCCTCACCCCTGTAAAGCTCCTGAACCTCCCCAATCCCAGTCTCACAGTCTTACCTCCCACGAATTGTGCAGCTCCCATGCAGCGTCCCATCATTCTGGAGATGAGTTCTTCCATGCAGCAGCCCAGGACAGCAGCCAGTGCCACCAGGAGCAGCAGAGCACAGCCAGCACCTGTCACCACTGTGCATATCTGCCAGGCTAGGCTGGGGATGGCACTGAAGCTGGCATAGCGCCCACACTCTTCTACCATGATCAGACTCTGCCCCTCACCCCTCACAGGGTAATTGCACCTCCGGAATGTGCTGAATGACACTGGCTTCCCCAGCTGGGATCCAAAGAGCCAGTAAGGCAGGAAGTAACTGGTGGAACTGGCCACAGCAGTAACAAGGGACAGGTTAGCCTTAGATGTTGTCAGATAAGCAGTCAACTGCAGTTTGCCTGATAGCTAGCATTTAAAAGAGATGTATTTTTTTGGTGAGGACTGCACATTCAACTTTTACTTAGTAATCAGCACCTGTGTGTATGTGTATATCAGATCACTGTCCTCTGAGAGAACTACCAGCAATCAGGGATCTTACATATCAAGTTTATTTTAGAGCTGTAACTCTAGAGAATAAAACTGTATACTATACTAGTAGTATGCTAGATTTGTTTTCTCTGTAAAGAAGACCTGGATAATATTGTTAAATAAGCACTCTGAGAAAAGAGTGCCTTTTGCAGGCAAAAGAAGGTGATGAAAATCCAGGCTAAAAAAAAAAAAAAACAGCTATCAACTCTGCCTACTAGCCAGTCTTGCCGTGAATAAAACCCAGATCTAGATTGCAGTCTGGGGAGTCCAAGACTAGGTGTTTCAAAGTGTTAGTTGTTCACTTGTGTTCAACTCTTTGCGACCCCATGGACTATAGCCCACTGGGCTCCTCTGTCCATGGGATTCTCCAGGCAACAATACTTGAGTGGGTTGCCATTCCCTTCTCCAGGGGATATTCCCAACCAAGTGATCAAACCTGAATCTCCTGCATTGGGAGGGGGATTCTTTACCACTGATCCACCAAGGAAACCTTAGAATTGGACAAATGGGAGAAGCTGAGTGGATTTCCCCATAAGGCAACATCTTCATGATCCTCACCCCTGTAAAGCTCCTGAACCTCCCCAATCCCAGTCTCACAGTCTTACCTCCCACGAATTGTGCAGCTCCCATGCAGCGTCCCATCATTCTGGAGATGAGTTCTTCCATGCAGCAGCCCAGGACAGCAGCCAGTGCCACCAGGAGCAGCAGAGCACAGCCAGCACCTGTCACCACTGTGCATATCTGCCAGGCTAGGCTGGGGATGGCACTGAAGCTGGCATAGCGCCCACACTCTTCTACCATGATCAGACTCTGCCCCTCACCCCTCACAGGGTAATTGCACCTCCGGAATGTGCTGAATGACACTGGCTTCCCCAGCTGGGATCCAAAGAGCCAGTAAGGCAGGAAGTAACTGGTGGAACTGGCCACAGCAGTAACAAGGGACAGGAAGGCCCAGAGAGTCCCCACCAGGGTCAAGCTGCTTCTCATGGTCCCAGGTTTCTCCGTCCAGATGGGGAGATGAGTCGGGTCACAGCACCAAATGCAGAAAGTTGTCATGTAGGCTCCACTGGCCTAGTTTTCACCTGCTTGGTCAGACCCTGGGGTCATTCATGTGTTTCTTGGCCCTTGCTTCTGGATAAGGTTATTGTCTCAAGGACCGTTTGGCTCCCTATAGGATTCTGCTTTCCAGCACTTTTCCTTCTTCCTGGTTCAGACTTCTATGGTCTCTAGTCTGCAATGGAAGAGCCACAGAAGTGAATTAGTGACTGTTCTGCTCACTCCAGTGCATCCTGTGTGAGGGCATGCTAAGTTGCTTTAGTTGTGTCCAACTCTTTGCAACCCTATGGACTGTAGCCTGCCAGACTCCTCTGTCCGTGAAATTCTCCAGGCAAGAATACTGGAGTGCGTTTACATGCCCTCCTCTAGGGGATCTTCCCGACCCAGGGATCAAACCTGCATCTCTTATGTCTCCTGCATCTCTTATGTCTCCTGCATCTCTTATGTCTCCTGCATTGGCAGGTGGGTTCTTTACCGCTAGTGCCATTTGGGCAGCCCAATGCAACCTGAGCAGACATCTTTTAATTCTCAACATCTAGCACAGAACAAGTGGTAGGAGGGAGGCCTGAATCAAGTCCAGGCTGTCTAGAGAACCCCCAATTTCCGGTGAAATGGCCTTGTTGAGATGAAGACCTGGAAGGAGTCACTGTTTCATGAGGGCCAGGAACCAAGTTGCCTTAAAGGAGTGAAGGAAGAAGGAAGATAACCCATATGACCTGCCCCTACTCTGAGGGAGAAGAGGGAAAGAGTGTTCACCATGGAGTTGCAGGATGTGTCCATCTGACCTTGACAGGATATCCAAGAGAGCATTAATGTGAGCTTTTCCAGTACTGCATCTGCTAGTTTTAAATGGGTAAATAAAATAAGAGGCACCTAATCTCATACTCTATGTTTATCACTGAGAGAGTACTGTTCAGTCACTTTTTCCCAAGAACAAAATGGGAGGTACCTTTCCAAACAGTAAGGGATGTTTAACACTAAACAGTCTCCTAATGAAAGCTGCTCTTTCACTGAATATAATCATGAAGGCTTCTCCTCTCTCTGAAATGGATCAGGTGTCCCCTGCCTGGCAGCAGGAACATAGATCTTGAGCTCTAAGGGCCTTTCGAAATGCCTTTTGGAACAAGTCATCTCAGATTCAAGACACTGAGGATCTTTTTAGGTCTAATCTTCTCAGTCCAACTCACAAATGGCTTTCACAGACCCCTATGTCAAAAATCAACCGCTTCCCTCTCAACTCCATTAATCTGGCATTGCATTCTGGCCTCTTTCTCAGTGAAGGCAGCCAGAGACCACACTGCAACCTGCTGACAGCACTGTGAACATCTCCAGCAAGCAGATGGTAGAGTTTGTTTCAGAAACTCCTCTATGAATCATCACTACTGCTTAAAGTTACAGGTGGTAGGAGAAGGGAGAAGGAGTAAAGGACAGGAGTAAAAGGCAGGAGAATTATAGGAACTGTCTATGGGGTTACCACCTTGCTAGTTGAGATCTGGTTAGGAACAAGCAGAAGTTGTACTTGGGGTCTCAAGGACCTTGTCCAGTCATGAGCTCTGTCACAACCATCATCAAACACTGCCTGGCATGGAACCAGCACCACCAATTGTGTTTAATGAAACCCTTTCTGGAGAAGCATCCAATTTCTATGCTGGCAGAAATCTTAATGAATCACCTAGTTCAACTTTCTTTTTTTACATATGGAGGGTATACCCCTGTTAAGCAGGTAATGATTCTCCCCAAGTCATAGAGTAAGTTAGCAAGCAGTTACACGGGAATAAGAAACCCAATCTACAGATTCCTAGGCCAGTGCTTTTCACAGTGTGAAGCATTCCCCTCCCCTATCACCCTACAGATGAGAATACAGAGAAGAAATGGTTTCCTCAATGGTAAAGAACTACTGAAGTACACTGGCCAGATCATAGCCCAGTTACTTGATTCTTAGTATAATGCTCTTTTCTTCCTAATCTCATACTCTATGTTTATCACTGAGAGAGTACTGTTCAGTCACTTTTTCCCAAGAACAAAATGGGAGGTACCTTTCCAAACAGTAAGGGATGTTTAACACTAAACAGTCTCCTAATGAAAGCTGCTCTTTCACTGAATATAATCATGAAGGCTTCTCCTCTCTGAAATGGATCAGGTGTCCCCTGCCTGGCAGCAGGAACATAGATCTTGAGCTCTAAGGGCCTTTCGAAATGCCTTTTGGAACAAGTCATCTCAGATTCAAGACACTGAGGATCTTTTTAGGTCTAATCTTCTCAGTCCAACTCACAAATGGCTTTCACAGACCCCTATGTCAAAAATCAACCGCTTCCCTCTCAACTCCATTAATCTGGCATTGCATTCTGGCCTCTTTCTCAGTGAAGGCAGCCAGAGACCACACTGCAACCTGCTGACAGCACTGTGAACATCTCCAGCAAGCAGATGGTAGAGTTTGTTTCAGAAACTCCTCTATGAATCATCACTACTGCTTAAAGTTACAGGTGGTAGGAGAAGGGAGAAGGAGTAAAGGACAGGAGTAAAAGGCAGGAGAATTATAGGAACTGTCTATGGGGTTACCACCTTGCTAGTTGAGATCTGGTTAGGAACAAGCAGAAGTTGTACTTGGGGTCTCAAGGACCTTGTCCAGTCATGAGCTCTGTCACAACCATCATCAAACACTGCCTGGCATGGAACCAGCACCACCAATTGTGTTTAATGAAACCCTTTCTGGAGAAGCATCCAATTTCTATGCTGGCAGAAATCTTAATGAATCACCTAGTTCAACTTTCTTTTTTTACATATGGAGGGTATACCCCTGTTAAGCAGGTAATGATTCTCCCCAAGTCATAGAGTAAGTTAGCAAGCAGTTACACGGGAATAAGAAACCCAATCTACAGATTCCTAGGCCAGTGCTTTTCACAGTGTGAAGCATTCCCCTCCCCTATCACCCTACAGATGAGAATACAGAGAAGAAATGGTTTCCTCAATGGTAAAGAACTACTGAAGTACACTGGCCAGATCATAGCCCAGTTACTTGATTCTTAGTATAATGCTCTTTTCTTGCCCCACCACAATTCCCTTCCCAATACAGACGTATTGTGTGCTGTATGTGTTTTGTGCAGGAAGGGAGGAGAGACCATAAATTTCAGGTGGTTTTATTTTTTTTTGGAATCTTAGGGCTTGGGACGAAAATGTCATGAGCTGGGCCCCAGAGAATGAGGCTTTGTGTCTGAGAGCAGTGGGGTGGGAGGCAAGGGGCAGGGATAAGAGAAAGATGTGATGAAGGGTTGAAAGCCCACAGGAGGAGAAGTCGAACTAGTTTTGAGTAATTGCTGTTAGAAAGCAGGCACGCTTGGCCACGGTGAGGTAATGCCTCTGCTTGCTATATCAGAGCATGTAAAATTATGGAAAGTGCAAACAGCCCTCTTCTATGAACTCACTTCCTGGTGAAGAAGCCCAGGCCAGAGGACAAGAGGAGACAAGCTGATAAACAGCTGCTGGCTACACCGTCATATTCCCTTTATTTCATGTGCTCTGTCCAATGATCTTCTCAGGTTGGTAAGAAAGGTAGTACCCCTGGTGTACAAATGAGCAAGTATGGAATCTAGAAAAATAGTACTGATGAACCTATTGGCAGGGAAGGAATGGAGACACAGATACAAAGAATGGGCTTGTGGACACAGTGGGGGAAGGAGAGAGTGGGATGAATGGAGAAAGCCGCATGAACATATATACACTGTGCTGAGCTTAGTCACTCAGTCATGGCTGACTCTTTGTGACCCCAAACACTGCCTGGCATGGAACCAGCACCACCAATTGTGTTTAAACCCTTTCTGGAGAAGCATCCAATTTCTATGCTGGCAGAAATCTTAATGAATCACCTAGTTCAACTTTCTTTTTACATATGGAGGGTATACCCCTGTTAAGCAGGTAATGATTCTCCCCAAGTCATAGAGTAAGTTAGCAAGCAGTTACACGGGAATAAGAAACCCAATCTACAGATTCCTAGGCCAGTGCTTTTCACAGTGTGAAGCATTCCCCTCCCCTATCACCCTACAGATGAGAATACAGAGAAGAAATGGTTTCCTCAATGGTAAAGAACTACTGAAGTACACTGGCCAGATCATAGCCCAGTTACTTGATTCTTAGTATAATGCTCTTTTCTTGCCCCACCACAATTCCCTTCCCAATACAGACGTATTGTGTGCTGTATGTGTTTTGTGCAGGAAGGGAGGAGAGACCATAAATTTCAGGTGGTTTTATTTTTTTTTGGAATCTTAGGGCTTGGGACGAAAATGTCATGAGCTGGGCCCCAGAGAATGAGGCTTTGTGTCTGAGAGCAGTGGGGTGGGAGGCAAGGGGCAGGGATAAGAGAAAGATGTGATGAAGGGTTGAAAGCCCACAGGAGGAGAAGTCGAACTAGTTTTGAGTAATTGCTGTTAGAAAGCAGGCACGCTTGGCCACGGTGAGGTAATGCCTCTGCTTGCTATATCAGAGCATGTAAAATTATGGAAAGTGCAAACAGCCCTCTTCTATGAACTCACTTCCTGGTGAAGAAGCCCAGGCCAGAGGACAAGAGGAGACAAGCTGATAAACAGCTGCTGGCTACACCGTCATATTCCCTTTATTTCATGTGCTCTGTCCAATGATCTTCTCAGGTTGGTAAGAAAGGTAGTACCCCTGGTGTACAAATGAGCAAGTATGGAATCTAGAAAAATAGTACTGATGAACCTATTGGCAGGGAAGGAATGGAGACACAGATACAAAGAATGGGCTTGTGGACACAGTGGGGGAAGGAGAGAGTGGGATGAATGGAGAAAGCCGCATGAACATATATACACTGTGCTGAGCTTAGTCACTCAGTCGTGGCTGACTCTTTGTGACCCCATGGATGGTAGCCCTCCTGGTTCCTCTGTCTATAGAATTTTCCAGGCAATAATACTGGAGTGGGTTGCCATTTGCTTCTCCAGGGGATCTTCCTGACCTAGGGATCGAACCCAGGTCTCCCACATTGCAGGCAGATTATTTACCCTCTGAGCCACCAGGTAAGCCCAAGAATACTGGACTGGGTAGTCTGTCCCTTCTCCAGGGGATCTTCTCAACCTAGGGATCGATCCCAGGTCTCTTGCACTGCAGGAGGATTCTTTACCAGCTGAGTTAACAGAAAGACCCCTATATATGAACTGCCATGTGTAAAATAGACAGCTGGTGAGAAGTTGCTATGTAACACAGGGATCCCAGCCTGGTGCTGTGTGATGACCTAGAGGCGTGCGATGGGAGGAGAGGAGGGAGGCCCCAGAGGGAGGGGATGTATGTATAGTTATGGTTGATTTGCATTGTTGTACGGCAGAAACCAATACAACATTGTAAAGCAATTTTCCTCCAATTAAAAAATAAGGTTGGGGCTTCCCTGGTAGTCCAGTGGGTAAAGAGTCCACCTTGCAGTGCAAGGGGCACTGGTTCGATGCCTGGCCTGGGAAGATTCCACGTGCCATGGAGCAGCTGGACCACTGTGTCCAATTACGAGTGCATGCGCCCAGAGCCAGTGCTCTGCAGTGGAAGAGGCCACTGCAATGGGAGGCTCACACATGCCAAAGAATAAAAAGATGGATGAAAATAAATATAAATAAAAGAGGCAAGATGGGGAAAAACTTTTTAAAAAATGTTAAAAAAAAAAAAAAAGAATGCTAAGGAATTTGCCCAAGGTTACACAGTGACTAAGTGGCACTGCCATGATTTCTCACTTCATCTTCCTCCATATTCTTCCTCATCACCCAAAACTGTTTCCATGAAAAGCCTCCAAGGTTTCCCATGCCCAATGGCAAAAGTGTTTAAGGTTAATGAAAAAAAATCAGACAGGAAGGATAGGAGGAAGGTGACTTTCTCTACCCAGCATGTCCCCACCAGGACCAGACATTAGCTGTTTCAAGTTTGTAGTCAGAACTAGCCCCATATGTCCCCCACAAATGTTATCACCTTGAGATCAAAAGTCCCAGCGACAGCCAGTAGAAGGGCAGAGTGTTTAAGGCAGAGAAAGGGACTAAATCGGTGAGTGGTACCTAGACTATACTAAAACAGGAGGAAGGCTTCTGACATAAAGTAATCATTGTCTGTGCCAAGTCAGGCTGTGTAAAAAACTGTAAGACTACCAACCACCATTACCATCATTTCATTTTACAAATGCCATTTTTAAGCCAAGAGATAGAAAGGTGGAATCACAAAGTTCAGTTTAAGTTAAATGTGTTTAGCTTTAGAAAAACTTACTGGCTTTCAAGTTTTAAATTAAATACTTTCAACTTCAGGAAAAACTCATTGTCCTTGTATCATTTAGAACTATGATGGCCAGTCATACTAGTTCACTTGGGACTGAGGGAAGTGGGATTGCCAAGGATGAGACTATTAATGGGGAAGTCCCCAAATGGACTGGTTAGTCATTCTGTCTAGGACTAGAAGTGTGGTGTCCAGTGCAATCCATGGACAGCAGGTTGAGAGTCACTGCCACAGATAATTTTCTCGTTTTCTCTCCAGAACTCAAACAATATAAAGTGAAAAGTGACCATGGAATTAAATAATAGAGAGATGAAATCTCTATATTCCAAAGGTAAATCTTTCTGAATCATAGGCTTGACCTCATGCGATCGAGAAAGGAAGGTCAGGGATCCAATTGCTTAATATTTTCCGAGCACAAAATAAGCCTCAGGCCAGCTTGTCCTGTGCCAATGGGCTATGTGGGGTCTGCATGTACACAGTTACACATTCATACAGAGAAGCACATTCAAGCAAATGCTTTGAGTTACTGCACCACCTGCCATAGAATAACCTCTCTCCATAACAGCCCTACAAAACAATCTATGTTCATTCCCAAGAGCTAGCCAAGTCTCATTTACATTCACATAAATAAAAGTTGCACACAATGTTATACTTCACTCTATCTTTATTCAGTGCTATACTTCACTCTATCTTTATTCCTCTCATATATTTCATGTAGCAATTGCTTTGTTTCCCTGCCCTGGAATGCTTAACCACATGTCCACACTGGATTTCAGAAGCCAAGAACTTGCCCTGGTGCTACAGCTAAGTGGTCCAGTAAGCAGGTATGGCTAAGTTGGCTGTCTTTGGTCATCACATGGTCCCTCTCCCTTGGTTGCTCTATCTACTCAATAGATCACATGCCTGTTTCTGAGAGCAGCTGTGTGAGATTCAGTGAGCGTGGCCAGAAAGTTATAATGACCAGCGTGGAAGCATGAAGTCTGTTCTAAATTTATTGTCCTTACTAAAGACTATTGGTAAAGATACAGTGGTTATTCTAACACAGACTCATGGATAGAGGTCATTTCAACCTATAAGATGCCGGAAGCCTCTAAGCCATACATATGGCTTATGGTTATCTACACTGCTTTTAAAAAACTCTATAGAGAAGAGGATTCGACAGTTTTTCTCAGTAGCTTGATGACTCTCACCGTCAATAAATCATTTCTTAAGTTTCATTTTAAACCTTTCACTTTCCTTTGGTCAGGTTGTCAGTGGGAATTTAGAACAGCTTGGCTGCTGTTGTCCAGATAAGAGTCCTTCATCAACTCAGATCAACTCAGACTGCTGGTACCTTGTGTTCAGTTGTGTTCAACTCTTGTGACCCCATGGACTGTAGCCCACCAAACTTTGCTATACCTGGGATTCTCCAGGCAAGGCTACTGGAGTGGGTTACCATTTCCTTCTCCAGAGGATCTTCCTGACCCAGGGATTGACCCTGTGTCTCTTGCATCTCCTGCATTGGCAGGCAGATTCTTTGCCATCTGAGCCACCAGGAAAGCCTTGCTGGCACCTTACCTTTAGACTTCTGCCCCCGAGATGAGCACTCTACCTCTCCCTGTGGTGTCTCCCTGCCAAGTCTGTAATAATTTCTTCTCACCTTTTCACCCTCTTGAGTCCCTACTCATATGTGTACAGTTAGTATCAATGAAACTGAAAATATTACTCTTGTATTTTCTTGGTGGAGAAAACAAACCAAATTCTTCCAATACCTTATCTCTTTCCCAGCCCCATGGAAAAGGGCTCAAATCCTTTTGTTCTCACCTGAGTTTGAATTTATAAAAACCTTCATCCAGGCAAAGGAAGTTAACGAACAAACGGGGGCTTAGCTCTGGTTAAGCAAAACTCCGTGCCAGCTTGGTCCAGTAAGCAGGTATGGCTAAGTTGGCTGTCTTTGGTCATCACATGGTCCCTCTCCCTTGGTTGCTCTATCTACTCAATAGATCACATGCCTGTTTCTGAGAGCAGCTGTGTGAGATTCAGTGAGCTGGCCAGAAAGTTATAATGACCAGCGTGGAAGCATGAAGTCTGTTCTAAATTTATTGTCCTTACTAAAGACTATTGGTAAAGATACAGTGGTTATTCTAACACAGACTCATGGATAGAGGTCATTTCAACCTATAAGATGCCGGAAGCCTCTAAGCCATACATATGGCTTATGGTTATCTACACTGCTTTTAAAAAACTCTATAGAGAAGAGGATTCGACAGTTTTTCTCAGTAGCTTGATGACTCTCACCGTCAATAAATCATTTCTTAAGTTTCATTTTAAACCTTTCACTTTCCTTTGGTCAGGTTGTCAGTGGGAATTGAGAACAGCTTGGCTGCTGTTGTCCAGATAAGAGTCCTTCATCAACTCAGATCAACTCAGACTGCTGGTACCTTGTGTTCAGTTGTGTTCAACTCTTGTGACCCCATGGACTGTAGCCCACCAAACTTTGCTATACCTGGGATTCTCCAGGCAAGGCTACTGGAGTGGGTTACCATTTCCTTCTCCAGAGGATCTTCCTGACCCAGGGATTGACCCTGTGTCTCTTGCATCTCCTGCATTGGCAGGCAGATTCTTTGCCATCTGAGCCACCAGGAAAGCCTTGCTGGCACCTTACCTTTAGACTTCTGCCCCCGAGATGAGCACTCTACCTCTCCCTGTGGTGTCTCCCTGCCAAGTCTGTAATAATTTCTTCTCACCTTTTCACCCTCTTGAGTCCCTACTCATATGTGTACAGTTAGTATCAATGAAACTGAAAATATTACTCTTGTATTTTTCTTGGTGGAGAAAAACAAACCAAATTCTTCCAATACCTTATCTCTTTCCCAGCCCCATGGAAAAGGGCTCAAATCCTTTTGTTCTCACCTGAGTTTGTCATACACCTTCTGAGTTAAGAACAGCACTATCTGGCCAAGGCTAACAGGATCCAGGCAAAGAAGCCAGCAAGTTAATGACCAGAACATGAAGTGGTCAGAAAGGGAGTCTCTGACTTGCAGCTGCTGAGGAAAATGTGACTGCAACACTACTGGTTTTGGACTGGTTTGTGAGAAGCAGCTTTGTTGGCACTGTATTGGCAAAGCCATATGAATGGGCCTTTCTCCTCATGCCCCCAGACAGTGTGTATAGCTTATTCGCCAATCCTTTAACAAATATTGGGTTGGGCAAAAAGCTTGTTCAGCTTTTTCCATAACAGCATACAGAAAACCCAAACGAAATTTTTGGCCAACCCAATACATCATAAGGAAATGATCAATATGCATAGGCATGTGGTTCCAGTGGGTAAACAAGAGTCCTACTCCAGAGAAATTTCTTGCCCTTACTTCAAATTGGGTACATAAGCACTCTGATCATTCTAGATCTTTCTGCTGCAGTGCATGCTAAGTTGCTTCTGTCGTGTCCAACTCTGTGTGACCCTCTGGACTGTAGCCCTCCCCCTACCTCAGCTCCTCTGTCCATGGGATTCTCCAGGCAAGGATACTGGAGTAGGGTGCCCTGCCCTTCTCCAGGGGAATCTTCCAGGCCCAGGGATCAAATCCGCACCTCTTATGTCTCCTGCATTGACAGACAGTTTCTTTACCAATAGAACCACCTGCTTCAGACACAGCCCCCAAAAGAATCAATGACCACTTTCCAAGCATTTTGTCTTTTATGCCATGTGAGTTTCCCAGAAGTTTCTCCTCCTCTCTACATCCCCATGATGGGTATCTCTCCAGATTCTCCTGTGTTGGAAGTCATCTCATGATTTATCTACTCCCAGAATTTTGTTAGTTTCCCATTTGTATTGTGGTGACTCAAATAAGACCTCACTTTTTATAAGGTTTATTGAGGTACATTTGATATATGAAAACTTGCACATATTCAATGTATATATCCTGATGAGTCTGGACATATGCCTACGTCTGTAACACCATCCCCACAGTCAAGGTCCTGAATATATTCATAACCTTCAAAAAGTTCCTTGTAATGAATTTGAGTCAGTTCTAATGAGGTGGATGAACCTAGAGCCTGTTATACAGAGTGAAGTAAGTCAGAAAGAGAAAAATATCATGCATTAATGAATATATATGAAATCTAGAAAAATTGTACTAATGAACTTATTTGCAGAGGAGGAATAGAGATGCAGACCTAGAGAATGGACTTGTGGACACAGAGGGGAAGGGGAGGGTAGGTGGGACAAGTTGAAAGAGTAGCATGGAAACATACTACCATGTGTAAAATAGATAGCGAATGGGAAGTTGCTATCTAACACAGGGAGCTCAACCTGGTGCTCTGTGACAACTTAGAGGGGTTGGATGGGGGTGGTAATGGGAGGGAGGTTGGAGAGGGAGGGGACATGTATACTTATGGCTGATTCACATTGTTGTAGAGCAGAAATCAACACAACATTCTAAAGCAATTATCTGCCAATTAAAAATAAAATTGAAAAAAAAAGTTCTTTGTATTGTTTTGTGCATTTGTGTGTGTATTAAGAAAGCTTAATGTGAGATCCAGCTTTGTATTTTTGAAGTGCACACCATATTGTTAACCACAGGCTCAAAGTTGTACGGAAGATTATCTAGTATAACCAAAACTTTATGCCAATTGAGAAAAGTCTCCTCATTCCCTCCTCCCTCCAACCCCTGGAAACCACCATTCTGTTCTGTGCTTAAGAAGGCCTGGCTTTCGGTCTAAGTTTTGTCTTTCGAATCCTCAGCTTTCTTGCTTGCAAGTTCGTCTTCCTAAGCCTTCTCCCTCTTTCTATCTTCTTTTAATCTGGGGTAGAAAGACTAGAAAAACTAGCTATGTTGGGGTTGTTTATTAATTTATTTGCATTTCTTCATTGTGAGATGAAGATGTTCACCAGTGGGTAAGATATTAGGAGGCAGGAAGCTAGAAAGTAAGTTGAGAGAGAGGATTAACTGAGTCATCAACAACCTAGAAGGTCAATTCTAAATAATTAAGTTGGCCATGCAGAGACAGAGCAAGCCCAGGAAAAGAACGTGCATGCCAAGTCCTGGGCTATTCCCATTCTCCTGAGTCTTTGGTTACAAAGGTAGGAATTGGAGTGATTGCCCTAAATTGTGGTCACCTGATGTGAAGAGCCAACTCATTGGAGAAGACCCTGATGCTGGGAAAGACTGAAAGCAAAAGGAGAAGAGGGCAGCAGAGAATGAGATGGTTAGATAGCATCACTGACTCAATGGACATGAAATAGAGCAAACCTGGGAGATAGTGAAGGACAGGGAAGCCTGGTGTGCTGCAGTCTGTGGGGCTGCAAAGACTTAAAAAAAATTACTGCTCATTGAACTCCCTGTCTGTCTTTTGTTTGAAATGTGGGGCATCAATTAGAGATCTTCACCCCAGGTCTTATTCTGGCTTGACCAGTGCCACCACCTTTAGTGTTCAATTGGTTGGCTATTAACCATATCTAACACCCTCAACCGGTTAGGAACTATTCCAAACAGCCTTCTCTGGCAAGACATCATTAGGTCCTGCAACAATGGATTAACTGGGAAAGCATTTCTTAAGCTCATATTCTCAGCCCTGCTATTGGAGCCCAGTATGCATTCCTCTATGCATGACCTCAATAGTGAATAAAATGCCACCATAGCCAATCTCCTCCATTCACTGAATTCAGCCAGTGTAGGAAGAAGATGGACTGAATGTTTCTCCTACTTCAGCAGACATGAGAGGAAGCCTGGCATGTGAAGGGTGTTTTTCAAAATGGGATCCCTAACACCTCTGCATGAGAATCACCATCAAACCTTTGTCCAAAATGTAAACTACAACCTCCTTTTGAAAGTGTTGGTCACTCAGTAGTGTCCTACTGTTTGTGACCCTATGGACTGTAGCCCCCCAGGCTCCTCTGTCCATGGGAATCCCCAGGCAAGAATACTGGAGTAGGTTGCCATTCCCTTCTCCAGGGGTCTTCCTGACCCAGGGATTGAACCCAAGTCTCCCATATTGCAGGCGGATTCTTTTACCATCTGATCATCAGGGAAGCCCAACCACCTCCTTCTAGGATTTGCATTTTTTCAAAAATCCTCAGTTGATTCTGATGGAAATTAATGATTGAGAAATAGCATTTTCATGGATGAGAGTCCAGATTTTGGAATTTAGAGCTGGGACAGGGTCCTGAGGTCTGCCTCTTAAAGATTATGTAAACTTGAAAGGTTTACTTAAAACCTCTGAGTTTGAGTTTCCTTTATAAAATGATGATGGAATACAGAGTTCAAGTGAAGTAACATCTGTGCTATGTATTCCTAACACCAAGATAGGTGTTCAATTCTCACACCTGCTAGAGAAGACTCCATCATCCCATTAAGTAATAGAGAAGAGTCAGAGTCACTCAAGAAGAACATTATTCCTCTTCCCTTTCTCCCCTAACCAGTCTCTCAGTGATTTCTCCTCACCACGATACTTCTTTCTGCTTTGTTTCCCACCATGAAACAGAATCATCTGGCCCAGTGTTCTTTTTAAGAATGGATTTATAGCTAAACTAGTTCAGATTTTTCTGGAAATCATCATGCTTTGGCATACAGTAGGAACTCAAATATTTACTAAACAAATGCAGTCTTTTACTTCTAGTTCAAATTCACTTCCACATCTGCATTTTAGTTTAACACCAGTACCCCGTTTCAGTACTGTAATCCCAATTTAGGCAAGTCTAAGAGATCAACACAGCACATCAGCAAAGCCAATCCACTTTTCTTTCTATAGACAGGTCAGAACAAAATCCTTCCCTCCACTCCCAGAGACCCGGACTTCCTCTCCTCAAGTTACCAGCTCTCCTGGGGAAATCAGCCAGCATTTAACCCTTAGGTCTTCACACCATGTCAACATGAAATATAAATCCAGCCCCAATTTCTTTTAGCCTCTGTGTGAACAACAGACTTGAGGAAGTAAAAACGCACCAGGCTGCCTTTGGGAAGAAAATAGCTTCTCTGAGCTGTGAGGTGAAAAGGCAGGAAGCCTGAGAAAGGAAGAAGAGAAGAGGGAGGTGCTCAGCAAGGGGAGAGCAAACAGTTTTTTATCCAGCTGTTTCAACTGCATTTGGCCCAAGCTGCAAATTTACCTTTTAACCACGAAGGCTGATGGACTTGTTCCCTCTCTTCAGACTCAGATCTGAGGAACAACTTCTCCTCACAGCTTGTCAGAGGGGATGGGAATTCCAGCTTCTCTTTGCAGTGATGCCTGGAAATCTGGCTTCACCTTTGGGAGAGAGGGGTGGAGTCCAACCTAATGAGAATTAACTCCAAACATGCTGGAGGCTTCAAAATTAGCCTCAGACATGCAGGCACTTGAAGTAGCATAGTAGACACGGAGTCCCCAACCTCCATCCTCACGGCTGCCAAGCCAGCTGTGCATGAGTGAGAGTGTATGTGTGTGTGTGCACATGCATACTCATACTTGAACTACATAGCTCTCTCACTTCCTCACCTTCTGCCCGAATGCCTGCTGAGGAATAAAGGTTCTCTCTAGCTCTCCAAATCCTAAATAATCTCACCGTATATCTTATATAGCAGACCTATGTGGCTGGAAATGACTCAGAAGACACATACCTGAAGGAAGTAGGACAGAATTAAACTTTCCCCCAAACTGATTTCCACTGTATGGTGGGGAAGGTGCTCCAAGAGAGCCATCTATGACTCTAAGATGTGACAAGTTTACATTGAAAAACTTAAAATCACACATTGAACAGGCTAATTAATACCTTTTAAAGAAATAAAAGTACTCAAAATAATAATAATAGTAATAACAGCACTACCAGAAGTCAACGTCTAAAATCCCAAAGCACCAATAACTGCTTTTGTGTTTGAGAAAGGATCTGAGAAGTGTGTGGAGATTCATGAAGCTTTGCCTGACAGTCTGCTCCAAGCTGATGTCATCTCTCCCACCTATAATGTCCCTGGCATCCTTTGTTACCGCCCCCCCCATCATGCCTCTTCTTATTTTTATGCTTATTTTCATCCATCTTTATTCCCTGGCATGTGTGGGCCTCCCATCGCAGCAGCCTCTCTCATTACAGAGTACCGGCTCTGGGCACATGCGCTCCAGAGCGCTGGCTTGCAATTGGACACACCATTCCAGCTGCTCCTCTGGATGTGGGATCTTCCCGAGCCAGGGATCGAACCAGCACCCCTTGCACTGCAAGGCAGACTCTTTACCCACTGGACCACCAGGGAAGCCCCCATTCTTTGTGTGTTTCGGGAAACTTACTACCTTCTAACTTGTATCAGTTTTTTTGCATATATGTCTCCTTTCTCCTGAGTTGCCTTGTGAACAGGGAACTTTGCTGAACAAAATAAGTTATAAGACCGTATGGTAAGTAGCTTAACTTAATTGAGTATACTGTTGTGTGGTTGTGTGCTAGTTGCTCAGTCCTGTCTGACTCTTTGCAGCTCCATAGACTGTAGCCTGTCAGGCTCCTCTGTCCCTGGAATTCTCCAGGCAAAAATACTGGAGTGGGTCACCATTCTTTTCTCCTGGGGATCTTCCTGACCCAGGGATTGAACCTGGGTCTCCTGTCTTGTAGGTCAGATTCTTTACCATCTGAGTCACCAGGAAAGCCCTAATAGAGCATACTAGTCCTATCCAAAGTATCTTCACTTCCATAATGGCCCACTTACCTTCTCAGAATGCTATGAAGTTTATCAGGCCTGGTATAATTCAGAATATGAGAGCAAATGAACTAGTAGTTTAGCACATTCATTGTATCCTGATTACTTAATGAAGTTGTTGAAGTTTTTTCCTGCAGGCATTCCTGTCTTTCATCAGTGATACAGCCTTATATTCATGCATGCATGCATTTGTCTATCTTGCTACTCTCCATCAGCAGTTTCTAATCATTTTGTTCCTGCTCCAACACACTGATAAACCACATTCTGGTCTGTAATAATGGCTCACTAAGGCCGTTTCTGGGGGCGGGAGAGGTGACCCCATAGGTTGAATGTCAGTCTTTCAGCAGTATAAACTCCCAAGATCAGTTGTATAGTCTTCTTGTTCATGTCCTCTTAAGCACTACTGCTGCAGATATGGGGCTATATAAAGAGAAATGCTAGACTCTTTCTCATTAAAAATAAGTCATTATTAACAGACACTGAGTACAAAATACAGCTGAAAATTTTGACATCACAAAGATAGTATCCATACTATACATTGGTAAAACCACTTTTGCTTCATGGCTACATCTGACATTTGGGTAACTGATCACTATTTGCAATTCTAAGAAGAGCTCATTTTTAATAACCATTTTTATCCTTTTTTCCCTGTGCCTCCAGTTCCCTTAAGTGGAATACGATAGAAACTTAAACGTATGCTAAATAACGATCAAAGTTATTGGGTAAAGTTTTGTTTCCTGTTCTAATTTAACAACTGATAGTGACCTTGAAAACAAAATTGTGCGCATCTTGTACCTCTTGATATATTTACATCTAAAAAAGCTTTCCAGCCCTGCTTCCATAAGATCATATGGGGAGGACTGAGAAGGGAACACGTCTTGCTATTTATTTAGTGGATAGGATGATATGTAATATATTAACAATGCTAAAATGATTATTGGTCAGGGACCCAGAGAATGCCTACATTCTGCCTTTGATTAGTATGAAATAAGAGATCCTGCAAAGACAAGAAATGGTGACAGGTGGTTTTGTTATGTAGCCCCACTCCACCTCTTTCCTAGTTTGCAAAACATTGCTCTGTACAATAGCATTTCCCAAGCAAAATGAACACTCTCACAACATTTTGTAGTCTAAACAAGGGGTCAGCAAGCTGAAGCCTGTGCCACATACCAAATTCAATAGACTGCCTGTTATTGCAGTTTTATTGGCACACAGACAGCTTATCCATTTATATCTCATCTATGACTGTTTTCATGTTATCACTGAAGAATTGCATAGTTGTAACACAGTCCACAAAGCCTAAAATATTACTCTCTGGTTATTTTTTTAAAACGCTAACCACTGGGCTTCCCTGGTGGTCCAGTGGGTAAGGACACCATCTTGCAATGCAAGGGGCGCCAGTTTGATCCCTGGCCTGGGAAGATCCCATGTGTCATGGAGTGGCTGGACCAATGTGTCCAACTACTGAGCCGGAGTTCTGGAGCGCATGCGCCCAGAGCCAGTGCTCTGCAGTGTGAGAGGCCACTGCAATGGGAGGCCCACACAGGCCAAAGAACAAAGATGGATGAAAATAGATAAATGAAAGACCAATAGACGTGACCAAAAAAAAAAAAAGCTAAGTACTGGTTTAGATCCATACCAATAGATTATAGCAGAGACATCATGTTAATTGCTAGGAGAAAGGTGTTGAAAAACCAGGGAGGGAAAGTGAAATAAAGAGAAGCATCGCTTGCTTTCAGCTTTCTTAAAGTGCCAGTCAACCCTCACCAGTTTTTTAGAATCTGTGAAGTTAAGAATGCACTAGACTGATTCGGGTTTATGTTTTGTTTATGCAGTAAACAAAACTCTGTACAAGTAAAATGAAAATAAGTTAATAATAATAATAAAACAAAACAAACAGAAAAGGATGCACTAGATCAGTAGAAGCCAAATATTCAGTAAGTCTGCAAAAATGTATTTCCCTGTTAACTATCATTTGAACCTGTGTTTATGTGGTTCTCCAATATGCTTTAAGTGTTTTCTCATTGACAATTTTATTGAGATATATTACATACCATGAGGTTCACCCTTTAAAATTATAGAATATGGTTTTCTTAGTATATTCACAAAGTTGTATACTCCAAAGATGTATACTCCATCACAAAGATCTAATTCAAGAACATTTTCATCCTCCAAACCAAACCCCATTCTTATTACCATATAACTTGTTGATATTTCCTCTTTTGTCAGTGCTGCTTCTTCTTTCAGGGCTACTTTTTTGTTTAAATAAACTTTCTTATTACTATAGTTCTATGTTATATTCTAGTGTTACAGGAAAGGACCATTTGTTTCCAGAGTCATATTACTTTTGAACTTGGAAGAATTTGCATTATGTGCTTACAAGTTTAAGACCACATAGACTCTATGATTGTCACCCATCTAGATTGAATATTATCAGCATACCTTCCTTATACTGTATTTTCAGTTCTAGACTGAAAACCTAGAAATGAATTTTATATTTCTTATGTTTATATTACCAAGATACTAAAATGTTATTGAAGGATAATTTATGTCCAGTGTTATGCTAGGTTCAGGTGTACAACATACTGATTTGATGCTTAAATCCAATACAAAATGATCAGTATCTGTCTTGTAAACATTTATCACCATACAAAGTTATTACAGTATTCTTCTCTGTATCTGTGACTGTTATTGTTTTGTTTTGTTTATTTGATTCGGTTTTTAGATTCCACATGTAAGTGAAATCATATGGTATTAGTCTTTCTCTATCTGACTTATTTCACTTAGCATAACACTATTTGATCTGTCCAAGATGTCCCAAATGGTAAGCTTTCATTTTTTTAAATGGTTGAGTAATATTTCATTGTATATAGATAATACATCTTTGTCCATTCATTTATTGATAGACAGTTTTCACAGTGCGGATGAAACGTATTTCTCTTCTGTATAAAAACTAGAACTGAAAACTTTTTGTTGAATTTCCTTATTTCCCTCAGAGGATGATCTTATTAGTGTTAATTAATCAGTGATGTGTTGGGCAAGTAAATACTTAATAACTGATTTTGGATGGCAGGAAACAAGAGAGCCCTGATTGGTGGCATTTGCTGATCTCCATGGTATAAATACTCCCACCACGGCCAATCAAGCTACCAACTCCTTTAAGTATCATGGAAGGCTATGGGAAGGCCTTCCATGAGCTCAGTGTGATACCAAAAAGAAAAGTATACTGTAAACATAAAGGTAACTGTGGCAAAATGGGGTAATAAACCCCTAGGTTGCTGCTATCGCTGATCTCCAGTCTCTAAGTCTCTAAGACCACACAACTTTATCTGTACTGCTATGAAAACAGAAGCCTCTACAAGGAGACAGAGACCATCATTTTATTTCTATCTCAGGGTTTCTGAGGTACTACTGTTCACAGATTACTAGTACTAAACTTAAGTTTACTACTTTATCACTTAGTCTACCTTGACCTAGTCTAAGTCATTATTCTTACCAGTCTTTGACCTTTGACCTGATTTTCTGATCTGGCTATCTCAGAGCAATGAGAAGATACTGCCTGGTTTAAGGGATTATCGGATTTATATTTGAAAAACTGTCTTCTTTTAAAATATTAAAAAATACAAATTTAGTATTTCCAGGTCTTCCTCAAAGCTTTCATCTGTTCTAGGTGATCATCTTGTATGTACAACCACCAACCATCACTTTGCCTTTCCCTTTGGGCCTCTGTATTCAATGTGTCCCAATGTTGACTAATTGAGATGGTCTTGCCTAGGAACAGAAGGTCCACTCTTGTGGGTAAAACACAATTGGCAGCCAAATCAAAGTGTGACTGGAACTCTATTCGTATTGCAGTGTCTTAAATGTTGGTCCCACAACTGAAAGAACAAATGATCTCCTTCCAAGTCTCTCAATAGTTATTTCCTCTGTCCTTCTCCATCTTACCTCTCTCACCACAAAGTTATCAGTGTCTTTTGAAACCTTCCTATCACTAAGACCCCTATCTTCACAGCTAGCCAAACCATGTGGTAGGAGTGTCCTCTGGTAGCATAACTGATTTTCTAAACCACCCTGATTCTTTTCCCAGAGGATAACCTGAGTTATAGGAGTTTCAGTGAAACAAGAGAAGCAACATTCCAGATCCAATAAATCCTTATTATCCTTGCCTCTGATTCCCAAAGCAAGTCACAGAACTTCGGCCATTCATGGGCTCTCCTTCCCAAAGATTGGTTTCTGGGCATCCAGTTGTTTCTGATAGCATCACTGCACTTCCCTGGCTTTGTTGACCAGTGTAGCCATCCAGGCTACACTGAATGACCTGGCCGATCACACTCCAAAAGGACATTAGAAAAGCTGAAATAATGAGTATGCCTTCTGCCAGTTCAGTACAGGCTTAGAGGCTGCAAGGAAAGTGAGGGTTACAGGATAACCCCAAAATGCTCAGGAAATGAGGTGTAGAACTCAGGAAATATACGAAAGCATTTTCCATAGGGGTAATCTGATAGGGCTAGTGGCTGGCCAGCAGAGACAGTGCTATGAGCCAGACTACTTGCCCACAAAATCCCATGAAGCAACAGCTGCAAGGACCACCCAATAAGAAAGGCCCTGCTGTATGAACCTTGGCTTTGTTCTCTGAGTGAGTATTTGGGTGCTGGGGTAAGACCACCCAAGGGCATATTTGGGCATTTGCCTAGTATATACCATATTTTATTGGCAGCTGTGGGTAAAACACAATTGGCAGCCAAAAAACTTTGCTCATTCTCTTCCTGGGATGTAATTCTGCTTTCTGGGAACATCGTAGGCTCATCTCTGATTCTAAAATGCCTTCTGTCTAGAAGACCTGCCTCCAAGACTGTCGTCAAGGATATTTGCTAGGAATTTGGGACAGACATTGTCTCATCTTTACAAACAGGACTTGCCTTTTACTTAGTAACTGAGCCTTAAATCTGAATATTAAAATTGATCCTCACAACAGCCTTAAAAAGTAGACATTAGGGCTTCCCTAGTGGTCCAGTGGGTAAGGACACCGCCTTGCAGTGCAAGGGGAGCCAGTTATCAGTGTCTTTTGAAACCTTCCTATCACTAAGACCCCTATCTTCACAGCTAGCCAAACCATGTGGTAGGAGTGTCCTCTGGTAGCATAACTGATTTTCTAAACCACCCTGATTCTTTTCCCAGAGGATAACCTGAGTTATAGGAGTTTCAGTGAAACAAGAGAAGCAACATTCCAGATCCAATAAATCCTTATTATCCTTGCCTCTGATTCCCAAAGCAAGTCACAGAACTTCGGCCATTCATGGGCTCTCCTTCCCAAAGATTGGTTTCTGGGCATCCAGTTGTTTCTGATAGCATCACTGCACTTCCCTGGCTTTGTTGACCAGTGTAGCCATCCAGGCTACACTGAATGACCTGGCCGATCACACTCCAAAAGGACATTAGAAAAGCTGAAATAATGAGTATGCCTTCTGCCAGTTCAGTACAGGCTTAGAGGCTGCAAGGAAAGTGAGGGTTACAGGATAACCCCAAAATGCTCAGGAAATGAGGTGTAGAACTCAGGAAATATACGAAAGCATTTTCCATAGGGGTAATCTGATAGGGCTAGTGGCTGGCCAGCAGAGACAGTGCTATGAGCCAGACTACTTGCCCACAAAATCCCATGAAGCAACAGCTGCAAGGACCACCCAATAAGAAAGGCCCTGCTGTATGAACCTTGGCTTTGTTCTCTGAGTGAGTATTTGGGTGCTGGGGTAAGACCACCCAAGGGCATATTTGGGCATTTGCCTAGTATATACCATATTTTATTGGCAGCTGTGGGTAAAACACAATTGGCAGCCAAAAAACTTTGCTCATTCTCTTCCTGGGATGTAATTCTGCTTTCTGGGAACATCGTAGGCTCATCTCTGATTCTAAAATGCCTTCTGTCTAGAAGACCTGCCTCCAAGACTGTCGTCAAGGATATTTGCTAGGAATTTGGGACAGACATTGTCTCATCTTTACAAACAGGACTTGCCTTTTACTTAGTAACTGAGCCTTAAATCTGAATATTAAAATTGATCCTCACAACAGCCTTAAAAAGTAGACATTAGGGCTTCCCTAGTGGTCCAGTGGGTAAGGACACCGCCTTGCAGTGCAAGGGGAGCCAGTTTGATCCCTGGCCTGGGAAGATCCCACATGCTGCAGAGCAGCTGGACCGATATGTCCAACTACCGAGCCCGAGCTCTGGAGCGTATGCGCCCAGAGCCGGTGCTCTGCAATGTGAGAAGCCGCTGCAATGGGAGGCCCATGCAGGCCAAAGAACAAAAGATAAATAAATGAAAGATGTATATATATAAACATATGTATATATATAAAATATATATGTATATATATATAAGAAGACATTACCTCCATTTTCAGGGCAGAAAACTGGAGCTTAGGAAAGTTAAACAGGGAGATTTCTCTGGTGGTCCAATGGCTTAGGCTCCATGCTCCCAATGCAGGAGGCTTGGGTTCAATCCTTGGTCAGGGAACTAGATCCCACATGCTGCAATTAAGATTTCACATGCCAGGGCTTCCCCTCGTGGTCCAGTGGGTAAGGACACCGCCTTGCAGTGCAAGGGGTGCCGGTTCGATCCCTGGCCTGGGAAGATCCCACGTGCTGCGGAGCGGCTGGACTGATGTGTCCAATCACCGAGCTGGAGCTCTGGAGCACATGCACCCAGAGCCAGTGCTCTGCAACAACAGACGCCACCACGATGGGAGGCCCACAGGAGCCAAAGAACAAAGACAAATGAAAATAGAGAAATGAAAGACCAAGAGAAGTGGCCCGCCCACTCCCCTCCCTCCCCAACTCGACCCCCGCCCAAAAATAAAAAAGAAATAAATAAATCTTTAAAAAAAAAAAAAAAAAAACAGATTTCACATGCCACAACTATGAAAGATCTCACAAGCTGTAACTAAAAATCCCACAATGAAGAGCAAAGATTCCATGTGCTGCAACTAAGACACAGTGCAGCCATATAAATGAATGAAATATGTTTAAAAAGAAAGAAAACTTAAATGACTTTAGCAAAACCAGGGAGCTCTTAAGTAATACATTCAAAAAAACAAAAAGATTTGGAGACAGAAGACAGGTTGCACGAGAAGAGAGAACAGGGATCAAAAGGAGTATGAGAGAAAGGGAAAACTGTGGCAGGAACCCTACATTTCTGCTTTGAGATACCAGGTGCATGGAGACATCCTTCATTAAAATAAGAATAAAGGCAGATTGCACTGTGACTTCCTTACACCCATTCTCTTTGGTACTGGACAGTGAAGAACTGGAAATAACTGAGTTCAGCTTGGCTGTTAGGTTAGAAGCATCTCTGGAATATACTAGTACATAGTAAGTTGATAGTTCTATGAGCCTGGAGCTCAGAGGAAGGTCTATACTGAAACTTCATATGTGGAAGACACAAGCCCTAAGAGTATATTACAAGATCAAGGTATCTGTCAAACAGGAGGCCAAGGACATGAATAAACCTGATAAAGGTTATCTTTACATTTAAATGATGGGCAAAGAGACAAGGGAGAGGGTGCTTCCCAGGTGGCTCAGTGGTAAAGAATCTGTTTGCAGTGCAAGAGGCACAGAAGACACAGGTTTGATCCCCTGGAGGAAGAAATAGCAACCCACTCCAGTATTCTTGCCTGAAGAGTCCCGTGGACAGAGGAGCCTGGCGGGCTACAGTCCATAGGGTCGCACAGAGTCGAACAGGACTGAGTAAGCACACATGCACGAATGAGACAAGGACCGATGAAGGAGACACAAATTGCCTGATCCACCCCTTACCATCCTGTTTCCCACACACCACAACCTCTCGAGGACAGAACTGGCTCAGGAAGGACGTGGGGAATATGGAGGTTGAGGCGGACAGAGTGGTTAAAAAATCCTTAAATGTTAAGTGCTTTATTGACCAACCATTGTCCTGAGGTAACCAGGGATGAGCTGTGAGAAACCAATCTCACTCACAAATGTGACTGTATTTCCAGCTTGTTTAACAAGTCTCTTTTATTTTCAATGAGTTGTAAGGGGCTAATCCGTAGCTGATGCTTGCTGTGCTTGGCAAAGAGTCATCAACTCCGGTACCACCTAGTTTTCTTCCTTGAGTTTAGAGAAACTTCGAAGAATGGCAGGGAGGCTGAAAGCAGGTTCAAGCACCTTGGATTTGGCCTTGAACAGCCTCTCCTTTGCCTTTCTCCTTTAACCGAAGACGAGCAGGTTGCACGAGAAGAGAGAACAGGGATCAAAAGGAGTATGAGAGAAAGGGAAAACTGTGGCAGGAACCCTACATTTCTGCTTTGAGATACCAGGTGCATGGAGACATCCTTCATTAAAATAAGAATAAAGGCAGATTGCACTGTGACTTCCTTACACCCATTCTCTTTGGTACTGGACAGTGAAGAACTGGAAATAACTGAGTTCAGCTTGGCTGTTAGGTTAGAAGCATCTCTGGAATATACTAGTACATAGTAAGTTGATAGTTCTATGAGCCTGGAGCTCAGAGGAAGGTCTATACTGAAACTTCATATGTGGAAGACACAAGCCCTAAGAGTATATTACAAGATCAAGGTATCTGTCAAACAGGAGGCCAAGGACATGAATAAACCTGATAAAGGTTATCTTTACATTTAAATGATGGGCAAAGAGACAAGGGAGAGGGTGCTTCCCAGGTGGCTCAGTGGTAAAGAATCTGTTTGCAGTGCAAGAGGCACAGAAGACACAGGTTTGATCCCCTGGAGGAAGAAATAGCAACCCACTCCAGTATTCTTGCCTGAAGAGTCCCGTGGACAGAGGAGCCTGGCGGGCTACAGTCCATAGGGTCGCACAGAGTCGAACAGGACTGAGTAAGCACACATGCACGAATGAGACAAGGACCGATGAAGGAGACACAAATTGCCTGATCCACCCCTTACCATCCTGTTTCCCACACACCACAACCTCTCGAGGACAGAACTGGCTCAGGAAGGACGTGGGGAATATGGAGGTTGAGGCGGACAGAGTGGTTAAAAAATCCTTAAATGTTAAGTGCTTTATTGACCAACCATTGTCCTGAGGTAACCAGGGATGAGCTGTGAGAAACCAATCTCACTCACAAATGTGACTGTATTTCCAGCTTGTTTAACAAGTCTCTTTTATTTTCAATGAGTTGTAAGGGGCTAATCCGTAGCTGATGCTTGCTGTGCTTGGCAAAGAGTCATCAACTCCGGTACCACCTAGTTTTCTTCCTTGAGTTTAGAGAAACTTCGAAGAATGGCAGGGAGGCTGAAAGCAGGTTCAAGCACCTTGGATTTGGCCTTGAACAGCCTCTCCTTTGCCTTTCTCCTTTACTCTTGTGGGATACCACAAGCTAAATTAATGCTATGGGAATCACTCCACAAATGAAAGACACTCTGTTTGACCTTGGAGAAACACTTATATCCTTCCCAGAACTTAATTTTCATATCTAGGGGAAGATTTTAGAAAACTTACAAACCAGTCTCATACACAGTGGCAATAGATCATTTATTGAATTCCAAAATGACCTGGAGGACATTGTTGTCAGTATTACACTACTGATGGGACAACTCTGTTCATTCTACAATGAATATTTGACCACGTGTTGTGTATCAGGCATTAAAAATACAATAATAAATTCTATCAGAGAGAGAAGACCCTTCATCAAGTTCACATTCTAGTGAAGGAGAAAAAAATTTTTCAAAAGTGAATAATTAATAAAATAGAGTAATAAATCTAAAACAAAAATAAAATTTGGTCATAAGGTATTGAGGTACAAATAAGGGAAACTTTATATTAGACAAAGTAGTTCAGAGAGGCTCTAAGATGATATTTGACATGAAACTTAAAAGATCAGAAGGAATGAGGCATGTGAAGAGCCAAGGTAAGAAACTTCCCCAGACGGAAAGCAGAGGCAGAGGACAGAAAATTAAGAGGCACAGAAATGCTCAGAATGTTTAAGGAATTAAAGCAGGTTAAGGACAATTGGATGTTTGTGTGTAAAAGACAGAAGTTGAACCAGTGTTAAGTGCTTTGACATAGTTTATCTCATTTGATTCTGACAGCAACTATGTTATCTTCTTTTTTAATATTTGGAAATACTGAAACATAGCTATAACGTACTTGTCCTAGATGTCTCAGCTCATGAACATACTGGAACTGATGTCTAACTTTCAGTTAGTCAGATCTCAGCCCTTGATTTTTTAAAGTTTTTTTCTTTTTTAAAAGAAATTATGGTAAGAAACACATAAATAAAAAATTTGATCTTAACCATTTTAAGTGTACAGCGTGTACAAAAGATTTCCAGAACTTTTTCATTTTGCAAAACTGAAGTTCTATACCAGTTAAACAAAAATTTCCCTTTCTCCTTCCTAGAGTCCTTATTAATCATCACTTGACTATTTATATAAATTTGATTAGTTTAGATACCTTAAATAAGTGTATTTCTACAATTTATTTTTTGTGTGTAACTGGTTTTGTTTTACTGAGCATGTTGTCTAAGACAATGAGATCCAAAAGGAATTTAAGGTGGTATAGCTCTTAGGAATAATTCTAGTAGACACAAAATACTTTTTAACTGATCTGCCCTATGGGGCCATTCAAATGTTAAGTCTTCTGCTAGGAGCAACTGGAGCTACTCCCACCTACTGGGAGGAGCCATTGTCCCAGGGGAAGACACAGCTAGGGATGAGGAGCAGCTCCACTCATATTCAGTCCACCTCTTTGTACCCTGAGTTGCCCTAGGGGCCCAACCTTAGCTCAACTAGCACTGGCAGTGATGTAAGTTACCAACCAACTGTAGTTGTCCCTACAGTTTTGCCTCTGAGAGAGTTCTTAAGGACTCTTAAGGACAATAAGAGTCTACATACCTTCTCAATGGCTGACCCAAGTATAACGGGACAAGTCGAGAAGTTTTCCTGAGGACCCTGAATGTTTTACAAAGAATGTATCCAACTAGTGAGGTTTTTTTAATCTCATCTGGGGGAGACTTACATATCTTACTGTCCCATTGCTGCACCCCTGAGGCAAAGCAACAAACAGTACTGGTGGCCAGAGCTCAGGCAGACCAACTGGCAGCCCAAGCCCAACAGAGTCATGCAGTGTACCCAGTGGGGAATGACGCTGGCCCTGAGGCAAACCTGCAATTGGATTACCGGCTGAATTCTATTGATAGAAATAGGTGGGATTATATGATTAACTGTTTAATAGAGGGAATGAAGAAACTTACAGTAAAACCCGTTAATTATGACAAGGTGAAAGAGATCCAACAGGGACAGGATGAAAATCCTGCAATCTTTCGAAGTAGATTAGTGGAGGTTTTTAGGAAATATACAAGTGTGGGGCCTTCCTCCCCAGAGGGACAGGCCCTTTTGGCTATGCATTTCATAGCCCAGTCTGCCCCAGACATCTGGCACAAAATTCAGAAAGCAACTGCTAGTCCTCGACTCCAATGAATGATTTGCTCTGATTGGCTTATTCAGTGTTTGATAATAGGGATATGGCTGAAAAGGCTGAATGTACCAGAGAAATATGCAAAAGACCCAAATGATTGCAAGGGCTTTGTCCACTCAAAGACCACCAACTAGGAGGCTGCCCTTTCTGGGTCAATCTTGTCCAGGCATACCACAAGGCCCATGGGTACCCATACGAGGCCAGTGTACCCTGTGTGGACAAAAGGGGCACTGGAGGAAGGATTGTGGTCATGCGTCCTTTGCAGACAGTCAGGGCATTGGCAGAGAGAATGGCCCAGGCTCCAGAGAGCCATAGGGGCTCCTCAGCCATTGATGGTTTTGCAATCAGAAGACAGACAGGGCCCAAGACCAAAAGTGACTCTGCCTAGAGATACTATCTACATAACTAATGTCCAACCTCAGGTGGTCATTGCTGTGGCTGGCCATTTGATAGAATTTCTTATAAACACTGGCACAGGCTTCTCAGTCTTAACCTAAAGGATTGGAAATTTAGCAATCATAGGACTATGGAATGGGGTTGTCAGGAAACAAACAGGGGCACACTTTCCTGGAGCCTATTTTGTACAATACTAATCCTCAGTTGTTTTTACATTCATTTCTGTTTGTGCCTGGTTGTTTGACCCCTTTAATGGGAAGAGATTTATTAACTACATTAGGGGCCACTCTGAAGGAGCAAGGGGATCACCCTCACTGCCAAATGATTCTAACAGAAAGCAGAAAGGGACAGATTGAATTTGAGGTTGAGCTAGAAGCCTTAAGAGACCCTGGTATGTGGAATATTGAGGTTCCAGGCCTTGTCAAAGATAGCCAGCCAACGGTTACTAAACAAGATCCTCAAGAAATGGTAGTAGTTCAGCATAGGGGACATCAGTCTCAGAGTCCCAGGTCTGAAATTGGAAAGAGAAATCACCAAGATGACTAAGAAGCGAAGAAAGCAGCTTGTATACTAACAGATAAAATACAGGCAGTTTTAAAAGTCCCAGGCTTGATAGAGGAAATGCCAACAGCCTTGCTATACCAAGGAAGAAAACTGTGCTAAAATAGGGGGTTAATAATTCAAAAGGGATGGTATATGTTAGATGAAAAGATTATGATTCCACAAGCTTAGAAATGGAAAGTAATCGAGGCTTTATATGAAACCACCCACTATGGATGCAAAACATCTTGGGATTTACTACAAAGGTTATTCGTGGGTAAAGCAATAAAAATGGTAGAAGCCAGGGTTACCAAATCATATGACACATGTTCACAGAATAATTCTAACACAACTCTGCCCCTTCCATTAGTAAGACCCATTCAACATCGAGGAAACAACATGGAGGAGAATTGGCAAACTGATTTCACTCAGATGCCCAAGTCCTGAGGATACAAATATTTACTGGAGAAAGTAGACACATTCACCGGATGACTAGAGGCTTTCCCCACAGGAACAGAAAAGGCATCAGGTATAACAAAGAACTTGCTTAAGAAGATAATCCCACGTTTCAGATTACCTCAGTCTACAAAAAATGATAATGAACCTATCCTAGATTTAGGAACTGTTTGGGAAAACGGTTTGGGTTCTCAAGATCATGGCTCAAATTTTCAAACAGCAACTATGAGGCCTCTGTATTCTTTTGTATGCTCATATGTGTGCTATAGATGTATGATGTATGGACAAAAATTAATTTGTAAAAGCACTCTAATTGAGTTAAAGGAAAAATTACTTATACTAATACTCAGAAAATAATCTGGTCAGAATGAATTTCAGGCTCATGTTATCTGGAATATATTCAGGACAAGACTGATAACTGGTATTGAAAGTGGTTTAAGCTTGTTGGTGTGATTAATACAGACAGAGTTACTCACGATCAGGATTTTCCAAGGTTGGATTAAGTTTAGTTGGGTAAATGGATTTTGAAAGGAATGGGCTAGGATAAGACTGGGTTTGGTGTCTTTCTCCAAAGCATTCTTGAAATGTTGCTTTTGACAAACAGATTGCGGGTTGACAAACAGATTGCAGTGAATCTCTTTGCCTATAAGTGATTTGTATTTGCTTTTGGAATCTTTATAACTTCAGTGGTGGGCTAGATATTGCCTCACAGTAAATATATGATCTTATGTGACTAAAAACTAACTTTGGGATGTTTTAGAGGGCCCCTACATATCTCAAAGAAAAATAATTAACTAGGGTTATTTGGTATGGTATGTTAAATGTAATCATTTGTAATGCTGATTATTATAACCAACATTTATTGTAGACTGTAATCAGATGTTTGACCATGTGTTTTAAGCCTTTTGTCATTTACAGATATTTTTGTACCCTGGCTCTGGTACAAAAGTGCTTCATCATCAAGAAGTTCAATAGGAAGGCTAAGGAACCAGTTTCAACACTTCTACATCAAGATGATGGCTCTGTAGGGATTTCAACCCATATGGACTAAAACAAGGAGCTGCCTTGCCCCAGGGGCCCCTAGATCAGGTATCCAGAGACTTTACTCCCTGATAGGCAGCCTTGAAGCAATTACAGAAGATGGACCTTCACCCTTCTGCCTCTCATAAGAATATGAGAGTAAAATCTCTGGGGGTGGGGAATGGGGAATGTAACAGGAGGGAAAGGGGCAGGGCATAACTTTTGAAAGAATGACATAACCCTAGAACACAACATAAACCAATTAAAATCCAATGAGTCCAAGATGGCAGACTAGACCTTGATCCTCACTCAATCAGCAAGCTAAACTACACACCCAGAGGGGCCATGAAAGTTCTGCCCCTTCACCAAAACTAGTTGGAATAATCCTCCCACTCACTATCATATGAAATTACCCAGTCCATAAAAGCTAAGCATACTACATTTTTGGGGCTGCTGCACTCATCCTTTGCAATGGCCCACACTCTGTCTGTGGAGTGTGCTTTTTCTGAATCTGAATAAATCCACTTCTTACATATCAAAAAAAAAAAAAAAGACCATCACATTGTGAATTAGGATTTAGCATAAGAATTTTGGGAGGACACAAACATTCAATCTATAGCAATGTATATATCACATTTTGTTTATCCATTTATCTGTTGATGAATGTTTGGGTTGCCTGACCCTACTGGCTATTGTAAATATAGCCAGTATGAACACTGGTGTGAAAATATCTCTTTAGGACTCTGCTTTCTATTCTTTTAGACATGTACTAAGAAGATTGTTAAATCATATAGGAATTCCATTTTAAATTTTTGAGGAAGCTCCATAGTGTTTTTTCCTAGTGCTTGCAACATTTTACAGTCCCACCAACAATACACAAGGGTCCAGATTTTCTCCACATCCTTACCAGTGCTTGTTATTTTCACTTCTTTAAATTTATTTTTTAATTGGAGAAAAATTGCTTTGCAATGATTTGTTGGTTTCTGCCATATGACAATGTAAATCAGCTTTAATCATACATATATCACCTCCTCCCTCCCTGCATCTCACCCTTCTAGGTGAGCACCACACTGGCCTCCCTGCACTATATAGCAATTTCTCACTCTTTCTGACTTAAGTATTAGTCTCTCAGTCATGTCTGACTCAGTGTGATCCCATGGATTGTCTCCTCTGTCCATGGAATTCTCCAGGCAAGAATATTGGAGTGGGTAGCCATTCCCTTCTCCAGGGGATCTTCCCATCACAGGAATTGACCCCATTCTCCTATATTACAGGAAGATTCTTTCTGACTTACTTCACTCTGAATAGCAGGCTCTATGTTCAACTAGCTTACTATAACTGACTCAAATCCATTCCTTTTTATGGCTGAATATTCCATTGTATATACGTACTACATTTTGTTTATCCATTTATCTGTTGATGAATGTTTGGGTTGCCTGACCCTACTGGCTATTGTAAATATAGCCAGTATGAACACTGGTGTGAAAATATCTCTTTAGGACTCTGCTTTCTATTCTTTTAGACATGTACTAAGAAGATTGTTAAATCATATAGGAATTCCATTTTAAATTTTTGAGGAAGCTCCATAGTGTTTTTTCCTAGTGCTTGCAACATTTTACAGTCCCACCAACAATACACAAGGGTCCAGATTTTCTCCACATCCTTACCAGTGCTTGTTATTTTCACTTCTTTAAATTTATTTTTTAATTGGAGAAAAATTGCTTTGCAATGATTTGTTGGTTTCTGCCATATGACAATGTAAATCAGCTTTAATCATACATATATCACCTCCCTTCCCTCCCTGCATCTCACCCTTCTAGGTGAGCACCACACTGGCCTCCCTGCACTATATAGCAATTTCTCACTCTTTCTGACTTAAGTATTAGTCTCTCAGTCATGTCTGACTCAGTGTGATCCCATGGATTGTCTCCTCTGTCCATGGAATTCTCCAGGCAAGAATATTGGAGTGGGTAGCCATTCCCTTCTCCAGGGGATCTTCCCATCACAGGAATTGACCCCATTCTCCTATATTACAGGAAGATTCTTTCTGACTTACTTCACTCTGAATAGCAGGCTCTATGTTCAACTAGCTTACTATAACTGACTCAAATCCATTCCTTTTTATGGCTGAATATTCCATTGTATATACGTACTACATCTTCTTTATCCATTCATTTGTTGATGAACATCTAGGTTGCTTCCATGTCCTAGCCATTGTAAATAGTGCTGCCTATGAACACTGGGGTATGTGTGTCTTTTTCATTTATGGTTTTCTCAGGGTATATGCCCAGTAGTGGGACTGTTGGGTCATATGGTAGTTTTATTCCTACTTCTTTAAGGAATCTTCATACTGTTCTCCATAGTGGCTGCATCAATTTACATTCCCACCAAGATCCTCTCCACATCCTCTCCACCATTTATTGTTTGTAGATTTCTTTTGATGATGGCCATTCTGACTGGTGTGAGGTGATACCTCACTGTAGTTTTGATTTGCTTTGCTCTAATAATTAGTTATGTGGAGCATCATTTTCTGTGTTTATTGGCCATCAGTATGCCTTCATTGGAGAAATGTTTTTGTTTTTGTTTTTAATAGTAGCTATCCTAATGATTGTGATGTCACTGTGGTTTTGATTTGCATTGCATTTCTCTGATAATTAGAAATGTTGACCATCTTTTTATATGCTTATTGGTTATTTGTATATCATCACTGGAAGAATGTTTATTCAAGTACTTTTTTCATTTTTAAATTAGGCTATTTAATATTTTTGAGTTGTAGGAGTTAATTATATATTATGAATAGTAACCCCTCAGCAGATATATAATTTGCAATTATTTTCTGCCATTCTAGAGGATGATTTTTCACTGTTTTCATAGTGTTCTTTGATGTATAAGTTAAGCTTGATATAGTCCCATTTGAATATTTTTCCTTTTATTGTCATATATAATAAATCATTGCCAAATCATATAACATGGAAATTTCACCCTATGTTTTATTCTAAAAGTTTTATAGTTTTGGATCTTGTGTTTATATCTTTAATCCATTTTTGAGTTAATTTTTGTATATAGTGTAAGATGAGTATACAATGTCATTCTTCTTCATGTGGCTGGCTACTCAGTCTTGCAAATACAGTTTGTTGAAGAGACTATCCTTTCCTCTTTGAGTGATCATGACAGCAGTGTCAAAGGACATTTTGCCATATACATGAGTATTTATTTCTAGACTTTTTCAAAGTTATTTTGCTATTTGGGATTCCTCAAAATTCCAATGAATTTCAGGATAACTTCTTTTTTTCTACAAAAATAGATAAATGGGCCATGAAACTTAGCAACTTTTGTATATCAAAGAATGCAAATAACAGGGTGAAAAGGCAACCTATAGAATGGTAGAAATATTTGTAAATCATAAATATGATGATAAGTAGTTAATAATTATAAATGTAATGGACTCCTCTGACTCTTTTTCTGCAAATTTGCTGTGGGGATCTTGATAACAATTGCATTGAATCTGTAGATTGCTTTGGGTAGTATGGACACTTTAACAATATTAAGTCTTACAATTCATGAACATGGCTGTCTTTCATTTTATTTGTGCCTTTTAAAATCTCTTTCATGGTTTTGTGATTTCCAGTGTGTAAGTCTTTCAAATCCATGGTTAGGTTTATTCTTATGTTTTATTATTTCTGATGCTATTGTAAATGGAATTCTCTCCTTAATTGTCTTTTTGGACGTTTGTTAGTGTATAGAAATATAACATATTTTTGATTTTATATCCAAAAACTTTGCTGAAATAGTTTATTAGTTCTAACAGTTTTTTTGTGTGAAATCTTTAGGGTTCTCTACATCTAAGATCATGTCTTCTACAAACAGGGATTATTTTACTTCTCTCTTCAGATTTGGATGACTTTTACTTATTCTTATTGATTAATTGCTCTGGCTAGAACTTCCAGTACCATGTTGGATAGAAGTGATGACAGTGGGCATCTGTGCCTTGTTACTAATCTTAGAGGAAAATGTTTCTGTTTTTCCCCATTAAGCATGTTAGCTAAGAGTTTTTCATATTTGGTCTTTATTATGTTGAGGTAATTTACTTCTATTCCTAGTTTGTTGAGTGTTCTTATCATAAAAGGATGTTGGTTCTTGTTAAATGCTTTTTCTGCATTAATTTAGATGATCATATCTGTTGCCACTCATAATGCTAATGTGTTGCATTACCTTTATTGATTTGTGTGTGTTGAACCATTCTTGTATTTGAAGAATAAATTTCACTTGATCATGATATATAATCCTTTTAATGTGTTATGGAATTCGGTTTGCCAGTATTTTGTTGAGAGTTCTTTCATCAATATTCATCAGAAATGTTGATCTGTCTTATTTTTTTTGTATTATCTTTGGCTTTGGTAAAGTAATGCTGACCTCATAGATTGAGTTTAGAAACGTTCTCTTCTGTTTTTCAGAAGAGTTATAGGAAGAGCAGTATTAATTCTCCTTTAAATATTTTGTGGAAATTTGTAGTGAAGCCATCTGGTCTTGGGCTTGGTTAAGAGGTTTTTGATTACTGATTTTATATTTTAACTTGTTATCAGTGAATTCAGATTTGCTATTTCTTAATAATTCAGTCTTGATAGGTTGAATGTTTCTAGGAATCTATCCATTTTCTCTAAGTTACCCAATTGTTTGTCATATGATATTTCAGAGTATTCTTTTATAAATTTTTATTTCTCTGCTATCACTTGTAATGTCTCCTCTCTCATTTCTTATTTTAGTTAGTTGAATCTTCTTTGTTTCTAAGTTAGCTAAGGATTAGTCAATTTTGTTGATCTTTTCAATAAACAAACTTCATTTAATTGATTTTTTCTGTCATTTTTTGTTCCCTATTTTATTTTTCTCTGCTCTAATCTATTATTTTCTTCCTTCTGCTAGCTTTGTGTTTAGTTTGCTCTTGTTTTTCTAATTTTTTGATATGTAAAGTTACACTGTTGACTTGAGCTCTTTTTCAAGTACACATTTACAGATATAAACTTCTCTCATTACTTTTGCTGCATAATACAAACTTTGTACGTGTGTTTTCATTTGATTTGTCTCAAGGTATTTTCTAATTTCCCTTGTGATTCCTTTGACCCATTGGTGGCTTAAGAATGTATTGCTTAATTTCCACATAGTTGTAGATTTTCCAGTTTCTCTTATGCTCTTGACTTCTAGTTTCATTCCATTGTAATCAGAAAAGTTACTTTGTATGATTTCAATCTTTCTAATTGCTAAGACTTGTTTTGTGACCTAACTTATGGTATATCCTAGAGTACATTCCATATGTACTTGAGAAGAGTGTATATTCTGCTCAAGTTGGATGAAATGTTCTGTTTATGTCTGTTAGACCAATTATTTGGTCTATGGCATTGTTCAAGTCCTCTATTTCCTTATCCATCTTCTGATAGCTCTATACATTATTGAAAGTGGGGTATTCAAATCTATTCTTGTGTTATTATCTATTTCTTCTTTAATTCTGTCAAAATTTATTTCATATCTTTGGAAGCCCTGAGGTTGGTGCACAAATATTTGTAATTTCTATGTCTTCTTGATGAATCTACCCATTTATCATTACACAACATCCTTCTTTGTCTCTTATAATAGCCTTTGCCTTAAAGTCTATTTTGTCTGATATTAGTATAGCCATCCCTGCTCTCTTTAGTTTACCATTGCATCACAGCCCTTTCTTTTAGCCCCAACCCGCCACATCACATTGTCTCTCTTCAGGCATTCTCTTGTGGAATGAGACGGGATGACTTGAAGTTAGGTGTGTGCTACTAAGAGATTTTGTTATTTTTCCCATAAGTTTATGGACTAAAGAGCAAGTTCTATAGTCACTCATAGGTCTGGCTAGTCCTCCTCAGAGAAGGAGGTCGATAGATTATTAGAGAGTCTTACCTGTACATTCATGAGGCCATTTCTCGAAAATCTACCACTGTTCCTATGCAATTACCTCTGATCAATGAGATAGTACTTCAACAACTCAAGTCCTTTTGTAAAGGTCTCTGATATTTCTTAACACTGAAATAGAATGGAGCATAAAGGAATCTCAAGCTTTTGAGCCTCCTTCATCTCATCTTTTGACAAGAGTGCTGTGTGACCTTAAAATCCAGAGTTGGCTGTTCTCAAGACTTGTGAAGGTCTTTGAAGTCTTTTCTGTGAGGGAAAATGAAAAGTACAAAAACAAGAATTCTTGCTAGATGTGGAATTAACTTTTTTGAAATTTAGGTCCTCTGAACTACAATAGCTCTCTGCTTTCAGAGTGAATCTTGTTTCCCACATCTGAGTATTTAGTTTCCAAGGCAGTTCCTGAGCCCTTTTATTGAGTGGAACCCTTCAAAGTAATCTCTGAGAGCACTACCTAAAGGGAACTGCAGCAATCAGTATACAAATGGCATGCATTTCCACTTTTATTCCCCATACCCCAGACAGCTTAAGTTTTCACTGACTTCCGTCCTTTGCAGAACAACATCTTCCTGTAAATGCAAATGTTCAGGTTGACCATAGCTGGCTTTGTGCCTGTGACTCTTTGATAGAAATAAGGCTAATAATAGAGTTTTATGTAAAAATATAGAGCTGAATGACATCAAATAATCATGAGGCATCCTACCGATTAATGGGCCAATTATCCTGAAGGTCAGCAGGTCTGAACTTGGCTAAAAATCATTAAAATATGGGTTGATACACAAAGCAACAGCTGCCTCTTCAGAGCTTCCATTTTAGTCCAGAATAAGAGATGACAATCAAGCTTTTGATTCACAGATGGATTGTACCTTTAACTGAAGCTTGCATCCATTTTTCTTTGTGATTCCTAAGAGGGCAACTGATGTTTGATGCATTCAACGTGAGTTTCCCTTTACAAAATTACCACATATGAAGTCCCCAGATGCTCTTTTTCTTACTCTATGTAATTTCTATAAAAATTGACCTTTCAACATATACATCAAAGTATAAAAGGTGTGCAGTATATACAAATTATAGTTTATTGAACCACTTGTGTATAAGCTCCTAGTTTTCTCCCGAGCTCTTCTGTCATTTACTTTTTAAAATATTTATCAATTAACTTATTTATTTGGTTATGCTGGGTCTTACTTGCAGTACACAGGATGCTTTTTTAGTTTCAGCATGCAAACTCTTAGTTACAGCATGAAGGATCTAGTTCCCTGATCAGAAATTGAACCTGGGCCCTGTACATTGGAAACATGGAGCCTTAGCCACTGAACCACCAGGGAGGCAGGGGTAAGAAATGCTTTCCAAAGTTTCCCCTTGGGAATAACAGGAGCCTTCAATAAAAACACTGTATCATGGTGCTTCCCTGGTAGCACAGTGGTAAAGAGTTTGCCTGCCAATGCAGGAGACATGAGTTTGATCCCTGATTCGGGAAGATCCCACATGCTGCAGAGCAACTAAGCCCATGAGCCACAACTATGGATCCTGTGCTCTAGAGCCTCGGAGCCACAACTAGGAAACCCATGTGCCAAAACTACTGAAGCCCTTGTACCCTAGAGCCCGAGTTCCACAACAAGAGAAGTCACCGCAACATGAAGCCTGCTCACTTCAACTAGAGAGTGGCCCCCACTCCCTGCAACTAAAGAAGAACCCGTGGCAGCAGTGAAAACTCAGAATAGCCAAAAATAAATAAATAAATAAAATTTTAAAAAAGCAAAACAATGACTGGGTCTCGCAACTCTAGAATTCAATGGATACCACTTACAGCTATGGAGAGTGATTGTTTACTAATAAAGTTTACTTGATACGGACATGCAGAAATATATTTTTAAAAAAACCACTATCACAGAAAACAAACTTTTGGTAGGCTTGCCACAAGAGACAAACAAACCACATCTTTAGGAAATAAAAAACATTTTTGATAGGTTTCAGTGTGGAAGTGCCCAATTTATTGAGTTTTTAGTTGTGTGCAATGTTCGTGCATGTTTTTTGTTTTGTGGCTCAATTACTTTTTTATCTTTCTTTTTTGTGAGAGGGAGCTATTACTATCTTTTAATAAAAGATGAAAACTTCAGTTTTGTTAAAGCAAACTTTCAGGACAGATCAGAAAGATTAAGAAACATCCTCATCAATGGCTGCCTATTCCAGGTTCTCTGCTCACCTTGTCCTTGGGTCTAGCCAATGGACCCTCTAATAGGAAGTTGGCCTTCCCAGGAGGCCTTCTGTGTCTTGAGTTTTGGTAGCTTCCTGGCTAATTTTTATTTCATCAACTCCCTTTACTTCCATATACACACAGGAATCAATATTCCTCAGACCTATGTTAGACATTCAAGCCATAAAGTTTTCTCTTATAGATCCTGGTATCACACAAAGGAGTGGTGGCCTTCTTGTGTATTCCCTGCAATCAATATTTTTGTTGCTATTTTTTAGTTTTGAAAATGTTTGTTTTCTTTTATTTAAAAAATATCTTTGTTTCATCAGCCAAGGTGGACCCCTGTGGGTCCTAGAAACTTAAAAAACTTTCTCACTAGTGCCTACCCATTCTTTAATCTTTCAGTAATGGCACACTAATATCCCCTAGACCAAGCCAAGTGGTTCCCCTAGAAGCAAATTTGGCACTTGGGCTTTACAATTTAGATTATGAGCATCTGGGGATCTCAGTGTGGTAGATCCTTCTGTCTTAATTCTTTTCCTTTTTTGGCAAAGGGATAGTTTTTCTTATCTTTAAGACAGAGAATAGTACCACATAGTTAGCTAAAGTAAGTGTGTAGTATGTGTTAGAGTTTCTCATGAAGACCTAGAGATTTCCTCATATGGTTATACACTATGGAGTCCCAAATCTTTTACTCTGAACATTCTGCTTCCTCTTGAACCCTAACTTCAGGTCTATCCAGTGATACCTCTAAACAAAGAGTTTGCCCTTCCAGAAGACACTCTGCATTTTGGCTTTTTTAATTGACTGGAAGCCAGAATTTTGGTAAACCTCTTCCTTGTGCCCCCACAAAAATCAGCATTATCACTCCATTATCCACTTAAGCCATAAAATCTTATTATAAGTGTCTTGGCACCACAAAGAGGAATGGTGACCTTCAGGTGTTATCCCATGAAGGGATACTAATTGTTACTGTATTTTTCAAGTGCTACACTTCTTAAAATTTCTGTTTCAACATCAAAACTTCAGTCATGCAGTTGGTCAAGGTGAAATAATTTGTCCTAAAAAGTTCTCCCTCATCAATGTTCACTTACCTATTCTATTATCTTTACTTTTGTTTGTTCTGTTTTTATTTTTAATTGAGATATAGTTAATATACATTGTTATATAATTTAAAGGTATACAACACGATTCACAATTTTTAAAGGTTATACTCTATTTGTAGTTATGAAAGAGTGACTAATTTCAGAGCATTTCCATTTAAACAAACAAAGAAAAAAACCTTTTGCCATTAGCATGCACACCTCTCCATCCTGTCCAAGCCCCTGGCTACCACTAATCTACTTTCTCTCTGTGGATCCATATTCTGAACACGTCATATAAATGAAACATAATATGTGGACTTTTGTCTCTGGCTTCTGTCATTTAGTATAATGTTTTCAAGGTTTATTCATATTTTAGCTTGTCTCGGAAATGAATTCCTTTTTGTGGATGAAAAATATTCCATTGTATGGATATGTCACATTGTTGTATCCATATATTGTATGGATATATTGTTGTATCCATTCTTTGGCTATTATGAATAATGACAACTATGTTTATGGTAAACTTTATGTTTAATATTCTGAGGAACTGCCAAAGGGTTTTCCACAACAGCTAATCCATTTTGCATTTCAACAGCAATATATTAAAATTCTAGTTACTCCACATCCTCATTAAAACTTATAACTTTCCATATTCTTTTTTATAGGATGTTTATTCATTTATTTATTTATTGGCTATTCTGGGACTTAGTTGGCACATGGGCTTTTCTCTAGTTGTGGCAAGTGAGAGCTACACTGTAGTTGCAGTGTGTGGGCTTTGCATTGTGGTGGCTTCTCATGTTGCAGGCTCTAAATGCATGAGCTTCAGTAGTTACAGTGTATATGTTCCCAGGATCCAGAGGCCAGGCTCTATAGCTATGACACATGGGTTTTGTTGCTCCTTGGCATGTGGGATCTTCCCGGACCAGGGGTTGAACCCGTGTTTCCTGCATTTGCAGGTGGATTCCTTACCACTGAACCACCAGGGAAGCTCCAATACTTTTCCATATTCCTTTCATCATAGCCATCCTAGTTGATGTGAAGTGGTATAACATGGTGGTTTTGCTTTTCATTTCCTCATAGCTAATGATGATGAGTATTTTTATACACTTGCGGGTCATTTCTAGATCCTTTGTGGAGGCTATTCATGTACTTTGCTTATTTTTTAGTTGGGTTATTTCTCTTTTTGTTATGGAGCTGTATGCTCCTTATACTCTGGATGTGTTTGTCTCTCAGTCATGTCTGACTCTTTGCCACCCCATGGACCACAGCCCGTCAGACTCCTCTGTCTGTGGAATTCTCCAGGCAAGAATATTGGAGTGGGTCACCATTCCCTTCTCCAGGGGATCTTCATGACCCAGGAATCTAACCTGGATCTCTTGCATTGCAGGTGGATTCTTTACCACATGGGCCACCAGGGAAGCCCCTATATTCTGGATACTGTACCACTAAATACATGATTTGCAATTATTTTCCCCTACTCTGTACATTGCCTTTTCATTTTCTTGATGATGTCTTTTGAAACAAACTGTTTTTAATTCTGAACTTTTTTTGTTTTTGTTTTTATTTGTTTGGTCACATAGTGTAGCATGCAAGATCTTACTTCCCTGACTAGGTATTGAACTTGTGCCCTCTGTGGTGGGAGCCTGGAGTCCTAACCACTGGACTGTTGGGGGATTTTCTGTTTTTAATTTTGCTGAAGTACCACTCATCTATTTTTTGTTTTTTTTTAACCACTTTTACTTTTGGTGTCATATCCAAGAAACCAGTCTAAATCAAGGTCATGATATTGACATCTAGTTTTCTTATAAGAACTTTTTTTTTTTATTAAAAAAGGCAGTATAGTTGATTTATAATAATCTGTTAGTTTCAGGTATACAGCAGAGTGATTCAGTATTTTTGCAGATTATGTTACATTATAGATTATAAAATATTAGGTATAATTCTCTATGCCATTTTCTGTATAGTAGTTTGTATCTATCAGTCCAATAGCTCCAATTTGTCCCTTCTCCCTTCCTTTTGGTAAACTATTTGGTTTTCTATATCTGTGAGTTTGTTTCTGTAGTTTTATCTATTACACTTAGATCTTTAATCCATTTTGAGTTAGTTTTTCTAGTTAATTCTTGTATATGGTATGAGCTGAGTCAGGGGGCTAAAGTCTTTATTTTGCATATGGAATCCAGTTGTCCTAGATAAATATGTGGATATAACAATTGTCCTATGTTAAAAAAAAAATAAAAAAACTAGTCTTCCCCATTGGATGGGATTGGTACTCTTGTCAAAAACCAGTTAGCTATAGAGGTATGGCTTTACTTCTGGATTCTTATTTCTATTCCATCCAGCTACATATATATCATTATGTAGGTATTACTGAGTTGGTTGTTGTATCTTTGCAGTAAGCTTTGAAATCAAGCAGTGTGAGTCCTACAACTTTATTCTTTTTGAAGATTGCTTTTGCAAATCTGGGCCACTAGCATTTTCATGTGAATTTGGCTTAATTTTCATGAAAAAGGAAGTAAGGATTTTGATAGGTACCACATAAAAACTTCAGATCAACTTAGGGTATACTGCCCCATGAAAAATACTGTCTTCTAACCTATGAGCATTATTTAGACGTTGATTAAATTAAATATTATTTATTTAAATCTTTAATATTCTAATGATATTTTGTGATTTTCAATATACAAGCCTTATGCTTCTTAATGTATTTCTAAGTATGTTATTCTTTTTAAAAATATTCTACAGCTTCCCCTGGTGGTCCAGTAGGTAAGGACACCGCCTTGCAGTGCAAGGGGCGCTGGTTCGATCCCTGGCCTGGGAAGATCCCACGTGCCACGGAGCGACTGGACTGATGTGTCCAATTACCGAGCCGGAGTTCTGGAGCGCATGTGCTCAGAGCCGGCGCTCAGCGACGACAGACGCCACTGCGATGGGAGGCCCACAGGAGCCAAAGAACAAAGACGGATGAAAATAGAGAAATGAAAGACCAATAGAAGTGGCCCGCCTGCTCCCCTCCCTCCCCAACCCGACCCCCACCCAAAATAAATAAATTAATTAATTAAAAAAATATATTCTAAATGAAATTGTTTTTTCAGTATCATTTTAGATTGTATACTACGAGTACATAGAAATAAGGTCAATTTTTATGTATTAATCCCGTATCCCACAACATTGCTGAATTCTAATGGCTTTTAATATGAAGGTCCCATTCTTATGTATTTAATCCTATATGGTATGAGCTGAGTCAGGGGCTAAAGTTTTTTCATATGGAATCCAGTTGTCCTAGATAAATATGTGGATATAACAATTGTCCTATGTTAAAAAAAAAATAAAAAAACTAGTCTTCCCCATTGGATGGGATTGGTACTCTTGTCAAAAACCAGTTAGCTATAGAGGTATGGCTTTACTTCTGGATTCTTATTTCTATTCCATCCAGCTACATATATATCATTATGTAGGTATTACTGAGTTGGTTGTTGTATCTTTGCAGTAAGCTTTGAAATCAAGCAGTGTGAGTCCTACAACTTTATTCTTTTTGAAGATTGCTTTTGCAAATCTGGGCCACTAGCATTTTCATGTGAATTTGGCTTAATTTTCATGAAAAAGGAAGTAAGGATTTTGATAGGTACCACATAAAAACTTCAGATCAACTTAGGGTATACTGCCCCATGAAAAATACTGTCTTCTAACCTATGAGCATTATTTAGACGTTGATTAAATTAAATATTATTTATTTAAATCTTTAATATTCTAATGATATTTTGTGATTTTCAATATACAAGCCTTATGCTTCTTAATGTATTTCTAAGTATGTTATTCTTTTTAAAAATATTCTACAGCTTCCCCTGGTGGTCCAGTAGGAAAGGCCACCGCCTTGCAGTGCAAGGCGCGCTGGTTCGATCCCTGGCCTGGGAAGATCCCACGTGCCACGGAGCGACTGGACTGATGTGTCCAATTACCGAGCCGGAGTTCTGGAGCGCATGTGCTCAGAGCCGGCGCTCAGCGACGACAGACGCCACTGCGATGGGAGGCCCACAGGAGCCAAAGAACAAAGACGGATGAAAATAGAGAAATGAAAGACCAATAGAAGTGGCCCGCCTGCTCCCCTCCCTCCCCAACCCGACCCCCACCCAAAATAAATAAATTAATTAATTAAAAAAATATATTCTAAATGAAATTGTTTTTTCAGTATCATTTTAGATTGTATACTACGAGTACATAGAAATAAGGTCAATTTTTATGTATTAATCCCGTATCCCACAACATTGCTGAATTCTAATGGCTTTTAATATGAATTTCTTAGGATTTTCTATACACAAGACCATGTCATCTGCAGTTAGGAACCATTTGCTTCTATTTTTCCAATCTGCATGTCTTTATTTTTTGTTGTTGCATAATGGCTCTGAAAAGAATTGGCAGTAAAATAAAGAATAGAGGATGAGAGAGTAGACATTCTTATCCTCTTTGTGATGTTAGGAAAAAGTTTCAGTCCTTTACCATTGAGTGTGATATTAGCTGTGAGTATTTTGTTTGTGTCCTCTATCAAGTTGAATAAGTTTCCTTCTAATCTTATTTCCTTGAGGGTTTTTATTTTATTTTTTTTTTACTAATAATAGATGTTGGATTTTATCAAATGCTTTTTCTTCATCTATTGAAATGATTGTGTGTTTTTCCTCTTATTATATTGAATATTACATTAATTGATTTTTCTATGCAAAGCAACCTTACATTACTGGAACAAGCACACGGTCATGTTTATAGTCTTTTTACATGTTGCTGGCTTTAGTTTGCTTGTATTTTGCATAGAATGTTTGCATCTATATTCATAAAGGTTATTCATCTTTAGTTTTCTTGTTATATTTTTGCCTAGTTTTAGTATCAGCATAATACTGGCACCACAGAATGAGTTGGGAGGTATTCTTTCCTCTCCTATTATTTTTTTTAGAGTTTTCTGAAGAAATATTATGAATTCTTCTTTAAATGCTTGGGAGAATTCACCAGGGAAACTAACATGTGCTGAACTTTCCTTTTCACTACTAATTTTTTTTTTTTTTTTACTTTTTATAGTTTCATTCTTATTTTCTATTCCTTCTTGAGTTAGTCTTACTAGTTTTTGTCCTACTAACAATCTGTCCTTTTCATTCGGAGCCAAAGAACAAAGACGGATGAAAATAGAGAAATGAAAGACCAATAGAAGTGGCCCGCCTGCTCCCTCCCTCCCCAACCCGACCGCGACCCAAAATAAATAAATTAATTAATTAAAAAAATATATTCTAAATGAAATTGTTTTTTCAGTATCATTTTAGATTGTATACTACGAGTACATAGAAATAAGGTCAATTTTTATGTATTAATCCCGTATCCCACAACATTGCTGAATTCTAATGGCTTTTAATATGAATTTCTTAGGATTTTCTATACACAAGACCATGTCATCTGCAGTTAGGAACCATTTGCTTCTATTTTTCCAATCTGCATGTCTTTATTTTTTGTTGTTGCATAATGGCTCTGAAAAGAATTGGCAGTAAAATAAAGAATAGAGGATGAGAGAGTAGACATTCTTATCCTCTTTGTGATGTTAGGAAAAAGTTTCAGTCCTTTACCATTGAGTGTGATATTAGCTGTGAGTATTTTGTTTGTGTCCTCTATCAAGTTGAATAAGTTTCCTTCTAATCTTATTTCCTTGAGGGTTTTTATTTTATTTTTTTTTTACTAATAATAGATGTTGGATTTTATCAAATGCTTTTTCTTCATCTATTGAAATGATTGTGTGTTTTTCCTCTTATTATATTGAATATTACATTAATTGATTTTTCTATGCAAAGCAACCTTACATTACTGGAACAAGCACACGGTCATGTTTATAGTCTTTTTACATGTTGCTGGCTTTAGTTTGCTTGTATTTTGCATAGAATGTTTGCATCTATATTCATAAAGGTTATTCATCTTTAGTTTTCTTGTTATATTTTTGCCTAGTTTTAGTATCAGCATAATACTGGCACCACAGAATGAGTTGGGAGGTATTCTTTCCTCTCCTATTATTTTTTTTAGAGTTTTCTGAAGAAATATTATGAATTCTTCTTTAAATGCTTGGGAGAATTCACCAGGGAAACTAACATGTGCTGAACTTTCCTTTTCACTACTAATTTTTTTTTTTTTTTTACTTTTTATAGTTTCATTCTTATTTTCTATTCCTTCTTGAGTTAGTCTTACTAGTTTTTGTCCTACTAACAATCTGTCCTTTTCATTCAGGTAATCGAATTTTGTTGGCATGCAGTTGTTTATAGCGTAGCCTTATAATCCATTTTCTTTCTATAAGGATGTTAGTGATGTCCTCTCTCTAATTCCTGATTTACTAATTTTAGCCCACTCCTTGTTTTGGCCAGTCAAACTAAACTTTTGTCAGTTTTGTTCATCTTTTTGAATGAAAAATTTTTGGTTTTGTTTCATTTTCTCTCTTATTCTTCTATTCTCTATTTCATTTACTTCCACTCTAATCTTCATTATCTCCTTAGTTTGGATTTTTTGCTATGATCTTTCTAGGTTCTTAAGGTGAAAGGTTTGGTTATGATTTGAAAATTTTCTTATTTCATAATATATACACTTATTTATAAATTTCCCTCTAAGAACTGTTTTTATGGCATCCTATAAGTTTCATATTTTAATTTTCATTTACCTTGAATATTTTCTAATTTCTTTCATGATTTTCTCTTTAACCCATTTGTTATTTAAGAGTTTGATTTCTGCATACTTGTGAATTGTCCATTTTCTTCTGTTATTGACTTCTAATTTCCATTCCACTCTGGTCAGAGTACATAGACTGCATGTTTTAAGTCTTTCTAAATTTTTAGGATTTGTATTATAGCCCAACATGTTCTTTCTCCTGGAGAACATTCCATTGATTCCTCAAAAGAACATGTGTTAAGCTGTAGGTGGAGTGTTCCATAGATGTCTATTAGGTTCAGTTGTTCTATAATGTTACTCAAGTGTTCTATTTTCTTGTTAATCACCTGTCCAGTGGTTTTATCTAGTTTTTAAAATAGTATATCTCCTACAACTATCATTTGTCTATTTCTTCCTTCAATTTTAAGACTACTGATTTATATATTTTTACTCTTCTGTAAAGCATATATGTTTATAATTGTTACATCTTTTTGATGGACTGATCCTTTTATCGTTATAAAATTTCCTTCTATGTCTCTAATAAAATTTTTGGCATCAAAGTCTATTTTGTCTGATTAGTATAGCCACTTTAGCTCTCTTTTGGTTACCATTTGTATGTACTATTTTTTAAAATCTTTTACTTTCAATCTATTTGTGTCTTTGAGTGTAAAGCGTGTCACTTGTAGACATCTTATTATATCATGTTTTAATTAATTTTTCCAAGTTCTGAAAATTAAAGTTTAATCTACTTACATTTAATGTAATTACTGACATGATAGGATTTATTCTGCCATTTTACTATTTATGTCTACAGGTCTTTATTTCTTGTTTCTTCTCCATTTCTCTGTTTCTTCCTTCTTTTTGCTAAATATATATTTTCTAAGGTATCACTTTAATTCCATTTCCTTTTACCACATTTTTTTACTTGTTTTCTTACTCATTGGCCTAGGGATTAAAATCAATTACTTATAAGACAACAACAACTTATAAAACTCTAGCTCAAACTAATATAAGCTTAATTTCAATATTATATAAAACTTCGGTCCTAAATACCTCCATATTATTGCCATATAAATTACAATTATATATGGTATGCCCATTGACACAGACTTATGATAATTGATTTATAAGATTTTAAAAAATCCACTGGAAATATTCTCCAGTTTTTCATTTTAAGCTTTTGGTTAGACTATATATATATATAGGTTTTTTTTGCCCCAGCTATAATCCACCATTTAAGGCAATCCTGAAGGTAAACAGTATCTGTGAATATTTTTGACAAATGCCCTCAAGAAAAAGGCTTCTAGGACTATGTGAGCTCTGAGTACATCCTCGCATGTAGGGGCATTCCAGGATCAGTCAAATAATAGCAGTTTTTCTGGAGTGAGGCTTTGAAGCAGCTCCAAAACTGTCCTGCTCCCTCCAGTGCTCCCATTATGTTGGTTTTTATTGTGATTATGAGCTACTGGTTTTCCAAACTTCCACGGCACTAGAAAGAATGCAATGTAAATAAGAGATGTTTAAACACCACAAGTTCACTGTTCTAGTCAAGATTCAGCCATTTTTCTTAAACAAACATTTCCAAAATTTGACATAAGTTTTCTGTTCATTTCTAGAACTCTGAAAAAGTTGATTCTGACACATTTTACCTGTCTTCTCATTGCTTTTATGGAGGAGAGAATTTTCTAATATCTTGGCCACTTTTGCCAACATTATCCTGTTATTTAGTTTTATTGCTTTATTGTTATTTGCTTTGTTGTTCCTTCAATTTGGGCAGCAGCACATGTCATGGGATCAACCAAGGTGATCGAGTTCCTTTGGATCCTGAAAAGTCAGAAACTTCTTTTCCATTACCTGTCCCATTACTCCCTTGGTCAAGGCAACTGACTCTCCTCCTGGCAGTCTTCACACTCTTGGGACACCTAATTAAGATCCACCTTAAGAGAAAAAAAACACCAGGAATCCTCAGGGAACTACCTAACTAGCCATTGATATAAGGCATCTGTATGTAGCTGGGAGTGATCCATGTGGAACCTTGTTACCTTTCCCTCTTTCATGATAAGTTAGAAAGAATTCCTATTGCTTAACAGTGAATAATGTTTTTAGTTAATTAGACCAAAAACCCATCATGCATCATTGGAAGGTTTAAATGTTACCTTACTGATAGATGTGCATGCTACAGCCTTGTTCCAGTGTCTTGGCTTACTCTGTTCATTGAACCCTTTGTGTCAAATCCACTGGAAATATTCTCCAGTTTTTCATTTTAAGCTTTTGGTTAGACTATATATATATATAGGTTTTTTTTTGCCCAAGCTATAATCCACCATTTAAGGCAATCCTGAAGGTAAACAGTATCTGTGAATATTTTTGACAAATGCCCTCAAGAAAAAGGCTTCTAGGACTATGTGAGCTCTGAGTACATCCTCGCATGTAGGGGCATTCCAGGATCAGTCAAATAATAGCAGTTTTTCTGGAGTGAGGCTTTGAAGCAGCTCCAAAACTGTCCTGCTCCCTCCAGTGCTCCCATTATGTTGGTTTTTATTGTGATTATGAGCTACTGGTTTTCCAAACTTCCACGGCACTAGAAAGAATGCAATGTAAATAAGAGATGTTTAAACACCACAAGTTCACTGTTCTAGTCAAGATTCAGCCATTTTTCTTAAACAAACATTTCCAAAATTTGACATAAGTTTTCTGTTCATTTCTAGAACTCTGAAAAAGTTGATTCTGACACATTTTACCTGTCTTCTCATTGCTTTTATGGAGGAGAGAATTTTCTAATATCTTGGCCACTTTTGCCAACATTATCCTGTTATTTAGTTTTATTGCTTTATTGTTATTTGCTTTGTTGTTCCTTCAATTTGGGCAGCAGCACATGTCATGGGATCAACCAAGGTGATCGAGTTCCTTTGGATCCTGAAAAGTCAGAAACTTCTTTTCCATTACCTGTCCCATTACTCCCTTGGTCAAGGCAACTGACTCTCCTCCTGGCAGTCTTCACACTCTTGGGACACCTAATTAAGCTACACCTTAAGCGAAAAAACCACCCAGGAATTCTCAGGGAACTACCTAACTAGCCATTGATATAAGGCATCTGTATGTAGCTGGGAGTGATCCATGTGGAACCTTGTTACCTTTCCCTCTTTCATGATAAGTTAGAAAGAATTCCTATTGCTTAACAGTGAATAATGTTTTTAGTTAATTAGACCAAAAACCCATCATGCATCATTGGAAGGTTTAAATGTTACCTTACTGATAGATGTGCATGCTACAGCCTTGTTCCAGTGTCTTGGCTTACTCTGTTCATTGAACCCTTGTGTCACGTGTCTGTCCATCTGATTAAATGTGTTTTTGACTTTGTCCTGAATGTTGTGACCATTACCACATGTGTGACATCCAGAGACTGTCATGGTGTGGGACTTCCTAGTTGAATTAATGAAAGGGCTCCGTTAAAGCCCCAGGACTTGCTTCTTCTGGCTTTGCTCCAAAAACTGAGGAGACTTTCCAAAGGAGACAGTCATCTGATCCAAAGGTCTGCATGGCACTGTCATTAAAAGCTTGTAGCACAGTTAGATGTCAGTCAGGGAGTCACTACTCTGAATTACCACACAACATCAGGGTGATGCTGGAGAAAAGGCAAGTCTGCCAATTGATCAATCGATAATAAGATGGTCAGCTTACCTTTGAGAAAATACACTTCTTCACACTATCTATTTTTCAGACACCCTTGTCTTCTTACAAAATTTCAAAAATTTGCAGTACTGCTACATATGCATGTACACCCCAGTCATTGGATCTTACTGTGGCACACATTTCAGATCTTTTGATTGCCATGTTTTGTATGAACTTTGTGCTTAACAGCATCCCAAAGTTGAATTGAGCATGGTCTCTATCTAGTAATATAGTTTGCTCATGAGTGAGGTAGTCTGCTGCAGTAACTTGCTACTTACAAAGCATTCTATTGTCTGTACTATCCACAGTGCTAGTCTACTGCCCTTCTTTACCTATCCCTCATTTTAAGATGTGATATCTAGCCATTACCTTAATTTTAAGTCCCATTACTCCCTTGGTCAAGGCAACTGACTCTCCTCCTGGCAGTCTTCACACTCTTGGGACACCTAATTAAGATCCACCTTAAGAGAAAAAAAACACCAGGAATCCTCAGGGAACTACCTAACTAGCCATTGATATAAGGCATCTGTATGTAGCTGGGAGTGATCCATGTGGAACCTTGTTACCTTTCCCTCTTTCATGATAAGTTAGAAAGAATTCCTATTGCTTAACAGTGAATAATGTTTTTAGTTAATTAGACCAAAAACCCATCATGCATCATTGGAAGGTTTAAATGTTACCTTACTGATAGATGTGCATGCTACAGCCTTGTTCCAGTGTCTTGGCTTACTCTGTTCATTGAACCCTTGTGTCACGTGTCTGTCCATCTGATTAAATGTGTTTTTGACTTTGTCCTGAATGTTGTGACCATTACCACATGTGTGACATCCAGAGACTGTCATGGTGTGGGACTTCCTAGTTGAATTAATGAAAGGGCTCCGTTAAAGCCCCAGGACTTGCTTCTTCTGGCTTTGCTCCAAAAACTGAGGAGACTTTCCAAAGGAGACAGTCATCTGATCCAAAGGTCTGCATGGCACTGTCATTAAAAGCTTGTAGCACAGTTAGATGTCAGTCAGGGAGTCACTACTCTGAATTACCACACAACATCAGGGTGATGCTGGAGAAAAGGCAAGTCTGCCAATTGATCAATCGATAATAAGATGGTCAGCTTACCTTTGAGAAAATACACTTCTTCACACTATCTATTTTTCAGACACCCTTGTCTTCTTACAAAATTTCAAAATTTGCAGTACTGCTACATATGCATGTACACCCCAGTCATTGGATCTTACTGTGGCACACATTTCAGATCTTTTGATTGCCATGTTTTGTATGAACTTTGTGCTTAACAGCATCCCAAAGTTGAATTGAGCATGGTCTCTATCTAGTAATATAGTTTGCTCATGAGTGAGGTAGTCTGCTGCAGTAACTTGCTACTTACAAAGCATTCTATTGTCTGTACTATCCACAGTGCTAGTCTACTGCCCTTCTTTACCTATCCCTCACAAGATGTTAAATATCAAGGTGTTTCTATCCCTGGGCTATAGGAGCTCGCTATCTCCCCTGGAATTCTACATTAGTAACTGACTTATTTACACTATTAATGACTACATCAATGAGAGCAATTAAAGTACATAGCTTTGGTCTGTCCTAAAGTTGAAGGTGTTAGTCGCTCAGTCATGTCTGACTCTTTGTGGCTCCATGGACTCCCTCCAGTCTCCTCTGTCCATAGGATTCTCCAGATAAGAATATGAGTGTGTTGCCATTCCCTTTGTTTGTCCTACCATACAGTAACTAAAATGCTTTCTTATTTTCTCATTATCTCTGACCAGCACTCCCCTTGGGGTCGTCCCACAATGCTATCCATTCCTGGTCACATTACATGTCAGGATGCTAGAGAGGGCCTTTCCAGCCTTGAAAGAGGACTGTTCCTAAGAAAACAGGTAAGAGTTAGGGAAGTACATGCCCTTTTGTTATACTTAGGGGGAAGATTGACATTTACTGGTAAAGATTTACAGACTTACAAATGGGACTTTTTGGTCACAATTTCAGTTAATAATCTCAAAACTGAAGATAGTAAGAGTGAACTACCTCTCCACATATACACATTTCAAGAAAAAAGTTTCAAGCAGATGCTAGATACCCCACTCCAAGGTTTTCTAACAGATATTTAGAATGTTCCTGTGAACCTCACCCTCCTCAGACTTCGGCTAAACTAGATGAGAGAAGTATGCTGAAATAAATTAATTTGTAAGGATTGTGAACGGTGGGGATATTGGGGGTTTTCCCATAGTCTGGGTAGTTCCTTGAGCTAAGAGACAGGGGAAATGGAAATAAGAGGTATGTGGATAACAAAAACAAAGGCCTGCATCCTGATTCTTGGCAGTGTGGATAGTGAGGTCTCATGACTCTGGAAAGGAAATGGCTATGGGATGTGTGTCTAAGATAGGACCATCAGAAATCTCATAAAATATACCAGTGTCCCAATAGAAAGATTACCATGTCTTAAGAAGGCACTGAAGAGCAGCTTCCTTCAGTTGCTGGGTGCCGTGAGTCATCAGACAGGGACAGTAGCAACAGGGCTGTGGCAACTTGTGTGAACCAACAGACAAGACCAGATGGCTCCACATTTCTCTCTTCTCAATGCCCTAGCATTGTGGAAGCTCTTACTGGAGGAATGTCAATGGCTCAGACTTGTTATTGGGTGGGATTAGACTCTAAATAAAGACAGAAAACTTCTACTGGGGTCAATGGGAAGGGGAATAATGTAACAGTGGCTCCAGATACAACCTGAGCATTATCAGGATCATTGGTGAGGCTGGAAAGGATATTATTCTAGGACCTAAGGCTTCTTCTGGGAAAGAGTTGTGTGGAAATACGAGCAAATTTGATTCAATAGAAATAAATTCATTTTTGAGGATAAGGGGAGGTACACTTTAATTATAGTGTGGTGCATATCAGATTGTATTTTAGGCCAGGCCTCAGAGACTGAAGTCTGAACCCTTTAGCAAGGAGACTGCAGCAAACAGAGTAAATCTCCATAGGACATTGAAAAACAAAAGAATCAGCAGCACGGGTGCCAACAGTTTTGGCAGCAATATGATGCATGACCTCTGATATGGTGTCAGTACTCTAAGTGCAAGCACCTGCAGTATTGTCACAAAGAAAAGTTCAGCATCTGCAATGTTACCTTGGTCCAACAAAGAGTTTGGGCACTGGTGTTCTTGGTGAAAGCACCCGCATCCTGGAGCCATCTGTATAGAGTAGCAGCAACAGAAATGGGTTGAGATCCTTTAGAAGGAGATTGTTGCAAGCTGAGAAAATTAATTTGTAAGGATTGTGAACGGTGGGGATATTGGGGGTTTTCCCATAGTCTGGGTAGTTCCTTGAGCTAAGAGACAGGGGAAATGGAAATAAGAGGTATGTGGATAACAAAAACAAAGGCCTGCATCCTGATTCTTGGCAGTGTGGATAGTGAGGTCTCATGACTCTGGAAAGGAAATGGCTATGGGATGTGTGTCTAAGATAGGACCATCAGAAATCTCATAAAATATACCAGTGTCCCAATAGAAAGATTACCATGTCTTAAGAAGGCACTGAAGAGCAGCTTCCTTCAGTTGCTGGGTGCCGTGAGTCATCAGACAGGGACAGTAGCAACAGGGCTGTGGCAACTTGTGTGAACCAACAGACAAGACCAGATGGCTCCACATTTCTCTCTTCTCAATGCCCTAGCATTGTGGAAGCTCTTACTGGAGGAATGTCAATGGCTCAGACTTGTTATTGGGTGGGATTAGACTCTAAATAAAGACAGAAAACTTCTACTGGGGTCAATGGGAAGGGGAAGAATGTAACAGCGGCTCCAGATACAACCTGAGCATTATCAGGATCATTGGTGAGGCTGGAAAGGATATTATTCTAGGACCTAAGGCTTCTTCTGGGAAAGAGTTGTGTGGAAATACGAGCAAATTTGATTCAATAGAAATAAATTCATTTTTGAGGATAAGGGGAGGTACACTTTAATTATAGTGTGGTGCATATCAGATTGTATTTTAGGCCAGGCCTCAGAGACTGAAGTCTGAACCCTTTAGCAAGGAGACTGCAGCAAACAGAGTAAATCTCCATAGGACATTGAAAAACAAAAGAATCAGCAGCACGGGTGCCAACAGTTTTGGCAGCAATATGATGCATGACCTCTGATATGGTGTCAGTACTCTAAGTGCAAGCACCTGCAGTATTGTCACAAAGAAAAGTTCAGCATCTGCAATGTTACCTTGGTCCAACAAAGAGTTTGGGCACTGGTGTTCTTGGTGAAAGCACCCGCATCCTGGAGCCATCTGTATAGAGTAGCAGCAACAGAAATGGGTTGAGATCCTTTAGAAGGAGATTGTTGCAAGCTGAGAAAATTAGTCTAGTTCACTTTAAGACCCTATTCAGCTCCCTGCAAAGCATCCCAACTCCATTTCAGCATTCTTGTCCGAGCAAGCAAGAAATGGCTACTGCATGGACAACTCCAAGGGAGGGCATCAAGAAAGAATGGACTTTGTAGTTATGGAAAGCACAGGAGTCTGTGGCTGGAAGTAATAGAACTTCATGTGAGATTCTGAAGTTGCCTGTAAAATTCCTTTGCATATATAGATGGGGTTTGATGTATATCTAGACTCCTCCTCCCTCCTCTGCCATTTTTATCTGAGATGACATAAATATATTAACTCCTTACATTGCTTTTATTTAACAGGCTCTGAGGAGAAAGTAATGAAGAAAACTAACCAATAAACATGTGACAAGAGGAATACTGGGAATCTTAAGGGTCGGCCTTTTACCACTTCTATGAGGAAAAGAGAGGCCAAAAAAATTTATACTTTTCTAACATTTCAGTTATGTCTAGTATTACCTCAAGGTGAATAAAAATGCAGAAAATACCCAGAAACTTAAGGATCCCCACTTTAGAAATGTAGTCTATGAACAAAGGTCAACTTTGCTCACTTCCTAAGTGAGTGATACTTTCAGTGCTACAGAACTAAAATTTAGTAGAAATAATGTTGTTGAGATATTTGCCAATGTGATTTATAGGAAGGAAGTTCCAACTAAAAGGTCTTGACTCCCAAGCATTATTTTCATGTTTGTGTGCCCTGTGTGACTATTTTTGTGACCAGTTGATGCCAAGGAGACTGCCAGCAAACAAAAAGTAAATCTCCATAGGACATTGAAAAACAAAAGAATCAGCAGCACGGGTGCCAACAGTTTTGGCAGCAATATGATGCATGACCTCTGATATGGTGTCAGTACTCTAAGTGCAAGCACCTGCAGTATTGTCACAAAGAAAAGTTCAGCATCTGCAATGTTACCTTGGTCCAACAAAGAGTTTGGGCACTGGTGTTCTTGGTGAAAGCACCCGCATCCTGGAGCCATCTGTATAGAGTAGCAGCAACAGAAATGGGTTGAGATCCTTTAGAAGGAGATTGTTGCAAGCTGAGAAAATTAGTCTAGTTCACTTTAAGACCCTATTCAGCTCCCTGCAAAGCATCCCAACTCCATTTCAGCATTCTTGTCCGAGCAAGCAAGAAATGGCTACTGCATGGACAACTCCAAGGGAGGGCATCAAGAAAGAATGGACTTTGTAGTTATGGAAAGCACAGGAGTCTGTGGCTGGAAGTAATAGAACTTCATGTGAGATTCTGAAGTTGCCTGTAAAATTCCTTTGCATATATAGATGGGGTTTGATGTATATCTAGACTCCTCCTCCCTCCTCTGCCATTTTTATCTGAGATGACATAAATATATTAACTCCTTACATTGCTTTTATTTAACAGGCTCTGAGGAGAAAGTAATGAAGAAAACTAACCAATAAACATGTGACAAGAGGAATACTGGGAATCTTAAGGGTCGGCCTTTTACCACTTCTATGAGGAAAAGAGAGGCCAAAAAAATTTATACTTTTCTAACATTTCAGTTATGTCTAGTATTACCTCAAGGTGAATAAAAATGCAGAAAATACCCAGAAACTTAAGGATCCCCACTTTAGAAATGTAGTCTATGAACAAAGGTCAACTTTGCTCACTTCCTAAGTGAGTGATACTTTCAGTGCTACAGAACTAAAATTTAGTAGAAATAATGTTGTTGAGATATTTGCCAATGTGATTTATAGGAAGGAAGTTCCAACTAAAAGGTCTTGACTCCCAAGCATTATTTTCATTGACATTATTACTGTGTGACAAAAATCCATGTGTGACTATTTTTGTGACCTAGTTGATAGCATACAGATATAGAATATTTTTGTTTCAAGTTAAAAATCAAGACAGATGATTTATCAACATTATCTTTTCTGATTTACTGATGTATTATGAACATTTTTACAAATGAATAAGAATTAGCCCCCATTGAGTTACACATTTATATTCCCTTCATTTAAAATAAAACAGTGGACTTCCCCTGTGGTTCAAGGGTAAAGAATTTGCCTGCCAATGCAGGGGACACAGGTTTGATCCCTAATTCGGGAAGATTCCATATGCTACCAGGCAATGAAGCCCATGTGCCACAACTACTGAAGCCCGTGCACCTAGAACCTGTGCTCCATAACACAGCACACTGTGTTATGAGACTGCAATGAAAAGCCAGCTAACTGCAACATTATGTACTTCCAAATAGAATACACCACCATCTAAGAAGCCAAAAGAAAATACAAACAACAACAAAAAATAAACCCAAATCTGATTCATCCTATAGGAGTAACTGCTAATCTATAGGAAATTCAGGACTGAAAAAAACATATTAAACTGTGATAGAGAATGTGAAGTGAAATCAAGACTGTGGGGAACTCTAAAGACAAAGGACATCATCTCTTCAGCAAATAAATCACAAAGAAAAAGGAGGATAGTTTCTAGATTTTTAAAAGAGATTTATGGAGACTTCCCTGGCAGTCCATTGTTAAGACATAGCCTTCCAACTGCAGGGGGCCAGGTTTAGATAGCTGGTTGGAGAGTTAAGATCCCAGATGCCTCACAGCCAAAAAACCAAAACATAAGACAAAAGCAATATTGTAACAAATTCAAGAAAGATTTTAAAGAGAGAGAGACTCATAGCAGAGAGGGAAGTATAACGAAAGTAGTGCTTCAGTGTTTGTTGCTCAGTCATACTGAATCTTTGCTACCCCACGGATGGCAGCCTGCCAGGCTCCTCTATTCATGGAATTTTCCAGGGAAGGATACTGGAGTGTGTTGCCATGCCCCTCTCCAGGGGATCTTCCAACCCAGAAATGAACATTTGGGTGATAAACTTATAAAGAAAATAAAGAAGTAATTATGATAAAAGTCAAGACTGTGATTACCTTTAAGAAGAGGAAAGGGGTTGTGGGTAGGGTACGTAGATGGCAAAACTATTTTTTAACTTAGGTAGTGGTTATAAGGTTGTTTGTCTCAGTTTTCTGTCTCAATTTTATAACTAAAAAAACCACCTATTTTAAAAAGTACACTATATATTGTTTCATATAGATTGTATTTTCATATTAGAGCATTGAAGCATTAATAACCAGTTCAGATGTACAGAATTTTACATAGCAGGGCAGGTCTAGAAAGGTCTAATTGCTTAGGTGATAAAGAACAACTTAGAGTTTATGAAGACTCCTGCAGCAAAAAAGAAGAGGAGGGGGAGGTGAGAGGGGAGGAGTCACCCAGGACTGTGCACAGTGCAGGCACTTAGTAAACATATAGTGAACACCTGAATGTGAAGGATACTGGTAATCTGGAGGTAGGAGATTCAGGGGATGGGAGTTATCAGGGGGGAGCCAGAGGTCCCCACCCCATCCCCTACTTGCTAGGGGAACTGTGTGTGACGTGTGAACAAGCATGCCTTATGAAACCATGTGTGACAGCACCCCATTGTGACAGTTAGAACCTAGTGCAGTAGAGGCAGGAGGGCCTAGCAGGATCCCTAGTCCATCTAAGATGAGCCATCAGCAGAGGACCCCAGCCTCTACCCTGGCTCAGGCCTCCACTCCTGTGCAGGGTTTGACCCCTCAAAGGACCAGGACCAGGGCAGGACCTCCACCTCATGTCCTGGCATCAGACTCGATCAGGAGGCCGACTCTGGATCAGATGCCAACTGTCATCCATCCCACAATACAACTCGGAGCACAGAATCCAGCAGACACCTACTCGGGGAGGGATGGTGACTCTCATCCTGACCCCTATCCAGACCCCAACTCCTGTGTGAACCCCAACTCAGGTCCAGCTGGAGAATGTGGTCCAGTCAGGCAGTAGGGTGCCACTGTCACCATCAATGACGTCCCCAGTGAGGAGACAGGTGAGTAAAATCAGACCCCCGGAACATCTTGGGACCCAGAACCCCAGCAGGACCACAACGATGGTAGGGATAGCAGTTCTCACCTTAACCCTGACCCCTATCCAGACTCCAATTCCTGTGCAAATCCCAACTCAGGTGAAGGAGGCAACGGCAGGTTGGATGGAGAGTATATATGGCCACTCAGCAGGACTCCCACTTCCATCAAGACCCAACATCAATCCGGCGCACAAATCTCATCAAGATCCTGACTCCATTGTGGGTCCCAGCACCCAGTGGGACGCCAACACTGGTCGGGGCCCTGAGTGCCTCTGGCCCAGAACAGACCCGGTCCCACCTGGGGTGCTGAAACGTGCCTCGGAATCCCTCCCCACCTCAGTCCTATCTTCCAGCCCACCCCCAGAACCTGAACCCAGGATCACCACCCCGAGGGTGGAGCATGTACCATCTGGAGCCTGGGGTTCTGCTACCCACCAGGAGCTGGTTCCTGCTCCTTGTCAACTGGCCACCGATTTACACTCTCTACCCTGTGACTGGCAATGGAAACAAGATCATCCCTCCACCACCAGAAGGTAGAGGAAGTCTTGCCCCAGACATACTTGGGGGGCGACCTTGTAAGAGAAAAATCAGTCCACTGTATCCAACAGGAGGCTGAGAAAGGTGCCTGAAGGTGGGGTGGGTGGGGCGGGTGCAGTGGGGGGTGACTGACAAACACCAACAATGCCATTCTCTGTCAAAAAAAAAAAAAAAGCCAGATTCCACACACCAAACTTTTAAATGCAGTTATTGAATCAGAAAAGACTTCTCTTAGAGACTGATTACTGGAGCACATTTGAAATAATGAATTGTGAAAGATAATTCCCATTTTCTTACCATTACCCAGATTTCAGAAGGGCAGAGAACCTTAGTTAGGGGACCAAATACACTGATTTCTTGAAAGCCTGCTTTAGAGGTTTTAATGCAGTCATTACTGTAAAAACATGACTTTCACTTCAAGTGTACATGATTCAAAAATTTTAAAAAGGAGTAGGCAGTTTTTAAATGTATCAAGCAAGGAAGTAGCAAAATACTTGTCACTAAACAGATCATCAGCATTGCCAAAACTGGCTGATAACATGCACAGAAATACTAAGCTGTGGTTAAATAATATTATTGCCCAAACTAGCATTTTAAGATATTCTCTGGAATTTAAAATATAGTGGGAAACAATCCTCTTTAAAAGGTAAAAATCATGACTGCCATTTAAATATAAAATGATCATTATGTCAACAATTTAATTAACTAATGAAAGAGCAAAAAAGGTGTTATTGGTTCAAGGCAAATTGGAGAAAAGAAATAGCTTATGAACTGAATTTTCACATAGATCCAAACATGGCTATTTCCACGGGGAAAGGGAAATCAGTGGTCTCTCCTCTCGACAGGATTCATTTGTATATAGAGACATCAGTTGCAGTGGTCTCAGTTCTCTAGAACTTAGAATTATAAGAGAATTTGAAGACAGTGAAAGGTAGAAATAACGTTGATGGGTAAAGTCAATGGGCAACCCACTCATATGTTTTTGTCCATTTCGGTCTTTCATAACTTTCCCTGAGAATACGATCTGTATATGTAAGAAATGACTAATTTCATTAAGATTTCCTGTCTTTAAACATAGTCTTGTATTTTAAAAAACTGTTTTATTGAAGTATAGTTGATTTGCAATGCTGTGTTAATTTCTATTATATAGGAAATAGATTTAGCTATATGTTGGACTCCGTGACCCATGGACTGTAGCACACCAGATTCCTCTGTCCATGAAATTCTCCAGGAAAGAATACTAGAGTGGGTAGCCATTCCCTTCTCCAGGGGATCTTGCTAACCCAGGGATCGAACTCAGGTCTCCCACATTGCAAGTAGATTCTTTACCATTTGAACCACCAGAGAAGCCTATATATGTACATATATGTGTGTGTGTGTGTGTGTGTGTGTGTGTGTGTGTGTGTGTGCATATATATATATATGTATATATATGTATATATTCATATACCATGGTCATTCACGCCCACTATTGATCTCTGGTTCTTAAGAATGGTGCCTGGTACATATTGGACAGTAAGATAATCTTTATTGAGTATAGAAAAGTTAAGATGAACAGATAAGTTTTTTCTTATTGTTTAAGGATATCTTTTTAAAAATATTTCTTTGGCTGCATCGGGTCTTAGGTGGGATACAGCAGATGCTTTGTTGTGATGCAGTCTGTTTACTTGTGGTATACAGGCTCAGTAGTTGACTGCAAATGAGCTACAGAATACACATGCTTCAGTAGTTGTAGCATGGGGGATTTCTAGCTTTGGTATATGAGCTTAGTTGCTCTGTGGCATGTAGGATCTTAGTTCCTTGACCAGAGATCAAACCCATGACCTCTGCATTGCAAGGCCCATTCTTAACCACTGGACCACCAGTGAGGTCCCTAAGGATACTTTATAGTCTTAATTCCTGTGACTCTCTCTACACTAAATATGGTTAATAGAATTGCTAAAGAATATGTTATGTTCAGTAGAATACCTAAGGGCAATTCACAGAAGCCTGTGGCTTTGGCTTGCTGCTCATCGTTATTTCTTTCTGGTGAACAGATTTTCATCTGTTATGTCTTAACAAAAGCAGCTTTATTGAGATATAATCCATAGATAATAGAACTATCCAATGTAAGTTTGCAATTCAGAGGCTTTTATTATATTCATAGAATTACACAAGCATTACTATAATTTCTGCTCTATTTCTAATCAAAAATAGGTTTTATTCACCATTGTTGATGTGATTAGGCTTCTGGTATACTTAGGAACCCACTATCTTTACTGGAAACTGATGATCTCTTTTCACTGAAAAATTGAGCTCTCTTATAGCATTGGTATAGCTAAGTTGAAAGTGTTTTCCTTAAAATGCAAATCCAAACAATTTGCAAACAATAGAATATTATTAGGCAATAAAAAAGAATGTACTGATACATGTTACGACATGGAGGAATCTTGAAAACAGCATGCTAAGTAAAGGAAGGTTTCTCTGGTGGCTCAGTAATAAAGAATCTGCCTGCCAATGCAGGAGATGCAGGTTCGATCCCTGAGTTGGGAAGATCCCCTAGAGAAGGAAATGGCAATCCTCTCTAGTATTCTTGCTTGGGAAATCTCATGGGCAGAGGTGCCTGGGGGGCTATAGTCCATAGGATTGCACAGAGTCAGACACACCTGAAGCAACTTAGCACAGTATGCCCAATTCAGTATTATAGTTTGGGATTCTCTCTTTTATGCAATTTTCTTACAATGTAGAGAAACTGAAGGATCTGGGTTAATCTGAAGGTCTACTTGCTGCATTTGTGTTCTGAGGTCACTTTTTGCCTATTATTTCCAGGGGCAAGAAGAAAGGCCCCATGGTCCATTGGAATCCAAAGTGCAACCCATCTAAAATGTCACATTACCTCCTTGAACTTCAGTTTCTTCATCTCTAAAGACAGATGGTTTGATCAGCCAATTAAATTTTCAGCCTGGGAAACATTTATTAAGTACCTATTATGTGGCAACTGTTCTAGACTCATGATACTAAGAGAAGGCAGGGAAGCCCCTATGCTTATTGATTTAAGAGTCTAATGGAGGAAACAGACACATCAATGGCACTACAAATGTAACTGTACTATAATAATTGTGCAATAATAGCAACATGTAAACGATGCCACAGAGGAGAAAATGACCCCTGGAAATGAAGAAAGCTTCAAACAGTGTGTGACACTGAAGCTAGGTCTCGAAAAACGGGCAAGAGTTTAATAGGGGAAGAACTTAAGACAGAGCATTCCAGGCAGGAGAAACAGCACTCACAAAGGTAGAGGACCATCAAAATGCCTGGTCGGTTTTGGTGATATCAAGCAATTTGAAATCATTAGAATTAATGTCTAGGAATAGTAGCAGCTAACATCTATTGAGCGCTCATATGAGCTGGTAGCTGCTCTAAAATCAACATATAAAAAAGATCAGTGAGATACTTTGCTTCCTTTTAAGTATGATATATATTTTACAAGCTCTACATCTCAATTCAAACCAGCCACATACTGGGTGCACAAAAGTCTTCTGTGGACTAGCAACTACTACGAGGGACAACTAAGCTTAGATACTTTTCATATCTGTACAAAAGCATCTAGGAAACATCATCTTTTTGTTGTCTACTGTCATTTCATTTTGTTCTAATATTTAAAGGGTTTTTACTGTTGCTGTTGTTTTGCTGTTTCTTCTATTTCAAAAATATCATTGTTCATGTAGTCATCCAAAGTGATGGACTATGGACCCTGAAAACTCAGAAATTCCCTAACCAAGCTGTTCTGTAGTCCTGGATCAGGCCAGCTGATTTTCCTCTGGTAGCTTTTGCGCTCTTGGGCATGTACAGTAGGTAAGTGAATATGTATGTCTTGACCACAGCAAAGACTTAGTAGCAGGAGATATGCATATGTGACGTCAGCACATAATGGGGACTAAAATCACAGGGCATGGATGAGGTCCGTCAAGGGAAATGGGTAGATGTTGCAGAATGAGAAGGCAGAGGGCTGGGGGATCAGGAAAGCACCCACACTGAAGAGAGAGAAATGACTCAAAAAGTTATGAGCCAAGCCAGGGCCAGAGTTGTATCTCAGGAGCCAAGAAAGGAGAACCTTTACGAAAAGAAAGAGACAACCATATCAACTGCTGAAGAGAGGTCACAGTGGTTCTGGAGCCTATCAGCTCCATCATTACATGTATCCATGATCATTCAACAAATGTGTTTCCAAAGATGACAAATTTAATTTTTTTTTTTATGAAAAGAAAATAAAGATGGTAGAATCTGCCTTAAACTGCCTTTATTTTCATTTTAGGTAAAAGCTCCCTCTTGTGTCTAGAAAAGGGATTTCTTAACAGTTGGAAAAAGGTGATTTTTTTTTTTTTTTTTGCTTTTTTCTTTAATTGAAGTATGGCTTCCTTGGTAGCTCAAGACAGTACAGAATCAGCCAATCTGCCTGCAATGTGGGACACCTGGATTGAATCCCTGGGTTGGAAAGATCCCCTGGAAAAGGGAATGACTACGCATTCCAGTATTCTTGCCAGAAGAATCCCATGGATAGAGAAGCCTGGCAGACTACAGTCCATGAGGTCGCAAAGAGTCAGGCATGACTGAGTTGACCTAAAAGATTGTGTTAGTTTCAGGGGTGCAGCAAAGTACTTCAGTTATACATATATATTTAAGTACAGCATCTGTTCACTTACATTTTCCCTAATATTCTTCCACACTATTCCAATTACCAAGAAATGTGTATGAATGTTATAATCAAACAGAAACATTATAATAGGAAAAAAATAAGACAGTGCTTTCCCTCCAGATTTAGGGCTGCACTGAAAGGAAAATCATCATGTAAACACAAAAAATTCCAGTGAGTGCAAGAGCTTTCTCAAAAGGGTAGAAAGACTTTTCCTCTGGTAGCTTTTGCGCTCTTGGGCATGTACAGTAGGTAAGTGAATATGTATGTCTTGACCACAGCAAAGACTTAGTAGCAGGAGATATGCATATGTGACGTCAGCACATAATGGGGACTAAAATCACAGGGCATGGATGAGGTCCGTCAAGGGAAATGGGTAGATGTTGCAGAATGAGAAGGCAGAGGGCTGGGGGATCAGGAAAGCACCCACACTGAAGAGAGAGAAATGACTCAAAAAGTTATGAGCCAAGCCAGGGCCAGAGTTGTATCTCAGGAGCCAAGAAAGGAGAACCTTTACGAAAAGAAAGAGACAACCATATCAACTGCTGAAGAGAGGTCACAGTGGTTCTGGAGCCTATCAGCTCCATCATTACATGTATCCATGATCATTCAACAAATGTGTTTCCAAAGATGACAAATTTAATTTTTTTTTTTATGAAAAGAAAATAAAGATGGTAGAATCTGCCTTAAACTGCCTTTATTTTCATTTTAGGTAAAAGCTCCCTCTTGTGTCTAGAAAAGGGATTTCTTAACAGTTGGAAAAAGGTGATTTTTTTTTTTTTTTTTGCTTTTTTCTTTAATTGAAGTATGGCTTCCTTGGTAGCTCAAGACAGTACAGAATCAGCCAATCTGCCTGCAATGTGGGACACCTGGATTGAATCCCTGGGTTGGGAAGATCCCCTGGAAAAGGGAATGACTACGCATTCCAGTATTCTTGCCAGAAGAATCCCATGGATAGAGAAGCCTGGCAGACTACAGTCCATGAGGTCGCAAAGAGTCAGGCATGACTGAGTTGACCTAAAAGATTGTGTTAGTTTCAGGGGTGCAGCAAAGTACTTCAGTTATACATATATATTTAAGTACAGCATCTGTTCACTTACATTTTCCCTAATATTCTTCCACACTATTCCAATTACCAAGAAATGTGTATGAATGTTATAATCAAACAGAAACATTATAATAGGAAAAAAATAAGACAGTGCTTTCCCTCCAGATTTAGGGCTGCACTGAAAGGAAAATCATCATGTAAACACAAAAAATTCCAGTGAGTGCAAGAGCTTTCTCAAAAGGGTAGAAAGACTTTGAAAGTCAGTAACAAACAGCTGGGAAAGATTGACATGATTAACAATCACCTCAGGTGTTTCAGAGCAGCTGAGAGTTTGAAAACTCTCTCTCCAGGCCTCAAACTCTATCACTAAAAGGAGAGAAAGAAAACTTCTCTTTGAGGGACTCAAGAGATCTGTAAGGCTCACAGTTCAGACACAGGGATTAGAATAGCAGTAGGAGGGACCAGGAGAAGAGGTCCTGGCCTGGCTTGTTCGACTGGTGGAGACCTAGGGGCTAGCATGGGGGTGTGGGTGTGGGGGTGTGTGTGGGGGGTGTGTGTCTCTGAGGACCTCAGTACCCTGTGCAAACTAGGAACAACTTGGACCCACCTCATCTCCATGGTAAAGCCTACCTGTGAGACAGAGAACACTTAACAGTGGTTCTGCAGTTACCTTTGCATGAGGAACTGAGGTTTCCTTCTTGTAGAATAGGGAGCAGAATACCATTTGCTAGGTTTGGGCTGTTTACCCCATTGTATGTGTACAAGCGCATCCAGCTGTGTGTGGGAAGCAGCATATTTTGCCTGTTAATGAGAATCTGTTTCCCTTAAAGCCAGATACCTTTGAGAAGAGTGAATTCCCAGTGAAATATTATTGACATATCACATAATGATAGAACACTCTATAGAGCCCAGGAATGATGGCATAGCTACAGGGGATTCAAACGCAAGCTTCTTAAGAAAGGGAGGTGTTTTGGCACTGTGGGGCAGACACTGGGCTAGGTCCTGGAATGAGAACCTAGGGTGATCCAATTCTGCTACCTGTCCTCGCTCCATCATACATCAATACTTTCCTGACCCCAGAGTAGGGAGGAGGGGAGATGTGCCTCCAAAAAGTCATCTTTTAAAATTAATTTTTACTGGAATATAGTTGCTTTACAACGTTGTGTTAGTTTCTGCTGTACAACAAAGTGAATTGGCTATACATTTATATATGCACTTGCATTCATGCTCAGTGTGTCCAGCGTTTTACTACCCGCCAGGTTCCTCTGTCCATGAGATTTCCCAGGCAAGAATACTGGAGCATGTAGCCATTTCCTTCTCCAGGGGTCTTCCTGACCCAGGGACTGAATCTGTGTCTCATACATCTCCTGAATTGGCAGGCGGATTCTTTACCACTGCATCGCTTGGGAATCCCATATATCTCCTCTTTTTTGGATTCCCTTCTCATCTAGTCACCACAGAGCACTAAGTAGAGTTCCCTGTGCTATACAGCAGCTTCTCATTAGTTATGTATTTTACACAGAGTAGTGTATACATAGCCGTCCTAATTCCCTCCCCCTCCCAATCAAAATATCATTTTTTAAATGAATTTCTCAGCAGAGAAGCAGGGAAAGCCACATGAGCTATGCGTGGAGCCTGACAACTGTTACAGTTTTCTTTTATATTTCCTCTCTCTTTCTTTCACTTACATTCCCTTTTTTGTGCCAAAGGCTGGGGGGGAAGTTCCCTTACCTTCATCCACTGAAGATAGAGATCAAGAAAGCAGCAACAGCAAGAGAGATTTGGAGATGAAGGCTGATGTCTTTTCTGTGGTCGTATAGCCTGGCCAGGGTTTTTACCCCATTGGGCTGTTTATGTGTACAAGCGCATCCAGCTGTGTGTGGGAAGCAGCATATTTTGCCTGTTAATGAGAATCTGTTTCCCTTAAAGCCAGATACCTTTGAGAAGAGTGAATTCCCAGTGAAATATTATTGACATATCACATAATGATAGAACACTCTATAGAGCCCAGGAATGATGGCATAGCTACAGGGGATTCAAACGCAAGCTTCTTAAGAAAGGGAGGTGTTTTGGCACTGTGGGGCAGACACTGGGCTAGGTCCTGGAATGAGAACCTAGGGTGATCCAATTCTGCTACCTGTCCTCGCTCCATCATACATCAATACTTTCCTGACCCCAGAGTAGGGAGGAGGGGAGATGTGCCTCCAAAAAGTCATCTTTTAAAATTAATTTTTACTGGAATATAGTTGCTTTACAACGTTGTGTTAGTTTCTGCTGTACAACAAAGTGAATTGGCTATACATTTATATATGCACTTGCATTCATGCTCAGTGTGTCCAGCGTTTTACTACCCGCCAGGTTCCTCTGTCCATGAGATTTCCCAGGCAAGAATACTGGAGCATGTAGCCATTTCCTTCTCCAGGGGTCTTCCTGACCCAGGGACTGAATCTGTGTCTCATACATCTCCTGAATTGGCAGGCGGATTCTTTACCACTGCATCGCTTGGGAATCCCATATATCTCCTCTTTTTTGGATTCCCTTCTCATCTAGTCACCACAGAGCACTAAGTAGAGTTCCCTGTGCTATACAGCAGCTTCTCATTAGTTATGTATTTTACACAGAGTAGTGTATACATAGCGTCCTAATTCCCTCCCCCTCCCAATCAAAATATCATTTTTTAAATGAATTTCTCAGCAGAGAAGCAGGGAAAGCCACATGAGCTATGCGTGGAGCCTGACAACTGTTACAGTTTTCTTTTATATTTCCTCTCTCTTTCTTTCACTTACATTCCCTTTTTTGTGCCAAAGGCTGGGGGGGAAGTTCCCTTACCTTCATCCACTGAAGATAGAGATCAAGAAAGCAGCAACAGCAAGAGAGATTTGGAGATGAAGGCTGATGTCTTTTCTGTGGTCGTTATAGCCTGGCCAGGGCACAACAATCTTCAGCTGATTGATGAAGGCTCTGCCTTGTAGGCATGCGTGTGCGTGCAGTGCGTGAGTGCTCAGTTAGCTGCATCCTACTCTTTGTGACCCCATGGACTTTAGTCCACCAGGCTCCTCTGTCCATGGAATTCTCCAGGCAAGAATACTGGAGTGGGTTGCCGTTCCCTCCTCCAGGGCATCTTCCCGACCCAAGGGTCGAAGCCTCGTCTCTTTTGTCTCCTGCATTGTAGGCAGATTCTTTACCGCTGAGTCATCAGGGAAGACCCCACCCCCACCCTTGGGAAGCCCTGGCCTTCTAGCCTACCTGTGGAGCAGCAAAAGTTAGGAGTGGAGCAAGAAGGAGTAGGTTATTGGAACATTGACTAGGTTTTGATTTGTTTTGTGTGTGTGTGTGTGTGTGTGTGTGTGTTAACTGAACAGTGCACTTAAAAAAGAGAAAAAAAAACAGTCTTATAGGAAACAAAAGACTCTATTCTCCCCTCATGAACAATCAGGGGTCCTATTTGGATTAGATTATTTCTACTAGTCATAGGGAAGGAAATAACTTCGTGGGATTTAGGAAATATGTGGTTATTAAGCATTACAAGTATAAAGCACACACAGGAAAGTGGTGCACAGCCATGGCAGTGTGTCCCTTCTCTTCCCTTTTTCTTACTCCTTTCCGTCTTTTTTCTTCTCTCTTTGTATGTCTCTATGCTCTCTTCGCTCTTCTCTCAGAGAGTCTGCAGAGATTTATTACAATTAAGTTGGGAGAAAGCAGAGTCCTTGTGTTCTCCCCTATAAAAATCCTATGCACAGACAGCAAGTCAGTAGTCACCGGGGAGTTCTCTAGGTTCCCTTCTCCCTCAGGAGGGAGAGGATGTAAGCAGTTAGTCAGGCCCGCCCGCTGAATGGAGGCCAAGTGTAGGGGAAATGACTGAGCGCTACTCCTGTGCTGTCGAATGGAGTTTGCCTTAAGAGCCAAACCCACTAAACTGGGGTCTGGAAGCTATCAGAGGAGAAATCTGATGCATGTATGTTTTTACCCACAATCGTCCATCACCAAGGATTTTTGCATTTGAGGCATGTTGCAGAGATTCAGGCAAGCTGCTGTATATCAACTGTGATCAGTTTTTAACATGCTGTAATAATCTAAACGGAAACAGCCCCTGGAATCCACATACCAACTTTTTTGGTCTTTTTCTAATTTGCCCTTCAGTACAAAAAAAAAAAATTCAAACAAAAACCTGAAAGGCAAGATTGAAATTGAACCACCACTACTTTACAAAGACCTAACTTACTTGTGTGTGTGTGTGTGTGGTTACAGAATAGTATAGACATATTTAGGTAAAAACAAATTCAAGCCATGCCACTTGAATTGTTTTGGCCACCTACTATGTTCCTAAGCACAGTACTTTGTGCTTGACCTAGGTTAAAACTAACAGGAAGCAACTACGAAGGATACTTCAAAGCTTTTAGGTAAATGACACAAAGCATAGCCCCCATGTATGTGAGTTCCCTTAATCTTACAGCATATTCATTAAACTGTAATTATGATTTAATTGTAATGAAAATTATAATTTTTCTGCCTAGAGAGATTTTTAGTTAAGGAACTCAGAAAACTTTGTAATGAACATTTTTGCAAAGCAATTTGCAACAATATTCAGAAAAAGTTACTACGTTAGGCAGTGAAACATGCAGTCCTAGACTTTTAAATCTTCAATCATACGGGCCACAAAAAGGTTTTAGAAGTTCCAGGAAGAAAAGACTGGGGCTACCATGTCAGGGTCTCTCATTCAGCCCCACGGTTCCTAAAACGTAGTGTCCAGGCTAAGCACCAACCTTTCCTGTACCCTTTGCTCTGTCTGCCCATTGAATATGATAGTCTAAAAGGTTTTTCCATTGGCCCTCTTCTATATTCACTGTACAACCTCTCTCTGGGTGATCTCATCCCCTCTGATGATTTTTACCATCCTCCATATTCTGATGTTTTCCAAATCTAAATCTCCTGTAGGGACATCTCCCTGGAGCTCTAGGCTCATATATTAAAAGCTTTCCAGTGGACATCTCCACTTGGATACCCTACAACCATCTGGAACTCAAGATGTCCAAAACTAAACTCATCATTTTTCTTCCAGATTCTGTTCTCCATTCTTTTTCTTGGTTGATGAATTCAAAATTTATTCATCATTAAGGCCCCAAACCTAGAGAGTCCTTCTTAATTCCTTTTCCATCAGCCACCATATCAAATCGACCAAGTCCCACCACTTTTAATTCCCCCATCATTCACTGCCTCTCTATCATGCCTGCCTCAGTTTGGTTGAGTCAGTTATCATCTCTAGCATGAACTGTTACAAAAATTTCCTACTGGGTTTTCCTGCTTCTGGTGTTGCTTCTTCTAATCTCACCACCTCCAATTCCACGTTCCACACAAGTAGTAACTTATCTAATAGGTGCATCGGTACATCTGGTAGGCCCTTAATTAATTGAATTCGGTGAAAGGGAACCCTCCCGCACTGTTGGTGGGAATGCAATTGGTACACCCACTATGGAGAACAGTATGGAGGTTCCTTTAAAAACTAAAACTACAACTAACATATGATCCAGTAATCCCACTCCTAGGCATATGCCTGGACAAAACTCTAACTTCGAAAACATACATGCATCCCTATGTTCATAGCGGCACTATTTACAATAGCCAAGACATGGAAACAACCTAAATATCCAACAACAGATGAATGGATAAATGTGTAATATAAATGTGCAATGAAATACTACTCAGTCATAATAAAGGAGGAAATAATGGCATTTACAGCAACATGGATGGGCCTAGAGATTATCATACTAGTGAAATAAGTCAGAAAGAGAAAACAAATACTCTACGATATCACTTATATGTGGAATCTAAAATATAACACAAATGAATTTATCTGTGAAACAGAAAAACAGACTAACAGACATAGAGAACAGACTTGTGGTTGCCAGCAGGGAGAGAGGAGAAAGAGGCATAGACTGGGAGTTTGGGGATTAGCTGATGCAGACTATTATAACTAGAATGGACAAACAAAAAAAAAGTTCTACTGTATAGTACAGGGAACTATATTCAATATCCTGTAATAAACATAATGGAAATAAATATGAAAAAGAATGTGTGTGTGTGTGTGTGTGTGTGTGTGTGTGTAGTGGCTCAAATGGAAAAAACAAAATCTGCCTGCAATTCAGGAGACCCTGGTTTTATCCCTGGGGCAGGGAGATCCCCTGGAGAAAGGAAGGCAACTCACAATAGTATTCTTGCCTGGAGAAGCCCATGGACAGAGGAGCCTGGCAGGCTATAGTTCATGGGGTCACCAAGAGTCAGACATGACTGAGCAATTAACACAAGGACATGTACATATTACTGAATCACTTCGCTGTAGGGCAGAAATTAACATAACATTGCAATTCAACTACAATAAAAACAAATTTTAAAGAATAAACAAAACAAAATAAATTACTTCAATTACTTTAATGACTCCCCTTAACCTGCAAGATTAAGTTGAAACTCCTCAGCATGGCACATAAAGCACATGGAACTCAACTTTTGCCTCTGCCTTTCTTCCTAACCCTGTATCCTAACCGTCTTGCCCCTTAGCCTTCGTGTACTTTCTGCTCCATCTCTACTGAAATACCAGCAGGTCCTCACCCATGCTGTTGCCTATCTTGGCACCTCTGCTGTGTTATTCCTATGACTGGAATGGCAACTCTCTTCTTATCTTTTCTTTGCTTGGATAATTGTTTCCACCCTTCAAGACTTAGTTCTAGTGGTTCTTTTTATGAGTAGGCTTCTCTGACTTAACCTCACCCCAAGCAGTGTTCTTCTCTAGCCCTGTGTATGGGCGCCCACTGAGTGTACCACATTGTATTGGAACGGTTGGTTTGCCAATAAAGTTCTACGCAACATGGATGGGCCTAGAGATTATCATACAGTACAGGGAACTATATATCACTTATATGTGGAATCTAAAATATAACACAAATGAATTTATCTGTGAAACAGAAAAACAGACTAACAGACATAGAGAACAGACTTGTGGTTGCCAGCAGGGAGAGAGGAGAAAGAGGCATAGACTGGGAGTTTTGGGATTAGCTGATGCAGACTATTATAACTAGAATGGACAAACAAAAAAAAAGTTCTACTGTATAGTACAGGGAACTATATTCAATATCCTGTAATAAACATAATGGAAATAAATATGAAAAAGAATGTGTGTGTGTGTGTGTGTGTGTGTGTGTGTAGTGGCTCAAATGGAAAAAACAAAATCTGCCTGCAATTCAGGAGACCCTGGTTTTATCCCTGGGGCAGGGAGATCCCCTGGAGAAAGGAAGGCAACTCACAATAGTATTCTTGCCTGGAGAAGCCCATGGACAGAGGAGCCTGGCAGGCTATAGTTCATGGGGTCACCAAGAGTCAGACATGACTGAGCAATTAACACAAGGACATGTACATATTACTGAATCACTTCGCTGTAGGGCAGAAATTAACATAACATTGCAATTCAACTACAATAAAAACAAATTTTAAAGAATAAACAAAACAAAATAAATTACTTCAATTACTTTAATGACTCCCCTTAACCTGCAAGATTAAGTTGAAACTCCTCAGCATGGCACATAAAGCACATGGAACTCAACTTTTGCCTCTGCCTTTCTTCCTAACCCTGTATCCTAACCGTCTTGCCCCTTAGCCTTCGTGTACTTTCTGCTCCATCTCTACTGAAATACCAGCAGGTCCTCACCCATGCTGTTGCCTATCTTGGCACCTCTGCTGTGTTATTCCTATGACTGGAATGGCAACTCTCTTCTTATCTTTTCTTTGCTTGGATAATTGTTTCCACCCTTCAAGACTTAGTTCTAGTGGTTCTTTTTATGAGTAGGCTTCTCTGACTTAACCTCACCCCAAGCAGTGTTCTTCTCTAGCGTCCTGTGTATGGGGCGCTCCCACTGAGTGTACCACATTGTATTGGAACGGTTGGTTTGCCTTTGATTTGAGAACTGTCTTCTGAACTGTATTTTGTGGCCCTTGAGATGAGAATAGAGACTACATCACACTTGGACTTCTCTCTGTATTTGCACTGCTATTATGTTAGTACGGACCCTCATTATCACTAACTTGAACTCCCTCCCTGTATGCAGCCTTTCTACATCTTTGATGATTCTTTCAAGGGTGAGGTCTAAATTTCTCACTGTGGCAGACACAAACGGTTCTTAGTCAACCTTTAGGCCTGTTTCCTGCTGATACCCACCTTGCACACATCTGCACTTCAGCTATGCTCAACCACTGTACATTTGCCTTTGCATATTCTCTGCTCCTCTGGGTGACTCCTTGTTTAACCTTCAGAGCCCTCATCTGTGATGCCTTCCCGAGATTTCCCCAGAAGAGGTTAGACAGATCCATCTTTGTATTCCTATTCTACTTATCTATTGCTTCCCAAGTGGCTTAGTGTACAAGAAAAAAAATTAAAAAAAGAAAAAAAAAAAAAAAAACAAGTGGCTTAGTGGTAAAGAATCTGCCTGCAATGTGGGAGACCCTGGTTCAATCCCTGGGTCAGGAAGATTCCCTGGAGAAGGGAATGACCACCCACTCCAGTATTCTTGCCTGGGAAATCCCATGGCCAGAGGAGCCTAGCGTGCTGCATAGGGTCGCAAAGGTCAGACACAGCTGAGCAACTGACCCATACACATTATAGCACCTTCTACACTCAGTTACCATCATCCTCTTAACTTAGCATCAGCTTCCTCATCTGGGCAATGGGGAGTAATAGTAGTTTTTGTGTTATAGGATAGTTGTAAGAAGTAAAAGAAACAATGCATAGAAAGCAAATAGTACTGTGTGTAGCACTCAGTAAGCACTGAATAAATAGTAGCTGCCATCAGATGGTGCAGTGGTAAAGTGGCGCGTGTGTCAATGCAAGAGACGCTGGTCAATCCCTGGGTTTGGAATATTCCCTGGAGGAGGAAATGGCAAACCACTCCAGTATTTTTGCCTGCGAAATCCCACGGACAGAGGAGCCTGTCAGGCTACTGACCATAGGGTCGCAAAGAGTCGGACACGACCAAGCACATATACACCACCAGTTGAGTTCTCACTGTGAGCCAGGTACTTTACAAGCATGAGCTCATTTCATTCTCCTCATGAGGTAGTTGTATACTATTGCCTCCATATCCTAAATGAGGATACAATAGTCAGAGGACACAACGACTGGTTCAAGGTCATCGACTGGCTAGTGGAAGAGCTGGTTGAATCGTGTGGCCTGCCACTAGAGCCATGCTCTTCACGAGTATATTATTGTTGTTGTTTAGTTGCTAAGTCATGTCCAACCCCTACTGATTCTTTCAAGGGTGAGGTCTAAATTTCTCACTGTGGCAGACACAAACGGTTCTTAGTCAACCTTTAGGCCTGTTTCCTGCTGATACCCACCTTGCACACATCTGCACTTCAGCTATGCTCAACCACTGTACATTTGCCTTTGCATATTCTCTGCTCCTCTGGGTGACTCCTTGTTTAACCTTCAGAGCCCTCATCTGTGATGCCTTCCCGAGATTTCCCCAGAAGAGGTTAGACAGATCCATCTTTGTATTCCTATTCTACTTATCTATTGCTTCCCAAGTGGCTTAGTGTACAAGAAAAAAAATTAAAAAAAGAAAAAAAAAAAAAAAAACAAGTGGCTTAGTGGTAAAGAATCTGCCTGCAATGTGGGAGACCCTGGTTCAATCCCTGGGTCAGGAAGATTCCCTGGAGAAGGGAATGACCACCCACTCCAGTATTCTTGCCTGGGAAATCCCATGGCCAGAGGAGCCTAGCGTGCTGCATAGGGTCGCAAAGGTCAGACACAGCTGAGCAACTGACCCATACACATTATAGCACCTTCTACACTCAGTTACCATCATCCTCTTAACTTAGCATCAGCTTCCTCATCTGGGCAATGGGGAGTAATAGTAGTTTTTGTGTTATAGGATAGTTGTAAGAAGTAAAAGAAACAATGCATAGAAAGCAAATAGTACTGTGTGTAGCACTCAGTAAGCACTGAATAAATAGTAGCTGCCATCAGATGGTGCAGTGGTAAAGTGGCGCGTGTGTCAATGCAAGAGACGCTGGTCAATCCCTGGGTTTGGAATATTCCCTGGAGGAGGAAATGGCAAACCACTCCAGTATTTTTGCCTGCGAAATCCCACGGACAGAGGAGCCTGTCAGGCTACTGACCATAGGGTCGCAAAGAGTCGGACACGACCAAGCACATATACACCACCAGTTGAGTTCTCACTGTGAGCCAGGTACTTTACAAGCATGAGCTCATTTCATTCTCCTCATGAGGTAGTTGTATACTATTGCCTCCATATCCTAAATGAGGATACAATAGTCAGAGGACACAACGACTGGTTCAAGGTCATCGACTGGTTAGTGGAAGAGCTGGTTGAATTCGTGTGGCCTGCCACTAGAGCCATGCTCTTCACGAGTATATTATTGTTGTTGTTTAGTTGCTAAGTCATGTCCAACTCTTTGTGATCCCATGGACTGTAGCCCACCGGGCTCCTCTGTCCATGAGATTGTCCAGGCAAGAGTACTGGAGGAGGTTGCCGTTTCCACCTCCAGACAATCTTTCCAACCCAGGGATTGAACCTGTGTCTCCTGCATTAGCAGGCAGATTCTTTTTTATTGCTGTTGTTGTTGTTTTTACAGAGTTTTGCTGTTTACTGCCACATATCAACCTGAATCTGCCAGGCAGGCAGATTCTTTACCAGAGTCACCAGAGACTCCCTCTTAACCATTATATTGGGTTGGCCAAAAAGTGCATTAGGGTTTTTCTGTAACAGCTTATGGAAAAATCTGAATGAACTTTTGGCCAATCCGATACCTCTGTGTACAATTTTCTCATCCCTAAACATAAATTCCTTTAAGACAAGAACTAAAAATTAGACTCACATTCTCTAACTTTCTCAATTCTGCTCCAGAGAGAGGGACACAGATTTCAGGCCCTGAACTCTGCTTAGACAGCCAGCAGTTTACCTTGCATCCATCAGTGGCCCCCTGCTATTCAGCCACGTAGACCTTAAACAACAATGTGCTTTACATTTCTAAGCCTGTCTCCAACTGCCTTTTTACCCCTTCATGCTGCCTCCAAGCTTTTAATGCATTCCAGATCCATCTGAGAAGTCCCTAACCAGCACACTCCAGGTGAAGAGAATGAGGTTCTACACCACCTAAAGACTTCAATCAATGGTTGTTAACTGTTTCATGGAGTATAGTTTTATAATCATTACAAACAGAACTGCAAGTGCACCATAGAGGCTGTTGCCCTGATTGAGATCTCCAGGCCACAATCTGGGACCTATATCCACCAGCTAAATTCTACAAACATCACAGTCCATTCTAAACATGCTAAATGTTGGTATGGTTTTGCAGTCTTGAAAAAGAGAGCCACTTATAGAGAGAATGGCCAGTGGCGGCTCCAGAATTTCTACACAGGGAAGCTGCCCCCTCCCCGCTGTGTGTGTGTGTGTAGTTATTGTTTAGTTGCTAAGTCATGACTCACTCTTTTGCAGCCCCATGGACTGTAGCCTGTCAGGCTCCTCTGTCCAGGGAATTTCCCAGGTAAGAATACTGGAGTGGGTTACCATTTCCTTCTCCAGAGGATCTTCCCATCCCATGATTCAGATTGGCAGGCAGATTCTTTACCACTAAGCCATCTGGGAATTATCCCCTATATGTATATCTGTGTGTATACATATTCAGATAGAGATATATAGATGTATACTGGTTTGTTCATATACTCTACATGCAGGGGCTTGATGGGACTGGTAAAGATTAAGGGATTTGTCTTGAAGGTGTATTTGTAGAGCAAGCAAGCGCACTTTGTGTAAGCTGATTTGGGGTGACTAATATCCCCTTCCACAAGCCACATGCCACTGTCACTGAGAATGGCTCATTGTCACATAGTGAGTCTTGGGTAAAACACAAATCAAAAGTTTCTACTTCTCATCTCCAATTGCTCGGTTACAAAAACTTAGTTTCACCGTCCCTTCCAGACACTTACTAATTTTGGAGAAGATGGAAATCCTTTGCTGGTGAGAAATCTCAATTAGAAAGATAAGAGAATCAAGCCAGGATAGGAGCGGGTAGGGGGAAGAGTGGGACCAGAGCCAGGAAAGAGGAAGTCACCCCCACACGAGAGCCCAGGCAAGGTTTGTAGTTCCCACTAAGAAACCAGAAAGCTCAAAACAGGAAGAAAGAGGTGAGGTGAAATCCAAAAAGCAATCAGCTCGCTGACATTTTATTTATTTATACCTGGGGGAAAGGGGTGTGGGGGAGGGGCTGGGGCGCCCAGGCTGACCCCGCAGCTGCAGCTGCTCTAAAGGAAATGGGTGTTTGGGGAGGGAAGAGGGGAGCAGGGCGGGAGGGCGCTGGCCAGGTTCCTTGACCCCAAAGGAGGCCCCAGAGAATCTGAAGGAAGGAACCTGAGACTGTGTGAAGCCCAAGAGACTGAGAGATTTCCAAGCCTCTCAGAAAAGGAAGTGGCTCTCCAAGGATACGGAATCTATTCCAGTCCGGACCTGGAATCCCAGAGGGGAACTCTCGGCCCCCACTGCCTTTTGACTGTACTCTTTGCCTGGGCCATTTAAAGTGCCAATGAAGGCAACGGAGGTGCAAAGGGGAAGAAGAGAGACAGAAACCGTGCCAACAAAATATACAAAATTAACTGAAAACAAGACTTTCCTGGGATGTTCCCCCTGGTCTTATAGCATCTGGTTTCATTTCTTCTCCCTTTAGGAAAAAAAGAAAAAGGAAAAGCGGGGAGGGGAAGGGGTTGGTGAACATAGCACATGTGTTTCCAATGGAGGCGTTTAAAGCACACACACACACACACACACACACACACACAGAGGCAGCTGGGAGCTCGGGCTCTGAGGTGGAGCTCTCGTTGCCTCCAGAACCAATGCCAGCCAGTCAGGAGGGTATACAGGAACCTGAGTGGTGCTAGTCGTAATGAACCCGCCTGCCGATGCTGGGGACATAAGAGAGGTGAGTTCAGTCCCTGAGACAGGAAGAGCCCCTGGAGGAGGGCATAGCAATCCACTCCAGTATTCTTTCCTGGAGAATCCCATGGACAGAGGAGCCTGACCGACTATGGTCCATAGGGTCGCAGAGTCAGACATGACTGAAGTGACTTAGCAGCAAGTACGAGTGGGCCTGAGTAAGTCATTTCACTCTGCACCCCAGCTTCCGCCTCGCAAAATGGACAGTGAGAATTCCAGAAGAAGTAACAGGAGAGAACATACTGACAGGTATAATACCACTAGCCCTAACATTTTCTAGAAGTTTTCCTCTGCTTTACCGCGTTTTCTTATTAAATCCCTGTAAAACTCAAAGTGAGTATCATCATTCTTGCTGTTGTTCCATTTTATAGTTGGAAAGGAAAAGGCTGACCCGCAGCTGCAGCTGCTCTAAAGGAAATGGGTGTTTGGGGAGGGAAGAGGGGAGCAGGGCGGGAGGGGAGCTGGCCAGGTTCCTTGACCCCAAAGGAGGCCCCAGAGAATCTGAAGGAAGGAACCTGAGACTGTGTGAAGCCCAAGAGACTGAGAGATTTCCAAGCCTCTCAGAAAAGGAAGTGGCTCTCCAAGGATACGGAATCTATTCCAGTCCGGACCTGGAATCCCAGAGGGGAACTCTCGGCCCCCACTGCCTTTTGACTGTACTCTTTGCCTGGGCCATTTAAAGTGCCAATGAAGGCAACGGAGGTGCAAAGGGGAAGAAGAGAGACAGAAACCGTGCCAACAAAATATACAAAATTAACTGAAAACAAGACTTTCCTGGGATGTTCCCCCTGGTCTTATAGCATCTGGTTTCATTTCTTCTCCCTTTAGGAAAAAAAGAAAAAGGAAAAGCGGGGAGGGGAAGGGGTTGGTGAACATAGCACATGTGTTTCCAATGGAGGCGTTTAAAGCACACACACACACACACACACACACACACACACAGAGGCAGCTGGGAGCTCGGGCTCTGAGGTGGAGCTCTCGTTGCCTCCAGAACCAATGCCAGCCAGTCAGGAGGGTATACAGGAACCTGAGTGGTGCTAGTCGTAATGAACCCGCCTGCCGATGCTGGGGACATAAGAGAGGTGAGTTCAGTCCCTGAGACAGGAAGAGCCCCTGGAGGAGGGCATAGCAATCCACTCCAGTATTCTTTCCTGGAGAATCCCATGGACAGAGGAGCCTGACCGACTATGGTCCATAGGGTCGCAGAGTCAGACATGACTGAAGTGACTTAGCAGCAAGTACGAGTGGGCCTGAGTAAGTCATTTCACTCTGCACCCCAGCTTCCGCCTCGCAAAATGGACAGTGAGAATTCCAGAAGAAGTAACAGGAGAGAACATACTGACAGGTATAATACCACTAGCCCTAACATTTTCTAGAAGTTTTCCTCTGCTTTACCGCGTTTTCTTATTAAATCCCTGTAAAACTCAAAGTGAGTATCATCATTCTTGCTGTTGTTCCATTTTATAGTTGGGAAAATGGAAAAATAAAGAAGTTGACTGGTTAAGATCAAACAGCCAACAGTTGGAGGAATTTGAACTCAGATGTACTGAGCCTGGAGCTTTTAACTCCTAGATTATTTAAGGTAAGATTGTGGGTATTGTTACTAAAGTGCACACTTCATGGTTTCCACAGATTGTTTGGAGGAAATATGCAATCTGAGTATACCTTTCTTATCTGAATTTCAGAGGTGAGGGTTGTGGTACTTTTGTCTGTAAAATGGGGATTGATACCTCCCATCAGGCATTCTGGACTCTGGAATATCAGGTAGTCAAGAGGTACTTTTGTTAAGTAGCCCCATCCTCGACCTCTCTGTAATCGTTTTCTTGTTTGTAAAATAGAGCAATAGTAGTACTTATTACATCTGGTTTTTGGGAAATAAAATGAAAACAAGTGCATGTAAAGTGCAGGAAACTTTCAGACAGTATTAGTGCTTTTATTATTTGTCTCCTGGCACTCAAGAATACCATCCCACTGCTCCTTCCTAAAACCCAGAATACATGGGAGAAGGAATATGCCCACTGGGCATGGGAGAGGGGAAAGATCTCTGAAGTTGAGAATGAGGTCTCTGAGTCCTATCTTTGCCTTTCTCTAGCAGTATGACTGTAGGCAAGTCACTTGCCTGGAGGTATATGGGGTTAATCAAACTTGCCTAGTCACTTCAGAGAGCTATAGCCCAAAAGAGAGAGGGTAGTACAAACAGGAAGTCCTAGAGCTGGTCCTGCAGGCCACAGTCTCGCCTCTGCCTTCTAATATTAAAGACTGAAGAAAGATTCTGAGAAACGGAAAGCAGTATGTTACTAAAGTGACACCATTATTTTTAAATGGCACCTCACACCATTTTTCAATGAAGAGACTGATTTTCAGCTGAACAGAAATGGGCCCCCTTCACGTCCTAAATTTTTAACATATGTCTGGGAGGCTGCTGAGAGAGTAGGATGATCAGAGGCTCAGTAGAGGAGAATGTGACCAACCAGGAAATCACCCCGGAGAGTAAAAATATAACTCTCTCTTCTGGCTATAGGCTTAGCAAGTAAATATGAAGAGGGAGTGAGAGAAGTGGGAGACAGAAACAGATAAAGGGACAGAGAGGCAGAAGGCAGGGTGAAGGACGAGGAGTTGAAGAAATCCAGATGGAGGAATTTGAACTCAGATGTACTGAGCCTGGAGCTTTTAACTCCTAGATTATTTAAGGTAAGATTGTGGGTATTGTTACTAAAGTGCACACTTCATGGTTTCCACAGATTGTTTGGAGGAAATATGCAATCTGAGTATACCTTTCTTATCTGAATTTCAGAGGTGAGGGTTGTGGTACTTTTGTCTGTAAAATGGGGATTGATACCTCCCATCAGGCATTCTGGACTCTGGAATATCAGGTAGTCAAGAGGTACTTTTGTTAAGTAGCCCCATCCTCGACCTCTCTGTAATCGTTTTCTTGTTTGTAAAATAGAGCAATAGTAGTACTTATTACATCTGGTTTTTGGGAAATAAAATGAAAACAAGTGCATGTAAAGTGCAGGAAACTTTCAGACAGTATTAGTGCTTTTATTATTTGTCTCCTGGCACTCAAGAATACCATCCCACTGCTCCTTCCTAAAACCCAGAATACATGGGAGAAGGAATATGCCCACTGGGCATGGGAGAGGGGAAAGATCTCTGAAGTTGAGAATGAGGTCTCTGAGTCCTATCTTTGCCTTTCTCTAGCAGTATGACTGTAGGCAAGTCACTTGCCTGGAGGTATATGGGGTTAATCAAACTTGCCTAGTCACTTCAGAGAGCTATAGCCCAAAAGAGAGAGGGTAGTACAAACAGGAAGTCCTAGAGCTGGTCCTGCAGGCCACAGTCTCGCCTCTGCCTTCTAATATTAAAGACTGAAGAAAGATTCTGAGAAACGGAAAGCAGTATGTTACTAAAGTGACACCATTATTTTTAAATGGCACCTCACACCATTTTTCAATGAAGAGACTGATTTTCAGCTGAACAGAAATGGGCCCCCTTCACGTCCTAAATTTTTAACATATGTCTGGGAGGCTGCTGAGAGAGTAGGATGATCAGAGGCTCAGTAGAGGAGAATGTGACCAACCAGGAAATCACCCCGGAGAGTAAAAATATAACTCTCTCTTCTGGCTATAGGCTTAGCAAGTAAATATGAAGAGGGAGTGAGAGAAGTGGGAGACAGAAACAGATAAAGGGACAGAGAGGCAGAAGGCAGGGTGAAGGACGAGGAGTTGAAGAAATCCAGATGGAATCTTGGGCCTTAACACATCCAGCAGATGCTTGACCTGGAGCAGACATGGAAGGGCGTACAGATTTTTAATTTCCTCTGTGAAAAAATACAAAATAAGCCTTTGGTTCCCAGGAAGAGAGCTTGCGATTTCTTTTGTCATCAGTATTTGCCTGAGTGCAGACATCCAAAGTCTGTGTGAACTGATTTGACTTGTGTTACGAGGTTCTCCCATTCCCTATGTCTGGTGGGCTCTCAGAAGGTATCGAAAATCCTGGGACTGGGAGCAGAGGAGGGGAGACAGATTCAGAACTAAGGTGAGCTGGATGAGAAGGGAGTTCCTGGCCTCTGCAGTGGTTCTCTGACCGGCCAGTGAAGCCAGTGTAGTATAGTTGGGATGAGTATTGGCGCCAAAATTGTACAGAGCTGGACTGGAGTTTTGCTTCTGCCACTTACCAGATACATGTCCTTGAACTCGTTGCTTCCTCTCACTGTACCTCAGTTTTCTCCCATGTCATGTAAATACAATAATCACTCCCATCCCCTCATGTTATTGTGAGGATTAAATGGATAAGGACACATCAGATGCCTGGCGCGGGGCCTGGCACATAGTTGCAGGCACTCCATAAATGTTCAACACGACTCTCATAATTTGGAACAAGGAAGAGTTGCCACCTGGGTCATATATTTCACAGACAGGTCTTGTCTCATACAGAGTGGTTGCCAGAACTGGACTAACTCATACCTTCCACGTTTTTGAAAAAATGCTTTCTCAAAATACTGAAAAGATTTTACTTTTATCAACTCCTCTCTCTCTCTCTGGCCCTCGCCCTACAGCCCTCTTGGGCTCTCTCACGCTCTCTGGTGCTCAACCCCTCCCCCACCATCATCAAAGAAGCCCCCAGTGCTCCAAAGAGATATAAAGATGTGACAGTACACAGTCCCCCCCTTTATTTGAAGCTGGGGAGACTTGTCCAAAAGGGATGACAATATTGCTTTTGTTTCTCAGACCCTAGAATCTCCCACAAATCCTGAAGTGGACATTCCAGTGCCTCTTCAGCCCACTCCTAGCTACTTGAGCCCAGGCTTTCAGGAATCCAACAGTGTCACCTTTAAGGCCTCATGCACAATTCTGACACCTGCAGAGAGGCAGAAGGCAGGGTGAAGGACGAGGAGTTGAAGAAATCCAGATGGAATCTTGGGCCTTAACACATCCAGCAGATGCTTGACCTGGAGCAGACATGGAAGGGCGTACAGATTTTTAATTTCCTCTGTGAAAAATACAAAATAAGCCTTTGGTTCCCAGGAAGAGAGCTTGCGATTTCTTTTGTCATCAGTATTTGCCTGAGTGCAGACATCCAAAGTCTGTGTGAACTGATTTGACTTGTGTTACGAGGTTCTCCCATTCCCTATGTCTGGTGGGCTCTCAGAAGGTATCGAAAATCCTGGGACTGGGAGCAGAGGAGGGGAGACAGATTCAGAACTAAGGTGAGCTGGATGAGAAGGGAGTTCCTGGCCTCTGCAGTGGTTCTCTGACCGGCCAGTGAAGCCAGTGTAGTATAGTTGGGATGAGTATTGGCGCCAAAATTGTACAGAGCTGGACTGGAGTTTTGCTTCTGCCACTTACCAGATACATGTCCTTGAACTCGTTGCTTCCTCTCACTGTACCTCAGTTTTCTCCCATGTCATGTAAATACAATAATCACTCCCATCCCCTCATGTTATTGTGAGGATTAAATGGATAAGGACACATCAGATGCCTGGCGCGGGGCCTGGCACATAGTTGCAGGCACTCCATAAATGTTCAACACGACTCTCATAATTTGGAACAAGGAAGAGTTGCCACCTGGGTCATATATTTCACAGACAGGTCTTGTCTCATACAGAGTGGTTGCCAGAACTGGACTAACTCATACCTTCCACGTTTTTGAAAAAATGCTTTCTCAAAATACTGAAAAGATTTTACTTTTATCAACTCCTCTCTCTCTCTCTCTGGCCCTCGCCCTACAGCCCTCTTGGGCTCTCTCACGCTCTCTGGTGCTCAACCCCTCCCCCACCATCATCAAAGAAGCCCCCAGTGCTCCAAAGAGATATAAAGATGTGACAGTACACAGTCCCCCCCTTTATTTGAAGCTGGGGAGACTTGTCCAAAAGGGATGACAATATTGCTTTTGTTTCTCAGACCCTAGAATCTCCCACAAATCCTGAAGTGGACATTCCAGTGCCTCTTCAGCCCACTCCTAGCTACTTGAGCCCAGGCTTTCAGGAATCCAACAGTGTCACCTTTAAGGCCTCATGCACAATTCTGACACCTGCATCCTGGGTCCTATAGAAACTCCTTCCCTCTTCTCAATGTATGTGATGTTGAGAGAACTGCAGGATGAATGGGGAATGCATAATCATAATGTTAATGGGACTTTACACATGCAAATGTATGTTTGAAACAGGGATGAGCTGAACAAAGTCCGTGTGAGGGGCAGGGACGGACAAGTGCCTCAGAGGGGGCCAAGAAATGATGAAAGGAAACATAAGGCTTATTTAGGAAAAAATGGGACATATGAAGGACCCAGTAAGAGGTGTGTCAATGGACAGACAGCATGAGAAAGTTGGGAAAAGAAGTCTGAGCACCTGCAGGGAGCACAGTTCAGAGAATTCTTGAAAGCCAGAGAAGAGGAGAGGAGACTGGGTGGGAAACTGCACAAAACTGAGGCCTTTGTGCTCAAAGAGCTTCAGGACAGGAGGCCATGGGAGCCTGGCTGATCAGGCTGCCAGGTAGATTCTGAACAGTCTCAACTTGGGACCAAAGCACTCACCTAGGAAGTGGGCTGAACGGACCTGGCTTCCCACTAATGAGTTAAGCTGGAGTGTCAACCTAGACGGTTTTTTTTTTAATTGAAGGTTAATAGCTTTACAGAGTTTTGTTGTTTACTGCCAAATGTCAACATGAATCAGTCGTAGGTTGTTCCCTCCCTCTTGAACTTCCCTCCCATCTCTGTCCCCATCCCACACCTCTGAACACATAGCTTTTGCTACATGTAAACTTTGAACTTTGTATTTGTTCCCACTGTAATAATGCATTTCAAAGAGCTAGCAATGAGGACACCAAGACACTGAAAAGACACAGGAACAGCCCTGATGTTGAGTCTAACCTGCAACGGTGTCTATCTAGGTCTCAATAAATTGCTCTTCTCTTAACAGTGTTTTTCAATCAATCTATGGACAAAATCAGAGTAAATTCTGCCACTGAAAATGAAATGGAGTGATACTCTTTTCCCCAAATATTTCAAGAAAGCGTAATAAGTTAATGGATGGAATATATTGCCATAAATCTCCCACAAATCCTGAAGTGGACATTCCAGTGCCTCTTCAGCCCACTCCTAGCTACTTGAGCCCAGGCTTTCAGGAATCCAACAGTGTCACCTTTAAGGCCTCATGCACAATTCTGACACCTGCATCCTGGGTCCTATAGAAACTCCTTCCCTCTTCTCAATGTATGTGATGTTGAGAGAACTGCAGGATGAATGGGGAATGCATAATCATAATGTTAATGGGACTTTACACATGCAAATGTATGTTTGAAACAGGGATGAGCTGAACAAAGTCCGTGTGAGGGGCAGGGACGGACAAGTGCCTCAGAGGGGGCCAAGAAATGATGAAAGGAAACATAAGGCTTATTTAGGAAAAAATGGGACATATGAAGGACCCAGTAAGAGGTGTGTCAATGGACAGACAGCATGAGAAAGTTGGGAAAAGAAGTCTGAGCACCTGCAGGGAGCACAGTTCAGAGAATTCTTGAAAGCCAGAGAAGAGGAGAGGAGACTGGGTGGGAAACTGCACAAAACTGAGGCCTTTGTGCTCAAAGAGCTTCAGGACAGGAGGCCATGGGAGCCTGGCTGATCAGGCTGCCAGGTAGATTCTGAACAGTCTCAACTTGGGACCAAAGCACTCACCTAGGAAGTGGGCTGAACGGACCTGGCTTCCCACTAATGAGTTAAGCTGGAGTGTCAACCTAGACGGTTTTTTTTTTAATTGAAGGTTAATAGCTTTACAGAGTTTTGTTGTTTACTGCCAAATGTCAACATGAATCAGTCGTAGGTTGTTCCCTCCCTCTTGAACTTCCCTCCCATCTCTGTCCCCATCCCACACCTCTGAACACATAGCTTTTGCTACATGTAAACTTTGAACTTTGTATTTGTTCCCACTGTAATAATGCATTTCAAAGAGCTAGCAATGAGGACACCAAGACACTGAAAAGACACAGGAACAGCCCTGATGTTGAGTCTAACCTGCAACGGTGTCTATCTAGGTCTCAATAAATTGCTCTTCTCTTAACAGTGTTTTTCAATCAATCTATGGACAAAATCAGAGTAAATTCTGCCACTGAAAATGAAATGGAGTGATACTCTTTTCCCCAAATATTTCAAGAAAGCGTAATAAGTTAATGGATGGAATATATTGCCATAAATCTTGCTGACATACTTGGTGCCTATACTAGAATATAAAAGATAGCATGTGAGTTAGCATGGAATTATATTGATAGATATTTTATGATTTAGATACAAGTATTTTGGATTTCCCACAAAGAGCTCTTTTGGTGCTATGTTACTAAAACAGGTTTAGAGGCTCTAGAATTAAGGGTTGAGTTCATGATCTTTGTTCTGAATAATGATTTTTCCCTTTCATGTTTGAATGTGTTAGTCACTCAGTCATGTCCAACTCTCTGTGACCCCATGGACTGTAGCCCGCCAGGCTCCTCTCCATGGGATTCTCCAGGCAAGAACACTGGAGTGGGTTGCCATTCCCTCCTCCAAGGATTGAACCTGGGTCTCCTTCACTGTGGGTAGATTCTTTACCATCTGAGGCACCAGGGAAGCACTACCTTTTATGTTTGCTCGCTTGTTATTCATTCTCCATGAAGTAGTGAGAATAATCTTTCTAACATGCCAACTGGATCATGTCAGTTCCCAGCTTTAACTTTTTAAATGGCTTTCTGTTTCCCTTAGACTAAAATACAGCCTCTCACCATTGCCCCACTGTGAGCTGGCCACTGCCACCTGTCCACCATCATCTTGCCCCACTGTCCTCTTTGCTCACAACATTCCAGCTACATACTGTTTTTAGACAGTGAAGGACAGGGAAGCCTGGTGTGCTACAGAACATGGGGTGCAGAGTCAGACACAACTGACCAACTGAACAACAGATATGCCAAGCTGGAGTCCATCTTATTGCACTTGTGCGTGTTGTCTCCTCTGCCTGGAATATTCTTTCTATTTGTGATTGGCAGAATTTGAATCCCTAGAGCCTTCAGCCCCTGGTGTCACACCTGTGGTTACGTAATATTACATGACAAGAGAAACGATTCAAATATAATTATGGTTACAAGAAAGGCTGACTTTAATTATGGAAAGATTATTTTGGATCAGTATTCAAGTAGGCCGTAATACCCCTTAAAAAAATGCAGAAAAGGAAGTCAGAGAGTTTTAATTTTCAATCAATAGAAATAATAAAAGAAATAAGGAGTGATACTCTTTTCCCCAAATATTTCAAGAAAGCGTAATAAGTTAATGGATGGAATATATTGCCATAAATCTTGCTGACATACTTGGTGCCTATACTAGAATATAAAAGATAGCATGTGAGTTAGCATGGAATTATATTGATAGATATTTTATGATTTAGATACAAGTATTTTGGATTTCCCACAAAGAGCTCTTTTGGTGCTATGTTACTAAAACAGGTTTAGAGGCTCTAGAATTAAGGGTTGAGTTCATGATCTTTGTTCTGAATAATGATTTTTTTCCCTTTCATGTTTGAATGTGTTAGTCACTCAGTCATGTCCAACTCTCTGTGACCCCATGGACTGTAGCCCGCCAGGCTCCTCTCCATGGGATTCTCCAGGCAAGAACACTGGAGTGGGTTGCCATTCCCTCCTCCAAGGATTGAACCTGGGTCTCCTTCACTGTGGGTAGATTCTTTACCATCTGAGGCACCAGGGAAGCACTACCTTTTATGTTTGCTCGCTTGTTATTCATTCTCCATGAAGTAGTGAGAATAATCTTTCTAACATGCCAACTGGATCATGTCAGTTCCCAGCTTTAACTTTTTAAATGGCTTTCTGTTTCCCTTAGACTAAAATACAGCCTCTCACCATTGCCCCACTGTGAGCTGGCCACTGCCACCTGTCCACCATCATCTTGCCCCACTGTCCTCTTTGCTCACAACATTCCAGCTACATACTGTTTTTAGACAGTGAAGGACAGGGAAGCCTGGTGTGCTACAGAACATGGGGTCGCAGAGTCAGACACAACTGACCAACTGAACAACAGATATGCCAAGCTGGAGTCCATCTTATTGCACTTGTGCGTGTTGTCTCCTCTGCCTGGAATATTCTTTCTATTTGTGATTGGCAGAATTTGAATCCCTAGAGCCTTCAGCCCCTGGTGTCACACCTGTGGTTACGTAATATTACATGACAAGAGAAACGATTCAAATATAATTATGGTTACAAGAAAGGCTGACTTTAATTATGGAAAGATTATTTTGGATCAGTATTCAAGTAGGCCTAATGTGATCACATGACCCCTTAAAAGCAGAGAAATGCAGAAAAGGAAGTCAGAGAGTTTGGAAACATGAGAAGGACTCGAGTCACATTTACTGACTTAAAGCTGGAAGGGGGCCATGTGGGAAACACAAAAGGGAAATGAGCTTGGAAGTGGACTTTTCTCCAGTTTCCACTAAAGAATGCAATTCAGCCTATACCTTGATTTTGGCCTTGGAGACCTTGTGCAGAAAATCTAGCTGAGCCACACTCTGCCTGAACTACTGATTCATGGAAATTATGAGACAATAAATCAGGGTTGTTTTCATTCACTAAGTTTGTGGTGATGTGTTACAGCAGCGATAGAAGACTAACATAACATCCTTCCCTTTTCATGCTTATCTCCTTCCCCTCTTTTGGATCTCAGCTTAAATATCAGCATATTTGAAGCCTGACCAACCTACTCCAAATGCGTCTCTTCCCTGCAGGCCCATTTTTCTCCTCAGTACCTACTGTTTGCTTCCTGCATGGCCCTTATCGTGGTTTGACCTATTTCACTTCTTTGATGTTTTAACATAAGTACCATAAGAATGGCTTCCCTGGTGGCTCAGTGGTAAAGAATCTGCCTGCCGATGCAGGAGACATGGCTTCAATCTCTGGGTCAGGAAGAAAATTCCTAGAGAAGGGAATGGCAACCCACTCCAGTATTCTTGCCTGGGGAATTCCATGGACAGAGGAGCCTGTTGGGCTACAGTCCATGGGGTCACAAAAGAGTCAGAGATGACTTAGTGACTAAACAACAGCAACCATGAGAATAAGGGATTTTTGTTCACTGTGGTTTTGGAACACAACTCACACAGAGAAACTGGCACAGCATAAACATTCAATAAATATTTGTTGCATGATTGAATATTTGTTGAGTACCTAATTTGGGGCACTAGTATTTTTCCTGTTTTATAGATAGATGATGCTCAGAGTGGGTATACCCATTGTTCATGATGATCCAGCTGGTAAGTGGTGGGCCCAGACTTCAAAGCCAAGTCTTACCAACTCTCAAGCCCGTGTCTTCTTCCACTGTGCCACACTGACCCACAAGTACCAACACTATTGAATACACTCCAGCCTGATAAGACCTTTAGCCGGGGAAAGACAAGACAATTGAAAAAAAAATTTTTTCAGCCTTTACATGACCCCTTAAAAGCAGAGAAATGCAGAAAAGGAAGTCAGAGAGTTTGGAAACATGAGAAGGACTCGAGTCACATTTACTGACTTAAAGCTGGAAGGGGCCATGTGGGAAACACAAAGGAAATGAGCTTGGAAGTGGACTTTTCTCCAGTTTCCACTAAAGAATGCAATTCAGCCTATACCTTGATTTTGGCCTTGGAGACCTTGTGCAGAAAATCTAGCTGAGCCACACTCTGCCTGAACTACTGATTCATGGAAATTATGAGACAATAAATCAGGGTTGTTTTCATTCACTAAGTTTGTGGTGATGTGTTACAGCAGCGATAGAAGACTAACATAACATCCTTCCCTTTTCATGCTTATCTCCTTCCCCTCTTTTGGATCTCAGCTTAAATATCAGCATATTTGAAGCCTGACCAACCTACTCCAAATGCGTCTCTTCCCTGCAGGCCCATTTTTCTCCTCAGTACCTACTGTTTGCTTCCTGCATGGCCCTTATCGTGGTTTGACCTATTTCACTTCTTTGATGTTTTAACATAAGTACCATAAGAATGGCTTCCCTGGTGGCTCAGTGGTAAAGAATCTGCCTGCCGATGCAGGAGACATGGCTTCAATCTCTGGGTCAGGAAGAAAATTCCTAGAGAAGGGAATGGCAACCCACTCCAGTATTCTTGCCTGGGGAATTCCATGGACAGAGGAGCCTGTTGGGCTACAGTCCATGGGGTCACAAAAGAGTCAGAGATGACTTAGTGACTAAACAACAGCAACCATGAGAATAAGGGATTTTTGTTCACTGTGGTTTTGGAACACAACTCACACAGAGAAACTGGCACAGCATAAACATTCAATAAATATTTGTTGCATGATTGAATATTTGTTGAGTACCTAATTTGGGGCACTAGTATTTTTCCTGTTTTATAGATAGATGATGCTCAGAGTGGGTATACCCATTGTTCATGATGATCCAGCTGGTAAGTGGTGGGCCCAGACTTCAAAGCCAAGTCTTACCAACTCTCAAGCCCGTGTCTTCTTCCACTGTGCCACACTGACCCACAAGTACCAACACTATTGAATACACTCCAGCCTGATAAGACCTTTGGAAGGGGAAAGAGGAAAAAAATGCACAAATGCACATGCAACATTGTCACAATTTCAGGGAATTCAGAGGTATCATAAACCCGAGGTTAATGTATATGCTACCTGCCTCAAAGCATCGTCACACTTAAGTAAAATAAAATACAAATAAAGAACAAATTCACATTGGCCTAACAAATAATTAAGAATGCAAGACATTTAAATTGCTTTCTTCAAAATGAAGAACTAAGCATGTATGAAATGAAAAAAAAAAAAAAGAGTGAGTAGCTGGCTTCGATCAGATGAGCTTTAGATGTCCTTCTAGATTTTAGATGAGCATTCCTGAAGATAGGAAAAAGCTTTAAGACTCAAGAACATTGAGTGCCAACAGTAAGGTGACAGGCATGTAGGCAGCCAGGAATTTAGGGACTGAAAACCATGTGTCCTACCACAAGACCTGTAGACTGTAGCAGTTCCTCTGGTAGAACCTCATATTTCAAGTACTTGTGAAGTCTCCAGAGATTTGAGAATAGCCTGAAGCAAAGCAAGGGAAGAAAGCTCACCACAGAGCTGTGAATTTTGAGGGAGGCCAGGATTCCTAACCACCCAGCTCCTGTGGTTCAGAATCTGGGGGCTGTGACAGTTTCCCTTTCCCCAAAAGCCCCCATCCAGCTCTGGCTCTGAGGAGATTTACAATCTCCCTGTGAGCACTATTTCATCAAAACCAAGTATTGATATTTCCTCTCAGCTTTGTGCAACACTTGGAATTCCTTCCAGATAAATAGCAGGATTGTGGCCCATAAGGAGCCCAGAAAGAGGTAAGAGATAAGACTGTGAGGTTTGACTGATGAGGTTGAGTTTCTGAAGGCTGAGCATATCCCACAGTGGCCAGGCAGCAGCCGGCAGACTTCTGTCTTCCAGCTTTGCCGCCACTGTCCTAGGGTCTGCCAGGGCTCTTCTGGTGCCCACACCCTTAAAACATCACTGTCCCTTCTCCTACCTCCTGTCCCCTTCCTCACAGTGAGTCATGACAGTCCCAAACTCTCAGGCTGGACTCCCAGAGGGCAACTGAAAGTACTCTGGAGCACGCAGCAAGGAGAGCATCAGTACACCCATTTCACATGCAAAGCTTATTCATTCTCCACAGAGAAGGGCCACCCCAAAGTCTGTGTTCTCTTAAAAATCTGAACAGTTTCCAGCTAAATTCCCTTCACTCTTCTAAATGGCCTGCTTTGTCTCCATAGTCTTCTCTAGTTTCAGCTTCCAGTTTGCAAGGGGAGAGTATAGAGGTGAAGAATTCATGCTCTGGAGGTTCTAGGTTCAGGCTCTAGGTTTGTATCCAGCTCTACTACTGCTTGCTAGCTGAGTAGTGTGGCCTGCTGCCAGTTATCCAACCTCTCTGTGCTGCTTTCTTTCTCAGTAGAAAGTATAGCTGAGTTACTATGGAAATAGTAACTATAGCCCTGAACTCTTGGTGTTAAAAGGATTCAATGAGTCAATGTTGCCTGGCTATTCATAGTTAGCACTCATCGAAATGTTAGCTATTATTCTCTACCTATTCTGGGAAGCAAAGAATTCTCCTGTATACATGTATACCTTACCTGCTGTTTTCAAGGCCATTTCTATGCATCATATAGAGCAGGGGTCCCCAATACCCTCTCCCACGCCATACAGCAGGAGGTGAGAGGCAAGACAGAGGATGAAGCTTCATCTGTATTTACAGCCATCCCCTGTCACTCGCATTGCCACCTGAGCTTGACCTCCTGTCATATCAGCTGCAGCATTAGATTTTCATAGAAGCACAAACTCTACTGTGAACTGCACATGTGAGAGATCTAGATTGTGTGCTCCTTACGAGAATTACCCCAAAACGATCCTTCCTCCCCCATCTGTGGCAAAAAGTGTCTTCCACAAAACCAGTCCCTAGTGTTAAAAGGTTGAGAACCACTGATACAGAGCCATGTGTGATGGCCTTAACTTGGGGCTGTGCATTGATTACCCTGCCACGTTAATAATAACAGACATGCCATACTAAACACTTACAATGTTTTAGGCCCTGGCCTTCAAACACTCTGCAATACGTTATTTCCTTTAAAGTGCACTCCTGTCCCCTTCCTCACAGTGAGTCATGACAGTCCCAAACTCTCAGGCTGGACTCCCAGAGGGCAACTGAAAGTACTCTGGAGCACGCAGCAAGGAGAGCATCAGTACACCCATTTCACATGCAAAGCTTATTCATTCTCCACAGAGAAGGGCCACCCCAAAGTCTGTGTTCTCTTAAAAATCTGAACAGTTTCCAGCTAAATTCCCTTCACTCTTCTAAATGGCCTGCTTTGTCTCCATAGTCTTCTCTAGTTTCAGCTTCCAGTTTGCAAGGGGAGAGTATAGAGGTGAAGAATTCATGCTCTGGAGGTTCTAGGTTCAGGCTCTAGGTTTGTATCCAGCTCTACTACTGCTTGCTAGCTGAGTAGTGTGGCCTGCTGCCAGTTATCCAACCTCTCTGTGCTGCTTTCTTTCTCAGTAGAAAGTATAGCTGAGTTACTATGGAAATAGTAACTATAGCCCTGAACTCTTGGTGTTAAAAGGATTCAATGAGTCAATGTTGCCTGGCTATTCATAGTTAGCACTCATCGAAATGTTAGCTATTATTCTCTACCTATTCTGGGAAGCAAAGAATTCTCCTGTATACATGTATACCTTACCTGCTGTTTTCAAGGCCATTTCTATGCATCATATAGAGCAGGGGTCCCCAATACCCTCTCCCCACGCCATACAGCAGGAGGTGAGAGGCAAGACAGAGGATGAAGCTTCATCTGTATTTACAGCCATCCCCTGTCACTCGCATTGCCACCTGAGCTTGACCTCCTGTCATATCAGCTGCAGCATTAGATTTTCATAGAAGCACAAACTCTACTGTGAACTGCACATGTGAGAGATCTAGATTGTGTGCTCCTTACGAGAATTACCCCAAAACGATCCTTCCTCCCCCATCTGTGGCAAAAAGTGTCTTCCACAAAACCAGTCCCTAGTGTTAAAAGGTTGAGAACCACTGATACAGAGCCATGTGTGATGGCCTTAACTTGGGGCTGTGCATTGATTACCCTGCCACGTTAATAATAACAGACATGCCATACTAAACACTTACAATGTTTTAGGCCCTGGCCTTCAAACACTCTGCAATACGTTATTTCCTTTAAAGTGCACTAGAAACTGAAGAGGTGGATGCTGTTGTTTTCCTTCCCTAACCTGTCCAGAAACAGAGAGATGAATAGCTATGTAATGTAAAATACAAGCTTTGTGTGAGGGGTGATTGTCACAGGCTGGGGCAACAAAAGAATGCTCTGTGGAAGAGACAGAACTCTGATTTGAGATCAAAGATCCCTAGATCACTCAGATAAGCAAAGGGAAAGAGGAGGGAGAAATCCAAGCAGAGGAAATCAAAAAAATGAAAGGAAGACATGAGCTTGACATGTGTTAAGGGCAAAGACTGGACTAACTGGTCCAGAGGCAAGTGATGGACAAAGGCAGGGACACAGGCTGATAGCATTAGCTTTCCCATCTCCCAGACTGAGTATACCTGGAACGGCCACTCAAATCCAGAAGCAGCAATCCTTTGCTTTTCTGCCCTTGTCTATCCTCTTTAGATGATCAGGCTTTCTAAGTCATCCCTTTGGGCTTCCCCTACCATGTACTCCATGGCCACATGAGTGTCCAAAGCCAAAATCTCTCCTCCTCAGCAGCTCCACTGAGATTTAACAAGGTGTGTAGACCAGGTCAGGAGAGTCAGCCTTCGAAAGTGGATCTATTCTCTTCCTTAGGGTCCCAAAGCAATTCAAATCCATGCCAGATCATTACCCACCCCTATTCCTGCCATCATTTCAATTTCTTGCTTCACTGCTGACCATGGTAGTGTGTGTGTTAGTCATTCAGTCATGTCCAACTCTTTGTGACCCATGGACTGGAGCCTACCAGTCTCCTCTGTCCATGGGATTCTCCAGGCAAGATTACTGGAGTGGGTTGCTGTGCCCTCCTCCAGGGGATCTTCTTGATTGACCATGGTGGGAAGATCTCTTAAGAAAAGGGTTTTTGCTACAAAACCTTGTGAATCGCTTAGTCATGTTCAGATTTTTGGTGGGATCAGGAGACAGGAAGAAGGAGAGGTTTTGGAAATTTTTTAAGGGAAGGAGACAGGACATGGCCTTAACTTGGGGCTGTGCATTGATTACCCTGCCACGTTAATAATAACAGACATGCCATACTAAACACTTACAATGTTTTAGGCCCTGGCCTTCAAACACTCTGCAATACGTTATTTCCTTTAAAGTGCACTAGAAACTGAAGAGGTGGATGCTGTTGTTTTCCTTCCCTAACCTGTCCAGAAACAGAGAGATGAATAGCTATGTAATGTAAAATACAAGCTTTGTGTGAGGGGTGATTGTCACAGGCTGGGGCAACAAAAGAATGCTCTGTGGAAGAGACAGAACTCTGATTTGAGATCAAAGATCCTAGATCACTCAGATAAGCAAAGGGAAAGAGGAGGGAGAAATCCAAGCAGAGGAAATCAAAAAAATGAAAGGAAGACATGAGCTTGACATGTGTTAAGGGCAAAGACTGGACTAACTGGTCCAGAGGCAAGTGATGGACAAAGGCAGGGACACAGGCTGATAGCATTAGCTTTCCCATCTCCCAGACTGAGTATACCTGGAACGGCCACTCAAATCCAGAAGCAGCAATCCTTTGCTTTTCTGCCCTTGTCTATCCTCTTTAGATGATCAGGCTTTCTAAGTCATCCCTTTGGGCTTCCCCTACCATGTACTCCATGGCCACATGAGTGTCCAAAGCCAAAATCTCTCCTCCTCAGCAGCTCCACTGAGATTTAACAAGGTGTGTAGACCAGGTCAGGAGAGTCAGCCTTCGAAAGTGGATCTATTCTCTTCCTTAGGGTCCCAAAGCAATTCAAATCCATGCCAGATCATTACCCACCCCTATTCCTGCCATCATTTCAATTTCTTGCTTCACTGCTGACCATGGTAGTGTGTGTGTTAGTCATTCAGTCATGTCCAACTCTTTGTGACCCATGGACTGGAGCCTACCAGTCTCCTCTGTCCATGGGATTCTCCAGGCAAGATTACTGGAGTGGGTTGCTGTGCCCTCCTCCAGGGGATCTTCTTGATTGACCATGGTGGGAAGATCTCTTAAGAAAAGGGTTTTTGCTACAAAACCTTGTGAATCGCTTAGTCATGTTCAGATTTTTGGTGGGATCAGGAGACAGGAAGAAGGAGAGTTGGATTTCTAAGGAAGGAGATACAGCCAGAACAATTTTTTTCGAGTCCAGGAAGGGTTAATGGCAGACAGTGTTTAATATGGCAAGCAAAATACCAATGAAAAGCAAAGCTTTTGTCCCCTCCCTCCCTTCCTTTCTTTTTTCCTTGCCTTCCTTCACCTTTAAACTGGAGGACATTGCAAACAGGAAGAAAGGAGTGTGTCCACCTTCTTATTGCCCCACCCAGCCCACCCCAACACCCCACACCCCACACTTGACAGTTGGAGGCCCATTTGCTTGGAGTGTCGAATCTCATCTTGACATGAGTGAGAGGCCAGGCAGTGTGTGAGAATTCTATCTTCTCCCTTGAGCCTGAAATGCATGCCCAGATGTTGCTAGCTAGTACTCAGGCTCCCATCTACACAAGCAGGATGCTTCTCTAGTGACCACCAGTGCCCTAGCTTTTACACTGGTTTCACCTTCTCTGGACGTAAATAACAAGCTGAAGTCTTAGCAAATCACAGGCTAGTCTGAGAAACATGTATCACCAGTAAACACAAAGGGAGGAAAAGTAGACTAAAACTGGTTTGTAAGGTGGAAGACCTCATGTGAAACTCCGCATTAGTGGGCTGTGTAACTTAGCAAGGCATCTTGCCTTTCATGACCTCATTGTCCTTTGCAAGGATATAAGGAGGTGGGGGATAGCTGATTTCCAAAGGCTCTTCTTCCCCTCCCCCAAATGGTTCTGTGCATATCTTTTAATATGCACAGAAATTTCAGTGATAACTGTTTTTGGAGCATCAGCTGGCATCCTGAGAATTTTAAAAAGAGGCTATTTAATGAAAAGTCTGTGAAAGGAGTGGGAGAAGGGAAGTAGGTGGTGGGCTGGAGGTGGCTGAGAGTAGGAGACAAGATTATAACATGCTACCCTCCAGTTTGGTAGAAGAACACTCAAACACAAATGAGAAATGGAGCCAGCCTTTCACTCCTCTGTCCTTTGTACCTTCGAGGTAGGTGGTATCCATCACTTTACTCAATCTCCCAAATTTTTAGATTACATCATCTCACTGTCTTGGCTTTGCGCGGTTCACTTTCCCCACCTGAATTCTCTACCATCTCTACCAACCAAATCCTATGTGTTAGTGTTTGTGCTAATCACTCAGTCCTGTCCGCATTACAGGTAGATTCTTTACTCATCTGAGCCACCAGGAAAGCCCAACCAAATCCTACATAAATACAAAGTCTAATTTAAGCTCCATCACCTCTACAAAGGCTCTCTATAGCTTTCTTAGGCTACAGAGATCACTCATCCTTTTGGATGCACCCAGCTCCTGAGGTGTCACCTCCTAATTCTTATCATAGACTGCTCTCTCATTTTAGCTACTCTTAGTTTTATAGTTTTAAGTACACACTCTTTTTAAAAATTTTATTACTTTCCTATTGATTTAAAATATGGAAAGATACAAAGAAGAAAATAAGAACAAGCCATAATCTTCCCCCCTTTAGCTGTGTTGATATTTTTGTGTGTGTGTGAAAGTAGTACCCATATAAAAGTTAGAAAATTCAGACAATGGAAAGGTTTTACCAAATAAAAAGCAAAATTCTCTCCCAAGCTTCCCTGGTCTCTTTCCCCAGGATCACTATAAGATATTCCAAATGATATCATCCATAAAAAAAGAAAGCAACATATACCAGTAACTGTTATTGTTCAATTACTAAGTCACATCTGACTGCAACCACATGAACTACAATATGTCAGACTTCCCAGTCAGCATACATATGAATATCTATATTACAGAGCATAATCCTTTATCCTAAACCATGGAGGCCAGAAGTATGTTGGAATTCAAAAAATTTTAAGGTTTTTCACAGTGAGATAGTGTTTGTGGCATTTAGCATGTCACTCCCACAGTGGGATTTGGGAGATCAAAGACCTAGATTAGACATGTTCAATATTAATCAAACACATTAAAGTTTGTCATACTATTTTGAAATAAATGAAGATCACAAATATCCACATATCAGTTCCTTCACAAATAAATTTGTGCCAAGTTTTGGGGCAGGGGAAACATTCTGTTTTCAGAGATTTTAGACTTAAGGAAAAGCAGATAAGGGATTGTCTTTTTTTTTTTTTTTTTGGCAGCACTGGGTCTTACTTGTGGCATGTGGGATCTTAGTTGAGGCATGCGGGATCCAGTTCCCTGATCAGGGATTGAACCCAGCCCCCTGCATTAGGAGCACAGAGTCTTAACCCCTTGACCACCAGGAAAGTCCCAGGGATTGTCTTTATATTTATATTCATTCTCTATCTTTCCCTCTCTCTCATATATATATATAACAAGATACACACATGCTATTCTGCCCTCGTTTCCTTTTCCCCTGAATAACTTGTTGTTCAGTCACCCAGCTGTGTCTGACTCTTTGTGACCCCATGGACTGCAACACTCTAGGCCTCTCTATGCCTTACCATCTCCAGAAGTTTGCTCAAGTTCTTGTCCATCGCATCGGTGATGCCATCCAATCATCTCATCTTCTGACACCCTCTTCTTCTGCCCTTTATCTTTCCCAGCGTCAGGGCCTTTTCCAATGACTTGGCTGTTCACCTCAAATTACCAAAATACTGGAGCTTCAGCTTCAGCATCAGTCCTTCCAACGAGTATTCAGAGTTGATTTCCTTAAAGACTGACTGGTTCGATCTCCTTGCTGTCCAAGGGGCTCTCAGGGGTCTTCTCTAGCAACACAGTTTGAAGGCCTCAATTCTTTGGTGCTCTGCCTTTGGGAACTTTAATGTCAGCCGAGACAGATCTAACTTATTCTTTTTGTTATCCGCCAATATTCCAATGTATGGTTGTACCAATATTTATTTATCAAGTCCTCTACTGGTAGACATTTTGGTACTATCCAGGCTGGGGGTTTTGATTTTGATTAATTTTGTATGGATGTTTTAGGAGGAGTTTATTGCTATTATGAAGTTTCAGGGAATATCCTTCTTTATATTTTCTGATGAACTTTTGCATTACATGTTTATCCAATATCCAAGGGATATTCTTACCAACAGAATTCTGTACACTTGTTTTTTGGGATAATTTGTAACCTCCAAAGAACAAGAGTTTATCTCCTTGAGTTCTTTGTTATCGACCTTAGAGCTTTGACATATAGCACTAGTAAATGTTTGTTAAATGAATAAAAATAATAAAGATAATAAAAAATGAAAACCCTCATGAAGGTCCTCATATAGATCTTAAAAATCAGACAAAAATATGTAGGAAGAGACTAAAAATAACATATCATTCAACCCTATAGTGTACCTCCTAGCTATATTTTTCCTAAGGGAAGCATTTTAAATGTCTATATTTATGAATAAAAATATCAGTTGGAAGAGTATTTGTAGTAGCAAAACCTTTGAGGATGTCTAAATGCATAACCCTGCTGAAGTCTACAAAATGCTTGTTTGCAAAATGATAGAGAAAATTTTAACATCAAGTAGAGAAAAAAAGTAAGGCCAACATAATATATACAATTCTCAATTATCTAGAGATGTTTCATAGGCACTGGAATAAAATTGGATTAAAGTATGAACAATGGCTACATCTAGGTTGAGGAATAATAAGGAATTTTTTATCTGCTTTGAAACACTTTTCTATATGATGCTTATTACATTTCTGTAGTGAGCTTATATTGTTTTGATAGATAGGACTAAGACTTTTTTTGAAGTCAGCTAGAATGAAAGTATATTGGTTTGTTTGGACTGCTATAACAAAATACCATAGACTGGGTAGCTTTTAAACAACAGAAATGTATTTCTGTTGTAAGTCCAAGACCAAGGTGCTCGAAGACTCAGTGTCTGGTGAGGGCCTACTTTCTAGTTCAGTAGACAATGCCTTCTCTCTGTGTCTTCCACCACATGGTAGAAGGGACAAGGGCTCTCTCTGAGGCCTCTTTTATAAGGTACTAATCCTATTCATGAGTTCTCCACCCTCATAACCTTATCACTTCCCAAGGGCTTCACTTCCTAATGCCATCACATAGGGTGAGGGTAGGATTTCAACATATGAGTTTTTATATCTATATATATCTATATATATATATATATATATACACAGACATATATATATATGGGGATAAGACCTTGGCTGTACCAGGTCTTAGTTGTGGCATTCAGGGTCTTTAGTTGCAGCATGTGGGCTCTTTTAGTTATGGCATATCGGATCTAGTCCCCTGACCAAAGATCAAACCTGCATTGAGAGCATGGAGTCTTAGTCACTGGATCAGCAGGGAAGTCCCTACATATGAATTTTGAAGGGACACACACATTTACTCTAAATCAAGGAGTCTCATTGTCATCTCCATATGGAAGTATAGGGACATTTCTTGGTACTTGCTCATACTCTCCTCCACTTGGTACCCTGGAATTCTCACAAGGCCCCCAGAATGCATTGCTGATCATATGGTATGCTCTGTCATGTATCTGTTTTATAAGCTCCAGTCCAGGTTGAATCATGCCTTCCTCATGCCTTTTCCTCCCCATCCCTGGCTTGACACATACCCACCCTTCTGGCTCATTCTAGTTCAGATTAGTCAGGTGGACTACTTAATCATTTTAACAACTTTTTCATTCTTGGTGTATTTTTCATAAGGGTTGACTGGTCTGTCTGTCTGTCTGTCTCTCTCTCTCTCAGATGCTTGCCCACTTAAAATCCCCTAAGACCTTGGGAAGAGTCATGCCATTTATCAGAAGGAGGAAAGCCAGAGAGATTAACAAGATAGTTTGCCTGATTTGGGTGGTTCTCTGACACCAGCTTTCTTCTGCCTGATTGGTTTCCATTGGGTATCTTTTCATGGGTTCTTTATCCTTGCCTTGCACTGGGGACTTCATAGAGTGGAGGCTATTTATAAAGCCAGGTCCAAGTAATATCCCACCTCTATCCATCCAAAAGTATGTCCCCAAGTCACTCTTGCCTTTCTTATAGCCATAGCCATATTTTCCCAGCTGATATGCATGATTACATGTTATAACTAGGGGAAGGGGACCTCTGATCTACATGCTACCCCTCATGTTAAACATATTGATTCCTTAGGCCAAGGGCTTGCTGACTACAGTGTATCAGTCTAATCTGCTTAAGCAGCCTATTTTTGTGTGGTCTGTGAACTAAGAATCTTTTTTTACATTTTCTACTATTTAAAAAATTCAAAAGAATAATATTTCATAACCATAAATATTATATGACATCTGAATTTTAGAGGCCTTATGTAAAATTTTATTGGAACATGACCATAGCCATCAGTTTACATGGCTGCTTTTGCACTACAATGGCAGAGTTGGGTAATTGATACAGAGACTGCATGGCCTGCAAAGCCTAAAATATTTACTGTCTGACTCTAGAGAAACATTTGCCAACTCTTTCTCTAGTGCATTCCCATCAACTCATTGCTAGCGTTATCCCCAACTTCTGTATGTGGCCACTGTCAGGCTCTTGAGATAAATGAATGAGCTTACCTGGACATCAATAGGGAAGGTTGTGACAAACTAACAGAGCACAGTGCCTATCTCAAGGTGACAACCAGGCTTGCGGTCATTCATGGTGCAGACTCAACTTTGCTAAAGTTTCTGAGTTTTCAAGAGAAGACAGAAGTCCATGTATGTTTATGTTGGCAAACACTGCTTAGGTCAAATATATCCTATCGATCAGCTACCAGTTTACAACAACTCGTTTTAGGACCTCTAACATGCAAGTTCAGGTTGTAAAAGTCAGAGCTCCGCATTCCACCATTCTTGCAAACCAAGGATGCAGGCAAAGGACTAGGAAGCTCATGATGATAGCCTGCTCCACTGCACATACTGCAGGACTTGAGGGTGAAGACTGGAAATGAAAACAAGGAGAGAGGTCCAGCACGTCCCCCTACTCCCTTATCTATGTGATTTCTCTGGTGGCCTTAAACATCGGTGAATACTCTCTTCTTGAAAGTCTCTACACTTTCTCCTCCATCTCTGGCCTGTTTCAGTATTTCTTTCTCTGACTTCTCCTCTGCTCTCATCCATTTTCTTTCTCATTAAACTGGTGTTCTCTCTCTCCTATCATTGATTTTTTAGGGATCTGGGTCACAGAATCTGTTCTTGGCTCTGTTCTTACAGCATCATTTAGATTCTACCAAGAGAGGGATAGGTTCTAGAAGGGGTTGGATTTCTTTTTATTTTATTTTATTTTTAATTTGCGTGCATGCTCAATTATGTCCGACTCTTTGTTACCCATCAGGCTCCTGTGTCTATGGAATTCTCCAGGCAAGAATACTAGAATAGGTTGCCACTTCCTCCACCAGGGGATGTTCCCGACCCAGGGATCAAACCTGAGTCTCTTACATCTCCTATACTGGCAGATGTATTCTTTACCACTAAGCCACCTGAGAATTCCAGAAGGGGTTGGAGGCCCTACTTAAAGCTGTGACCTAAGCAATGCCATTCAACTCAACTTTCCTAAAGAACCATGCATTGAATTTTCAGCTTTTCTATTGAAGCAATACTTGTCCTCCATTTGGCTACTGTTCCTTGGCAATCTTTTCTTGGGAAATCTCATGAGGATAATGGACTGATAGACAACAAACAAATTTCAACATTCCCAGGTACTATAGACAAATATAATCTACAAATGAACAAAAATTCACCCCAATTCCTAATGGAAATATTCTCTCTTGGTTTTCTTTCTTCCTCTCAGTCTGCTCTAACCCAGGCTCCATGATTAACCCCTTTTTCTTGTACCCACCCTTGACATGCTGTCGTGACCTCAAATTCTTTCTTGGTCCTTTTCTCTTCATACTCTATGCACTCTTCCTACACAATCTCAACACTCCTGTGGCCTTAAATACAGCATCCAGACTGATAAATCCAAAAATCTTTATCTCTACTCTAAATTTCTCCCCTGAACTTCGGAATCATATATGCATCTACTTACTGGTCATCAGCTTAGCACAGATACCCCAAAGGTACCTCAAATCAACATGTGCCTAACTAGATCAGTTATCTCTACTCCTTCCTTTCAAACCTTCTCTTTCTATAGAGAAGGTAGAAGAATAGGGGTGCCTTACTGCATAGCACCTCTGTTCCCCAAGACACTCAGGCCAAAAATCTGGCAGTCATCTTAGATTCCTCCCTCTAGACCTCTCCTACCATGTTCAGTCACTCCGTCATGTCCTGTGAATGTCACCTCCTAATTATTTCTGAAATCCACCCCTCCTCTCCATTAGTATTTCTAGTATTTGCCCTAAGTTCCAGCACTCATTATTACTCATCAAAAAATGGGGGAAAAAAGCACCTATGGGAACAATCTGCTTTAAGTCTATCCCGTTTTCAATCCATTCACCAGGCTTCTGCTAGAGTGATTTTTCTAAATTACAGAGCAAATCCTGTCCCTTTCCTGCTTTAAAACCTCTAATTCTGCAGAAAGTCAAGTCTAAATCCCTGTATGTGGCATGCCAAAGGTATGGGTGCTTCCGTCAGAGCTTGTCGAAGCTGTACCACTTAGTAGCTATTTGACCTTGAACAAGCAAATTAACTTCTCTGATTCTCAGCTTCCTGTTTGTCAAATGTGGATAATTCTTATAAAGATTAAATGAGATTAATAATAAGTGCTCATGTGTAGTAGTACAGAACTTGATACATAGTAAGTCTTTAACAAATGCTACCATTGTTGATTGTTCTAGTGAATAAAAACAAAGACTCCAATGGTGGGGATTTCAGATAGCACAGGGAAAGGAATATAGAAAAGTAATTAAGAAAAGGCCTTTGACTTCTAGCTCTGCCTCTTGAGTACTGAGTGATCTTAGGCAAGTTACAAAGTCTTTCTGTGTCTCAGTTTTTTCGTCTGTTAAATGGGATAATAATAATAATATTTCTTAAGATTATTTTGAGGATGTAATGAGTTAATAGATATAAAACTTCTAGAACAGTGTCTACGTGACTGTTGAGTTATGATAACAAATATGTTTCCTTGAGGCTCTTGCCTCTTCTGCCCATGTATATGGACCACCAAATATGCAACTTCATTTTGGTAACATCTGTGCTGGAAAACTACTGCTTTTTATTTTCTTTTTAATCATTAGTATCCTTAAAGGCAAAGGCTTGACGTCTTCACTGTACCCCCAAAGCCAGCACAATTTCTGGAACATGGTCTGATGGATGAATGAGTAAATGAATGAATAGGTCTGAATTAAAACATGAATAAATAAGCAAACAGAAGAATGAAAAATTGGGTTAAGTTCTGGGGATGATAGGATCAATTTTTCTGACCAAACAGTAGAATGGAAAATTCCTTCCAACTCACTCTGGGGACTTATTAAATATTTAATAAATGACACTTAGAGAACAATATGCAAATGGAATATTCCATTTCATTTAACTCAGTGTGCTACCTCACAGTCCTTCATCTGAAAGTAAACATGACAGATCATTCATTTCACTTTACTCAGCAAGCATTAGCATGAAATAGCTGCCTTTTTCAAATCATGGCAGCCCGAGGGTCTGCAGCTGATCTAGCTGAGGAAAACTGAGGAGACTTTTGTGGTTAGGTCTACCTCTTAATTTTGAAGGCCCTCTAAGGCAAGGGTTTTCAATCCTGACTGTGCATCATAGTGACTTCAGACTTGACTAAATATGCAGCTACTTAGGTTCCCTAAAGAACTACTCAATCACATGCCCTGGGAACAGAAGTCCAGAGCCATAACACTTTAAGAGATCTGTCCAAATTAAATAGTGCCTTAAAGATAGTCAAGATTGGCCAGTAGATGTCACTGAATCTTTCCGAGGTCTATCACCCACCTGTCCTGGTGTCTTAACCTTTACACACTTACTCGGAAAACTATCTATAGCAAGTAGCTCTGACCATACCCCAGAGGCATCCACAGCTCAGGTCACATGGATCATAAGAGAGAAAAGGGGCCCTGTCATATACAGCATCTGGAAACCAAATGTTTTCCTGGGCAGTTTGGTGAAGCAAGCCTGGTGAAGCCTGTGCAGGAAACAGTCCCCAAGCCTGTGGTTTTTCATTCCATCTTGATATATTGACTGCTAAAGTGATATAGTCTGAAGGAGCCACTGTTCCTTTGGATGCCTGGGGAAAAAAGCCAGATCTTCGAGACGGAGCACAGACTCAGAAGCAGCCATTTCGTTTTCTTTTCAAATGAAAGAAAAAGAAAACATGTAATTTTGAAATCCACTTCAGTTTTTAATTTTTCTAGTTCTGAAGAAACAACGTGGGAGGCAAAACAAGGTGCAGAAATAACCTCATCTGTTACAGAAAGCCTCTGCAGAACTTGACCACTAAAAAAAGGAAACAGACTGGGGGCCGGTGGTTTTAGAAATGTCTTTGATAGGATCAATTTTTCTGACCAAACAGTAGAATGGAAAATTCCTTCCAACTCACTCTGGGGACTTATTAAATATTTAATAAATGACACTTAGAGAACAATATGCAAATGGAATATTCCATTTCATTTAACTCAGTGTGCTACCTCACAGTCCTTCATCTGAAAGTAAACATGACAGATCATTCATTTCACTTTACTCAGCAAGCATTAGCATGAAATAGCTGCCTTTTTCAAATCATGGCAGCCCGAGGGTCTGCAGCTGATCTAGCTGAGGAAAACTGAGGAGACTTTTGTGGTTAGGTCTACCTCTTAATTTTGAAGGCCCTCTAAGGCAAGGGTTTTCAATCCTGACTGTGCATCATAGTGACTTCAGACTTGACTAAATATGCAGCTACTTAGGTTCCCTAAAAGAACTACTCAATCACATGCCCTGGGAACAGAAGTCCAGAGCCATAACACTTTAAGAGATCTGTCCAAATTAAATAGTGCCTTAAAGATAGTCAAGATTGGCCAGTAGATGTCACTGAATCTTTCCGAGGTCTATCACCCACCTGTCCTGGTGTCTTAACCTTTACACACTTACTCGGAAAACTATCTATAGCAAGTAGCTCTGACCATACCCCAGAGGCATCCACAGCTCAGGTCACATGGATCATAAGAGAGAAAAGGGGCCCTGTCATATACAGCATCTGGAAACCAAATGTTTTCCTGGGCAGTTTGGTGAAGCAAGCCTGGTGAAGCCTGTGCAGGAAACAGTCCCCAAGCCTGTGGTTTTTCATTCCATCTTGATATATTGACTGCTAAAGTGATATAGTCTGAAGGAGCCACTGTTCCTTTGGATGCCTGGGGAAAAAAGCCAGATCTTCGAGACGGAGCACAGACTCAGAAGCAGCCATTTCGTTTTCTTTTCAAATGAAAGAAAAAGAAAACATGTAATTTTGAAATCCACTTCAGTTTTTAATTTTTCTAGTTCTGAAGAAACAACGTGGGGAGGGGCAAAACAAGGTGCAGAAATAACCTCATCTGTTACAGAAAGCCTCTGCAGAACTTGACCACTAAAAAAAGAAACAGACTGTGGCTGTCTTCAGCAACTCAGCCTCGTAGTTCAGTTGAGCCAGTGGTACCACAGAAGGATCCAGGGACTTTCTCAGAAATGTGGCTTTAGTTTAAAACACAATGAGCCCCTGCTGGAAAACAGTTGCAGTGCTTCTTGCCTGGGAAAGCAGGCACCACTCATTCACACACCACACACCACTGCTCCCCATGTTTCGGGCCCTCGGATCAGTGTGGGGTTTCCTCTTGATTTGTAGTCCTTTCCTTCATGGCCACCATGTGTACATCTGCATGTGCCTGAAGAGTGTTGGCAAGTGTCTTAGTCCACACGGGCTGCCATAACAAATACCGTAGACTGTGTGGCTTCAGCAACAGACATTTATTTTCCCACAATGCTGGAGGCTGGAAAGTTCAAGATCAAGGTTCAGCAGGGTTTAGTTTCTGGTAAGAGCTCTGCTCCTGGCTTGCAGACAGCCCCCTTCTCACTGTGAGCTCACATGGCTTTTTCCTCAGTGCTCATCCATGGGAAGAGACATTTCTGCCTCTCTTCTTCTTTCTATAAACCCACACATTTTATCAGATTAGGATCCATTCTTATGACCTCATTCAACTAGAATTACTTCCTAGAAGCCCTATTGCCAAATATTGGGGGTTAGGTTTTTAACATAGGAATTTGAGGATAGGGTAGGAGACACAATTCAGTCCATAGCAAGAAGGCAGTATAGGAAAACTGAAAACAGACACCTAGACCACCCTGCAAGCAGCTTCTGGAAAGGCTCAACCAGGAAAGAAAAGCACATATCAGATGAGGGAAAGAGCCCAAACTCAACTGCTACTGAGCCAATCAGTCTACACTCCCCAAAATCCACCCTCCACCCCCAACACTGTCCTGTTGCCATCCCTAATAGCCAGCTGTGTACAATCTGTGGAGTATCTGCTTTAACCCTGATTTCAACAGGTACACCATTTATACTCTCTAAGGCTCAATTTTCTTCCCTCTCAGCAGCCGCTCCCAAACTTTTTGGCACCAAGGAGTGTTTCATGGAAGATAATTTTTCTGTGGACAAGGTGAGGGGTGAGATGGTTTTAGGGTGACTCAAGCACATTACATTTATTGTGTACTTTATTTCTATTATTATTTATTACATCAGCTCTGCCTCTGACCATCAAGCATTAGATTCCAGAGGTTGGGGACCCCCGCATAAGGAGAAAAAATTGGATAAATTTGGCACCACTTATCAGTATGATAAATAAGAAAAATGAATATCAATTAAGTAACACAAAAGCAGAGACATGAAATGTTTGCAAAATGATAATCATAATTGCATTTGGACTAAGCACATTCTAGTGCATTACCTCATTGGATCAAAGTAAGTCAAGAGTTGTTATTCCCATTTGACAGATGAGAAAACAGATCAAATGAGCTATGAGCCAAGGTCACAGAGCAAGTTACTGTTGAAATCAATAGTGTAGCCTAAAAGAATATAAGCAGTTATTGATAAATTAACAGGGCACACTGACCCCCTGGGCATCAGAAGTGCTGTTATATGGACAGCACCACAAAATTTAGCATTCAGTTTCTTTCCTATTATATACATTTGTCTAGTCTCCTTGAATTGTGAATTTCTCAAAATCAGAGACCTAGGTTTGTATATTATTGAGTTGCCCATAAGGCTTAGTTAACATAGGACTGGGCCAAGAAGATGAACTCCCTAAAAATATTTAAAATATTTAAATGTTGGTGTAACACTTTGGCCAAGGGCTCTCACATAGATTATTTTATTCTGTCTTTATGATAACTACTAGAATATCATCTTTGGAAAGGTCATTGTGTCTTGTCCTTCTCGTGATGTTTATTTCACTACTTTCATTTTATGAACTATTCCCTTTTTTTAAAGGGGAAATTGTTATTTTGATGGCACCCCTACCCTCATTCAATGCCAGCTGAGCCAATCAGTCTACACTCCAAAATCCACCCTCCACCCCCAACACTGTCCTGTTGCCATCCCTAATAGCCAGCTGTGTACAATCTGTGGAGTATCTGCTTTAACCCTGATTTCAACAGGTACACCATTTATACTCTCTAAGGCTCAATTTTCTTCCCTCTCAGCAGCCGCTCCCAAACTTTTTGGCACCAAGGAGTGTTTCATGGAAGATAATTTTTCTGTGGACAAGGTGAGGGGTGAGATGGTTTTAGGGTGACTCAAGCACATTACATTTATTGTGTACTTTATTTCTATTATTATTTATTACATCAGCTCTGCCTCTGACCATCAAGCATTAGATTCCAGAGGTTGGGGACCCCGATAAGGAGAAAAAATTGGATAAATTTGGCACCACTTATCAGTATGATAAATAAGAAAAATGAATATCAATTAAGTAACACAAAAGCAGAGACATGAAATGTTTGCAAAATGATAATCATAATTGCATTTGGACTAAGCACATTCTAGTGCATTACCTCATTGGATCAAAGTAAGTCAAGAGTTGTTATTCCCATTTGACAGATGAGAAAACAGATCAAATGAGCTATGAGCCAAGGTCACAGAGCAAGTTACTGTTGAAATCAATAGTGTAGCCTAAAAGAATATAAGCAGTTATTGATAAATTAACAGGGCACACTGACCCCCTGGGCATCAGAAGTGCTGTTATATGGACAGCACCACAAAATTTAGCATTCAGTTTCTTTCCTATTATATACATTTGTCTAGTCTCCTTGAATTGTGAATTTCTCAAAATCAGAGACCTAGGTTTGTATATTATTGAGTTGCCCATAAGGCTTAGTTAACATAGGACTGGGCCAAGAAGATGAACTCCCTAAAAATATTTAAAATATTTAAATGTTGGTGTAACACTTTGGCCAAGGGCTCTCACATAGATTATTTTATTCTGTCTTTATGATAACTACTAGAATATCATCTTTGGAAAGGTCATTGTGTCTTGTCATTCTCGTGATGTTTATTTCACTACTTTCATTTTATGAACTATTCCCTGAGAACTTGTTATTTTATCATGGGTAACTAACACTGATTGAGCACCAAATATGTAACAGGTATTGAAACAGGCACTGGGCCTAAAATGCTGAGAATGCAAAAAATGAAATGTGTGTGTGCCCACCCTGAAAGAGTCTTATGAATAAATAAATAATGAAGTTTGTAACAATGAGGTGATAGTTTCAGCTGGACAGCTGTACATATACATGTGTCCATTCTTCCATAAAGCCAGCTTTTCTCATTTTGTTTTCCAAATAGTTCTGATAGAGAACTCTTCTTACCTTGTAGCTCTTTTGCTTCCACACTTTGCTCTTAGACATAGTCTTAGGGCTATATAATATAAAGTTTCTTTTAATTTGACTTCCTTTAAATATTTGAAAGCGGCTGTTTTCATCAGCCATCCTCTCCTAAGCTTCTGTCTCTGGCTCTGCCTAGAGCTGGCTCCTCAAGAGCTGGACCCACAAGTTACCCCAAAGGACTCAGCCCTTTCCCTGTGTCCAGAGTAACAGAAGCTTGAGGTCATAAGCACTCTGGTGGCCAGTCTGAGCCTCCTCCATTCCAAATTCTAACTCTTGAGGCTCTGCATTAGGGCACTCTCCCTGTTTTGTTAGTTTCTGAACCCCAACCTCTTCCCCACCTGTACCCTAGTTTGTAAAGCAAGAGATGAACCTGCACGTTAATTAGAGGAGAGAAAGAACTAAAGGGGAAAAGAAAGGTTGCAGATAAAGAAAAGAGGGGATTTCATAGGTGGACCAAAGTGCTCCGGGAGATAAGGGTAAAGTCCAGAACAAAGGTGGAGATGATGGGATAGATCTTAACCTGGAAGAAGGATGCCCTGTCTTCAAACACTTAAGGAAACTAGTGAGTTGAGTGGAGCTGCTGCTAAGTTTGCTGTTTGAGAGGGCTGGAAATTGAAATTGTTCTTGAAGCTGATTTAGAGCTGGTTAATGCCAACATGAGGGCTTCCCAGGTACCTCAGTGGTAAAGAATCACCTTCAGTGCAGGAGATGGGGGTTCCATCCCTGGATCAGAAAGATCCCTTAGTGGGTTTCCCCAGTGGCTCGGATGGTAAAGAAAGATCCCTTGGAGAAGGAAATGACAATCGACTCCGGCTTTCTTGCCTGGGAAATCCCATGGACAGAGGAGCCTGGTAGGCTACAGTCTATGGGATCACACAGAGTCAGACACAACTTAGCGACTACACACACATGCACACACACAACACCTGTATGACGACATTCCCTATTGAAGCTGAAGTGTTTTTTGAGTGAGTAGGAATAGTGCTCTACCTATTATTATATGTTTTCTTCCAGTGTTAATAAGATATAATTGACATACAGCTCTGTATAAGTTTGTATACTTTTAAGGGGTACACCATAATGATTTCACTTATATACATCATGAAATGATTACTACAATAGGCTTAGTGGACATCCATTGTTTCATATAGATACAACATTAAAGAAATAGAAAAAAGTATTTTCTTTGTGATGAGAATTCTTACGATTTACTCTATTGCCAGCATTTGTATATAATGTACAGCAGTGCTATCTTTACCATGTACAAATACCTATACCTCTTGTTATATATTTTTAATAATAACCTTGGCTTCTGCGTTGAAAACTCAGTTTCACATTGAAGTAGGAATTGTGGCTGGGAGGGAGGGAGGCGGGTAATTGCAGGCTGTGGGAGAAGAGATCTATGTGCAGAATACTTCCTGAGGTGAACAGGAAACTGGCCGAAGGCAAAGACAGACATTCTTAGCTGGAATTCAGGCCTCTGGGTGTATCCTGGCACCAATTTCCTTATCTTTCTTCAGCAGTCACAACAGCTCAGATACAGGAATGGAAAATGCAGTTGTGTTCATTCATTTATCAAAACAAAAATTTAGTGAGTACCTACTTTATATCAGGCACTATTCTAAGCTCTGAGGATATAATAATGAACAAAATTGGGATCATCTACAGTATCCGTATATCTGCATGGGTCAATATTTTCCCTTTCTTTTGCTGGAAATTATGCAAGAACCATGAGGAGAATGGAAAAACACCCTCCAAACTCCACATATCTACTAAGACAGATATAATCTCCAGATTCTGAATTGCAGCTGCTGAAAGTATTTGAGACAGGGGACGAATGGAAAGAAAGCATGGGAAGTGAGGAAGCTTTGAGAGAGTAGGAAGAACACAGCAAATCTTAGGAAGCTTAAACAAAAGCATACTTCTTAGAGGTGACTGGTACATTCTGAAGTGTGAAAGCTAATTCTCTACTTTACAGTAACAGGCCCAAGGAGTGGGCTGAGTGGAACAAAGGCAAATATCCTCCCAGACTAGATCTGACTTAGAGAAACTGACAAAATGGGACCATACAGAGAACCTCACAGAGGAGCCATTTTGCCGTAAGAGAGTGATTCCCAACCTTTTCAGCACCAGGAGCCAGTTTCATGGAAGACAGTTTTTTCATGGACCAGGGAGAGGGCAGGGGTGGATGGTTTCAGGATGATTCAAGTGCATCACATTTATTGTATACTTTATTTCTGTTCTTGTTATATTGTGATATATAATGAAATAATTATACAACTTAACATAATGCAGTCCCAGGTGGCACTAGTGGTCAAGAACCCACTGGCCAGTGCAGGAGATGTAAGAGGTGTGGGTTTGATCCCTGGGTCAGGAAAGTCCCCTGGAGAAGGAAATGACAACCCACTCCGGTATCCTTGCTTGGAGAATCCCATGAACAGAGGAGCCTGGTAGGCTACAGTCCACGGGGTCCCTAAGAGTTGGACACGATTGAAACAACTTGGTACCATAATGCAGAACTAGTGGGAGCCCTGAGCCTGTTTCTCTGCAATTAGACAGTCCCATCCAGGGGTGACAGAGAGCAATGTGGAGTGGCTGTAAACACGGATGAAGCTTCATGCTCGCTGTTCACCTGCTGCTATGTGGCCTGGTTCCCAACAGATCATGGACTAGTACCAGTCTATGACCCTGGACTTGGGGACCCCGCCTGTAAGCTATCCATCTCTCTACCTGCAAGGGATAGAACTTTGGGAGAGTGAAATGTGGAGGGCTACCCTGGCTCATTTTCCACCACCGTAATCTCCTGTAAATAGCTGAGCAATCCAAATCATTCAAAGACAGCTAATAAAAAAGGAACTGACACAGTGCTGATAAAAGTATACTATCTTTCAAAAGGTGGACATGTGCAACAAAAACAAAACACCATAGACATAGTTTTACCACTGAATAGATGAAAATTGTTGCCAAAAAATCATCCTCCAAATTATTAAAAAATAATGAAGGAACTGACTCTCTGAATGAAGAATACAAAACAGAGAAAAAAAGAATAAAATTAGAACTCTGACAGAAGGAAGGGGGCTGAGTGGAACAAAGGCAAATATCCTCCCAGACTAGATCTGACTTAGAGAAACTGACAAAATGGGACCATACAGAGAACCTCACAGAGGAGCCATTTTGCCGTAAGAGAGTGATTCCCAACCTTTTCAGCACCAGGAGCCAGTTTCATGGAAGACAGTTTTTTCATGGACCAGGGAGAGGGCAGGGGTGGATGGTTTCAGGATGATTCAAGTGCATCACATTTATTGTATACTTTATTTCTGTTCTTGTTATATTGTGATATATAATGAAATAATTATACAACTTAACATAATGCAGTCCCAGGTGGCACTAGTGGTCAAGAACCCACTGGCCAGTGCAGGAGATGTAAGAGGTGTGGGTTTGATCCCTGGGTCAGGAAAGTCCCCTGGAGGAGGAAATGGCACCCCACTCCAGTATTTTTGCCTAGGAAATCCCATGGATAGAGGAGCCTGGTAGGCTACAGTCCACGGGGTCCCTAAGAGTTGGACACGATTGAAACAACTTGGTACCATAATGCAGAACTAGTGGGAGCCCTGAGCCTGTTTCTCTGCAATTAGACAGTCCCATCCAGGGGTGACAGAGAGCAATGTGGAGTGGCTGTAAACACGGATGAAGCTTCATGCTCGCTGTTCACCTGCTGCTATGTGGCCTGGTTCCCAACAGATCATGGACTAGTACCAGTCTATGACCCTGGACTTGGGGACCCCGCCTGTAAGCTATCCATCTCTCTACCTGCAAGGGATAGAACTTTGGGAGAGTGAAATGTGGAGGGCTACCCTGGCTCATTTTCCACCACCGTAATCTCCTGTAAATAGCTGAGCAATCCAAATCATTCAAAGACAGCTAATAAAAAAGGAACTGACACAGTGCTGATAAAAGTATACTATCTTTCAAAAGGTGGACATGTGCAACAAAAACAAAACACCATAGACATAGTTTTACCACTGAATAGATGAAAATTGTTGCCAAAAAATCATCCTCCAAATTATTAAAAAATAATGAAGGAACTGACTCTCTGAATGAAGAATACAAAACAGAGATGAATAAATTCCAGAAAACAGAGTGATAAAAGAAAGTAAGCTAGCAGAACTCAGGAGAAGGGATCAGATCCTGGATATATGTTGAAGATGAAACTGATGGGGTTTACCAGTGGGTTAGATGGGGAGTATGAATTACATGAACCCATTCCAATGATCTAGGAGAATTCCTAGCAGTGGGTTCATATGGTAGTGTGTTTCTGTATTTGCAAACATAGAAGAGCTTAACCTACTGGTTAACATTGGTTAAGACTGCTATGATCATTAACTTTATGTGCCAGCTTGGCTAATGTGGTCAGTTGTTTGGTCAAACACCAGTGTAGAAGTTGCTATGAAGATATTCTTAGATGTGATTAACATTGAAATAAATAGGCTTTGTGTAAAACAGATTACCCATCATAATATGAGTAGTTCTTATCAATCAGTTAAAGACCTTGAGAGAAAACACTGAGGTTTTACAGAGTGAAAGCAATTCTGTCTCAATGTTTCAAAACTGATAGTTTCTCAATATCTATCTTTCTCTGTCTGTCTCCCTTTCTCCCTCCCCTCCATCTCTTTTACTTTTCTGAAGATCCCGGACTAGTATCACTACTCTCTCAATTCCACTCTCAGTTCCCTCCCTTATGCCTTTTCTCATGTTTGAGATTCAGCAAAGGGGAAGTTCAGTGGGAGATAGATTTAGCTTGTGTTCAGTGATGTATTTATGTGGTTTGCAGTCAGTCCTGTGTACAGATAAATCATTGCTAAACCATTCTGGTAAAGGAGTGACTTCCAGAAGTATCTCCATTATTCACTCTGCTGACCTATCCAGCATGGTAATACAAAGGTGCAAAGCCAGGGGTCTTATCACTGTATGAATGTGTCTTATGACACTTGGCACTGAAAGTGTGTGGGTACTGAAATAAGGTTTGAAATGTATGGATTCACAAGCCAACCTGAAGAAATTTTCTTCAGCCCCCTGATGTGCAAAATGGTATGCAGGGTATTCAGTACTCACTAATGCCTGAACACAGAGGAAGTTTTTTTCTGTTAAAAAGAGCAATACAGTGTATACGAGTGTGTATACTATATTTATTCTGTGATGGGAATTGCAGAAAATCCAGTTTGTCAGAATTCTTCAGAGCACAAGCCTGAATCAGTTCTACAAGCATCAGTTCTGCGTCAAGTGTGTGAAATTGTGTGCTTTAGTGTTCCAACTATCAGTCATAATGATACATTTTGATCAACCATGATAGTGGAAAGAATAAATTGTCTTCCTATTCTATAGATAGAAAATGCTATTACAAAATGACTGTTATGAAGCAGTCAACAAAAATATGAAGCCAAGAGTGTAGGAAAAAAATATTATAGACATTTCTTGGGCAGTTAATTCATAAAAAAATATATTACGTTATTTTTCTTTTTTATTGTTATGTATATGGTATTTCTCAGTTTGTGAAATTTGGTAGTTAGTTGTAATTTCTCATTCTAAAAAGTACTTTAATATCTGCTGGTACATTTATAATTAAAAAAAATTCTTTTTCATAAAGAAGGCCTTTGTCTTTTCTGACTTACTTCCCTCTGTATAATAGACTCTAGGTTCTCCCACCTCATTAGAACTGACTCAAATTAGCTAATATTCAATTGTGTATATGGACTACAACTTCCTTATCCACTCATCTGCCTATGGAGAATAGCACTGAAGCATATGTATAACCATATGTAAAATAGATAGCCAGTGGGAGTTTGATGTATGAGGCAGGGCACCCAAAGTCGGTGCTCCGTGACAACCTAGAGAGGTGGGGTGGGAAGGGAGGTGGGAGGGTGTTCAGGATGGAGCAGACACATGTATGCCTATGGCTGATTCATACTGATGTGTGGCAAAAACCGTCACAATATTGAAAAGCAATTATCCTCCAATTAAAAGTAATTAATTAATTAAAAAATATAAAGAGAGACTTCCAAACTAAGTTTGAAAATGCACACGATGTGCATTTGCCCCTGGGTGTGAGAGAAAGAAAAGAGTTCTAAAAGACATATTCTTTTTTAAAAAATTTAAACTTCTTTAGAAGTTTCTAAAAAGTTTCTTCTTTTTCTCCTCTTCCTTCTGAACTTCAGCAGTGGCTCCACTGTGCCAGTCTGGATAGTACAGCAAGGTCCGCTAAACTTCTTTTTCAGTATAAATTATTTACTTATTGGCTGTGCTGGGTCTTTGTTGCTGCCCATGGACATTCTTTAGTTGCTGTGTGTGGGCTTCTTGTTGCAGATCACAGGTTCTAGAGGGCACGGGCTCAATAGTTGTGGCACATGGGCTTAGTTCTTCTGCAGCATAAGGAATCTTCCCTGACCAGGGATCGAATCTGTGTCCCCTGCATTGGCAGGTGGACTCTCAACCACTGGAGCACCAGGAAAGTCCTAAAAGAAACTTCCTTCCTTTTTTTTTTTTTTTTTTTTTTGATCTTTTAGCTTTGGTTGTTGGGAAGAATACATATGTTCGACATTTGTCACCCAACTAGTTTTTAACACCAAGCCCTGGTAGCTCAGTGGTAAAGAGCCTGCATGCCAAGCAGGAAATTAGATTCCCGGGTCAGGAAGATTCCCCGAAAAGGCAATGGCAACCCACTCCAGGATTCTTGTCTGGGAAATCCCATGGACAGAGGAGTCTGGTGAGCTACAGTCCATGGGGTCACAAAGAGTCAGACTAAACCACAACAGGTTACAAAAGATGTATTTCTCTTTCTTCCTAGCTCCAGTTTGCCCCATAGGCATCATGGAAAATAATACATATAGTAGGAGAATGAAGTAGGTATAGTCAAAATGGGTGAATAAAATGTCAATGTGGGCAGAGCCAGTGGGGAAAAATTGAAGTTTGATGAATAGATTTTTAGGCCTGCAGTATATTTTCAATATATTTAGAATTTAAAGTTGTTTTTTTTTTTGACCTATGCCACATAGCCAATTTTGTATCCATGTGAAAGAATTTATCACCTGGAAGGTAGTATTTAGTCTTATGAAATCAAGGAATAGAAGAATCAAACATTAGAGATCAAAATCCAGTGACCTCATATTATAGAACAGCTATTGAGGCTAAAAGAGTTCTAAAAGACATATTCTTTTTTAAAAAATTTAAACTTCTTTAGAAGTTTCTAAAAAGTTTCTTCTTTTTCTCCTCTTCCTTCTGAACTTCAGCAGTGGCTCCACTGTGCCAGTCTGGATAGTACAGCAAGGTCCGCTAAACTTCTTTTTCAGTATAAATTATTTACTTATTGGCTGTGCTGGGTCTTTGTTGCTGCCCATGGACATTCTTTAGTTGCTGTGTGTGGGCTTCTTGTTGCAGATCACAGGTTCTAGAGGGCACGGGCTCAATAGTTGTGGCACATGGGCTTAGTTCTTCTGCAGCATAAGGAATCTTCCCTGACCAGGGATCGAATCTGTGTCCCCTGCATTGGCAGGTGGACTCTCAACCACTGGAGCACCAGGAAAGTCCTAAAAGAAACTTCCTTCCTTTTTTTTTTGTTTTTGATCTTTTAGCTTTGGTTGTTGGGAAGAATACATATGTTCGACATTTGTCACCCAACTAGTTTTTAACACCAAGCCCTGGTAGCTCAGTGGTAAAGAGCCTGCATGCCAAGCAGGAAATTAGATTCCCGGGTCAGGAAGATTCCCTGGAAAAGGCAATGGCAACCCACTCCAGGATTCTTGTCTGGGAAATCCCATGGACAGAGGAGTCTGGTGAGCTACAGTCCATGGGGTCACAAAGAGTCAGACTAAACCACAACAGGTTACAAAAGATGTATTTCTCTTTCTTCCTAGCTCCAGTTTGCCCCATAGGCATCATGGAAAATAATACATATAGTAGGAGAATGAAGTAGGTATAGTCAAAATGGGTGAATAAAATGTCAATGTGGGCAGAGCCAGTGGGGAAAAATTGAAGTTTGATGAATAGATTTTTAGGCCTGCAGTATATTTTCAATATATTTAGAATTTAAAGTTGTTTTTTTTTTTGACCTATGCCACATAGCCAATTTTGTATCCATGTGAAAGAATTTATCACCTGGAAGGTAGTATTTAGTCTTATGAAATCAAGGAATAGAAGAATCAAACATTAGAGATCAAAATCCAGTGACCTCATATTATAGAACAGCTATTGAGGCTAAAAGAGTTGACCAAGATCATAAATATAGTGGCCTCAAAGACTGTAAACTATGTCAACCAATAGCAAAAGTAGTCAACGTGCATTGTTTGATCAGAACAGTCACTCCAACCACTTACGAGATATATCTGGGGAGACTGTGCAGCTATTTCACCATAGGTACTAAGGATGAAGGAAGAAAATAGAATGCCTTTAAAAAGAATGAAATAATGCCATTTGCAGCAACATGAATGGACCTACAGATTGTCATGTTAAGTGAAGTCAGACAGAGAAGGAGAAATATATGGCATCTCTTATATGCGAAAAAATAAAAAGAAATGGTACAAATGAACTTACAAAACAGAAAGAGACTCACAGATTTAGAGAAGGAACTTATGGTTGCCACCTGGGGAAGGATAAAGGGAGGGATAGTTCGAAGGCTTGGGATGGACATGTACACTCTGCTATGTTTAAAACGGGTAACCAACAAGGGCCTACTATATAGAACAGGGAACTCTGCTCAGTGTCATGTGGCAGCCTGAATGGGGGTGGGTGGGGTGTTTGAGGGAGAATGGATGCATATATATGTACTGCTGAGTCCCTTCGCTATTCACCTGAAAAATCACACTGTTAACTGGCTCTCTTCCAATAGAAAATAAAAAAACTTAAAAAAAGAAAATGGCTGCCTACTGAAGCAGGGGTGTGTATGATAGCTAATGTTCAAATTGGACTTATTTAACTGTGTGCAGTTGAGAGTCTATTATGTAGTAGCGGAACTGAAGAGGGGAAGGGAAGTAAGATAAATGCCAGGAAATCCTCAGCCAATGTTTCTCAAAGTATGCAGTCTCAGAACAAACTACATCAAAGTCTCCTGGGAAGCTTGTTAAATTGCAAATTCCTGGGTCTTATCCTAGAACTACAAGAGAAGTTCTCTGGGGCCAAAGCCAGGGAGAATGCATTGAATAAACGCCTGCCCGAGCTGAGTCTGATACAGATGGTCTGGAGAGGACTTCAAGATGAACTCTTCTAGATTAATATCAGAGTAAATAATGAGGCAATAACAGTAGTGAAAAAGAAGGTACTTAGAATAAGGCACAATAATGATTATACTGGAATAAGAGTTCAAGATATCTGGGTTTTAGTTTCACATCTATCATCAATAAAATATGGGGTTAGTTGTTTAACATGCATAGTCTCATTCACTTTGCAATGGGAAGCTTTTGAAAGATTTTAAGCAGGGGAAAGACATGATATGATATGAATTATATTTGCGCTGAATAAATATAAATGGGGTAAATAGTTATAATAAAAGAGCAGAACAAGAGTGAGCATGGTAGATAGTTAACATTATAAAGCAACTATGTGCGTGTGTGCTAAGTCACTTCAGTCGTGTGTGTCTCTTTGCGACCCACTGGGCTTCTCTGTCCCTGGGATTCTCCTGGCAAGAATACTGGAGTGGATTGCCATGCTCTTCTCTAGGGGATCTTCCTGACTCAGAGATCAAAATCAGGTCTTCCACATTGCAGGCAGATTCTTTACCGTCTCAGCTACCAGGAAAGCCCGAAGCAACTATACTCCAAAACAAAAGTGATTAAAAAAAAAATTAAACTGAACTGTACACTTTAAGGAGATATTTGCACTATATAAAACAGCAACAGTCTGTATTAAGAAATTTAAATAATTTTCTCAAATAAGCATGAAAAATAAAACTTTAAAAAAACATAAACAAAAATGATGCTATTGAACCTTTAGACCATAAACTTTTTGTACCCTGTTTTACGTCCCTGGATATGTTCCAGTGTCTCCTGGTTTATAGTCTAGGGGAACTTGAGTAGAATTTGTATCCTGCTATTGTGTGAAAATATGTTGAGTTTGTTCATAGTGCTTTATAGGTCTAGTATATCCTTCTACTTTTCTGTGTAGTTTGATACTGAAACTCCAACTAAAGACTTTAATTCACTTAAAAAATAATTGTAATATATAGTGGAATTATATGGAACTTTGTTCTGTATTTTCTGTCTCTGTAAATGTGTTATCATACTTTCATAATTAAAAAATAAAAAGAAATAATTATGCTATTAAAATAGCATGATAATGAAAGATAATGATGGCTTAAAACAGGTTGCTGACAGTAAAGTTGGAGAGTAGTGAATGAGTTTTGGTATTTGTTAGGATCAGTGATGAATTAATTGGATGTCAGTTATGAGGGAGAGGGCTTCCCAGGTGGCACTAGTGATAAAGAACCCACCTGCCAATGCAGGAGATGTAAGAGATGCGGGTTCTATCCCTGGGTCAGGAAGATCCCCTGGAGAAGGAAATGGCAACCCACTCCAGTATTTTTGCCTGAAGAATTCCATGGACAGAGGAGTCTGGCAGGCTATAGTCCATGCTGAAGTGATTTAGCACTATGAGGGAGAGAGAGGCTCAAGGATGACTCATGAGTTCCTGGCTTGTGATGCATGACTGACATTTTAAGGGGGTATGAATGATTTGAGGGTTCAGGTGATGGACTATGAGGTTCAGATAGGTCAAAATAGGATTGGTCAAGGTTAAAAGCTTAGGAGGAAATGAGGACCTCAAATGACTCTGACGTCTCTTGGAACTCAAAGGGCAGATAGAGTCAGAGTAGGAGAACTAGGAGGACGGGAGTCTGTGGCCAGAGAGCAGGGTACTGGTGTATGTGATTTCCATGGTGGAGTTCTGTAGGATGCCAAGGTCTGGGTTAGCAGTAGGCACAGTGGACATGGATGGAATGGATGTCAGGGTCTGTGGAGCTGGAGGAGGCAACAAGCTGAAAGGCCAGAATGCTAACTGGGTCTTTGATCCTGGTGAGGATAACGGTGATTGGGGACCAAAGTCATTGCACTTAGGGTAGTGACCACATTGGTAGATGAGAGTAAACAAGGAATAGCTGGATGACAAGGACCTGAAAGGAGCTGGAGATTTTTATACAAGCGAAGGAGGAAGAATAGCTTAGAACCTGCACTGGGGAGCCTTTAAAGAAAATATCTTCCCCATGCAGCTGAAACTATCACAACATTGTTATAATCAGCTATATTCCAATGCAAAATAAAAAGGTTAAAAAATACCAAAAAAAGAGAGAAAATATCTTCCCCTTCAATAGTCTTCCAAGAAGTTCAGAGGGGGAATAAGCCCCTCCACTTTTGAGACTTTTAAGTTTGAAGCAGGGGTTGCAGTATCAAACACACAAGTTTTGTAAAGTAAAGAAGCACAAAAGTGCTTATCATTTTGTTTGGTTGGGGGGTTAATTTTGGTTCCAGGAGTATCACTTTAAAGTTTTCTTTATTAAAAATTTCATCTTTATGTACATGAAAATATTTTTGGATAAAATGGTATGACGTCTGGCTTGTGTTTCAAAATAATATTGCTGACACCTAGTAATGGTGACGGGAACGTGCCTTGCACGATTCTGTTTTTGTGCGAGTTTGAATTTTTCTTTGATAAAAGTTCAGTAAGCCATTTCATCTTTATAGATTCAGCCTATCCTTTTGCCCTGTATTTTTCCCATACTCTCAATTTGTGAAGCTCTCTTATCCTTCCTTTATGTGGCCCACAGGGGCAAGTATTTATCTGCCTTTTACTGATAAACTTCTCTGATCCTGTAAGGGATTTGTCCAAAGGTAAACATCTGTTCAGTGGCAGATTTAGGACTAGAACTCCATGTTCTTTTGACTTCTGGACTAGTATGTACTACCACCTAATTGAATAATTTTTGAAGTTCCCATTAAGAGATTGTTAAAATTCAGAGTAGTTCTCTAGGGACTTGGCTCTTGGAAGCCTAGTCTTCCTTTGGTTGCAGGCCTGACAAACTGAGATTGCCTTTGCACATGCCATTTCTTTTGCACCCAACGTTTGTTCCCACCCTCTAGCTCACCAGGTTAACACCTGCACATTCTTCAAAGCTCAACTTACTTTTTCCCACACAGATACTCTCTGTTCCATTCCAATAGTCATTTCTTCCTTTTCACAAATTCTGTATCTTGTTCAGTTTTTGTATTTCATATATCACAATGAATTGTAAATGTGTGTATGTGCATGTGTGGTTTTCTCTAATAAACTAGACTTGTGGACGATATTTGCTGAAACTCTGGGGCCTTGTACATAATGGCCACATCTAATATGTAGCTATTCAACAGCTCCCACATACCTAAAACCAATGGTAAAGGCAATAGGCATATGAAAGATACATGGGAGCCAAAATAAATACCCTGGGCTGGACCAATTTGTACATCTGAGGGGTGAGTACTTGGATGTAGTATCAAATGTTGGTGCTGTGGGGAGCATTTTTCATTTTAGAAACCAAGTCCTGTTATTCAGAGGTCTTTATTCAAATACCAGAGTGATTAGCAATCAATGTAGAAACTATTCTAAGATCCAATCACTTACACTTTTTTTCTCCAATAAAAGCCTTCCTGTAGGATCAGATGGAGGTGGTGAAGGTGAGAAGCAGGAAGGACTATTTTCTTCCTGCAATGTGTAGCTCATGGCAGAAGAGGCCCACAGGATGGGAAGTGCAATATCACACAGATAAGATTGTTTATAATACTGGATAATAGAGCTGCTGTATAGCACAGNGAGCCTGATCCTTTTTAGCCTTTTGATTTTTCCCATACTCTCAATTTACTCTCTTCCTTTATGTGGCCCACAGGGGCAAGTATTTATCTGCCTTTTACTGATAAACTTCTCTGATCCTGTAAGGGATTTGTCCAAAGGTAAACATCTGTTCAGTGGCAGATTTAGGACTAGAACTCCATGTTCTTTTGACTTCTGGACTAGTATGTACTACCACCTAATTGAATAATTTTTGAAGTTCCCATTAAGAGATTGTTAAAATTCAGAGTAGTTCTCTAGGGACTTGGCTCTTGGAAGCCTAGTCTTCCTTTGGTTGCAGGCCTGACAAACTGAGATTGCCTTTGCACATGCCATTTCTTTTGCACCCAACGTTTGTTCCCACCCTCTAGCTCACCAGGTTAACACCTGCACATTCTTCAAAGCTCAACTTACTTTTTCCCACACAGATACTCTCTGTTCCATTCCAATAGTCATTTCTTCCTTTTCACAAATTCTGTATCTTGTTCAGTTTTTGTATTTCATATATCACAATGAATTGTAAATGTGTGTATGTGCATGTGTGGTTTTCTCTAATAAACTAGACTTGTGGACGATATTTGCTGAAACTCTGGGGCCTTGTACATAATGGCCACATCTAATATGTAGCTATTCAACAGCTCCCACATACCTAAAACCAATGGTAAAGGCAATAGGCATATGAAAGATACATGGGAGCCAAAATAAATACCCTGGGCTGGACCAATTTGTACATCTGAGGGGTGAGTACTTGGATGTAGTATCAAATGTTGGTGCTGTGGGGAGCATTTTTCATTTTAGAAACCAAGTCCTGTTATTCAGAGGTCTTTATTCAAATACCAGAGTGATTAGCAATCAATGTAGAAACTATTCTAAGATCCAATCACTTACACTTTTTTTCTCCAATAAAAGCCTTCCTGTAGGATCAGATGGAGGTGGTGAAGGTGAGAAGCAGGAAGGACTATTTTCTTCCTGCAATGTGTAGCTCATGGCAGAAGAGGCCCACAGGATGGGAAGTGCAATATCACACAGATAAGATTGTTTATAATACTGGATAATAAAGCTGCTGTATAGCACAGTGAGCTCATCTGTGATGATCCAGATGGGTGGAATGGGGGGCAGGGTTGGAGGGAGGCTCCAGAGGGAGGGGATATATGTATACCTACAGCTGCTTCACATTGTTATACAGCAGAAACGAATACAGCATTGTAAAGCAATTATCCTACAATTAAAACAATACTGGATAATATATGTACAAGTTCCTACAATATGATCTTAAGTCTCTTTTGAAGGAATACCTGCTTTGTCCAAATTGCTGCTCATTAAGAACTAGGCATAATATATTTCTGAAAGGAGTGCTTTGCAAAGCTTTGTAAGAAAGTGTAGTCAACTTAATGCTATCTTCATTGGCCTGAAAAAGAATTATGGGCTTTCACACAGTTTGTAAAGCAGTCATCATAAATGTAGAGAGAATTCAGCCCAATTTAATAAAATCAAATTTAGAACGGAATGAATTCTATATTCTCTCCCTATCCACTTGTATCACCCATCCAGCCCAATTTCACTGTGAAAACTGCCATTTCAAAGCCTGTGGGGATCTTACCCTCCCGGGTCAGGCTGGGACTTGACGGTAAACAGGAGGTACAGAGAGGGCAGTGTAAAGGAAGCTTTAACATTTTCAGTGAGAAGAGCCAACTTGTTTGTGGGTTTGATTTGCTTTTAATAACAAGCTCCCTCAACCAAAACTGATGAATTGGCATAAGAACAAGGGTACAAAAGGAACATCAAGGGGCCTTCTAAAATGCTAACCCAAGGATGAATTCTCTGCTTTGGGTGGCCATCATTTTATCCCTTGGAACCAGGAGATAAAAAGATGCAAAGCTTTTAATATATGCTGCCTGAATATATAAAGGAACCAGTTAGACCATGTGGCCCATGGTGATGTTGTCTTAATGCTTTATAATCACATTCCATACTTTAAGTAATGCAAATTCTGCCACATGCTGCCCTTCAGTCAATTTCACTGCACACAGAATTGAAAGTAATCACTTATACAGCATAAATAAAGCCTCTGTTGGGTAAATACCAAAGTATTTTCCACACAGCATTGTGTTTTAAAATAGCTAACTTTATTTTCAGTGAAAAGATAGGCACAAAGTGGATTCAAATCTGCTTTACTTTATTGGAACTAGCTCAGTTGATTACAGAATGGGGTCTCCATCATTATGAGGCCACATACATTTTAAATCAAAGGTGATTCCTGTCTAGCCATCTGCGAATGCCAGCTATCCAGTCTCCAAATACATGCCATCAATTGCAAGGGAGGCCAGAAGGAGGTTTGATGTCTCCATGTAACCCATTGTTGCTACCAGAAAAAAAATAAACAAACTCCCAACACTTGTCTAACTGGTGACGGATGGTATTGGAAGATATACTTCCAAGGATCATGACAGGCTGAAATGGGTGGCAATTAGTCCATAGCTAATGCCTTCCTTTGAAAACCCGTTCAGTAAGAATGCACACATTTGAAGTAACACAATCCACATGTGAATGAGCAACTGAGATAACGAGATTATATGGCTAACAGACAAGAGGATAACATTTATAAAAGTTAGTGCATATATATATATATATATATATATATATATATATACACACACTTGAAGCTGCCGCATTATGAGTGTTTAGGCTCCTGATAAAAAGTAGTCTGCACAATCAGTTTGTTTCCCGATTGGTGTCCCCACCCCCTGTGTAACAAGAAAAAGAATGTACAACTGGCCTCTTGGTATGTTTCCCATGGCAGATGATGGCATGTATTTCAGGTTCCCACTATCCTGTCATCCTGAAGCTCAAAAGCAGCACTGAGAATAAATCCTTCATTAAAACAATCAAGATACACGGTCTTAAAAGACAGCTCAAGCTAGTTTTATTTAATAAAAAATTGTTAATAGGAATTTTATATCAAGTAAAGTTTATTCTAATGAAGTTTTTCTGTACATGGGACATTGGCATATAACTGACTTAGAAGGTCCCCAGAGACCACCAGGCAGTACAAGTTAAGACAACAAGGTCACCCTCCTGTCCTGAGGTGCCAGTAAAATGCATAGATAGGTGGGAGTCCAGAAAGATCCCCCAAATGTTATTACATCCACACAAATGAAAAGGTGGCTAACTTGAGAGTTCTCTCATTGGCCTGATTTTTTTTTTAATGACACCTATTAGAGATTTTCTGAGAAGGCTGGGATCTATCTTCCTCGTAAACATAAAACACTGATATGGACTTCTTCCATCTCTTAGATGTTCCATATTACGTTAGCAAATTACCTGGGATTAAAAAATTGAGCCAAAAAAGACGCTCTCTGGTGTGAGGGGGCAGAGAAGTCGTGGAAAGTTCAAACTAGCAGTTGGCCAAGAACTTCCTCCTTTCCTCAAAATATAGGGGTCTAAAGAGATGGCTGCCACACAGTGTGGAATGTATGACATTTGTCACCTCAGAAAATGTGATTAAAATGATGGCTCCCAGAGCTAGCAAAAATTTGGCCACATGTCATAATCATGAAAGGAGTAGATGAAACGTTGGTTCCTTCTTTTTCTTTTCTATTTATTTGAATAGAAGGTAGCCGTCCTGAGGTTTGGTACTTGTTGCTTCTGTTACATGAGGGCTTTCTCTTCTATGACTAAAGGGCAGTATAAGTGAGTATTAACACAACTGCACTTGTAATTTCTATTTGGGATTCATTTGATGCCTGAAGACTTCTGTAGGATGATCACTTCAGTCTTGAAAATGTCAAGACTGGCTGAAAAGTCACATCACTTTTCCTCCTGTCTCTCCCTCACCACAGACAAAATAATTCCTTTGGGGAATGACACAAAATATTGTTATATATGCCATCCCTACACTCACAGAGGAACCCTATAAAATGATCCGAGGTACCCAATCCCAAAGCAAGAGAAGAAGTGAGGTTCATTTCTTAGGGGGATGTTTCACGTGATTTGGCATTAAGGATCAGGAAAGCAAAAAGCTTGTGAAAGGCACTGCAGGCGAGGCAAGAGAGAAGTTCAAAACCTTGGACATATTACTCAAGCCATGGACGTTGTCTGAAATGCATGTGTCCTGGACTGTGTCGGTGTCTTCTCTTAAACTGGGGCATTTTGTATATTAAGGTTTCCCAAAATAAGCATGGCAGAGTGGAAAGCTGTAGCATGTGGTCTTGAAAAAGTCACTTAACCTCTTCAGGTCTCAGATTCCTCATTACTAAAATGAGGGGGATAGGGCTATATCACTAAAGTTCCTTCCAGCCACTATGCCTCCCAACGTAATATATCAGGCCTACTCTTCTATTAATCCAGTTTCTAACTAACACATCCCAAACCTTATCCCGCCCACCCCCACCCTTATCTAACATCTCCCCTACTTCCCTCACCCTCCCATTCTCCTGAAAACTCGTCGTAATGACATTGTCTATGGATCTATCACCTTACTGAAGGGCAGAGAGGTGACACAGAGCAGAGACCTGTGGCAACAGACAGCCCTTCTGTGTCTCTGGAGGCAGCCAAAAGGCAGAGCTTGGAGCTGTGGCCTCGTTGGTCCCTGCCCACATGTGTATTTCTTGCTGCTCTCCAAAGGTATTCCAAGATGGAGTCACTGGCAGTGAGAAGAGGTAGCCAAGGATACTGCTGCAGCCCCCTCTCCCCCAACTGCAGCTTAGTACTTTGGGCTTCTGATGCTGTTCCCTTGGAGGTGATCATCAACTATGTCTTTTAAGACGTATGTGAAGAACTGGGGAAAACAACATGAGTTCTTTCAAAGCAGTCACCAGAAATTCCAAGCCTTCAAGCCGTCAATAAAAATGCTTCCTCATTTTGCCTATGATGAGCAATCTGAGACTGGTGACACAGCCAGTGAATTTGTGCTAGAGAAGAAGTAAACACTAGGCACATGGGTCTCAGGAAAGGCAAGCAAGCTGTGTTCCTGGCTACACACAGACTACGTAAGTCCGCATCCAGCACCTCATGCAACTCTCCGTCAAGGCCTCACATGGCCTAACTCCCTAAGAGAGAAGAAGTTGTACATCACTCAGCTAATTTACTCTCCTAGCATCTGAAAGCAATATATTAATTATCCAAATGCATAAATTACTCCAGAGTATATATATGAATGTATGAACCTCCACAAGGGAACCCAAAGAATCCACTTCCAAAGCACCACTAAAGTAAAGATAAACACAATCTCCTGGCCCAGGGTAGCTGGGAAATGGAGAGGGAAAATTAACCCCAGCACCCTTCCGCACCTCAGTACTCCCTGCCTTTTCTCCAGTTTACACAGCTTCTAAAACTATTCCTTTTCATGAGCCCAAGGTGAGAGCTCTCTCTGGATGCTGCCTAGATGGTAACTGTACAAACAGCACACACTTCAGTCCTCTCTGGCTTCCCACTTCTGAACTACATGTTACACGCGGTCTTCCAAACATACAGTGCTCTTCGATAAAAGAATGATCTGGAATATGGAAATGCTAAACCAATTTCAGCACACTGAGAACGTTGATGCATATCCAGCTATTAGCAGTCCTAGTTACTTGTATAAATCAATAAAGTTTAGAGCACATTCAGACTGATCTGGCTTTAGAGGTACTCACTAAGTGTACCAGCATAGGCTGGAGTTCTTATGGTATTACCTAAGTACTATGTTGATTCAATAAAAAGTTCCTTTAGAAAACATCCCCTACCCCAACCCTTGTCCTCACCCTCAAAATAAGAACAAACAAAAGAGAAAAATGATTAAAAGCATTCTTGCTGATAAACTGCAGCTCTGCATTCGGCCATTTAGATGAGATATTCCACCATCTCTGTGTCAGGCTCTTGTCCTAGGATCTGAATGGGAGTTTTTCTTTCCAGAGTGTTGGAGTGGAAAGCAGGGCCATCTAGAAGGAAATAAGGGGTTAGAAAATACTTAGGGACAAGGTAAAAACTCAAATTTTATCCTCATTTAAAAAAAATTGTTTTTAATTTGATGATACTTGTTTTACAATATTGTGTTGGTTTCTGCCATACATCAACATGAATCAGTCAGTATCAGTCATAGGTGTACCTCCTCATTTCTTTAAAAATGAACGGTTTTGGCCACATTCCATGGCATGTGGGATCTTAGTTACTCGACCAGAGATGGAACTCATACCCCCTGCACTGGCAGCTTGGAAACAATCAAATTTTAGAAATGGCTTTAGAGGCCATATTAAGCCTACAGCAAAGTAAGACTGGCCCACTACCCACTGCTTCTCCTTCACCTGAGCATTTACTGTTACTGGGAGAATGACTTTGCCTAACCACCCCTGCTCCTTCCCTTCTTGGAGAAGTCCTTGAGTGACTCTGTCCCTATCTCTTCTGATTAATCCACTTGGAAAGTCCCGCCCACATGACCAACTATGCCTACATAATCAGGTCAACCAACCAACCAGTAATCGAGGATCGAGCCCAGAGCTACCTGGTCCAGAGAGCAGTTACCTGTCTTATCCAGATTGCAGCTCAGACTTGGTATAGACAGACGTCGTGGTCCAGAACCTGCGGCTGGACTTGCTGGAGCTTCAGTCTGAGCCAAAGCTGGAGCTGGAGCTGGAGGAGCAGCCACAATTGGAGCTGGAGCTGGTGCCTGAGTTTGAGTCGGAGCAGAAGCCTGAGCTGGAGTTGGAGCTGGAACCGGAGCCGGAGCTGGAGCTGGAGCTGGAACTGGAGCTGGAGCAGTTGGAGCAACCTGAAGAGCGGTGGTAGCGGCAGCAGGAGCAACAACAGCAGCAGTGACAGCAGAGGCGGTAGCTGGCATCGGAGCGGCAGCAGCAGCTGGAGGAACGGCAGCAGCCAGAGCAGCAGCTGCAGTTGCTGGAGACGGGCTGGTGGTGGTGGTGGCGGCGGTGGCAGTGATGGCAGTAGCGGCTGGAGCAGCGACAGCCCCTGGAGCAGCAGCTACCATGCTGGTGGTGTTGGTGGCAGTGGTGGCAGTGTTGGTGGCAGCGGTGGCAGTGTTGGTGGTAGCACTGGCGGTGGCAGCAACTGGAGCAGGAACAGAGATGGGAGCGACAGCGGCGGTTTTGTTGGGTTCCACTCCCCGTTCCGTTTGGGTGCTGCAGTCCCGGCTGCCGGTCTTGGAGTGTGCTGACAGCAGGGGAGTTGAGGGCGGCACAGGCGAAGGGGTGGAAGGGACTGACTCAACACGGTAGTCTCCACCCAGGAGGATACCTACAAAGGAAAGAGAGAGAGAGCTTAGAAAACTACAAGCTATTCCATTAGAGACGTGGTGACGTCCTCTTCCTTGCAGGAGGTTCAGGAGGCAATAGGAAGGCTTCTGAAGTCTTGTGCCTCCAGTGAACCCAGGAATCAATCAGTTTGTCAGGCATCTCCCACCACCGCTGGCTAAAAGTTTCTTTCAGACTTGACAGATCCTTTCTGGTTCTCACTGTATAATCTCCCTCAGCACAACCTCTTCAACCTTTAAGTGGCCTGGGTATCTGTTTTGATTTATTTTTCCAATGGTGATTGATTTCCAATGAGCTGTCAGAATGCTTCTACCTGGTTCCACTTGTAACCAACACCAGCCATCACCAGACAGCTGAAAAGGCTCAGGGCAAGAAGTCTGTGGTTGCAGAGGGGTTCGATGGTAATTGCATGATCTAACGCTCTCATCATGACCACAGTTCGCAAATACCTACTCTAACCAAAGGACTCTGAAGGAGTTGGAGGACCAAGAGAAGTATTAGAAGCAACAAAAAAGAGCTCAAATACAAATATCAAGAGCTTGTTTCCTCAGGCACTAAAAATGTGCCTCGTGGTATCCACAAGACTTCTGGGGTTTTGATTAGACGGAAAAGGAATAGGCAGAAGTGGAACAAAAAAGTACATTCTGTTCTTATCTCAGAACATTCTGGTAATAAAAACCTGTCACTCAGCTCCATTTAGCTTAACTAGAACTCTGCGTCCTATTATATAGAAGGAAAGAACACATAAAAGACTGGAATTTTGAAATTTTGAATGACACGAAAGCTACATGGGTTTGGACAAAGCCAAAAGGCCCCAGCTGAGAATTTGTAAGAGGAAATTGAAGCTATCTTCCTTCCCACTCAAAGACAACTCAGGACTCTTATCAGCCTGTGGCTTGACCAGGGTTCGCTCAGTGAGACTTCACAATGTCTCCTAAATATGCAGTCAGCCTCTCAGGAGGACAAAACCGAACCTGGTGCATCTTCCTATCTAGAGTCGTGACCATCACTACTTCTCATTGCCACATGAGCATGTCCAAGTCAGGGCTCTCTCTAAACGTGTCATTTAATCTGCCATGTTTACTGTCATTACCTAGGCTCCCCTTCCAGCTTTTGTCATCCCGTTTCTCTTCCATGATGGGGGTGCCAGTCAGAGTGGAAGCATGGGAGAGCAAGCCTGATCCAGCATTGGAAATGGACATCAGAGACTTTGCTGGCCGCATGGATGACAGCTGCTCTGTCTTACTTTGCTCCTTCCGGGAACGTTGCTGGAGTACTTTGATCATGGCATCCTTCTCAATAATCTGGGCATGGAGGGTCTTAATCCTAAGAGCCAAAGACAAAAGAACGTATAAAACACTGTTGCCACCTCTAAGTTCTGATCTCACTACCTGCATGGACTTGAGTGTCTATTATCTTTTCTGTCTTAAAAATCTTTTTGGCCATGCTGCATGGTATGTGGGATCTTAGTTCTCCAACCAGGTATTGAACCTGTAACCCCTCAGTGGAAATTCAGAGTCCTAACCACTGGACCATCAGGGAGGTCCCCAATTATTTATTCAACTAAGGGGTGATCTACTTATTTCTGAGTTGTAAGAGAAGAGAGAGTGTGCAACAATTTTTAATGCACACTCAAATGGGCACAGCAGAACATCTAGAAATTGTTGCTTAAACCTTAGGAAGCCAAAAAAAAGTATCTGTGAAAAGAAAGGCTGTATATGAGAGAGTAAACTGATGTAGTGGATACCAAGAATCTGAGTCAATGGAAATGATGAGTCAGTCAGTGAGAAGATGATAACTTCTAAGAATGGGCTACAGAAGTAAATGATCAAGAGCTTATATGAGACATCAGATGCTCTGTTTCCCAGTTTGAGTGAATGTTCTTTTGACATGCATGCTGCTGTACCACAGAGTTGAGGTACAATCCTAGAAAGAATACCCCAGAGTGCAAATACCAACAATTCAGTGCTGGCAGAGGGCATATGAAAAGCCATTACCAAGGATGATGAGGAAAGCAATATTACTTGGAATTCCAGAGTTAGTGAGAATAATCAAAGTCAAGGTCATTGCATCTCAAATCCTAGCAACAGGCTGACAGGCGTGTAGTTGTGCAGGGAGGTTGCATTATCAGGTGTCCCTCCTGTGAATGAAGATGCTTGCTCTCCCCTACTGCCCTATCTGGTCTCCACACCAACTCTCAGATCTACCAGAGTCCAGATCAACATTTTACCTGCCCTCCATGTCAAGGCAACGCTTGTTGGCCATCAAGATTTCTTCTTCCTCCTTCTGGATGCGAGCTTCTAGAGCCGTGTCGTAGCTGGTATTAGGAGAGTGGCTGATGACTGTTGTGTCCCTGGGAAGGAAAATGTCAGTGATGATGATGGGAGGGGCAACAAAATCGATGAATCCTATCTCCTTTCTAAGTCATACATATAGCTGGAAAGTCCTACACTGAAATCAAACTTAATAGGAATGATTGTTTCTGGGCGGCAAGAATCTCCAAGATGGGAAGGTTCAAGTTTTCAGAGTTAGAAGAGATTACTGATGGACAAAAGTACAAAAGTCAATGATCGATTCTATGAGAGGTGTACAGGCTTGCCTTCAAAACTAGTCTGACACCCTCCCAAAACCTCTGGCAGAAAGTCTCTTTGAGTTTTTATTTATTTATTTTTTTTAAAGATTTATTTATTTATTTATTTGGGGGGGTGGGGTGGGGAGGGAGGGGAGCAGGCAGGCCACTTCTATTGGTTTTTCATTTGTCCATTTTCATCCATCTTTGTTCTTTGGCCGATGTGGGCCTCCCATCGCGGTGGCCTCTGTTGTCTCAGAGCACCGTCTCTGGGCGCATGCGCTCCAGAGCTCCAGCTCAGTAGTTGGACACATGGGTCCAGCCGCTCTGCGGCACGTGGGATCTTCCCAGGCCAGGGATCGAACCGGCACCCCTTGCACTGCAAGGCGGTGTCCTTACTCACTGGACCACCAGGGAAGCCCTCTTTGAGTTTTTAGATCATGGCCAGGCAACAGGAAGATATTTATAGTTTCATTCTATATTACATATGATAAATGCCCACCTTATCCTCATGGCAGTTATGTAGGGGAAAAGACTAGACTTTGATGAAAGTCAGAGAATTTATCAAAGAGCTATTGCTACATTCAACAGCACTAACTCTACCTGAGTGTTTGCTAGAAACAAATTATAGACATGCCAACAGCCAAGTTCAGGTAGGGCATGGGAGCTGAATGAGAAACAGGGCCTTTGAGTCAGTGCCATGTGATTCCTATCTAAACTGCATCTGAAATATTCTAGTGCCACATCAGTGAGTCTCCCCCACCTACGCAACCGGTCTCTTTCGAGTCCCAACTGCGTGAGGGATCATCATGTTCCATCTGAAAGTGTCTCAAGACATTAACTCAAAGAGTAATTCACAAGGGAAAGTTGTGTGCGTACATGTGTGTGGGGGGTGTGAGAAGAGGGGAAAAGACCTAACCCATAGACAAGGCTGATGTTTACATAGCACAAGTCAAAGACACATGGGAATCCTATACCCTCCTGATCTTTAGTTCATTTAGAACTAGTGGTAGGGAAGAGAAGGAAGAAAACTGGATCTTATTTGAGTAACTGGGAGGGAAAAGGGATTAGGAAGAATGTTGATGTAATCACATTGGTTTTTTAAAGAAAACCAGACAATAGGCTGAGAAAACAATGAACTGGCACTGCTCTGTGATGCTTCCTCTGAGAACCAGGGTCTGCGGGAGAACTCCAGGCATCTTTTGTGCTGGCAGCTAGTTATGTCCTCTTAGCTTAGAGACTGTGACCAGTGCAGATGGCAGTGAAGGGGCAGGGGAATGAAGAGGCAGAAAGTTGGTATTAAAGTTGGGGAACTTTGCTGAGCTTCTTCAGAATTACGGTTCCCCCAAAGGCTTACACCTTATATATGAGGTAAAAACAAATTTATATGAATGGCAAAATATTTAGAGAACAAGAAGAGACAGGACCACAGTGACTTTCATCATGTACTAAATTGAAAATATTAGCATCTTGGAATTCTGCTCTACCAGGAATGGTCCCTGTGTCCCAAAGTACACAAGAGGAAGCAGCATTGTGCAGTGTTTAGAGCCAGGCCCTGACTATAGACCATGTCAGGGTCAAGTTCTACTTTTCCAAGTCATCTGCCACTAACAGACTCTATGAGATCAGGAATTGGTTAACTACCCTAAGCCTCAGTCTCCTCATTTCCAAAATTAAGGTAATAATTATGCCTAGGGCTTCCCTGGTAGCTCAGAGGTAAGGAGTTCGCCTGTCAATGCAGGAGTTTGATCCCTGATCCAGGAAGATCCCATGTGCTGTAGAGTAACTAAGTCCATTAGCCACAACTACTGAGCCTGTGCTCTAGAGCCTCGGAGCCACAACTACTGAGCCCATGTGCTGCAACTACTGAGGCCCGTGTGCCCTTGAGCCCAAGTTCCACAACAAGAAAATGTCACCTCAACAAGAAGATCCCACATGCTGTGGAGCAACTAAGCCTGTGAGTCACAACTCTTGAGCCTGTGCTCTAGAGCCTCAGAGCCACAACTATTCAGCCCATGTGCTACAACTACTGAAGCCCATGTACCCTAGAGCCCAGGTTCCACAACAAGAAAAAGTCACCAAAACAAGAAGCCTGCTTACCTCAACTAGAGAATAGCCCCCACTCCCTGCAACTAGAAAAGAGCCTGTGGCAGCAGTGAAAACCCGGAAGAGCCATAAATAAATAAAAAATAATAATTATGCCTACATCTCGTGGGAGTTGAAGCGAGGGGGAGGGATAAAATAAAAGTGTGCGTTTAAGACTTGCAGTGCCAGGCACAGGAAAAACGCTCAAAATTACCCATTATTTAGAGAGAAAAGTATAGGTATAAAGAGACTACCATATAGGAGAGGATGAACTGAACAAATTTCAGCTCCAGGTATGACCCTGGATGAGATCCAGGCAGTGCAGAGTTCCAATGTGATGTTGGCGGCATCAGAGCCACACCTCTTAGGGGGAGGGAGATGGGAGGGGGGTTCAAGAGGGAGGGGACATACATGTACCTATGGCTGATTCATCTTGATGTTTGGCAGAAAACAATTCTGTAAAACAATTATCCTTCAATTTAAAAAATAAAAGTGCATGGTTTCTATGAACACTGGGGACCTGAGCATACGGTTTGTCACTGGAGGAGCCAGTGCTGGCTCACTGCCACTTTCATTGCATAAAAGACCATTTTGGGGACAGAGAGCCCTGCCAGCTAATTGATATGGATACTGTGAACTCCTCAGAAATAGAGCCTGAAAATGTGGGGCACTTAGTGAATTCCTACAGAGCTGCCAGGACAGCCTTCAACATCAGTCTTCCTTCTAGAAGACTGGGACTACTAAGCCAATGGCTAAGCCAAAGCAAGCAGACACAGCGTTGGAGGGAGCAGCTTGACCTGCTAACTTCCAACACTATGACCCTAACCAATACAGAGACAGTGGGCTTGAAATAACAACCCACAGACCCCGAAGCCAGATCCCTGAATTTAGCATCCTGCACTTCAAATTTTTAAGTAAACTGTTTCCGGCAACTTCTAGTCATCTTCTCTCTCCTTCCTGTCTCTGTTATCCCTGTCACATTACTTACATTGCTTTCTAAAATGTCACCCATGACCTCCTAATTAAAACATCTAGCAGCCTTTTAAACTTCAAGGCCGTCTTTCCCTATCTGTAGCAGCCTTTTGTTTAACATGGGGACTCAACCGTGAGTGGAGCACTGTGTTTGAAGGTCCTGGGAGGCTAGTGGGTGGATGGACAAGGATAAGACTAGGGCTTGAGTGCAGGGAACTTGCAAAGGAAGGAGGAAAAAAAGTAAAGAATCAACTATTACATAAATGAGTTTGGACTTTATTCCAATAGGCACTGAAGATGACTAGAGCTTTTCAAAAGGAATGAAATAATCCAAGTTGTGTTTTGGGAAGATAACATTATCTTTGCTGAACTATGATGGAGAGATGAGAGGAACCATAACACTGGAATTGGAAAAACCAGCCAGTAAGGTTATAATCCCAGCAAGAGCTATTGAAAATAGGACCCAGTGAAGTGGCAAGGGAAATGGAAAAGGGCTACAGGAGGCAGAATTGCTAGGACTTGGAGACTATTTAAATGTGGGTGTTAGGGAGACAGAAGAATGAATGAGAACTTTGTTGTTTCTAATTCAAAGGACTAGAAAAGATGGCATACTGCTTTATTTCTGTGATAGGAAACCAAGAGGAATGTTTTTCTTTTTTTGGAAAATGATATTAGTTACACTGGAGTTAAAGTGCCTTATGAATGGGGACCGAGCTGCCGGGCTAATTTGAAAAATTGGAATATTTGTGAACTCCTCAGAAATAGAGCCTGAAAATGTGGGGCACTTAGTGAATTCCTACAGAGCTGCCAGGACAGCCTTCAACATCAGTCTTCCTTCTAGAAGACTGGGACTACTAAGCCAATGGCTAAGCCAAAGCAAGCAGACACAGCGTTGGAGGGAGCAGCTTGACCTGCTAACTTCCAACACTATGACCCTAACCAATACAGAGACAGTGGGCTTGAAATAACAACCCACAGACCCCGAAGCCAGATCCCTGAATTTAGCATCCTGCACTTCAAATTTTTAAGTAAACTGTTTCCGGCAACTTCTAGTCATCTTCTCTCTCCTTCCTGTCTCTGTTATCCCTGTCACATTACTTACATTGCTTTCTAAAATGTCACCCATGACCTCCTAATTAAAACATCTAGCAGCCTTTTAAACTTCAAGGCCGTCTTTCCCTATCTGTAGCAGCCTTTTGTTTAACATGGGGACTCAACCGTGAGTGGAGCACTGTGTTTGAAGGTCCTGGGAGGCTAGTGGGTGGATGGACAAGGATAAGACTAGGGCTTGAGTGCAGGGAACTTGCAAAGGAAGGAGGAAAAAAAGTAAAGAATCAACTATTACATAAATGAGTTTGGACTTTATTCCAATAGGCACTGAAGATGACTAGAGCTTTTCAAAAGGAATGAAATAATCCAAGTTGTGTTTTGGGAAGATAACATTATCTTTGCTGAACTATGATGGAGAGATGAGAGGAACCATAACACTGGAATTGGAAAAACCAGCCAGTAAGGTTATAATCCCAGCAAGAGCTATTGAAAATAGGACCCAGTGAAGTGGCAAGGGAAATGGAAAAGGGCTACAGGAGGCAGAATTGCTAGGACTTGGAGACTATTTAAATGTGGGTGTTAGGGAGACAGAAGAATGAATGAGAACTTTGTTGTTTCTAATTCAAAGGACTAGAAAAGATGGCATACTGCTTTATTTCTGTGATAGGAAACCAAGAGGAATGTTTTTCTTTTTTTGGAAAATGATATTAGTTACACTGGAGTTAAAGTGCCTTATGAATAGCCATATGACAATATCCAACAAATTGTTGAAAATTCTAACTTTAACCTTAGAGATGTCAGAGTTACTATTTGAAGCTACAGTAGAGAGCAAGATAACTAAAACAATGTAGAATGAGAGGAAAACCAAGTACAGAACCTAAGAAAGGTTTCTGCAGTGCAAGATTAGGTAGACATGCATAACGAGTGTGACCAGCTTCTACCCTCTGCTATCCATTTCTTTACTTCCCTCTTTCCCATATTTACATGGTCCCCAATAAAAGTGGAACATTGCACATTTGGAGGAAGATAATAACCTGATTTAGTGAGTGCAAAGAAGTAAGTTACATGGTTGATCAGGTGTGTTATCTTTTTATCATCTTCTTGCTATTCAGAAACAGATCAACATTTATGAGTTGAAATGAAAAATCTATACTGCCAAATCAGTTCTTCTTAGATAAACTCCTACTTGCTAGTAATCTCCCTCATTTATATGAAGCATCCAGAGAGGAATCTATAGGGACATAACAATATGAAGTTATAATTTAGGCTATGTTATTGTGATTACTTATAATAGTCTAAGAAACTAAATAAACATCAAATATTAACTCTTGAGAGGGGATAATCCCTATTTCACCATCTTTGAAATCATCCTATATGGGATACAGCAGAGTACAGTAGTTAAGGTGTCAAAAATGTAGTTTTAAGTGCTGGTTCTTCTGCCTCTTAGTAGCAGTGTGATCTTGGGGGAAGTCTTTCACCTATCTGTGCTTCAGTTTCCTCATCTGGCCCTCTTTAGTCAAGATAGGAAGTTGGATAAACCAGCCAGTAAGGTTATAATCCCAGCAAGAGCTATTGAAAATAGGACCCAGTGAAGTGGCAAGGGAAATGGAAAAGGGCTACAGGAGGCAGAATTGCTAGGACTTGGAGACTATTTAAATGTGGGTGTTAGGGAGACAGAAGAATGAATGAGAACTTTGTTGTTTCTAATTCAAAGGACTAGAAAAGATGGCATACTGCTTTATTTCTGTGATAGGAAACCAAGAGGAATGTTTTTCTTTTTTTGGAAAATGATATTAGTTACACTGGAGTTAAAGTGCCTTATGAATAGCCATATGACAATATCCAACAAATTGTTGAAAATTCTAACTTTAACCTTAGAGATGTCAGAGTTACTATTTGAAGCTACAGTAGAGAGCAAGATAACTAAAACAATGTAGAATGAGAGGAAAACCAAGTACAGAACCTAAGAAAGGTTTCTGCAGTGCAAGATTAGGTAGACATGCATAACGAGTGTGACCAGCTTCTACCCTCTGCTATCCATTTCTTTATTTCCCCTCTTTCCCATATTTACATGGTCCCCAATAAAAGTGGAACATTGCACATTTGGAGGAAGATAATAACCTGATTTAGTGAGTGCAAAGAAGTAAGTTACATGGTTGATCAGGTGTGTTATCTTTTTATCATCTTCTTGCTATTCAGAAACAGATCAACATTTATGAGTTGAAATGAAAAATCTATACTGCCAAATCAGTTCTTCTTAGATAAACTCCTACTTGCTAGTAATCTCCCTCATTTATATGAAGCATCCAGAGAGGAATCTATAGGGACATAACAATATGAAGTTATAATTTAGGCTATGTTATTGTGATTACTTATAATAGTCTAAGAAACTAAATAAACATCAAATATTAACTCTTGAGAGGGGATAATCCCTATTTCACCATCTTTGAAATCATCCTATATGGGATACAGCAGAGTACAGTAGTTAAGGTGTCAAAAATGTAGTTTTAAGTGCTGGTTCTTCTGCCTCTTAGTAGCAGTGTGATCTTGGGGGAAGTCTTTCACCTATCTGTGCTTCAGTTTCCTCATCTGTAGAAGGATACTACTACTTCTCTCAAAGAATTATTGTGAAGATAAGCAATAATTGTAAATCACTTAGAAGAGTATCTTATAGTAAACACTACATGTGATTTCTTGCACTGACAGCTTTCCCTTTGACAAGAGATGCTTCACAGAATCAAAGTGCCAGAATGGGTATAAACAGAAAACCTAATATGTCATTCACCTGAGAAAATACTGATGTCTATTCTTATATTTGAAATCTACATTTTATTATTCAAAGGGGCCAAACAGTGGAAACAATCCAACGATCTATCATCAAGTGAATGCATAAACTGTGGTACATCCACACTATGGAACACTACTCAGTAATAAAAAAGGAAATAAGCTATTAATATACAGTTAACTTAGAGGAAGCTCAAAGTAATTATGCTGAGTGAAAAGAATCAAACAAAAAGAGTACATACCAAATAGCTTTTTTATTATGACATTCTATGGGTTGGACAAAACACTGATTTGGGGTTGTCCACACGAATGGACATTTTGGTTATTAGCCCAGCAGAAAAGGCAAACTTGCAATGACAAAGAACAGATGTTGTCTGGGATGAGGCATGGGAGGAAGGGATCAAGTTAAAGGGGCATAAGGTGACTTTAGAATGTGTCCTCTATCTTGATGGTGGTGGTGGCTACATTATTGTATACCATTACCAACATTCACCAAACCAGACACTTAAAATGGATGGTTTTTAAATATGTAAGACTTCAGTTGATAAAAGCCTGCGACTACAATTGACTCCACTAAAGCAACATTTCCAAATTGTGCAACCTGTTATTTACCTATGAGTTATTACATTTGGAATACATTAAGTTTGAGATACTAGCAGCATACACAGAAACCCAGCAGGGCACTACACTGTGGCACTAGATTTGAGTATTTAATTTGTAGAGTGAGAAATGATTTCCTTCCTTCTTTTAATTCTTCCTTTCTCCTTCTTTCATTTTGTTTTGTCCTGTCTTTCCTTCCTTTATTACTCAAACATATGTTGAGCACTTTCCATCTGCAGCCAATAGCCTAGGCACTTAAAAAATATTTCAGAAGAAAATAGGATATAAAGGCTAACTACAGAAAGGGGCAAATAGCAAAACCTTGGTCAATACATTTATGGTTGGGAGGAGGAAAAGTAAAATCATTACAGAGAAAAGAAAATGGCAAGAGAAGTTGGAAGGGAAGGCAGAAAAACACCAGGTTGTGAAATAAAGTTTTCTGAATGTTACTTTCCAAATCTGAACTCTCATAAAGAAAGAAAAGAGGAAAAGGAAACCAATCTCCATGACAGACCATAAGATACACATATTTGGAAAATGGTATAATCTTAGCAGCAGTCGGGTCTGGAAGAATCACCTAGTCCAATTCTCTCATTTTACAGGAATCCAAATACAATCTCTCAATCTCTCCTATGAATTGTATTAATAGGCATGCAAAAGGTACACAGTTCAGATATGGAATGTTTGTCTGGGGAACTGTTACAAAATGTTTCTACTAGGTGGGAACTGGCTGCTTTTTATCATATTAAATGATAAGCATGAACATTTTTACTGAAAATATAATCACATGGAAACTGTCTACCTGGTGATTTAGAGGAATTCAATCGAAATTAAGTCTATTTTATGGGAGCCAACAGACTGGAAAGAAATCCATCTGAAAGGGGATTCTCCTAATATTCCACACTTTCCCAGGAGGAAAGAAAGGAGAAGTTTCTTTCTACATGGGCCCCAAAGGACAATCTCCTAGTTTTCCTGCATTTTGATCTAGACTCTATTCTGAAGTCGTTTCAACAGCGAACTTTGCAACATTTTCTCACACAGCACACCTTCATAAGCTCTATCTTTCTAAGTTTCTGCCCAGACAACATGTCCGCATCTCCCTTTCATGATTATAGTTTCCTGAAGAACCTCTGAACAAGCAGTGGGCACAGGTGTTTTATTAGGAACCAGAAGCTAAGATGACACTTCATTCTGCTTCTAAGCTGCCTACAGATTTCACAACCATCTTCCAGCACAGCTGGGGTTCTGTGCACTCTATTCCTACACTGGCATGTACTGAGCACACTGTCCTCAAAAGAAAAAGAAAAGACAGGTAGGCTTATGCCCATGAAGACCTCAAAATCAAGGCACAGGCAATTTGTTTAAGTTTTATAGGGGGTATGTGAAGAAAGACAAAGTACATTAGAGAAATGTCCACTGTCTTCCTGAAGAACTGGGAGTAAGTTTACAAACCACCAGTCCAACTTTTAAGCATTGACCTCCCTCTGATTTGGCAAGAGAAGGACTCAGAAATAACTATCCACTGCCCCCTCCACACACATATTCCAGTCCATCTATGCGATGCCAGACTGTTGGCTCACCACATTGAGGAAAATGCTAAAACAACACCAGGATGTTTAATAACTTTCTAGATAGAGACTTTCTGGATAGATCTGAGTGCAATATGCTATAGCCTGCCTTAGCTACACAACTCCAGACCATGGCTCAATCTGTATCTCCAACAGCCCCCACCATCTCCTGATAAGAATTTAGTTTTTGTTTCTCGCCCAACAGATGATTACAAACATTAGCGAGACAGACAGAGGGGCTAAGAGCACGGTATCCTCCGAAGATCAGTAATAAATGTTTATAACGAGAAGAGAGGAACACATAAAAGGCAAAAAAATGAAAAAGCCTCCTACCATTTTCTCTCCCTTACCGAATGGAATGTGACTGCTTACATGTGATGAACTTGGGGACACACAGAATGCAGGCTTCAAATATAGACCTTCTCAAAGGGCACAGGCGGATTCAGGTTCAGCACAGCCTTTAACATACCTTGGAGGAGCCAGAGCTATCAAATGGCAGTAGCCACTCCTGAGTGACATTTAGTTTCGGAGTGGCATTTCTCTGGAGAAGTTTGGATTCCAGTCCTGGGGCTAAACAAAGAAACCTACATATGTGGCTGAAAGAACCTGAGGCTCTGGGGAAGGAGATGTACACACAATATCCCATCTGCAATTGTTTGGGCTCCTGAGGAAAGCTGAATTATGATTCTAGAAAGGTCACCATTAACTTGAATTTTCACCATTAGGCCCTAAGATGACACTTCATTCTGCTTCTAAGCTGCCTACAGATTTCACAACCATCTTCCAGCACAGCTGGGGTTCTGTGCACTCTATTCCTACACTGGCATGTACTGAGCACACTGTCCTCAAAAGAAAAAGAAAAGACAGGTAGGCTTATGCCCATGAAGACCTCAAAATCAAGGCACAGGCAATTTGTTTTTTATAGGTATGTGAAGAAAGACAAAGTACATTAGAGAAATGTCCACTGTCTTCCTGAAGAACTGGGAGTAAGTTTACAAACCACCAGTCCAACTTTTAAGCATTGACCTCCCTCTGATTTGGCAAGAGAAGGACTCAGAAATAACTATCCACTGCCCCCTCCACACACATATTCCAGTCCATCTATGCGATGCCAGACTGTTGGCTCACCACATTGAGGAAAATGCTAAAACAACACCAGGATGTTTAATAACTTTCTAGATAGAGACTTTCTGGATAGATCTGAGTGCAATATGCTATAGCCTGCCTTAGCTACACAACTCCAGACCATGGCTCAATCTGTATCTCCAACAGCCCCCACCATCTCCTGATAAGAATTTAGTTTTTGTTTCTCGCCCAACAGATGATTACAAACATTAGCGAGACAGACAGAGGGGCTAAGAGCACGGTATCCTCCGAAGATCAGTAATAAATGTTTATAACGAGAGAGAGGAACACATAAAAGGCAAAAAAATGAAAAAGCCTCCTACCATTTTCTCTCCCTTACCGAATGGAATGTGACTGCTTACATGTGATGAACTTGGGGACACACAGAATGCAGGCTTCAAATATAGACCTTCTCAAAGGGCACAGGCGGATTCAGGTTCAGCACAGCCTTTAACATACCTTGGAGGAGCCAGAGCTATCAAATGGCAGTAGCCACTCCTGAGTGACATTTAGTTTCGGAGTGGCATTTCTCTGGAGAAGTTTGGATTCCAGTCCTGGGGCTAAACAAAGAAACCTACATATGTGGCTGAAAGAACCTGAGGCTCTGGGGAAGGAGATGTACACACAATATCCCATCTGCAATTGTTTGGGCTCCTGAGGAAAGCTGAATTATGATTCTAGAAAGGTCACCATTAACTTGAATTTTCACACTGCAGCCCCCTCAGCCCCTACATAACCAGTCTCTGTGTAGCCAGATTAAAAACACCACCACCAACTAAAAATCACATACTTAAGCAGACAGTGAAAAAACAGAAATACAACATTATGGGAGAAAAATGACAAACAGAAAACACTATCACTTGGTCACTTTTCTGGTCTCCCCACGACCCCTGCCCTTTATGCCAAGACTCAAGCAGCCACCTACTTACCTCTGAGCAGCTACAGTGGCCGCAGCATCCAGAGCAAAATGTCTCATCACATTCTCCTCCAAGTACTTCTGCTCCCACTTAGTCATGTCAGCTTCTAAGGCCAGGATCCTCTCCTCCTTCTCACGAAGGAGCTCCATCAGGGCAGCAGCGTTGTATTCTGAAACGTTGCTGGGCTGAGAGTTGCCCTGGCGCTGTTGTGGGAGATGCCGAGACCCCTGATGTTAGTGAGTTAGGGCCATGGTGGCTGAGTCCCATTTCCATTTTTGGAAAGAATTACTGCCCAAGTCACTGCAGTTTGGACTCTGATTCTGAAGCTACGGGGAAATTTCCCAGGACTTTCTACTTCGCATATAAGACTCTCATCACGAAAAGGGGTCTGCCATATCAAATGATCATGCTGCTCAGAAAGTGGACCGGGGGTTTAAAAATCACTAGCCCTGCCTGTCAGCACAGTTCATCATGGAAACAGAAATTCAAAATCTAGGATGGGGGCTTCCCTGGTGGTCCAGTGGGTGAGGAGTCCGCCTTGCAGTGCAGGGGGCACTAGCTGGATCCCTGGCCCAGGAAGATCCCACATGCCATGGAGTGGCTGGACCAGTGTGTCCAATGACGTGCCAGCACTCTGGAGCACATGTGCCCAGAGCCAGTGCTCTGTGATAAGAGAGGCCACTGCAATGGGGGGCCCACACAGGCCAAAGCATAAGGATAGATGAAAATAAATAAATAAAGGACCAATAAAGGATGCCAAAATTAAAAAAAAAATCTAGGATTTTGTTCTCTAACTTGTCCTAAACTTGTCAATTATACTTGAATTTTCTAGAAGGGTCACCATTAACTTGAATTTTCACACTGCAGCCCCCTCAGCCCCTACATAACCAGTCTCTGTGTAGCCAGATTAAAAACACCACCACCAACTAAAAATCACATACTTAAGCAGACAGTGAAAAAACAGAAATACAACATTATGGGAGAAAAATGACAAACAGAAAACACTATCACTTGGTCACTTTTCTGGTCTCCCCACGACCCCTGCCCTTTATGCCAAGACTCAAGCAGCCACCTACTTACCTCTGAGCAGCTACAGTGGCCGCAGCATCCAGAGCAAAATGTCTCATCACATTCTCCTCCAAGTACTTCTGCTCCCACTTAGTCATGTCAGCTTCTAAGGCCAGGATCCTCTCCTCCTTCTCACGAAGGAGCTCCATCAGGGCAGCAGCGTTGTATTCTGAAACGTTGCTGGGCTGAGAGTTGCCCTGGCGCTGTTGTGGGAGATGCCGAGACCCCTGATGTTAGTGAGTTAGGGCCATGGTGGCTGAGTCCCATTTCCATTTTTGGAAAGAATTACTGCCCAAGTCACTGCAGTTTGGACTCTGATTCTGAAGCTACGGGAATTCCTAGGACTTTCTACTTCGGCATATAAGACTCTCATCACGAAAGGAGTCTGCCATATCAAATGATCATGCTGCTCAGAAAGTGGACCGGTGGTTTAAAAATCACTAGCCCTGCCTGTCAGCACAGTTCATCATGGAAACAGAAATTCAAAATCTAGGATGGGGGCTTCCCTGGTGGTCCAGTGGGTGAGGAGTCCGCCTTGCAGTGCAGGGGGCACTAGCTGGATCCCTGGCCCAGGAAGATCCCACATGCCATGGAGTGGCTGGACCAGTGTGTCCAATGACGTGCCAGCACTCTGGAGCACATGTGCCCAGAGCCAGTGCTCTGTGATAAGAGAGGCCACTGCAATGGGGGGCCCACACAGGCCAAAGCATAAGGATAGATGAAAATAAATAAATAAAGGACCAATAAAGGATGCCAAAATTAAAAAAAAAATCTAGGATTTTGTTCTCTAACTTGTCCTAAACTTGTCAAGTGATCTTAAGTGAATCAGGCCATATTTCCTGGGTCTTGATTTTCTCTCATCTAAAAGTGAGGAGATGGGTGGGGGGAGCTTTCCTGGCAGTCCAGTGGTTAAGACTCCACACTTTCCACTACAGGGGACGGGGGTGCAATCCATGGTAGGGGAACTAAAATCTAAGATGCCAACTGTGGTGCCAAAAAAGGGGAAAAAAACTGAGGAGATGTGTGGCTAAATGATCTAAAGCCTAAATGTCCAGAATCCTGAAATGTCCACAAGTCTGTTTGTATAGCATCTTAATTCTTATAGGGCCTACTATTTCTAGGGTTCATATGAAAGCAGAAAATGCAAGATAACAACTATTAAGGATTGTGCTATGGGAGGGAGGTTTAGGAAGGAGGGGACATATGTATACCTATGGCTGATTCATGCTGATGTCTGGCAGAAACCAACATAATACTGTAAAGCAAGTATCCTTCAATTAAAATATAAAATAAAAAAGGATTGTGCTGCACTAGGAAGCTAAGGAAGCCAACTTTGTCTTTACAATTGGGAGGCGCTCTGCAGTAAGACAAGCTGGGGCAAGTGTGTGTTTTGATTTTCATGTCGGACACTATCTGAAAAATAGGCCATCAGAACCATCTCACTTTCTGGAAGCTGTCCATACCTGCTGGATTCGGAGAGATTCCAGTTCTCTCTCCAGTCGTGTCCGGAGACGGTGCTCCAGCTGCTCTCGCTTCTCACATGCTGCCTGGAGCTGCACAAGAGCCTGCTGCATCTTCTCCACCTTATCTACGTACACTTGCTTCTTCTTCAGCTAAAAATCCAGGTTGGGAGAATTCCAAGATAGAAGGAAAGAGTACAACAGGGTTAGTTATATAGGCAACACCCATCCAGCCTCATGTTTACATCTCTTCCTGTCTAGCTCCATGTCCAAATCACTGTTCCCTAGAATGTCCAGTTAGACAACAATGGTACATGCTGATGTGAAAAAGGTTCCTTGTCTTCTATCTGCTCTCTGTGCAAATTAGAATTGCTGAACTTTCTCTAGGTGGAAGAAAACTTATATTTGCCTACTTGTGTTATGCTTTGCTGAGGTGACTGGGAAAACTTTAAAAATTTGTGTTCCATCACTTGACATTTCCTTTCATTTGAAGGCCTAGTTCAATCTAGCCTTGTAAACCAGTTGAGGCGTGTTGTAAATCTAAATGCTTTTATCCAGTAGACCTTTTCCTAGGAAAAAACAGAAACAAAAACTGCCTTTCTCTCAATAAGCTTAAACTTCCTTCGTGGGATATGTGACTATTGGTAATAATGCTGACTAGGGCAATCGAGACCTCTAGGCCATGGGTGCCCCTGCTTTACTACTTGCTAAGCTTTGAATAATTGGAGAGCAGGAAATATCCTCTATCCTTCACCTCTTGGGTTCTATAATCCTGATGAGCTATTTAAAGTTGAATGCATTTGTGAATCATTCTGAAAACCTTAGGGCAGCAGTCCAATGTTAATGCAGAGAATGTTAACTATAATTACTGAGGTTTACAGCAGTTATACTTAAAGGCAATTAAAGTTAGACAGCATGCAGTTCCTGCCTTGATGGTAAAGTATGGCAATGTAAGCTCAGAGAACTGAAAAATAAGCAGTCCAGGGCTAGGTGTCTTTCTTCATGCCCCATCTTTCTTGAGAAAGGAATGCTCAATGTCTTAGCTTAAGGAATCCCCAGTGGTAGAAGTCACTGAGTCAACTATCTGGAAGGGAAAAGTAATGAAGCCCTAGAGCTTTCTGAGTTGGCTGAAGATTGTTATACAAGTCAGGCAACTCACAGGCAAGCCATGAAATCCCATTATGCTTTGCCATTGGAATGGTTTTCCACAGGGTCCCCAGTGGCCCCCAGAAGCTCAGGTTGGGAGAATTCCAAGATAGAAGGAAAGAGTACAACAGGGTTAGTTATATAGGCAACACCCATCCAGCCTCATGTTTACATCTCTTCCTGTCTAGCTCCATGTCCAAATCACTGTTCCCTAGAATGTCCAGTTAGACAACAATGGTACATGCTGATGTGAAAAGGTTCCTTGTCTTCTATCTGCTCTCTGTGCAAATTAGAATTGCTGAACTTCTCTAGGTGGAAGAAAACTTATATTTGCCTACTTGTGTTATGCTTTGCTGAGGTGACTGGGAAAACTTTAAAAATTTGTGTTCCATCACTTGACATTTCCTTTCATTTGAAGGCCTAGTTCAATCTAGCCTTGTAAACCAGTTGAGGCGTGTTGTAAATCTAAATGCTTTTATCCAGTAGACCTTTTCCTAGGAAAAAACAGAAACAAAAACTGCCTTTCTCTCAATAAGCTTAAACTTCCTTCGTGGGATATGTGACTATTGGTAATAATGCTGACTAGGGCAATCGAGACCTCTAGGCCATGGGTGCCCCTGCTTTACTACTTGCTAAGCTTTGAATAATTGGAGAGCAGGAAATATCCTCTATCCTTCACCTCTTGGGTTCTATAATCCTGATGAGCTATTTAAAGTTGAATGCATTTGTGAATCATTCTGAAAACCTTAGGGCAGCAGTCCAATGTTAATGCAGAGAATGTTAACTATAATTACTGAGGTTTACAGCAGTTATACTTAAAGGCAATTAAAGTTAGACAGCATGCAGTTCCTGCCTTGATGGTAAAGTATGGCAATGTAAGCTCAGAGAACTGAAAAATAAGCAGTCCAGGGCTAGGTGTCTTTCTTCATGCCCCATCTTTCTTGAGAAAGGAATGCTCAATGTCTTAGCTTAAGGAATCCCCAGTGGTAGAAGTCACTGAGTCAACTATCTGGAAGGGAAAAGTAATGAAGCCCTAGAGCTTTCTGAGTTGGCTGAAGATTGTTATACAAGTCAGGCAACTCCCACAGGCAAGCCATGAAAAATCCCATTATGCTTTGCCATTGGAATGGTTTTCCACAGGGTACCAGGCCCTCTATTGTTGGCATAACCCTTCTACTTTCTTTAAAAGAAGAAAGAGTGTAACTCACCCATAAACACTGAGATCACCTAGCAAATGTTTAATCCCTAGATAATTTAGGATACAAAAGGACAGCTGTTGGATGCTACCAGGGCAAAATCCTATAGAGATGCAATCAACAACGTCAGTAATCTTCTAAGTTACATATTCTATGTCTTCTAGATCTCATCTACACACAGAAAGTAACAAATGTCTATTTGGCTTATTAACTCCTCTATTATCCTAGACTCTATATGCATCACTTTTGCCTTCATTATGGTAAACCCCCCTTCTATTTTCTTCCTCTCTTCTATAAACTTATCTCATACACTAAGCTCTTCAAATGCCAGCTCAGTAATTAGGACATCCTGGGTCCCTAATTTCATGCTTCAATGTCATCAGAAAGGTCAGTGGTTCCTTCTAGGCAAAGAGAGAGGCCATACAGGAAAGTGGTTAAGGTCACAGGCTCTGGCCTCAGGCTACCCAAGTCTAAATCTTGGCTCTCCTGCTTACTAATTGTATGCAATCTGAAGAAAGCTACTTAATGTCCCTGAACTTCCATTTACTCATTCATCAATAGCATGGAGACTATGATAATTTGATATACCTCCAGAAGGAACAAATGAGATAACAAATGAAGTGCTTAGTAGAGCGTCTGGTACAGAAAGTACTCAGAGTTGTTTTCCTATTTTAAAGAAAAACTTAATGCCAAGTTGCAAATGCTCTAGTCCTCTCAACTTGGAACATTTTACTTCAGATAGCCTTGACATGGTTCTCATTATCTTAATAACTCTAATTATCACATCAATTAAGAGATTAAAAATTCAACAATTTTGCCTCAGTAAGGCATATAACACAAGGCCTCAAACCCCTTGTGCAACAGAGCTTTAGGTATTTTTAGAGGGCAAGGCCTTTCATTGGAGATACAATTAGAATTTTCAAGGACATCATATTCTCTCAAAATGATATAATTTGGAGGGTAATTCAGCTTTATGAGAAATACTTTGTGTTGTTGTTTAGTCACTAAGTCATGTCCAACTCTTTGTGACCCCATGGACTATAGTCCACCGGGCCCCTCTGTCCATGGGATTTCCGAAGCAATAATACTGGAATGGGTTACCATTTCCTCTTCCAGGGGATCTTGACCCAGGGATCAAACCCAAATCTCCTGCATTGGCGATGGATTCTTTACCACTGAGTCACCTGAGAAGCGCGAGAAATACTTTACCTATAGTCAAAGGTACTGTGTAACTAAAGACACTTAGGCAGAGCTCATTTCCTGCCCTAACCTCACATATTTGTACACACACATCAGAAATTTCCATTTGATGGCAAACTGAAAGGTAAAGGAACAAGCTGACAATCAGGAGACTTGGGTTCTAGTTCCAGGTCTACTCTTAATGGTAATTTGCTTCCCTATTTTCCCATTTATAAACGAATGAGAGAGGTTTCAGGGGTCAGTGAACCAAAATGGTCAGCAGTGGGTCAAATCCAGCCGAGCTCGCTCATGTACCTATTGGCTAGGGCTGTCTTCCTGCTGTAATGGCAGCGCTGAGCAGTTGCAGTTGCAAAAGAAACTATATGGTCCACAAAACTGAAAATATGTACTCTCTGGTCCTTTACAGATAAGGTGCCAGCCCCTGGAGTGATTTTTCAAACTGTGTTCCAGAGTCCTAGCATTCTAAAGAGTGCTTCAGAAGCCATTGAGATGGGTGAGTTGTATCAAGTGGCTCCTCTTTTATGTGTTTTATTTATTTTTGGCTGTGCTGCATTTTCATTGCTATGTATGAACTTTCTCTAGCTGTGGCGAGGAGGGCTACACTCTCTAGTTGTGCTGCGTGGGTTTCTCATTATGGCAGTTTCTCTTAGTGTGGAGCACAGTCTCTAGGTGTGCAGGCTTCGGTAGTTGTAGTGTGTCGGCTCAGTGTTGTGTATCAGCTCAGTAGGTGCAATGTTTGGATTCTAGGGTGTAAGAGCTTTAGTAGTTGCAGGGCATGGGCTCTGTAGTTGTGGTTCACAGGCTCTAGAGCATGGGCTTCAGTATTTGTGGTGCATGGGCTCAGTTGCTCTGCAGCATGTGGGATCTTCCCAGACCAGGGGTCCAACTCATGTCCCCTGACTGCCGTGTTGGCAGTCAGATTCTAAACCAGTGGACCACCAGGGAAGTTCCCTCTTTTATGTGTTTTATAATGATGGTTCTATATAAAACTTTATTTCAAAAGAAATCTTGACCCAGGATCAAACCCAAATCTCCTGCATTGGCGATGGATTCTTTACCACTGAGTCACCTGAGAAGCGCGAGAAATACTTTACCTATAGTCAAAGGTACTGTGTAACTAAAGACACTTAGGCAGAGCTCATTTCCTGCCCTAACCTCACATATTTGTACACACACATCAGAAATTTCCATTTGATGGCAAACTGAAAGGTAAAGGAACAAGCTGACAATCAGGAGACTTGGGTTCTAGTTCCAGGTCTACTCTTAATGGTAATTTGTTTCCCCTATTTTCCCATTTATAAACGAATGAGAGAGGTTTCAGGGGTCAGTGAACCAAAATGGTCAGCAGTGGGTCAAATCCAGCCGAGCTCGCTCATGTACCTATTGGCTAGGGCTGTCTTCCTGCTGTAATGGCAGCGCTGAGCAGTTGCAGTTGCAAAAGAAACTATATGGTCCACAAAACTGAAAATATGTACTCTCTGGTCCTTTACAGATAAGGTGCCAGCCCCTGGAGTGATTTTTCAAACTGTGTTCCAGAGTCCTAGCATTCTAAAGAGTGCTTCAGAAGCCATTGAGATGGGTGAGTTGTATCAAGTGGCTCCTCTTTTATGTGTTTTATTTATTTTTGGCTGTGCTGCATTTTCATTGCTATGTATGAACTTTCTCTAGCTGTGGCGAGGAGGGCTACACTCTCTAGTTGTGCTGCGTGGGTTTCTCATTATGGCAGTTTCTCTTAGTGTGGAGCACAGTCTCTAGGTGTGCAGGCTTCGGTAGTTGTAGTGTGTCGGCTCAGTGTTGTGTATCAGCTCAGTAGGTGCAATGTTTGGATTCTAGGGTGTAAGAGCTTTAGTAGTTGCAGGGCATGGGCTCTGTAGTTGTGGTTCACAGGCTCTAGAGCATGGGCTTCAGTATTTGTGGTGCATGGGCTCAGTTGCTCTGCAGCATGTGGGATCTTCCCAGACCAGGGGTCCAACTCATGTCCCCTGACTGCCGTGTTGGCAGTCAGATTCTAAACCAGTGGACCACCAGGGAAGTTCCCTCTTTTATGTGTTTTATAATGATGGTTCTATATAAAACTTTATTTCAAAAGAAATATTTGTTACATCTTTGAAGATATATATAATGTCCAGTTGACCCCTAAACAGCATGGGAATTAGCGCTGCTGACCCTCCTTGGAGTTGAACATTTATGTATATAACTTCAGTCAGCCCTCCATATATGTGGATCCTCCATATCCACAATTCCATATCTATAGATTCAATCAACTGGAGGATTGTATACTACTATAGTATTTACTATTGAAAAAGTCTGCATATGAATGTATCTACACAATTCAAATCAGTGTTGTTCACAGGTCTACTGTGTATATATTCTTGTGCTTTGTCTGTTTGCCCTAAAGGATGGGCTTCTCATCTTATGTCACTCCGTTATCTTTTCACACTTGACACTTTAGCATGGTTAAATATAATAACTTCATGTTCCTGAGGAACCCCTGATATTTCAGCCCTCATTGCCTTTGGATATGGCATTCTCTCCCTTAGGAACACCTTGCCCCCACTAGGTTTTAACAAGTTAAGAAAAAGAAAAAACACCATCATTAGGATAGATGGATGATCTCTAGTACTCTTTCAACTCACAAACTTTATGAATCTTCCGCCTTTCAATTTCAATACTGACCAGTAACTAAGAGGACTGGACAAAATGGGATCCTATAATTCTGTATAGGCATATTTTTGGAGGTAATAACAAAGTAAAAGCCTCTCTTAGTTTATATGTAAGAGACAGAACCTGTAAAGTGTGTACACTCCATAGGATCCTAGAGGATTTATTTTTCTATGTTTTCATTGTTTGAGGAAGTGAAAGTTCAAGTGAAAAGTTTCTAAAGCCAAGGTAGTGGCTCGGGTTTAGAGATGAGTACCAACAGAGCCCTAGAAGAAGCCAGGTAAATCCATCATTTAAACCAGATTCCCTCTGGATATTCGATGAATGGGGGAACTCATTCATTCAAGTTTTCTTACTCAACGCCAATTTTCAAAACTTATCAAAGCCTCCCATCCCTTGCATTCCTTAATCCTATGATATACTCACATGGTTCCTTAAATCATTCTTATTTTCTGCCTTGATCTTTTAGATTGCTTATAATGATGGTTCTATATAAAACTTTATTTCAAAAGAAATATTTGTTACATCTTTGAAGATATATATAATGTCCAGTTGACCCTAAACAGCATGGGAATTAGCGCTGCTGACCCTCCTTGGAGTTGAACATTTATGTATATAACTTCAGTCAGCCCTCCATATATGTGGATCCTCCATATCCACAATTCCATATCTATAGATTCAATCAACTGGAGGATTGTATACTACTATAGTATTTACTATTGAAAAAGTCTGCATATGAATGTATCTACACAATTCAAATCAGTGTTGTTCACAGGTCTACTGTGTATATATTCTTGTGCTTTGTCTGTTTGCCCTAAAGGATGGGCTTCTCATCTTATGTCACTCCGCTTATCTTTTCACACTTGACACTTTAGCATGGTTAAATATAATAACTTCATGTTCCTGAGGAACCCCTGATATTTCAGCCCTCATTGCCTTTGGATATGGCATTCTCTCCCTTAGGAACACCTTGCCCCCACTAGGTTTTAACAAGTTAAGAAAAAGAAAAAACACCATCATTAGGATAGATGGATGATCTCTAGTACTCTTTCAACTCACAAACTTTATGAATCTTCCGCCTTTCAATTTCAATACTGACCAGTAACTAAGAGGACTGGACAAAATGGGATCCTATAATTCTGTATAGGCATATTTTTGGAGGTAATAACAAAGTAAAAGCCCTCTCTTAGTTTATATGTAAGAGACAGAACCTGTAAAGTGTGTACACTCCATAGGATCCTAGAGGATTTATTTTTCTATGTTTTCATTGTTTGAGGAAGTGAAAGTTCAAGTGAAAAGTTTCTAAAGCCAAGGTAGTGGCTCGGGTTTAGAGATGAGTACCAACAGAGCCCTAGAAGAAGCCAGGTAAATCCATCATTTAAACCAGATTCCCTCTGGATATTCGATGAATGGGGGAACTCATTCATTCAAGTTTTCTTACTCAACGCCAATTTTCAAAACTTATCAAAGCCTCCCATCCCTTGCATTCCTTAATCCTATGATATACTCACATGGTTCCTTAAATCATTCTTATTTTCTGCCTTGATCTTTTAGACCCACCTTTTCTTTCAATGTCATTGTTACCTTCTGCTGTGTCCCAATCTATGGTGGCTTACTCTTTTACCTCTATACTAATGATTCTTTTTTATACTAATGATTCCTAACTGGGAGTGATTTTATCCCCAGGGAACATTATGTGTGGGGACATTTTTGATTGTTATACCTGCAGGAAGCTTGCTATTGGCATCCTGTAAGTGGTATCCAAGGGATACTGTTCAACACCCCTCTGTGCACAGTACAGCTTCCTCCATCACTCCCACCAAAGAATGATCTGGCCAAAGTGTCAATAATGCTAAAGTTGAGAAACCTTCAGCACGACTGGAGGTTTCCTTCACGTGACAGTTCTGACAACTGCTCATATCCATATATTAATGTTATGCTCAGAAAGATGTCCTGGAGGAGGAAATGGAAACCTACTCCACTATTCTTGCTGAAAGAATCCCATGGACCCTGGTGGACTACAGTCCAATAGTCACAAAGAGACATGACTAAGCAACTGTGCATGTACACATGCTCTCTTTACTCTCAGACCCTTAGCTGAGAGCACGATTTCTCCATCAGATACAATGTACCCCAGACTGCTTTCATCCTTCTCCAAAACAATATCCTTTCGATAGTTCAGTCATTATAATCATTTATTCTGTTTATCTAGTTCTCCAGATCTTGGAATTACGGTTCTTTCTTCCCTCTTTCATTTAACTACCATATCTAATCTGTCACTGTGTTGTAAATCTAACATCTCTCATATTCTTTCATTTCCTTATATTTCTATAACCTACATAGTTTAAGTCCTTATTTTACAACTAAATAATTAGCACATCCATTAAACTAATAGTCATTAAGCACCTGCTATATATTCCAGGCACCTTTACATCTTGTTTCTCACTTTAGGCCACAGCTTTTCTTTCTCCTCCACATTTTAAAGTATTTGACACTTTTGAATTCACCCCTCAATCTACTGTCTCATTGTGCCCTGTGCAGCCTAGATATGCCTCTGAGAAATGCCTTTATAAATGTTATAAGGCTCCTACTGCCTTATAATTCTACTCAGCCTACTATGAAATGATCAGTCTTTGTATTACTGTGATCATTTCTTCATCCTTTCTACCCATATCACTAAACTCTCCAGGAGTTTTTCCTGAATAATCTTACCAGTCCCTGATCACTGCTTTTCTCTACAGCCTCTTATAAATGTGCACTCTTTGCAGTTATTTTATAAAATTTTGCTCATATGTGGATTCATTTATTCATTCAACAGATACTTGCTGAATGCTTATCACACACCAGGCCCTATTCTATATTAAACGACTGTCAAATACAGGAACAAAAATGAGCATAGCATAGCTTAGCTATAATGCTGAAGATATAAGAATAATTAATCATAAATGTATTTACTTTGCTTGGAAATTCAAAATAGGGACTTCAGATCATTTCTATTAAGAGATAAGTTTTTAATGGGGAATCATAAAATCATAAGGAATTGTGGGAAGGCAACCTATTGAAGAATAGGGTAAATACTCTTGAGCTCAATCAATCATGTTTTTCCATCGCACTTCTGGAATAATTTGAACCCATTCCCAAGCATTTGGCAGATCTCTTAACCCTCTTCTGACTCAGGAAAATCTGATCCCTGCAAATGAATACCACGTGATGGCATGTCTTCCCTCCTTCCAACAACTGCAGATGTCTTTCAAATTTATTTTTTCAAGGATGGCTATATACAAAATTACTTCTAGGGCCAGGAAAGCTACCCATTCGTCCCAGTCATTTATAAGGAAGTGATTTCATCATCAGCCTTCGCCATTTATTCACTGGTGGACAGGGCATAGTATGGGATATTTTGGAATGAAGAGATCTGGCTTTTCTTCTAGATGTATTACCAACTGCACAATCTGTCTGCACTTTAATTTCCTAATCTATTGAAACTTTCAAGGTTCATAGTGGGGATTTATTAAGTATTTGGAAATATTTTCAAAAGGTTAAAAAAAAACATGGAGGTGGGGTTCGAACACAGGATGTTTAAGGCACTGAAAATATTCAAATACCCTCAATCTACTGTCTCATTGTGCCCTGTGCAGCCTAGATATGCCTCTGAGAAATGCCTTTATCAATGTTATAAGGCTCCTACTGCCTTATAATTCTACTCAGCCTACTATGAAATGATCAGTCTTTGTATTACTGTGATCATTTCTTCATCCTTTCTACCCATATCACTAAACTCTCCAGGAGTTTTTCCTGAATAATCTTACCAGTCCCTGATCACTGCTTTTCTCTACAGCCTCTTATAAATGTGCACTCTTTGCAGTTATTTTATAAAATTTTGCTCATATGTGGATTCATTTATTCATTCAACAGATACTTGCTGAATGCTTATCACACACCAGGCCCTATTCTATATTAAACGACTGTCAAATACAGGAACAAAAATGAGCATAGCATAGCTTAGCTATAATGCTGAAGATATAAGAATAATTAATCATAAATGTATTTACTTTGCTTGGAAATTCAAAATAGGGACTTCAGATCATTTCTATTAAGAGATAAGTTTTTAATGGGGAATCATAAAATCATAAGGAATTGTGGGAAGGCAACCTATTGAAGAATAGGGTAAATACTCTTGAGCTCAATCAATCATGTTTTTCCATCGCACTTCTGGAATAATTTGAACCCATTCCCAAGCATTTGGCAGATCTCTTAACCCTCTTCTGACTCAGGAAAATCTGATCCCTGCAAATGAATACCACGTGATGGCATGTCTTCCCTCCTTCCAACAACTGCAGATGTCTTTCAAATTTATTTTTTCAAGGATGGCTATATACAAAATTACTTCTAGGGCCAGGAAAGCTACCCATTCGTCCCAGTCATTTATAAGGAAGTGATTTCATCATCAGCCTTCGCCATTTATTCACTGGTGGACAGGGCATAGTATGGGATATTTTGGAATGAAGAGATCTGGCTTTTCTTCTAGATGTATTACCAACTGCACAATCTGTCTGCACTTTAATTTCCTAATCTATTGAAACTTTCAAGGTTCATAGTGGGGATTTATTAAGTATTTGGAAATATTTTCAAAAGGTTAAAAAAATACATGGAGGTGGGGGTGAATAGGCAGAACACAGGATGTTTAAGGCACTGAAAATATTCTATATGATACCATAATGATGGATATATGTAATTACATACATTTACCAAACCCATAGTATGTACACTACCAAGAACGAACCCTAATGTAAACTATGGGACTTTGGGTAATTATGGTGTGTCAATGAAGGTTCCTCAGTCATAACAAATGTACCACTCTGGTGGGAAATGTCGATAATGGTGTCGGGGAGGGTGGGTGCAGATCTGTGCAAGTATACAAGCAGTGAGTCTATGGGGAAGTCTCTGTACCTGTCCCTCCATTTTGATGTGAATATAAAACTGCCCCTTAAAAAATAAAGTCTTAATAAATAGTAAAAAGTATAATATGGATAAGTAGAGGGGGTAGACTATTACTAGCTAGATGAACACCAATGTATACACATACCCAATGACTAAAGGACACTGAGACTAATAATAAAGTACTAAGTCCACTGTCACAGAGGTCATCCTCCCTTATGTCTGATTTTCATCTTCCCTTTTATCTCCCAGAGCTCCAAATGCTCACAGTATCATAAATGTCACAACTGAAGTGTACTTTCTTTGTTCCTCTCCTTCATACAACTAAGTCATATGCATATGTTGCTCCATGAGCCTCCAGTGATTTCCATTTGATCTAATTTAGTCTTACCCAGGAGCCCATGACTCCAAGTAAAAGTCCCTTCTGAAGCAATTTGGTAACACTACCCTGGTATTAGCAAGTTGCCTGTGTCCACTGCCAAGAAGCTGTGGTCCACTGGTAGATATTAAAAGAATTCAGGAGTGAAAAAAAAAAAATGTCTAGAAACTTGGTACCAAGGGGATGGAGTTCATTCTGTTAAGGAGACTAAAGAGAAGTACAGAAGGCTTTTTTTTTTTTTTTTTTTTGAATTTTCCTTCAGTCTTTTTTTTTTTTTTTTGCATTTTATTTATTTATTTATTTATGGCTATTCCAGGTTTTCACTGCTGCCACAGGCTCTTCTCTAGTTGCAGGGAGTGGGAGCTACTCTCTAGTTGAGGTGAGCAGCTTTCTTGTTGCAGTGACTTCTCTTGTTGTGGAACTTGGCCTCTAGGGCACACGAGCTTCAGTAGTTGCAGCACATGGGCTCCATAGTTGTGGCTCATGGGCTTAGTTGCTCCACAACATGTGGGATCTTCCCGGGTCAGGGATCAAACCCATGTCTCCTGCATTGGCAGGCAAACTCTTTACCACTGAGCTACCAGGGAAGCCCCAGAAGGCTTTTATTTTGGGAACTTCAAAAGCCAAAATCAGAGGAAAAACAGCAAATCAAACTCTGAGATGTAGCTCAACCAATGTTGGGAGTGGGGATATGATTTCTCATATTGAGTGGAGTGATACTACTTTAAAGAAAATATGCTGGCCGTGGGGCTTCCCTGGTGGTCCAGTGGGTAAGGACACCACCTTGCAGGGCAAGGGGTGCCAGTTCAATCCCTGGCCTGGGAAGATCCCACGTGCCGCGGAGCAGCTGGACTGATGTGTCCAATTACCGAGCCGGAGCTCTGGGGCGCATGTGCTCAGAGCCGGTGCTCTGCGACAACAGAGGCCACCGCGATGGGAGGCCCACACGGGTCGAAGAACAAAGATGGATGAAAATGGACAAATGAAAGACCAACAGAAGTGGGCCGCCTGCTCCTCTCCCTCCCCACCCTACTCCCCTCAAATAAATAAATAAATAAATCTTTAAAAAAAAAAAAAAGAAAATATGCTGGCCGTAAATATGGAAGAAGTCATCCTTAGATGAAACACCCTTCAAATAAGTCAACAATTCATTAGCAGAGCACTCAGGAAGCTTTCTGGCTACCTCTGTATCTTATTTGAATTCCTGTCAAAACCCTCAATGCACACATAATTCATACCCTCAGATTTATAATCCATTATAACCACTGTATGGGTTTTATCTATCTTAGCAAAATCCTATTGTTTGAGGATTATTTTGGATGAGACATATAAATGTCTATACCTAGGACATCTTCTTCTAATACTGGGAAAGGACACTATTATGGTGCTGTGTGGACAGGTGTGAGCAGAAAATTATGTCTCTCTAAAACCAAAAGGACAAGTCAAATAAGTGGAAAGAGATCTAGAAATGAGAAAATATGAGCCATGAAGAATGGTAGTGGAAATGAAATGAAACGACATGGATTTAGTTTTGGAGACTTGAGAGGAGTGGCAAAAGGACTCTGGGAAAACACACTGCCACTAAAAGCTTTCACTGCAATGTCTAAATAAATATCTGCACCAGACATTGCAGTTGAGAAAAGGTTAACACTCAGGCCCTTTTCCCCTCCGAATCTCTGTGGCTGTCAATCTAGCCTAAATCCAAGGAACAAGGCTTACTGGCTCTTTCTGCCAGCTCTCCCACATTCCACTCTATCCCTTCCTGTGCACTCGGCTCAGTAAGCAGCCCACCCGCAGCATCTTCCCTCTTTGATCTTGCCAAGGCCCTTTTCCCACCATCCCTGAAACAATTACCCAAGCAGTGACTCGGCTCTGGATCATCCTAAGACAGCAGCCAGCCAGAAGCATGGGCTCTGCCTTGAGCCTTGCGAGTGGATATGCCAGGCATCTGTCGAAACTCTCCAGTGAGGTCAAATTAGTGGGGGGAAGAGAGGGAAGTCTCTTTGAATGTGAGAATACCATGGTTGCTGCAGGACACAGAGTTCTTTTGACTTGGAGCTTAATGAGGTTCCACTTCAATAGGATCTACGTGTCTCGAAAGATAAGGGCAGGGATGGAAAGACCCTATTTACCTCAGGAAGCTGCCTGCTGCCTAAGCAGGCAGGATTATAGTGACCCACCAAGGAACAGGTCTGTTCTGTAAAATGATATCCCCTTCCTAGCAAGATACCATTTCCCTCGATGTCAGCAGAGCAGGGTTCATGAGAGAATCCGTGCTGAACTTGGAAGAGGAAGGAGGTTGTGAAGCAGGAGAAAGTTCCCTGTCAGTCCAAGGCATCCTTTTTATATAGAGCTTAGAGCACAGTGAATGTTGAGTATCATGGGAAAGAGACTTAATAGGATGAGAAAGATAGAATGGATTTCAGGAAAAATAAATGAGGACGTTGTAAAAGAGAAAGACATAAAGAAATGTAACGATCTTCAGACCGTCAAAGTAGTCATCACTGTTCCTTGACCATCTTTTTTTATTTGTTGTTGTACAGTAGCTAAGTGCCGTCTGACTCTTTGTGACCTGCCAGGCTCCTCTGTCCATAGGGTTCTCCAAGCAGGAATACTGGAGTGGGTTGCCATTTCCTGGATCATGGATCGAACCTGTGTTTCCTGCACTGGCAGGCAGATCCTTTACCACTGAGCCACCTGGGAAGGCCTGTCACTTCATTTATCTAGACTTCAAGTCTCATATCTGTAAAGCAGGGGATACCCTTGAGATACAATTGACTTGTTAACATTACATGCATTTTGGATGTACAACATTATAATTTAATATATAATATGTGTCAACCTGACCATTTTGATGTGACACTGAATAGTTAAACCCAAGTGACTTTACACTTAGTAGGCTAAGAAAATATTCCCTAGGAAAAATAAAAAGCTTAATTTGGGTAAGCTTCCCTAATTCTCATTTACTAAGTAAACTAAAGAGGTTTTCCCTGAAGAACTAAGGAAAATTCGTGCTTCCATTTGTAAGTCATGACTAAATTCTCTGTTTCTATGAGACACAGACAGGCATCTGCCTTCCAACATAACCTGACTTCAGCCACCTCCAATAGATAGATCTATTTTCTGTTTGGGAATACTCTTCTTGACTGAGAAATGTCCACTCTTTTTGGGCAGGCATCACACTGAAGAATTCTTCCTAGATTAGTTCCAAGGCTATTTCCTCACCTTAAATACCTCCCTAATGTTCTATATTTAAAATTTTTTACCCCAGGAAAAAACGAGACCTCGTGGGGGTTGAGTCACAGCAAAAACTTCAGTTATCAATTCCTGTCTTTGAAGATAAGGGAAAGGAATGTTTTCCTTTGACTACAGTGGAGGATATACGTCAAACATCACCCAGAAGCAAACTGAGCCCTTACGGGCTCCTTAAATGAAAAGGAAAATAGGAATCCATGGATTTTTCCCTGAGATGTGGTTTGAAGCCCTTACGTGTACTTGAGGTGATCTAGCTTGAGATTCTGGAAGACATTACATGGCCTTTACCTCTGCAATTCCGCCAGGTACAAGGCTCTCAGATCACCCTCACTGTCACATGTCCTCCCTCCTTTAGCAACAGCAACTCAGAATTTCCCAACAACTGGACTCCATGCGAGAGAACACGTTGGAGGAGGACTAAAAAGTTAACTGTAAATGATGAGGTCGTGTGAGTTATCTCTGACCACCAGACGCCATTATTCAATCTTTCAATCCTCGCCCAATATTCAGAGCTTCTTCTTCTTTAAATTGTAAATCTACATATTTTGGAACAGGGCCCTGGAAAATGACTAAAAATCTCTGGAACAAATGCCCAGAAAAGCCTCAGAAGTCTGAAGCCAGAAATATACTTCAGGCAACTGTTTCAGTGAGGGCTGCCCGGTGGGAACTACAGATTAACACTGCCTCCAATATACAAGTATATTATTTCCATGATTAACAACCAGTTACCACTGAGCCCTCAGACACTGCAAACCAAGATGGTTGCAGAGTTTTTGTCCCCATTTTATGTCTCCAACTGGATGGGTACCCTTCCTGGCAGGGCGGTGGGGCGGTATATATACCCGAATCTCAAAGCAGTCTGGACAAGCTTCCCATCCTCTGTTGAAAAAGAGCGGCCCAATGAGTAAAGCAATTTTTTTTTTTTTTTCAAACTAAAAGATGCAGAGGTTACTAAATCTGAACAAGCGCCCACATTTTCTTTTTGGGAGTGGAACCAAGGGATGATTCAGACGGGGAGACAGGCAGCCGGGTCGAGGCAATGAAGAGTCATGAGATTCCAGTTTTATTCCTGGCTCTGTCAAGAGTTGCCATGTGACCACTAGCAAGCTCCTTCTCAGTGGGTCTCTCAGTTTTCCCTTCTCTAAAAGAACACAGTCTTATCCCTGTCCTGTAATTTACTCTGTGATTTCCTTGTGAAAAGGGAAAGGCAGAGGAATATATGAGGTGTGGTGAAGGGTTAGTTAAAGGGTATGCTAAGCCCATAAGGCCTGGACACCAGGCATGAACAAGAATCCCTCATTTGCAATAAAGCAACTTAGAAGTATTTGTGATCAAGGTAACTGATGAAGTAGAACATTAGCCTGCCTTTATGTAAAGTTTAACGATTAAACAATTCAGGTTAAAGGACATCATAGGTTAGATAGCACCATTTCCTAGAGAAGTATGAACCCACAGTACAGCTCCAACAAGCATGTTAACATGTACAAAAAATTCAAAGGGTATTTGTAAGTCAGAAGATCTTTAAGAACTAGAACATTATTACTGAGGGACCGGAAACAGGCAAAGAATGAAAGTAGAAAAGGTACCTCACCTATAACAGCCAGAATGCTTAAGGCTTGGTTACTGAACACTTTCTTTTTTAATCTCAAGTTTATAAAGAATTCAACTTCTTTTTTTTTTTTTTAAAGGCTATTTCCCTTCCAGAGTTTGAGAAATACATGAAGGGCATTTTTTTTTGCCTCTAAGTCATCATTTATTTTTCATCCATCTTAGTTCTTTGGCCTGTGTGGGCCTCCCATTGCAGTGGCCTCTCTCATTGCAGAGCACTGACTCTGAGCGCAAGAGCTCCAGAGTGCTGGCTCATAACTGGACACACCGGTCTAGTCGTTCTTCAGCCTGTGCAATCTCCCAGGCCAGAGATCGAACTGGTGCCCCTTGCACTGCAAGGCAGACACTTTACCCACTGGACCACCAGGGAAGCCCAGATTTCAACTTCTTATAATGGAGGCTATTTCTTTCCTCTTAATTCCAATTTCAGAATAGATAAGTTAGTGAGATGTGAAATTTTCTTTACCAGGTTATGATTTAGCATCATTTCGCTGAAATATACCCAATCTGTGAAATACAAAACATCTAAGACTCAGTAGTATGCCAATACAATGACAACTGTCATCCAAGATGACAGGCCGGCAGCAGTTTCCTCTATTCATATGAACACAGTTAAGTGCTGCAACTGAATAACATCTACATTGAGACTACTCAGATACATATTAATCAGATGCTTAGTAGTTTGGGGTCCTTTGCATTTGTCAAGAAAAGGCTCCATCCTCGCACATTATTCAAGTAAAACTGGTTAGTTAAAGGGTATGCTAAGCCCATAAGGCCTGGACACCAGGCATGAACAAGAATCCCTCATTTGCAATAAAGCAACTTAGAAGTATTTGTGATCAAGGTAACTGATGAAGTAGAACATTAGCCTGCCTTTATGTAAAGTTTAACGATTAAACAATTCAGGTTAAAGGACATCATAGGTTAGATAGCACCATTTCCTAGAGAAGTATGAACCCACAGTACAGCTCCAACAAGCATGTTAACATGTACAAAAAATTCAAAGGGTATTTGTAAGTCAGAAGATCTTTAAGAACTAGAACATTATTACTGAGGGACCGGAAACAGGCAAAGAATGAAAGTAGAAAAGGTACCTCACCTATAACAGCCAGAATGCTTAAGGCTTGGTTACTGAACACTTTCTTTTTTAATCTCAAGTTTATAAAGAATTCAACTTCTTTTTTTTTTTTTTAAAGGCTATTTCCCTTCCAGAGTTTGAGAAATACATGAAGGGCATTTTTTTTTGCCTCTAAGTCATCATTTATTTTTCATCCATCTTAGTTCTTTGGCCTGTGTGGGCCTCCCATTGCAGTGGCCTCTCTCATTGCAGAGCACTGACTCTGAGCGCAAGAGCTCCAGAGTGCTGGCTCATAACTGGACACACCGGTCTAGTCGTTCTTCAGCCTGTGCAATCTCCCAGGCCAGAGATCGAACTGGTGCCCCTTGCACTGCAAGGCAGACACTTTACCCACTGGACCACCAGGGAAGCCCAGATTTCAACTTCTTATAATGGAGGCTATTTCTTTCCTCTTAATTCCAATTTCAGAATAGATAAGTTAGTGAGATGTGAAATTTTCTTTACCAGGTTATGATTTAGCATCATTTCGCTGAAATATACCCAATCTGTGAAATACAAAACATCTAAGACTCAGTAGTATGCCAATACAATGACAACTGTCATCCAAGATGACAGGCCGGCAGCAGTTTCCTCTATTCATATGAACACAGTTAAGTGCTGCAACTGAATAACATCTACATTGAGACTACTCAGATACATATTAATCAGATGCTTAGTAGTTTGGGGTCCTTTGCATTTGTCAAGAAAAGGCTCCATCCTCGCACATTATTCAAGTAACTGAGAACTTCACCCTACCACATACCTACATTCCAGAACCTAGCCAGTAAGAGCCAGGACACAGCTCTTGGCTTACCATAGCCTGTAATGGTCTCTGGATCCCACTGTATCCCAGGCTGCCCAAACTTGCTTCTATTCCAAAATCAGTATGCAAAATAAATCAAACAATAAGAAGCATAGCCATCAAGATTCTCAAGATTCTTTTTTTTTTTTTTTTTGGCCTGAGAAGACCAGCTTCCCACTGTGCATGGAGGGATGGGAACCATTCTGATTTCAAGACCCCTGGAGTACTTTTGAATATCTGGAATCATTTTCTAGCCCTTCCAAAATAAAGCTTTAAAGCAAGACTTCATGTACGTATGTGTGTGTATGTGTGTATATATATATATACGTATGTATTTTCTATGTGTATATATATGTATATGTATTTTGTGTGTGTGTATATATACACTCATTTTGTGTATATATATACACATATGAATATATATAATAAAAATATGTATAGATACATATATGGGTATACATACATACATATACACAAAATCTGTCATTGGCTTAATTTAAGGCAGGTTAGCTATGAACACATAGTCAGAATTTGGTAAGGAAGGGTGATTAGCTTATTATATAAATAAGCAAATGAAAATTGCTCCTTGATCTTGGTAAGTTTCTATTCTGGAGCAAAAGGAAGGAACTTGAAGAGAAGAGACAAGCAATCAAAGTCCAGTCACATCGCAGTTATAACTAGAAGTTACAGATTTCAACTTCTTATAATGGAGGCTATTTCTTTCCTCTTAATTCCAATTTCAGAATAGATAAGTTAGTGAGATGTGAAATTTTCTTTACCAGGTTATGATTTAGCATCATTTCGCTGAAATATACCCAATCTGTGAAATACAAAACATCTAAGACTCAGTAGTATGCCAATACAATGACAACTGTCATCCAAGATGACAGGCCGGCAGCAGTTTCCTCTATTCATATGAACACAGTTAAGTGCTGCAACTGAATAACATCTACATTGAGACTACTCAGATACATATTAATCAGATGCTTAGTAGTTTGGGGTCCTTTGCATTTGTCAAGAAAAGGCTCCATCCTCGCACATTATTCAAGTAACTGAGAACTTCACCCTACCACATACCTACATTCCAGAACCTAGCCAGTAAGAGCCAGGACACAGCTCTTGGCTTACCATAGCCTGTAATGGTCTCTGGATCCCACTGTATCCCAGGCTGCCCAAACTTGCTTCTATTCCAAAATCAGTATGCAAAATAAATCAAACAATAAGAAGCATAGCCATCAAGATTCTCAAGATTCTTTTTTTTTTTTTTTTTGGCCTGAGAAGACCAGCTTCCCACTGTGCATGGAGGGATGGGAACCATTCTGATTTCAAGACCCCTGGAGTACTTTTGAATATCTGGAATCATTTTCTAGCCCTTCCAAAATAAAGCTTTAAAGCAAGACTTCATGTACGTATGTGTGTGTATGTGTGTATATATATATACGTATGTATTTTCTATGTGTATATATATGTATATGTATTTTGTGTGTGTGTATATATACACTCATTTTGTGTATATATATACACATATGAATATATATAATAAAAATATGTATAGATACATATATGGGTATACATACATACATATACACAAAATCTGTCATTGGCTTAATTTAAGGCAGGTTAGCTATGAACACATAGTCAGAATTTGGTAAGGAAGGGTGATTAGCTTATTATATAAATAAGCAAATGAAAATTGCTCCTTGATCTTGGTAAGTTTCTATTCTGGAGCAAAAGGAAGGAACTTGAAGAGAAGAGACAAGAAATCCAAGTCCAGTCACATCAGCACAGTTATAACTAGAAGTTACAGATGGCACCTTCCTGTTAGGGGATGGTGCAACTGGAGACCCCCCCCCCCCCCAACACACACCATCACCCAGTGCCCTTGATTTCCCAGCTCTTCTACCTCAGGCTCACATGCCCCATGAGGAAACTGCACATACCTCTTCTTCCAGCTTTACCACCTTGGCCTGGGCATTGCTCAGGGCCTGGTCTCGGATTTCAATGTGTCGCCTTTGGTCCTCGTTGGTAGAACGGGCAGTGGCCAGTTCCGCTTCCAGTTTCTCCTTCTCCCGCTGGCTCTCCTTATCTGTCGAGACACGAAATATCAATCCCGCCATCCCAGAGCTGGCTCAAAACCTCACCTGAGGAAAACTGACAGTCACACCCATTCCTGGATACTCTAGTGTTCAAACACACAGTGACAAGAACCAGGATGCGGAGATCTGGACTCTATCACTGGTTTTACCACTAAATTGCTGTGTAAATTCTGAAGTCACTTAACAGTGATGGTTGTGCAGAAGCAGCAAGAAAGTAGATGTCAAAAGTGTGATGGAAAATATGATACAAAGACAAAGACAAACACAAACACACATACACATATAGACACACATATGTCAGCACAGGTAGGCTTGTCTCCTCAATTTTATTTCTTCAAGCAGGCTTGTACTGAGGCCTCCACAAATTTTCCCCATCATTTCCTCATGAAAGTCTATTCAATTGATCTAAAAATGGTATTTCATAAAAATGCATAAAACTGCCAATCCCACCCTTTACTCACTAACATAATTTTCAAACTGAGGTTAATCTAGGATCACACTGTAGGTACAGATGGCCATGACATAGGTAGTTATGTCCCATGCCTTCCTAGGTCTCTCCCCTTTTAGCTCAGACAGACCTCACACACAAACTCAGATGAGCAGTTTTGATTCTCGATGGCAGGGAGAGTGCCCTTACTCTCAAGATACTGATACTGAAATTTGTAGGACAGACCTTATTTATCTTTTTGGCTGTGCCATGAGGCATGGCATGTGCACTCTTTGTTCCCTGACCAGGGATCCAACCTGCATCCCCTGCACTGGAAGCATAGTCTTAACCACTGGACCCCCAGGAAGTCCCTATAGGAGAAGTTTTAATAAGGCATCCTATGTTCCTTCCCATCCTGACTTTTCAAATCTATTCAGATGTACCTTGGGAAGAAATAAACATTTGTTGAATAGTTATTCCATACCAAGTATTGTACTAACTTAATCCTCAGAGCAACCATCCATGGCAGGTGTTATATTATTCTGTTCTTCATTGTGCTTATGAGAAAACAGAGGCTCTGAGGGCTTGAATAACTTGTACCACGTCCCACACACTTAAGGCTAAGTTGTTCTGAGCTCCTTGAACTGTACCAAACTGCCTTCGCCTGGGTTGATCTGATCTCTCTAGGGGGCCATTTCAAGAGTGTTTTCTTGGCTCCTGCCATACTCCTAACCATGTGGCACCCTGTGGATGCCCCAAGGCAAAAGAAATGAAAGGACCACACAAGTCATGCCCTCTTCCGTGCCTACTAAGCTCTCCTAGAACCAACGGACAGTTTTTAGCCCTGCGGCTGATAACAGCTTCATCTAAAAGACCACATCTGAGAAACCAGCAACAGAATACCCAGGACACCTGAAATACCATCTCCACCGAGGGAGAAATGTGAAGTCACAGATCCAGGGCCAAGAACCCATACATTCTCTGGTTTGTTTTAGACTGGGAGGCTGCCACCTTCTCCACCAATGAAGGCGCTTCCAAGGTAACCAGGACATCACAAAAGCAACTTCACAACAATTTACACTTGGTAATGATAACACCAGAAAAGCAATATTCCTTCCTCTAAGGCATTCTGACAAAAGAACAGGAAGCTCAGGAAAATGAGGAAGAAAAAAAAAAGTCCCAATTCTGAAGCCAAAGCACTAGAGAGCAACCCAGGAAGGGAGGGGGATATTGTAAGTGAAGATCAAACAAACTTGTAAAAGCTGAATGGAAGCCGCATGGAATGACTTGAAAGGGTCATGTGGAGGCCCAGCAAAGATGTGGCCTGAAGAATTCCCACCAAGCACTTTTCCAGCAGGGAACCGCCGTGGTGGAGGCCAAGGGTAGCGGCCACCAAGCCTTATAAAGAAGTCAGAGGAGATCATCTATTTCCCCCAGATTTCTCTCTCCCTATGGACTCACTGCACTGGTAGTTTTTTATTGCTGGTTTTACTGTGGCAGTTGGAAAGAATGAACCATTGTCTAGCTGGGTGGAGTCCATGAAGGACCCGATAAAGAAGATTAATTCATTGTCACGGTCCTAGGAGTATTTCCAGGCAAAGGAAACACTATTAGGAGGAAGACATAGCTCTGCACTCCCACACACCCTCCAACTCCACACTAGGGTCACTAGCTGAGGCCTTAGCAGTGGTCTCCCTCTAGCTGCCCTTGCAAGTCCCCAACATGGAATCATATGATATAATACAGGGTGTTGATGGGAGCCCCAGGTACAGGTTAGGTATTCTAAGCACTGATCATTAGTCCTGCACGTTAATCTCATCTCTTCCAGAGCCAGCTCATGTAGCCTTCAATGATAAATCCATCCAATATCAAGGGACCCCAAGTTAACCAAGGTTCCTTTCAGCTAGGCATGACAAAAAGCAGGAATTCTAAGGGGCTTCTCTATTTTAATACAGAAGAAGTTATGTTAATGTGACTCGATGTTGTGGCAAGCAGCCTTCTTGGCCAGAAGGAACCCAATTTCCCAACTTCGTGCTTGAACAGGAAAAAGAATCCTTAGATGACATTTACTCTGGCCTGGCTGATTTAGAAGGCTAAATAGAACGATGTCACCTTTTCGTACTCCTCGCCCCCCACTCACACATGAATACCTGCTTCCGAAACTTACTTTTTGCAAAGAGCTGAGAGATGGTTTTTCTAGTATCTTCTGACCCCCCATATTCCTTCTCTGCCAGCTGCTTGTTGGCCGTCTCCAGACGCTCTGTGGAATTTGGAGACAATCAACAGGGCCCTCAGGACAAACTTCCAAGCAAGGGCTATTTGCCCTCTAAATACTGATCTTGAGCAAAGCAAGTCTGTCTCTTCTTATTACACAAGAAGGGCTGACGCAGACACAGGTTTGGAAACAGTGAATCCCAAACAACACTAGACCACGGCAGGGAAGGAGGAGGTGAGCACTTCAACAGTCTCACTCCTCACTGACAAAACCTAAGTGAGGATTTCTAGATTCCACCTAGGGCTTCCGTTCCTGAATATACAATATTTTTCATTCACTAGGGAAAAAAGAGCACCACCGTTATTATAAAATCTTTAAACCTGGAAAGGAAGACAGTTAGCACGTTAATGGGTGAATATGACCATAAAGAAGATTAATTCATTGTCACGGTCCTAGGAGTATTTCCAGGCAAAGGAAACACTATTAGGAGGAAGACATAGCTCTGCACTCCCACACACCCTCCAACTCCACACTAGGGTCACTAGCTGAGGCCTTAGCAGTGGTCTCCCTCTAGCTGCCCTTGCAAGTCCCCAACATGGAATCATATGATATAATACAGGGTGTTGATGGGAGCCCCAGGTACAGGTTAGGTATTCTAAGCACTGATCATTAGTCCTGCACGTTAATCTCATCTCTTCCAGAGCCAGCTCATGTAGCCTTCAATGATAAATCCATCCAATATCAAGGGACCCCAAGTTAACCAAGGTTCCTTTCAGCTAGGCATGACAAAAAGCAGGAATTCTAAGGGGCTTCTCTATTTTAATACAGAAGAAGTTATGTTAATGTGACTCGATGTTGTGGCAAGCAGCCTTCTTGGCCAGAAGGAACCCAATTTCCCAACTTCGTGCTTGAACAGGAAAAAGAATCCTTAGATGACATTTACTCTGGCCTGGCTGATTTAGAAGGCTAAATAGAACGATGTCACCTTTTCGTACTCCTCGCTCCCACTCACACATGAATACCTGCTTCCGAAACTTACTTTTTGCAAAGAGCTGAGAGATGGTTTTTCTAGTATCTTCTGACCCCTCATATTCCTTCTCTGCCAGCTGCTTGTTGGCCGTCTCCAGACGCTCTGTGGAATTTGGAGACAATCAACAGGGCCCTCAGGACAAACTTCCAAGCAAGGGCTATTTGCCCTCTAAATACTGATCTTGAGCAAAGCAAGTCTGTCTCTTCTTATTACACAAGAAGGGCTGACGCAGACACAGGTTTGGAAACAGTGAATCCCAAACAACACTAGACCACGGCAGGGAAGGAGGAGGTGAGCACTTCAACAGTCTCACTCCTCACTGACAAAACCTAAGTGAGGATTTCTAGATTCCACCTAGGGCTTCCGTTCCTGAATATACAATATTTTTCATTCACTAGGGAAAAAAGAGCACCACCGTTATTATAAAATCTTTAAACCTGGAAAGGAAGACAGTTAGCACAGACTATGGGGGCAGGCCAAGTGGGTCCGGAAGACCTGTGGGAATACTGTCTGACTGACATATCCATTTATCCCACTTTGATTAAGAAAGCTTAGGACCAGGTACAACTGTAGTCAGAAAATCCTAGCCAGGTCTATGCTCTGCAATTTGCTGACCATCCTAGTGGGCTGGCTAAGACCTAGAAGCCTCACCGCGTGCTTCTTAGCTTAGCCCTTCCCATCACCATCTTTTTTTTTTTTTAATGAAGTGTGGTTGATTTATAATGTGTTAATTTCTGCTGGACAAAGTGATTCATATATTCATATATATATATATATATATATATATATATATATATATATACACACACATTTAGAAATTTTTTTATTGACTGCTGGAGGTAGTGGTTGGTTCTAACTTCCCTTTCTATCATAGGATACTGAAGATAGTTCTCTGTGCTATACAATAGGACCCTGTTTACAGTAGGACCTTGGTGTTCTCTTCATCATCTTGACTGATGCCCTCGAGTGATTCCCTCACCTCTCAGATCCCTGTTGAAGTCATGCATTCTCCGAATCTCGCCCTCCAGCTTGTTTCTCATAGCTTTCTCCAGGGCCTCTCTTTTGGAGGATGACTTGACAAGGTTCTCATAAGCCTCTGAGACTCGCTGGATTTCTGTCTCCACCTGAAAAACAACAACAGAAATGAAAGATAGTGATCATGGCAGGAAGTAGATGGGGGAAGATGATCTGAAAACATATACACAGATCCTTGATGACAGCTCCGGGAGGTGGTGAAGGACAGGGAAGGCTGGCGTGCTGCAGTGCATGGGGTCGCAAAGAGTCAGACACGACCAAGCAATTGAACTGAACTGAATGACAACTTCTTCCATGGCTTTATGGATGGCCAGGAGGCAAGCATAACACAGTCAGATGAGAAAAGTTTCCTGGAAGAATTTCTAAGTTCAACCTCGAGCTCATTAATTAACTCACTGGTCCCTGAGATTTCCTTAGGTTAAAACAAATACACGTTTCCATCTTCAGAGAAGGTAGTAGGAGAGGATACATTTCATAAGCATAATTATAAATGATTTTTCTTTCCAAGTAAGAATGTTCTTATTTTTGGAAATTCTGATAATAATGCATATACTTATTGCAGAGCATTCAAAGGGTTTTCACATGTTTATTTTGACCTGGGCCAATACTGGCCTACACAAGGGTACTTCTCCCCCATTTTAGGACTTCAATGGCCTTTTCCTAGAGCAAGTCAGTGACAGAGGTGAATCCTAAAAACCCTAGGCCTCAGCCTCACATAGTTAGTTCAATGTAACAAGCATTTACCAGGGGCCAAATATAAGAACACTTTAAAGCACGGTGGGGTGTATAAATACGAATGAAGACATTACAATTGCCCTCAAGAAGCTTTCAATCTAATCAAGTAAAAGAATACATTATTAAGAAAAGTTGGAGTAGTATTATAAATTGTATGGGAGGAAGAGGTTGTTCCTGTTTGGGGGTAAAGGGAGAGGAGAAGAATTTCAAGAAGGAGGTGGCATTTAGAGTCAGATCCTGAAAGCTGGGTCAGATTTCAATGAGCAGAGGTGAGGGGAAGGGTATTCTATTCTGAGTGAGCAAATGCATTCCCAGAATGACCAGTAGTCTCGTTTGACTGGGCACTGTGGGGTACACAGGGGGAGGCTGGTAAGATCTGGCTGCAAAGATAGATTGGAGTCAGATCATAAAAGGGCTTTAATGCCAGGCATTCGGACTGTATCCCATAGTCAGTGGGAAACCAGAACAGACTTTTTAACAGAAATTCATGATCAAGAGTTGTTTTATGACACCCCAGCAAATCCTGTAAAAGGGAAATACACACAAACACACACACACACTCTCTCTCTCAAAGAGAAATGATCTTACCCTGAATCAGCCTAAATCAGGAAGAAAATAAGAAATCAGATGCCAGAGTCTTTCTGGAATCAGTAGAGCTTCATTGTACATATCACAACAACAGAGATATTTGCATAAGATTTGTATAAGTCAAGTAAACCCCAAGGCCTATTAAGCAATTTTCAAGTTAAATTTGACTCCTGCAACCATTCTGCATTCCTTCTCAGTTTTCCACTATCCTCCTTAACCAAGCTCTGGCTACTTTAGGGGAGAATATCAGGCTCCCCCTTGGGAGATGCAGGGAAAGGTGGGGTTACCAAACAACTCAGATTCCACCTGCCCCAGCTCCAACATGATGCCTGAGGCGGGACTGCCCGCAAACAAATGAAGCTTACACCACAGAAAAGAGCAGACTTGAGAGTGTTTTTCTCCTTGCAGATGGCACCAAGATAGCAGCACAGAAGGTGAAAACTGGTGAATGGCATTTAGAGACATGATCTGCAAGCCCTGAGCCTGATAAAGCTTTTGCATGAAATTCAAGTGCTTGGTAGAGAAAATAAACATTTCCATTTGAAAGAGCAGGCTTGGTGTTGGTCTGCTCTGGCCAGTCTTCAGGGTACAAGGTTTTCTAGTGCCCACAGAACTGCCACACCTGGAAGGCAGTCCCCTTTTTTTATGTTTTTGTTGAAGTATATTTGATGTACAATATTATAGAAGTTATAAGTGTACGATATAGTGATTCAATTCCCAATGTTTTAAGGTTATACTCCACTTATAGTTATTATAAGCTATGGGGCATATTCCCCATGTAGTACAACATATCCTTGTAGCTTATTTTATAGCTAATAGTTGTGCTTCTTGATCTCCTTCCCCTATGTTGCTCCTCCCCTCTTTCCTTTTCCCCACTGGCAACCACTAGTTGGTTCTCTGTATGTATCTCTGAATCTGCTTCTTTTTTGTTATATTCACTAGTTTGGTGTATTTTTTTAGATTCCGCATATGAGTGATATCATTGAGTATTTCTCTTTTTCTGTCTGACTTACTTCACTTGTCATAATACCCTCCAGTTCCATCCATGTTGTTGAAGATGGCAAAACTTCATTCTTTTTATGCCTGAGTAGTATTCCATTGTCTATATGTACACCACATCTTCCTTATTCCTTCATCTATTGATGGACATTTAGGTTGCTTCCGTATCTTGGCTATTGTAAGCTAATGCTGCTATGAATGTTAGGGTGCATTTATCTTTTTGAATTAGTGTTGTCACTTTTATCAGATATACATCCAGGAGTGGAATTGCTGGGTCATATGACAGTTCTATTTTTAGGTTTTTTGAGAGGCCTCCAGACTGGTTTCCATAGTGGCTACATCAATTTACCTTCCTACTGGCAGTGTACAAGGGTTCCCTTTATTCCACATCCTCATGGAAGGCAGTCCCTTTACTCAAGCTGTTCAGAGTACTATTTCAAGACAGCATACCAAAATCTTGTCCCTACCTTGTGCGTAGATACTGTCCCCACCAAAAGGGCAAGCTATACATCCGTCAACAGGACCTTTAGGAAAAGAAGTCACAGAGGGGCATACCCACTGGTTTGGTCTGTGGTGGGGGATGAGGATGGTGGGGAGAGAGGATGGTGATGGGTTTCCACGCTGGTTCTCCTTACTGCCTTCATGAGCCTCTGGCCTTCCTATTTTTTCTAGCACCAGCTGACATCTACTTTATTCTCCCCATTTGTCCGCTTCTACCCAACCTGTGCCTCTAGCCCACAACAGCATTTGGTCAGCCTCACTTCTCCCAGCACTCAAGCTGTCCTAATTACACTTGGTCGAGGCATCTTTCTCCATCCTGGCGAACCAAACAACACCCCAGACTCTGTTCTGTACCCCTTCCCTGCCACCCATCATCCCCCTCAAAAAACAACAAAAAAGCATCATCCTCTGGCAAAGAAAGTCTGTAGAAGATCTGGGTTCACCCTTCATTTACTACATCAAAGATGGGGATGGGGCCACCACAAATAGAGAGTTTAAAGAGCAGTGTCAAGGGTTAAACCTAATCAACCAAACTGGGCCAGTCTGCTTCTAGTGTGTAAGTACCAATGTGACGGGAGCCGGGGCAGGGGCGGGGGTGGGTGTACGAGAGAAGAGAGCAAATTTTAAATTGGAGGCAAAGCCAGAAAGAAATATTTCTCACTCACCAACCCCCAACTGTCCAAACAAGGAAAGCTTAGGTCAGGGAAAGGCATTTTTTGTTCTGTAAAATACTTAGATGATAATAAGCCCTCCTCTCCTTTAGGACTCAGGTCCGGTGTTTACATATTGTCGGCTTCATTCAGGCCTCTGAAATTTCCACTCCTGGGTGTGTCCTAGGGAGACAGTTGCTGAACAATACCGGGCAACCTCCTTTCCCTCCTCCACCTTCGCCCTCACCTCCTTGAACAGTCTGCAACATCCAGATCAAACCACAGGACCTCCACAATGACAAAAGCTGCAAAGAGGCTGCCAATGGCAGATCCCTATCCACCACCACCCACAGAAAGCCAAGAGCTAAGGTTCCTAGCTTAGGGCACTGAAGACCTAAAGTCCCAGCTGCAGGAGACTCAGGAGGGGCCCAGGAAAGAATGTGAACTTGGGACATACACTCTTTATGCTACTTCCTTAGCCTCAGGCTGTCACCTGTCACCCAGCTGTGGTGTGCTATAAGCCCCTCCTGCCCCCCACCCACACCACAGAAAGAGAACAGATGTTTCATTTGAGCTGCAGGGAAGGACCAAAGCAAGAAGAGAGGAGAGGAAAGCGTGTTGAAAAAGGATTACTATGAGAAATGCCACTTGAAGAAGTACTCTAGGCCCTTTCAAGAACAAGGCAGTGGCAAATTTTTGAAATGATTAAGATTCAAATCAGTATTTGGGAAAATAAAATCAAAAGGAAAAGTCTTTATCCTGGCAGGTCCTTTACACTCAAGATTGGGGTTTTTGGGAAAAAGCTCTGTTCTGTCCCCCCTTCCCCATCATCCCCTCAAAAAACAACAAAAAAGCATCATCCTCTGGCAAAGAAAGTCTGTAGAAGATCTGGGTTCACCCTTCATTTACTACATCAAAGATGGGGATGGGGCCACCACAAATAGAGAGTTTAAAGAGCAGTGTCAAGGGTTAAACCTAATCAACCAAACTGGGCCAGTCTGCTTCTAGTGTGTAAGTACCAATGTGACGGGAGCCGGGGCAGGGGCGGGGGTGGGTGTACGAGAGAAGAGAGCAAATTTTAAATTGGAGGCAAAGCCAGAAAGAAATATTTCTCACTCACCAACCCCCAACTGTCCAAACAAGGAAAGCTTAGGTCAGGGAAAGGCATTTTTTGTTCTGTAAAATACTTAGATGATAATAAGCCCTCCTCTCCTTTAGGACTCAGGTCCGGTGTTTACATATTGTCGGCTTCATTCAGGCCTCTGAAATTTCCACTCCTGGGTGTGTCCTAGGGAGACAGTTGCTGAACAATACCGGGCAACCTCCTTTCCCTCCTCCACCTTCGCCCTCACCTCCTTGAACAGTCTGCAACATCCAGATCAAACCACAGGACCTCCACAATGACAAAAGCTGCAAAGAGGCTGCCAATGGCAGATCCCTATCCACCACCACCCACAGAAAGCCAAGAGCTAAGGTTCCTAGCTTAGGGCACTGAAGACCTAAAGTCCCAGCTGCAGGAGACTCAGGAGGGGCCCAGGAAAGAATGTGAACTTGGGACATACACTCTTTATGCTACTTCCTTAGCCTCAGGCTGTCACCTGTCACCCAGCTGTGGTGTGCTATAAGCCCCTCCTGCCCCCCACCCACACCACAGAAAGAGAACAGATGTTTCATTTGAGCTGCAGGGAAGGACCAAAGCAAGAAGAGAGGAGAGGAAAGCGTGTTGAAAAAGGATTACTATGAGAAATGCCACTTGAAGAAGTACTCTAGGCCCTTTCAAGAACAAGGCAGTGCAGGATATAACTTCAGTGATGAGATTTTTCTGGGAACTATGAATTTAAGATTCAAATTCAGTATTTGGGAAAATAAAATCAAAAGGAAAAGTCTTTATCCTGGCAGGTCCTTTGCCTACACAGACCTCTCCAGTGTTCTTGACCTTCTGGAGCCTTCTCTCTGCCTTTCATAATTCTCAAACACTCAGTTAATCTTCTCTTGAGGTCTGTGGTGTCTGTGAAATGTTATTTCCCCTATAAAGACTGGCAGAAGATTTTTCCAATGTTTGCTCCATTGATAACCTTCAGACATAAGGATCCTGAAGATCCACCCGTAAGTCATACAGAGGCCCACAAGTGGAGACTTTTTACATCAATATTAAACAAACAAGATTTCAAAAAGACTCAAATTAGCCCCATACAGAGGCCTCACCTTCTGCAGTCTCGCCACCTTCTCGAAGCATCCCTCCAACTCCTGCCGCAAATTCCGGTTCTCATCTGAGAGAATCTCAACCATCTGCTGGGCTCTGGAAACAATGGCAAAAGGGTCGGCTGGCATTGGCTGATATGAGGCAGATGACTGCTGAGCCCGAGGCATAGCTGAATAGCCTTCTCCTGGCTGTGGCTGCTGCTGCTGGTGCTGGTGGTGATGGTGGTGATGGTGTGGCTGCGGCTGCTGCGGCGGCTGCTGACTCAGGCCAGGCTGGGGGAGACGGTAATGATCCCCCTGGTGAACCTGGCTAGGAAGGAAATGCTGCTGGGCCCTAGGCAGGTGAGCTGAGTGGTCTCCTTGGTTTGGGACCAAGGGGTGTTGGGCAGGCGACAATCTAGTAGATGGTGGGGACTGCAGCAAGGGCAAGGAACCCCCAGACGTGAGGGAAGAAGTAGGGCTGTGAGGCTGAGAGTTCCGGGCTGACAACGGCAATGAGATATCCTGTGTTGGCCTGGAAAACATGGAGGGTGTATGCAGGTTAAGCTCCCTCTGAAGGCACAAGAAAGGGAGACAAGAAGGCTCCCGGGACCCCCCAGGATAGCTGCCAAATGAGGAACAGGCAGGGTTAGACTGCGAGATCTCTGCCAAGACCTCTCCAGTTCCTTCCATGCCTGGCCTCCCCTGAATACCTGACCCACAGAGGCGTGATCTTGTGGAGCAACCTCAGAGGTTGCTTTGTGAAAACCTAAGTGATGCATCCTTACGCACTTGTTTTTCAAATCTCAGCATTTTAAATACATCTTTGACAAGATAATTGTCACCTCATGATTTCAAACTAAGCTTTTTCTGGCATTCTCTATGTGGCCCAGCACACAGAAAGAGTCACAGAAAGTTTGTTCTATTTGCCCAGAAGCAAACCGTCATCAAAATCACCCCTCTGTCTGCAATGTTCTTGGATAATTTAGTCAGAAAAAAACACCTGAGGATATATAGGTACTCACTACATCAGAAACAGGAGAAAGTTATTGTTGATTACAGTTTTGACTAAATAAATGATGATTTTTTTTTTTTTTAGCAGCAATAATCCCATGAGTTGAAAGGGATTACAGATTACACTATCATACAAGTTGTGATATACTGAATCACAAAATGTAAGAACTGGAAAGACCTTAAAGAAATTATTTAGTCCAACTCTTGTCACTGGACAGAGGGAGAAACTGAGGTTGAGAGAGAAGTGATTTGCCAAATATTATACAGAGTGAGTTAGAGGCAGAGCCAGGGTAGAACCTAAGTGCCATTTTCAGGTTCTTTCCACTACTTTTAAATATAATGCATTGATTTCCAGTGATCTTCAGATTCTCAACCTTTGGTACATGGTTTAATGTGACTTTTCCATTTTGGTATCTAATACTAGACTATGAGCCGTTAAGGGAAAGAGAGTATGCAAATGGATCATTTCCCCTTCACCACAACCAGGGAGAATGCCTGTCAGTATACACTGAACACACAAAAAACTGTCCACCCCCCGTCCATGCCCAGTTAACCTCACATACTCCCACATCCAGTGGATGCCTGTGATACAGGTGATATTTCTCAGTCCAATTCAGACAAGACAGATGGCTAAGAGCACAGGATTTGGATCCCAACAGAGTTTGGAGACCTTTCTGACTGCTTACTAGCTGTGTAACCTTGCTCAAGTTACTTCATCTGCATGAGCCTATTTTGTTCCCGAGGTCACAAATGAATTACAAAAATACAGGGCTCTTTTCACTTTTGAGCTCCATAGGAATTCCACTTTCCTATCCACCTCCCAGTGAGAATGGTTGACCCTGTTAGCGATTTAACTTATGGGATATTCACTTAATTTTTGCACTAAATCACATAAAATCTGTGGTGAAACTGGGACAAATCACCAGGAACAATTAACTTTTAACTGCTATTCCTGATACTAAAGCACATTCCCTCCCACACACGCTTCCGTTATCATTACTGTTCATTTCTCTATCGCTACAAGAGATCCTCACTATCAGGATTTTACAGTTACAAAATGATTTCAAACACTTGCTCTCAGATACCCAATAACCCAGATGTTCACCAGAGCCCTGAAACCTACTCAAGTCGAAGGTTGTCGCTCAGCCCCATTAGTGCCTCTGGCACACCCAACAGGCTTCCAATTTCACACTTCTGTCACTAGAAATAATTGCTGAATATTGATGTGAACAAACTGCTTGTGGATAGAATTTACATGGTTTCCATGATGACAACTGGAAAGTTGCTACCCTGCATAAACTTTATATCCAAGAGCTCAAAACACCCATGCAATCAAAAGCCTGGGAGCTGTTCATATAAACTTATGTGGGGGGAGTCTTTCTCCATTTTTCATAATGTGGATCTTTAGCTTCCTCAGAGGTTAAATGGACTATGTATTCTCCTTGCACTTTGAGTAAAAGCTACTATAATGTATATACTGTGTTGGCCAAAAAGTTCATTTAGGTTTTTCCTAACATCTTACAGAAAAGCCTAAACTTTTTAGCCAACTCTATATGTGTGTATATACACACACCTATATATATAATAATAGCTATATATATATATATATCACTAGAATTAAAATATGGTGTCCTTGGATTTGTTGGTGTTTTGGTATCTCAGGCAGAAAAGAGGGGCTGAAATTTCATGTTCTCTAATCCAGTTCTCAAATTTTAAGGGGAAAACGACCCACACATACTTTAGTTATCCCTCCACATTAGCCTTCATCCTCATTGCCAGAATGTGGAAACCCGAGGCCCAGGACTGTGTAACCTTGCTCAAGTTACTTCATCTGCATGAGCCTATTTTGTTCCCGAGGTCACAAATGAATTACAAAAATACAGGGCTCTTTTCACTTTTGAGCTCCATAGGAATTCCACTTTCCTATCCACCTCCCAGTGAGAATGGTTGACCCTGTTAGCGATTTAACTTATGGGATATTCACTTAATTTTTGCACTAAATCACATAAAATCTGTGGTGAAACTGGGACAAATCACCAGGAACAATTAACTTTTAACTGCTATTCCTGATACTAAAGCACATTCCCTCCCACACACGCTTCCGTTATCATTACTGTTCATTTCTCTATCGCTACAAGAGATCCTCACTATCAGGATTTTACAGTTACAAAATGATTTCAAACACTTGCTCTCAGATACCCAATAACCCAGATGTTCACCAGAGCCCTGAAACCTACTCAAGTCGAAGGTTGTCGCTCAGCCCCATTAGTGCCTCTGGCACACCCAACAGGCTTCCAATTTCACACTTCTGTCACTAGAAATAATTGCTGAATATTGATGTGAACAAACTGCTTGTGGATAGAATTTACATGGTTTCCATGATGACAACTGGAAAGTTGCTACCCTGCATAAACTTTATATCCAAGAGCTCAAAACACCCATGCAATCAAAAGCCTGGGAGCTGTTCATATAAACTTATGTGGGGGGAGTCTTTCTCCATTTTTCATAATGTGGATCTTTAGCTTCCTCAGAGGTTAAATGGACTATGTATTCTCCTTGCACTTTGAGTAAAAGCTACTATAATGTATATACTGTGTTGGCCAAAAAGTTCATTTAGGTTTTTCCTAACATCTTACAGAAAAGCCTAAACTTTTTAGCCAACTCTATATGTGTGTATATACACACACCTATATATATAATAATAGCTATATATATATATATATCACTAGAATTAAAATATGGTGTCCTTGGATTTGTTGGTGTTTTTGCGTATCTCAGGCAGAAAAGAGGGGCTGAAATTTCATGTTCTCTAATCCAGTTCTCAAATTTTAAGGGGAAAACGACCCACACATACTTTAGTTATCCCTCCACATTAGCCTTCATCCTCATTGCCAGAATGTGGAAACCCGAGGCCCAGGAGGTATTCTCTTTTAAAGACTGAATGTCCAATTGTGAACTGGACAACTGGTGGCTCCCCCCACCTGCTCCCCTGTGTCCTATCAGCAGCCTAGACCTCTCTCTCAAACACACCAGCCACTGACCTCTCCTCTGCCTGGAGACTGAAAGGCCTCTCTATGCCCTGGGCAGAACATGGCCTCCCAGGGGCCTCAGGGAAGGGGTGTCTGGAAGGAGTCTCCCAAGTTAGATAAGTGCAGGATGGCAATGGCCATGGCCACGACTGTGGGCTCTGCTGAGAGAAAAGTGCAGAAAAGGCAGCTACCCCTCAGGTTCCCCAGTCTGGAAAAGGAAGCAGATTTCACTGCACCGTGATGTTGGGAAAACCAAGGCAGTCCAACTCTGGCAGGTTTGCAAACACGAGGCAAGGCTTGGACAGTTGTAAAAGGAGAGAAAGCCCTCCAGCCAACGAACTCCATCTGCACCCGCCCACCACGGAAAAGCAGGACAGTATTAGTACTCGTGTGAACTTCCCCCTGAGAGAAGGGAACTGAGGAATGACAGGTGTGAGAGAGAACCGGGGGAATGTCAGAGGAAGCAAACCTATACTCAAGACAGAGTAATTGTAATAATGGTAATAATAAAGGTGGCAGCTGGGTGAGCGGCACTCTCCCGAGGTCCTTCTGCTGCACAGCAGCCTGAATCTCTCCCCACCGACACATTAACCAGGAACAAGCCGCATGCAGACAACAGCATCACATGATCCCACGGAAGCCCTGACCTACCTCCCTGCCCCTTCCCTCCCTTCATCCCTCTCCTTCCTAAGCCAACCTGGGCCTCCAGTTCTCTGTGGAAAAGGGGACCTGACAGACACGTGGGACCGAGGCCACGGACCAAAATCAGCATCTCCCTGAAGCCAGGGGAACGCCCGCCCAGAGACAGCTTGCGAGGACACAAACAGAAAGCAAAAGCAGATCCATTGAGCTGACACAGCAACTTCTAGAGCTGACCGGAGCCCCACCCTTCCCACACATACTTTAGTTATCCCTCCACATTAGCCTTCATCCTCATTGCCAGAATGTGGAAACCCGAGGCCCAGGAGGTATTCTCTTTTAAAGACTGAATGTCCAATTGTGAACTGGACAACTGGTGGCTCCCCCCACCTGCTCCCCTGTGTCCTATCAGCAGCCTAGACCTCTCTCTCAAACACACCAGCCACTGACCTCTCCTCTGCCTGGAGACTGAAAGGCCTCTCTATGCCCTGGGCAGAACATGGCCTCCCAGGGGCCTCAGGGAAGGGGTGTCTGGAAGGAGTCTCCCAAGTTAGATAAGTGCAGGATGGCAATGGCCATGGCCACGACTGTGGGCTCTGCTGAGAGAAAAGTGCAGAAAAGGCAGCTACCCCTCAGGTTCCCCAGTCTGGAAAAGGAAGCAGATTTCACTGCACCGTGATGTTGGGAAAACCAAGGCAGTCCAACTCTGGCAGGTTTGCAAACACGAGGCAAGGCTTGGACAGTTGTAAAAGGAGAGAAAGCCCTCCAGCCAACGAACTCCATCTGCACCCGCCCACCACGGAAAAGCAGGACAGTATTAGTACTCGTGTGAACTTCCCCCTGAGAGAAGGGAACTGAGGAATGACAGGTGTGAGAGAGAACCGGGGGAATGTCAGAGGAAGCAAACCTATACTCAAGACAGAGTAATTGTAATAATGGTAATAATAAAGGCGGCAGCTGGGTGAGCGGCACTCTCCCGAGGTCCTTCTGCTGCACAGCAGCCTGAATCTCTCCCCACCGACACATTAACCAGGAACAAGCCGCATGCAGACAACAGCATCACATGATCCCACGGAAGCCCTGACCTACCTCCCTGCCCCTTCCCTCCCTTCATCCCTCTCCTTCCTAAGCCAACCTGGGCCTCCAGTTCTCTGTGGAAAAGGGGACCTGACAGACACGTGGGACCGAGGCCACGGACCAAAATCAGCATCTCCCTGAAGCCAGGGGAACGCCCGCCCAGAGACAGCTTGCGAGGACACAAACAGAAAGCAAAAGCAGATCCATTGAGCTGACACAGCAACTTCTACCCTGCCACCTCGCTGACCGGAGCCCCCACCCTTCCCAGACACATTCCTCCCCCTTCCCAGCACCTCCCTCTCCTTCCCATTGCACACAAGACACTCCTGGCCTACACGTGTGTGAGCCCCCGCACGCATTCTCTCACCAGAGCAGGTGCCAACAGCCTGGAACCCAATTTATTCTCCCCACAGAAACTGTGCCTTTCCCAGGCTCTGTGATGGTCACTCTCTGAATCCTGGAGAGGGCTGCAAATTCCTGATTGTTTCTCTTGCACAACCAACTCTGCTCTGAGCTACAGAGTTAGGTCACCCTTAGATTCCACTAAACAAGGATTTCAAGAAACCTCAAATCTGGGCACGATGTCAACAATTGAAAGGAGGTGGCTGCTTTACAAACAGAGAGGATTTGATTTTTTAAAAGCAGTTGATAAATGTATAAACGCCGGATGCAGAAAAAGCTCAGCACTTAGAAAGACAAAGGCTCAGCAAAGTTTTAATTCTTCAGATGGCCTGGCCTTGTTTCCCATCTGGAGTTAGGGGCATTCAGGATATTTGTTTTTTAAGTGGGGAGGAGGGCATAGGGAAGATGAAGTAATAAAAAAGACTGTTTATAACAGTGTGTTCATCTTAACAGCAAATCTCTAGCATTTCACAGCACCCTTGAAAGCCAACAAAGGTTTTTTGGAAGACAGTTTGCTCAGAGTTTGCTCTGAATCTTGATCTGTAATTTGTGGATTCAGAACTAAAGATTTTGTCTTGTAATTGCTTGGTGCATCAGTTACTTGGAAAGGTACTCACAAATGGTCTAGCTAGTTGGTTAAAGGAAATAAAGGAGGAAAAATGTGCCTCCACTTAAAAGTGGTAGGCTTATGGAAAGCAATTCAAGGTCCTCTCCTTGCCAGGCATTTGTCAACACGTGCCACACCCTTACCCCAGGCTCTGCAAAAATTTTATTTCCAGTTTGTCTGCTGCAGGCCCAACACTCGCAAACAGCATCTTCCGATTAGAACTGTTTTAGGCTTGATTATTCATTGAGCATGGGCTTCCCAGGTGACTCAGTGGTAAAGAATCTGCCTGCCAATGCAGGAGACAAGGGTTCAATCCCTGGGTCAGGAAGATCCCCTGGAGAAGGGAATAGAAACCCACTCCAGTATTCTTATCTGGGAAATCCCATGGACAGGGGAGCCTGGCGGGCTACAGTCCATAGGATCACAACTGATCTGATCACGCATGCACATTCATTGAGCATATCAAGCATCCTATTTCTCTCCCATAGAGGAAAAAAAATTTCGGCAAATCTGTGTATTAAAATACTGCTCAAGAGAAGATAATCAGCATGGACCCTACTGATTTGAGAGCAGAGCAAGAGATCCATAGATAATATAGGAGGGAGGAGAAAATACAAGTATCTTCCAGTTAAATATATGCAACTAAGTTTCTCTGGTGGTTTAATCAGTATGGGAAGAAAAAATATATCCCTCTTTGAGCTCCTTAGTATTTATTTAGGCAGATCAAAGGGCTTTTCCATCTAGCTTCAAACACTGTGGGAGTCATTTCAGATCGCAAACAATACTGGTGAATGAGATCCAAAAATAGCTTTCCTGGGAAGGCGGGCCATGTGCTGAGTGGGGCTTGGATTCTGCTCCCCACCCCAGCCAACACACTACCCTCCCAGAAGGCAATACACGTACAGCCCATCCACATACAGGAGGAAGTCCCCCAGAGTCTTCCATGCTGATGAGAAAAGCAAAACAAACCCCCCCAGCTTTACTGACATGCTGCTGGCTTGGATAGGTCTTCACTAAGCTAAGCAGTCCAATGGAGCAACCCTCCCTGGATTGTTCATTGGGCAGATGAGAACTGGATTCTTGCTCATTTAAGCTGGAAGGGCCCTGTCCCTTACCCCACTTCCTGTTCTAAACCACATATCAGAAAGTAGGCTCCTGCCCTTTGAAAACTGCACAGCAGAGGTTGAAAAGGGTTAGGAAATCAACCTGAGTTAAGGGGAAAAAAATTCTAAACTAGCAAAGTTAGGGGTGGAGCCCAAAGTGAACTGCCTCTGGCTAAAAAACAGGACCTGGAGGTGAAAAAAGTGAAATACCAGGAAATGCCAGGTGCATTCTCTAACCTTCAAACCTACTCCACCCCTTGACTGCCTTCTTTCTCTCCTGAGCCACCCACTATAGTTCAAGCCAATAGACTCCCAAATGAGTAAGAGGGGACAGGAGACAAAAAGACATCAAAGAGATCACAGGCCTCATCTGGGGGCTGCCCATGGAAAAAAGCCACCCACAATTACCCAGGGTAACCAGGCAGAAATACCACATATGATTGTCATTGTTATTGTCCAGTGCTAAAACCTTCCCTCTGTCCCATATGCTGAAATACTCCTGACTGGAGACATGGCTCCAAAAGGAACAATGAACAGAATCATGGAATCATAAGGTTTAGTTGATACAGCAATGAGTCAATGGATACCTGAATAATTCAGAACTACATTTAGGAGTTAGTGAATATTCACAACAGTCCTCTTGAACTAATGGCAAGTCGTACAGAAGCCATAGGAATATTTGTTTTCTTCTGCATTTTAGCATTTGACCAAAACATCTAAACGACATGAAGTGAACTTTACTTAGATATTTAAAAACATCACTGGCAACTACTAAACTTTCTACAGAAGAAAGATGAGGCAGCCCAGACTTCATGAACTGCATGCAAGGAAGTACAAGGCAAGTCACATTCTGAACCTACACATATACAGCTCTCCCAAGAAAAATATCCATATGTTTGTTTAGTGTCTGAGTGAATCATGCTAATTCTGCAGAAAGATCTGTTTGCAGAAATGAGTGAAGAGAGTTCTGTGGAAGAGAACAGATGAAAGTGACAGAATATTCCAAACTCAAGTGCAAGTGCAAGATAATTTACCTCCCCTCAAAAAAAAGCTTAATAACTCACAAGAAGAGGAACACTGACTCTTCCTTCAACCTCCTAGGAGACGGAACAGTGAAAAGCTGCTGAAATCAAGACTTTTTTTTAGCTGGAAGGGCCCTGCCACTTCCTGTTCTAAACCACATATCAGAAAGTAGGCTCCTGCCCTTTGAAAACTGCACAGCAGAGGTTGAAAAGGGTTAGGAAATCAACCTGAGTTAAGGGGAAAAAAATTCTAAACTAGCAAAGTTAGGGGTGGAGCCCAAAGTGAACTGCCTCTGGCTAAAAAACAGGACCTGGAGGTGAAAAAAGTGAAATACCAGGAAATGCCAGGTGCATTCTCTAACCTTCAAACCTACTCCACCCCTTGACTGCCTTCTTTCTCTCCTGAGCCACCCACTATAGTTCAAGCCAATAGACTCCCAAATGAGTAAGAGGGGACAGGAGACAAAAAGACATCAAAGAGATCACAGGCCTCATCTGGGGGCTGCCCATGGAAAAAAGCCACCCACAATTACCCAGGGTAACCAGGCAGAAATACCACATATGATTGTCATTGTTATTGTCCAGTGCTAAAACCTTCCCTCTGTCCCATATGCTGAAATACTCCTGACTGGAGACATGGCTCCAAAAGGAACAATGAACAGAATCATGGAATCATAAGGTTTAGTTGATACAGCAATGAGTCAATGGATACCTGAATAATTCAGAACTACATTTAGGAGTTAGTGAATATTCACAACAGTCCTCTTGAACTAATGGCAAGTCGTACAGAAGCCATAGGAATATTTGTTTTCTTCTGCATTTTAGCATTTGACCAAAACATCTAAACGACATGAAGTGAACTTTACTTAGATATTTAAAAACATCACTGGCAACTACTAAACTTTCTACAGAAGAAAGATGAGGCAGCCCAGACTTCATGAACTGCATGCAAGGAAGTACAAGGCAAGTCACATTCTGAACCTACACATATACAGCTCTCCCAAGAAAAATATCCATATGTTTGTTTAGTGTCTGAGTGAATCATGCTAATTCTGCAGAAAGATCTGTTTGCAGAAATGAGTGAAGAGAGTTCTGTGGAAGAGAACAGATGAAAGTGACAGAATATTCCAAACTCAAGTGCAAGTGCAAGATAATTTACCTCCCCTCAAAAAAAAGCTTAATAACTCACAAGAAGAGGAACACTGACTCTTCCTTCAACCTCCTAGGAGACGGAACAGTGAAAAGCTGCTGAAATCAAGACTTGGGGTCCCCTTCAGCCATTAGGCAGCTGGGGCCATGCTCAACCTATAAAGTCAGGATATGTTAATTACCACACTAATGATGATTGAAGAGGCTGCACATTCAGGTTGGCAGGATATTTACTAAGCCGAGGGCCAGCCAAGCATTGCTGAGTTTGTCATACCAAACGCCTGCCCATTTCTTCCCTTAAGGTTCCCAGCCGGTTGGGGGTGAGGTCATGGAATGACACAAAGGGAACTGTCTTACCTGGCTGCTCCATACTCAGGGGGATGCTGATACCTCATCAGTTGCCCCTCTGTTCTCCCTGGCTGGTTCAGACGGTGCTCACTATAGTAGTGCCCTGGCTCTTGGGGCTTGCACACTACAGACTGGGGTGCCATGCCCTTGAAGGGATACTCTGGTGGGGGGCCTCGGTGTTCCATGCCCTTCAGGCTATGCTGGCCGGGAGGTGGCCCCTGGGTCTTGTAGAAATCACTGGAACTTGTGGGATTCTTGTAGAGGTCATTAGGTTGTGGTGGGGAGAGGGGAGCGCTGGTAACAGGTGGGTGGGCCTTAACTCCGCTGGTGGCCAGTGACATCTGCATGAGTCGTTCACTCAAGGAGCGAACATGTCCTTGCTTAAGGTCTCTGAGTCCTTCGTCCTGGTGCATCTTTCCAGGATTTAGCCGCTGAACTGATGGGCGTCCCTCAGTTCTCATCTTCTGGTTGGTCACTCCAGTGACATAGAAGGCAGCTCCAACGCTGGCATGCTGTTGGCCCCGAAAGTACTGGGACTGGACCTTGGCTTCCTCGTAGGTTGGGAGTTCTTCATTATTCTGCATTCGCGGAGACAGCTGCTTCTCCATCATGATGTTTTCTGACTGGATTTCCTGCCCCTGGGGTTCCTGTCGAGCAGCATGAGCCACAAGCTGTTGGTGATGGTCTTGGGGACTTAACATATCACTCTGAGGGCCCGGGTTCCCACTACTACTGGGGAAAGGAGGGCCATTCCCTGTGGCTTGCTGATGTATGGCAAGCAGGTTGCGATTCTCACTGGGATTGCCATAGCGAAGCTGCTCTTGTAGCAGACGCTGTAACACTGTGGTTCCTCCACTGGGCTGGTCTTCAGAATTTCTCATCTCTATTGCTGGTGGTGCCTTGTGAAGAGAGAGAGAAATTGGGCACTTGGGCTGCCCTTGACCTGGGAAGGGGAAACAGGAAGCTTAACACCCAGTTGATGGATAAATCAGTTCTCTATAAGGGGGAAGAAAATAAGTATTGGTTGGAGGGTGAGGATCCCACTGCAGAGACAATGTAGAGAACTGAATCTAGAATTAATAGGTTAATTGTTGGCCAATTCTGGCTCTAGCATTGATATGATGAGGAACTTGGAGATATAGGAGCCCTCTGTATCCTCCTTTACTTTTAGCCTGTGTTAAAAGTATTCAATCTTGACTTAACTCCTGAAAGGACTGGGGAAACCTGAGGCAGTCAAGTAGGATGGTCAGAGAGTGCAATTTTCCTAGCTCCATATCAAATTCATCTCTCTGTATTCTATTGGAATGAAAAATGCAACTCTTAACGGTTGTGGCAGTGGAGGAGGGAAATGATCCCATAGGCAGGACTTGTTCAGCATGTGGAAGGAGCTACAAAATGCCAAAGAATAACTAAGATACATAAAAAGTGACAAAGGAGCTTGGTTGCACCACATAGAAATGATCTCTGCTTGATGCAAATCTTTTTCTCTGGTCACATCAAACTCTGAAACATATCATTTTTTTTTTTTAAATCATTTTGGATGCTTCTTGGCTCAATAAGAGAAGGGCTTGGGATAACTGTTATTGACAAAGTTTCTCTTTCAGTCATGCAGGAATAGTCATCAAGAATTTGGTGGTGTTGTTGTTGGGTAGGAGGAGTTTTAAAGGGAAAGCCCTCTTTCATCTGAAGTGTGCCTCTGATAGCATTTAGAAATTGAAAATAAAAAGGTCATCCTTTGGAAAGGGTATGGTTACCATATTCCTGCCCTTTTCCAGTTCTTCTTAAGAGAAATAATATGGGTTGACTGAAATAGATAGCAGCAGTAAAGACAACTTAAGACTAAAATTGCATTCCCTGTGGCTTGCTGATGTATGGCAAGCAGGTTGCGATTCTCACTGGGATTGCCATAGCGAAGCTGCTCTTGTAGCAGACGCTGTAACACTGTGGTTCCTCCACTGGGCTGGTCTTCAGAATTTCTCATCTCTATTGCTGGTGGTGCCTTGTGAAGAGAGAGAGAAATTGGGCACTTGGGCTGCCCTTGACCTGGGAAGGGGAAACAGGAAGCTTAACACCCAGTTGATGGATAAATCAGTTCTCTATAAGGGGGAAGAAAATAAGTATTGGTTGGAGGGTGAGGATCCCACTGCAGAGACAATGTAGAGAACTGAATCTAGAATTAATAGGTTAATTGTTGGCCAATTCTGGCTCTAGCATTGATATGATGAGGAACTTGGAGATATAGGAGCCCTCTGTATCCTCCTTTACTTTTAGCCTGTGTTAAAAGTATTCAATCTTGACTTAACTCCTGAAAGGACTGGGGAAACCTGAGGCAGTCAAGTAGGATGGTCAGAGAGTGCAATTTTCCTAGCTCCATATCAAATTCATCTCTCTGTATTCTATTGGAATGAAAAATGCAACTCTTAACGGTTGTGGCAGTGGAGGAGGGAAATGATCCCATAGGCAGGACTTGTTCAGCATGTGGAAGGAGCTACAAAATGCCAAAGAATAACTAAGATACATAAAAAGTGACAAAGGAGCTTGGTTGCACCACATAGAAATGATCTCTGCTTGATGCAAATCTTTTTCTCTGGTCACATCAAACTCTGAAACATATCATTTTTTTTTTTTAAATCATTTTGGATGCTTCTTGGCTCAATAAGAGAAGGGCTTGGGATAACTGTTATTGACAAAGTTTCTCTTTCAGTCATGCAGGAATAGTCATCAAGAATTTGGTGGTGTTGTTGTTGGGTAGGAGGAGTTTTAAAGGGAAAGCCCTCTTTCATCTGAAGTGTGCCTCTGATAGCATTTAGAAATTGAAAAATAAAAAGGTCATCCTTTGGAAAGGGTATGGTTACCATATTCCTGCCCTTTTCCAGTTCTTCTTAAGAGAAATAATATGGGTTGACTGAAATAGATAGCAGCAGTAAAGACAACTTAAGACTAAAATTGTAGTTGTGCTATGGGTTTGCAAGTTAACCTAGGCAACTGATTCCTCTTTTGTTGTCTTCCGTTTTCCCACCTGAAATATAGTAGTAGGTGACCTCTCTCTTTCTCTCTCTCTCTCTGAACAGAATAGCATTCACAAATTCATTAGAGGCTCATAAAATCTTTGGACAGAATCTGTCTGTCATGTTAAGTCCTGCAATTCAATACTAATATTCAGTAGTGAAACTTTCACTCCAGGGATCTTAAGTAGTGTTGGAGAATGGACATGATGGCACACAAAAAGCCACAGTTAGGTCAACCTAATCAGCCTCAGGTTCCTAGAGGGGAACTTTGGACTCCTGGCTTCAGGCCCTGATTTCTGTGATATGAAATAGTCTCCAGTGTCTCTGGAAACACGATCCCCTTTGCCTTTAGTCTTGAAGGGACTGACCCAGAAGATGTGTGTGGTAGATGGAGAAAGGTCAGCCTCCGCCTTTTGTGTTTCTTGCCTGATTACTGCTACCTGGTTTCTAATTGTTCTATTGAGCAGTTTGACCCCACAGTTAATCTTCCAGAGACCCCTTTTAAATCTATTCATTGGATTCTTGGGGAGGTATACACCAAGGGGCTGAGCAACCTGCCTTTTAAGTCCCCTTTCCCTCCCTCCCCGTGACCCCCAGGGACTCCTGTATTTCAATTGTCAGACAGATTTTATAGTACGCTGACAAATATAACCTATAAACCGCTTTTGGTGCCTGAAACTGGAAAGATGCTTACCAAATTACTTCTCCTCTGTCAAAAAAAAAAAGAAAAAAGAAAAAACAGAAATGGGAGGACGTATGGTTAAAATGACACCACTCAGAAACCCCTCTTGCAAGGCAGGGAGATCCAGACAGTGAGCTGCCCCCAACTCTAAGGAGCACACCACCCCCTCCCACCACACCCCCACCCCACCCTGCACACACAGCAGCACCCACACATACCGATGGTCCATACCTATTTCTGCTTTCTTTTAGGCTTAAAGCCTTACTCAGGATAGGGAATTCTTGCTTATGAGCAGCTCCAGAAACCGCAACAGTAGATTCCCTCTGCCCTAACACTCAGGTTCAGCGTAAGCGTCGCCAAGAGTCCAACCACTGGTCACTCTGAAATGGTCAGGGGTGGAGGGGGAGAAACAAAAATGTTGTTTCTATTTTGCCACCAATGGCCAACAGTTAACCAAAGCAGTCCTTCTAAGGCGATGACTTCTCCTCCCGTTTGCTTGCCTTTCATGTGAATGGCAGAGACTCTTTCCGTAAGGACAGAAAGCAACCTCACTCTCTAGAGGCTGTGTTCAGGAGGTTAGCCAGTCTCCCAGGAATGGAAATGTTCAAGATGGCTCTGTCCGAGCCTCACAACCCTCAGGAGCCACTGCTTCCATTCCGAGTTGGAATGGTACGTGAGGACAAAAGCCGTAACTACCTTGAGGGTGTAACCTTTAAATTGCTATCAGTAGTGGGGGGGAAGTGAGGGGGGCTCACTGACCTACATCCCAGAGGAGAAGGCAGTCATCAGAAAGTAGATTTTAGTCAAAAAGAACACTCAGGGAAGCTTCTGGTTAACAGCTACAGCCTCAGAAGGGCAGAAGAAAACCCCAACTTCTTGTCAACCGAGCCATTAAGATTTTCTTGCATTCTGGCTATTCCAGATACTTGCCATCCTCATGCTAGACACAATGAGGGATACAAAGGTCACACAATATACAGCTCCTGCCCTCGTAGAGCTTACCCTCTGATCAACAGCCCATCCATTCTTACTGGAGTAGCAAAAGTGATGGCCCTTCTCCACACACAGTGGCACCACTTCTCTGAGGAGATGGCTCCACTTGCTTTCTCAACACTTTCACTGTCCCAGTATCTCCACAAAAGAAAAGTACTAGGCTCACATGGTAGAGACTAGAGGCAAACACCCACCAGCTATGACTTTAAGATAGTCCTCATTTCAAATGACTCTCCTTTGACCCTCAGAAAAAACCCTGCAGGTCCAACCAAAATGGTTATGAAATGCAGAGGGCTGTGTTGAGGTGAGAGGCACATGATCTACATTCCTATTTTCTGTCCTGGACTAGCCATGACTCACTCATATCACTTAAAGGAAAGCCTTTATTCCGCACCAGGGACGCCACTGGAGGAGCAAAGCAATGCAAAGGAAGCACACCCGCGTCTCTGTGTTTTGGGAACATGTCCAAAACATCCAAGTTAAAAAAAAAAATCTACAAAACCACACAGTGATTAACATTATTTCCTTGCAACGTTGCCAAAAATAAAGTGAACAGATATAGAGTGAACAAACACGGAAATTTGTCTTTCCATCTTGTTTTGGTCCAATGTTTAATGACAATCAAAAAGCAAAATCATCTCCAATATGCAAGGTAATTATTTTAGGTTGTCTCCCCTAATTTCAAAGCAGAGGAATAACTTCTAATTAGAATCAAAGCTGGGCTGTTAATAGAGCTATGGTAAATAATCGCTGTGTTTCTATTGTCCAATTTTGAACAAAACGGTTGCCCTTTTTATTTTTGAACTGAAACATGGAGAAAACAGCCCAATATTCTTCTTATACTTGAGCCCCTGGTGAGAAACCGCAACTCTTTTCTAGGATTATTTTGATTCTTCATGTTGATTTTGACTGGCTTGCTCCTGACACCAAGTTCCTCACCAAGAAAACTTATCCAAAATCTTGCTCTCTTCCTTCAATTTTATCCCCTCTCCTCCATATCCTTTTCAAAACCCAAATCACTTGATGTCAACCGGACACAGATTGTCCCTTCCCACCCACCTCCCGCCCCCTGGCCTTTTTTTTTGTTTCTGTTTAAAAGAGGAAAAGAGATCAGTCTAAGAAAAAAGCTTTGCTGGTTCCTTTCTAGTTTACCGATTTTTTTTTCCCTTAAAGAACTTATGTTCATTTCCACATTCAGAGTCACATAGGAGGGAAAACACTACTCCGTTTATTTACTGGAGAAAGGAAGGGACAAGATTTCTTGTGTCATGCCCAAGAACTAAAATAGTATGAACTCTGCAACCTTTCATCTGCCCATAGCTTTAATCATGCCACTGCCAGGGGTCTGACATCATCTTCAATCAATAATATAACCTTGTTTCTCCTGGACAGATTGTCCCTGAGGATATTTGATAGGGGAAGAAAGGATATCTGCGGTTCTCTCTTTAAAAATCCAATTTGAATCTATATATTTTCTAACCCTATAGGAAGCATGACATCATATCACTTAAAGGAAAGCCTTTATTCCGCACCAGGGCCCCAGAAAAAAAAATTTTTGGGACTGTCCAAAACATCCAAGTTAAAAAATCTACAAAACCACACAGTGATTAACATTATTTCCTTGCAACGTTGCCAAAAATAAAGTGAACAGATATAGAGTGAACAAACACGGAAATTTGTCTTTCCATCTTGTTTTGGTCCAATGTTTAATGACAATCAAAAAGCAAAATCATCTCCAATATGCAAGGTAATTATTTTAGGTTGTCTCCCCTAATTTCAAAGCAGAGGAATAACTTCTAATTAGAATCAAAGCTGGGCTGTTAATAGAGCTATGGTAAATAATCGCTGTGTTTCTATTGTCCAATTTTGAACAAAACGGTTGCCCTTTTTATTTTTGAACTGAAACATGGAGAAAACAGCCCAATATTCTTCTTATACTTGAGCCCCTGGTGAGAAACCGCAACTCTTTTCTAGGATTATTTTGATTCTTCATGTTGATTTTGACTGGCTTGCTCCTGACACCAAGTTCCTCACCAAGAAAACTTATCCAAAATCTTGCTCTCTTCCTTCAATTTTATCCCCTCTCCTCCATATCCTTTTCAAAACCCAAATCACTTGATGTCAACCGGACACAGATTGTCCCTTCCCACCCACCTCCCGCCCCCTGGCCTTTTTTTTTGTTTCTGTTTAAAAGAGGAAAAGAGATCAGTCTAAGAAAAAAGCTTTGCTGGTTCCTTTCTAGTTTACCGATTTTTTTTTCCCTTAAAGAACTTATGTTCATTTCCACATTCAGAGTCACATAGGAGGGAAAACACTACTCCGTTTATTTACTGGAGAAAGGAAGGGACAAGATTTCTTGTGTCATGCCCAAGAACTAAAATAGTATGAACTCTGCAACCTTTCATCTGCCCATAGCTTTAATCATGCCACTGCCAGGGGTCTGACATCATCTTCAATCAATAATATAACCTTGTTTCTCCTGGACAGATTGTCCCTGAGGATATTTGATAGGGGAAGAAAGGATATCTGCGGTTCTCTCTTTAAAAATCCAATTTGAATCTATATATTCAACCCTTTTATAACAACAACAGGGCACCAAGGCCAAGCTAAATTCTCCCTCCATTTGCAGCCATCAGCCACTCCCAGTATACCTGAGAGGGTGAGCCAAAATGAAACACATTACTGACAACCCAGATGTTTCCCAACCTAAGGTCAGAAAATCAGCCTTACAATGCAGCCAAGGGCATACTAAATTCCCACCCTTCGCATAAATTTTGAAATCTACCTATAAGATCTTTTTATCCCTTCTACCTCCTCCTATGATTCTGCCCCCACCCCTCACTCAGCCAACCAGGATGAGGAATGTGAGTCTAGGAAACCTGTTTCTCTGCTAAATCTTGGTCAACTTGTTTCATACCATTTAACTTCCAGCTAAATGGAAAGAAGCCAGTTCAAAGTTTTCCTTATATCTGCATGCATGTATTTGTGCATAACACAAACACACACACACAGAGACAGACACACAACCTCCCACACAAAGATGCCAAACAGCCCATTGAATTCTCTCATGTCCTCTCATGTTGGAGAATACCAACACCTTTGGTGTTGAGAACACCTCAGGAGAGCACTTTTCCCAAGAGTCTTCAAATCCAAGATACTAATTTGCTTTCTTTGGGAGGCAAGAAACAATGGTCCCTTGGCAGGCTAACCCTAAACTTTCTCTAGGTAATGGGCAGGGAGTATAAATATCATGGTTAAGAGCCTGGGTCTAGGGCTTCCCTGGTGGTCCAGTGGGTCAAGAGTCCACCTTGCAATGCAAGGGGCACTGGTTCGATCCCTGGCCCAGGAAGATTCCATGTGCCATGGAGCAGCTGGGCCACTTTGTCTAATTACGAGCCAGCACTCTGGAGTGCATGTGCCCAGAGTTGGTGCTCTGCAACGAGAGGCCCCTGCAATGGGAGACCCACACATGCCAAAGAATAAAGATGAATGAAAACAAATAATGACTTAGAAGCAAAAAAAAAAAAAAAAAAAAAACCTTAAAAAAAATAGCCTGGGTCTTGAATCACACTGCCCAAGTCCAAATCCTATTCTCTGGTTTACTAACTGATCTCACCCATGTCTCTCGATTTCCCCAAGTCTCAATTTCATCATCTGCATAGGGAAGAAAGGATATCTGCGGTTCTCTCTTTAAAAATCCAATTTGAATCTATATATTCAACCCTTTTATAACAACAACAGGGCACCAAGGCCAAGCTAAATTCTCCTCCATTTGCAGCCATCAGCCACTCCCAGTATACCTGAGAGGGTGAGCCAAAATGAAACACATTACTGACAACCCAGATGTTTCCCAACCTAAGGTCAGAAAATCAGCCTTACAATGCAGCCAAGGGCATACTAAATTCCCACCCTTCGCATAAATTTTGAAATCTACCTATAAGATCTTTTTATCCCTTCTACCTCCTCCTATGATTCTGCCCCCACCCCTCACTCAGCCAACCAGGATGAGGAATGTGAGTCTAGGAAACCTGTTTCTCTGCTAAATCTTGGTCAACTTGTTTCATACCATTTAACTTCCAGCTAAATGGAAAGAAGCCAGTTCAAAGTTTTCCTTATATCTGCATGCATGTATTTGTGCATAACACAAACACACACACACAGAGACAGACACACAACCTCCCACACAAAGATGCCAAACAGCCCATTGAATTCTCTCATGTCCTCTCATGTTGGAGAATACCAACACCTTTGGTGTTGAGAACACCTCAGGAGAGCACTTTTCCCAAGAGTCTTCAAATCCAAGATACTAATTTGCTTTCTTTGGGAGGCAAGAAACAATGGTCCCTTGGCAGGCTAACCCTAAACTTTCTCTAGGTAATGGGCAGGGAGTATAAATATCATGGTTAAGAGCCTGGGTCTAGGGCTTCCCTGGTGGTCCAGTGGGTCAAGAGTCCACCTTGCAATGCAAGGGGCACTGGTTCGATCCCTGGCCCAGGAAGATTCCATGTGCCATGGAGCAGCTGGGCCACTTTGTCTAATTACGAGCCAGCACTCTGGAGTGCATGTGCCCAGAGTTGGTGCTCTGCAACGAGAGAGGCCCCTGCAATGGGAGACCCACACATGCCAAAGAATAAAGATGAATGAAAACAAATAATGACTTAGAAGCAAAAAAAAAAAAAAAAAAAAAACCTTAAAAAAAATAGCCTGGGTCTTGAATCACACTGCCCAAGTCCAAATCCTATTCTCTGGTTTACTAACTGATCTCACCCATGTCTCTCGATTTCCCCAAGTCTCAATTTCATCATCTGCAAAATAGGGCTAATGGTCCTCATACCTCATAGGGTTGTTACAAAGAGTAAGGGAGGTAATCTATATAAAGTGCTAAGCTCAGAGCCCAGTACATAGTAAAGGCTCAATAAAAGTTAGCTATTACTATTACTGTTTCAAAGTGCTATTTTTCTATAAGAACATAGCCATTTTATGAAGTAAGGTTTATTTTCTTTTAAAAACACTTTAGGCTTCCCTGGTGGTCCAGTGGGTAAGGACAGTGCCCTGCAGTGCAAGGGGCGCCGGTTTGATCCCTGGCCTGGGAAGATCCCACATGCCGTGGAGCAGCTGGACCAATGTGTCCAACTACTGAGCCAGAGCTCTGGAGCGCCTGTGCCCAGAGTTGGTGCTCTGCAACGAGAGAGGCCCCTGCAATGGGAGACCCACACATGCCAAAGAATAAAGATGAATGAAAACAAATAATGACTTAGAAGCAAAAAAAAAAAAAAAAAAAAACCTTAAAAAAAATAGCCTGGGTCTTGAATCACACTGCCCAAGTCCAAATCCTATTCTCTGGTTTACTAACTGATCTCACCCATGTCTCTCGATTTCCCCAAGTCTCAATTTCATCATCTGCAAAATAGGGCTAATGGTCCTCATACCTCATAGGGTTGTTACAAAGAGTAAGGGAGGTAATCTATATAAAGTGCTAAGCTCAGAGCCCAGTACATAGTAAAGGCTCAATAAAAGTTAGCTATTACTATTACTGTTTCAAAGTGCTATTTTTCTATAAGAACATAGCCATTTTATGAAGTAAGGTTTATTTTCTTTTTTAAAAAACACTTTAGGCTTCCCTGGTGGTCCAGTGGGTAAGGACAGTGCCCTGCAGTGCAAGGGGCGCCGGTTCAATCCCTGGCACGGGAAGATCCCACATGCCGTGGAGCGGCTGGACCGATGTGTCCAACTACTGAGCCAGAGCTCTGGAGTGCATGTGCTCAGAGCTGGTGCTCTGCAATGAGAGAGGCCACTGCAATGGGAGGCCCAGACAGGCCAAAGAACAAAGATGGATGAAAGTAAATAAATGAAAGACCAATAAACGTGGCCAAAAAAAAAAAAAAAAAAAAACCCTTTATTTCCACCTCAATCTACTATGCAGGCATCCTTTAAATAACTGAAAGGCAGAACTAGGAAGACTCCTGGGAGACCATCTGGTGGTCCAACCCTCTCCTTCTACAGATGAAGATGCCAGAGCTTAAAAGTGGTCAGAGCCAGGACCAGAATGCAGGTTTTATTACTCCTAGGGTAACAGCACTTCCACTACAATCTATTATGTAGCATATTAGCTTGTACATTGAAGATGCTTAATAAATATCAATTAAATTGAACTGACTCTGGTTTTAAGAGATTATAAACCTGGCTTCATGCTACCATCAGTTTTCCAATTCGACTGGAAATATTAATGGCAGGAGGGAAAATTCAAAGACCTAAGAGGGATATGTTTAGACAGAGGTATGGCAGATGGACCCCGCAAAATCTCTCCTCTTTAGGCCACTACATGCCAGTAGGTGGGAGAGTAATACGAACTTCCACTGATCAATATTTCTAGGCCCCTGTTCCAGGTCTTGTCAACATCATACCAACTTGGTACCTGCTGTTATTTAAGCCTAGCATTAGTTTAAGAACAGGTTTTTGAGTCTGCCACACCTCTTTGCTTATCTCTACTTTTATCTAGATTAGGTTGGAAAATTATTTTAAGAATCACAGTAAGTCCTTGGCATTTCCAGATCTTAGGATCAGCGTCAGTTATCTGCTTCTCAAATGGTAACTCAAGGCGTGGTCAATTGGGCAGCAGTGTTACTCTTCCAGACTCTAAAACAATTCACTGGAACATGGTAATAGGCAACAAAGGTGATTAACACTACAGTATACAGGAGCAGGGAGATACTAACAAGCAGAATCTGCTGCCATCACCCTCCCCTTCCCTCCACATATCCTCCACTCCTAGGGAGGAAGAGATACCACCATCACATCCCATTTCTTCTTGACTCTGAAAAAGTACAAGCAGTCCACGGACCTGGATTGAGCATAATCTGAGAAAAGTTTAAGAATATACCTCTAAGTTGACAGCTTTACCAGTCTCCTGTCTTCAGTGGCATACTGCCCACTTCCATTTTTACTTGATTTTACTAGTACAGTAATATAAGCACAATATGCCAGTGTTGACAACAAAGAGGAAGAAATCCACTCATAATCCCAGCACCTCAGCCCAAACATTGTTAGCATTAGAAAATATTACCTGTAGTCTTTTTCTGTGTTTTTGTACTTTTTACAAAGCAATGAAATATTAATGTACATATCATTTTGGCTCCTACACTGTACTTAGTCATAAGTACTTTCTCTATATTAGGGCCTAGGCTTCTTAAGAAACATTGCAATGGCCATTAAATGAGTGCATCAAGATTTACTAACCCATTCTCCAATCATTAAGAGATTTAAATTGCCTTTTCATTTTCTGCTAGTTTAAATAATGTGACAAAAAACATCTTTGTGATTTAGCCTTTTTCAATATTTTGGATTGTTTCCTAATGATAGAATCCCAGAAGTGAAATTAATGGGTCAAGGAACATGAATGTTTCAGACAACCCACTGAAAAAATAAATAAAACTAACAAAACACCAAAGCCCCATGGAATCTTTCCTTCTTTTAATGAAAAGTTCTTCTTCTGCTCCCATTTTTCCACCAGGGCAGAGCAGGACTCCTGTGAGGGAAAGAAGCCAGTGTAGTATCCTAGTGGCTTGCGAAATGGCAGAGTGGAATGCGGGCTCCCCTGTGAATCCAGCTTGCATGCACTTGCCCCAAATTGCCACTCGGCCAAGAAGCTAATTAGTAAAAGCATCAGGTGGGTGAGAACAGGTTCATGGCCTGTAATGGCTTATATCATGTTTCATTTTTGCCCTTGGAAAGATCTGACAGCTTGAAGACATTCAGTTCTAGTGACCCAACGTGCTACATTCTGAGATTCTACAATCTGTTAATTTTCAGAACCAATCTTCAGTATAGTTTAAAAGATATTTTGCTATATAGAACTAAACGTATGTGACCAGTGAGCCTGTGTGTGTACCTCTGTTGTAAACCACAGTTAAGGAGGCACACTTAAGGTCGGCCTTGTTTAACATTATATGACTAAGTGGCACCTGTCTTACATGGTCAATGTGTTTTAGACAGAGGTTTATTTGCAGATATGACCATAAGAGCCATCCACTCCTAAGGCAGGGGAGGCAACCGGCCAAAGATGCCTCTGGCTTAGCAAGAGCAGACACAACAGGCATTTCTTTCCTGGGCTCCTCGATCAGAACTTTCAGAAGGGAGCAGTTCTGCTCTCCACCTCCTTGAAGACTTTTCCCTAATCTGTCTCCATCTTCCCTTTGCCCCCAATTCTGCTCAATATGGAAAAACTCATTCTCTCTTCTCAGTCTCCCTACTGGACTTTGGACATATCTCTGTCACAACATTTATCACACCATATTTCCCACAAATATTTATTGAGCACTTACTATAGCCAGGCACTGTATAGGTCTTAGAATGGATAAAAACAGAGAAGTAAAACAGAGTCCAGTTCTCAAGGCGTTCCCAGTCAAGCAGAGGGGTCACAATTCAATGGGAAACCAGAGGTACGAGCAGGTAGTTCAGGCAATACAGAGGACTCTGCAAAAAAAAAGAGAAAAAAAAACCCAGCTCTGGGCTACCTGAACAAAACCTCCTACAGGAAACCCATAGCAGAGGGGTCAACAATTCAAAGGAGAGTCTTCTTCTGCTCCCATTTTCCACCAGGGCAGAGCAGGACTCCTGTGAGGAAAGAAGCCAGTGTAGTATCCTAGTGGCTTGCGAAATGGCAGAGTGGAATGCGGCTCCCTGTGAATCCAGCTTGCATGCACTTGCCCCAAATTGCCACTCGGCCAAGAAGCTAATTAGTAAAAGCATCAGGTGGGTGAGAACAGGTTCATGGCCTGTAATGGCTTATATCATGTTTCATTTTTGCCCTTGGAAAGATCTGACAGCTTGAAGACATTCAGTTCTAGTGACCCAACGTGCTACATTCTGAGATTCTACAATCTGTTAATTTTCAGAACCAATCTTCAGTATAGTTTAAAAGATATTTTGCTATATAGAACTAAACGTATGTGACCAGTGAGCCTGTGTGTGTACCTCTGTTGTAAACCACAGTTAAGGAGGCACACTTAAGGTCGGCCTTGTTTAACATTATATGACTAAGTGGCACCTGTCTTACATGGTCAATGTGTTTTAGACAGAGGTTTATTTGCAGATATGACCATAAGAGCCATCCACTCCTAAGGCAGGGGAGGCAACCGGCCAAAGATGCCTCTGGCTTAGCAAGAGCAGACACAACAGGCATTTCTTTCCTGGGCTCCTCGATCAGAACTTTCAGAAGGGAGCAGTTCTGCTCTCCACCTCCTTGAAGACTTTTCCCTAATCTGTCTCCATCTTCCCTTTGCCCCCAATTCTGCTCAATATGGAAAAACTCATTCTCTCTTCTCAGTCTCCCTACTGGACTTTGGACATATCTCTGTCACAACATTTATCACACCATATTTCCCACAAATATTTATTGAGCACTTACTATAGCCAGGCACTGTATAGGTCTTAGAATGGATAAAAACAGAGAAGTAAAACAGAGTCCAGTTCTCAAGGCGTTCCCAGTCAAGCAGAGGGGTCACAATTCAATGGGAAACCAGAGGTACGAGCAGGTAGTTCAGGCAATACAGAGGACTCTGCAAAAAAAAAGAAAAAAAAAAAAAAAAAAACCCCAGCTCTGGGCTACCTGAACAAAACTTCCTACAGGAAAAAAACCCATGAGCTGAGTAGGAGACATGGAATCTGATAACCAATGTTGGGGAAGCTGAAAAGGGCAGAGTGAAAGATAGGCTGATATATACCTTCCAGAGTCATTAGCATATGGATAAAAGCTAAGGTCAAAGAGGGGCTGGATCATATAGAATAGGGGCAGAACAGTAACAAGGACAAAGCTAGGGTTAGACCCCTCTAAAAAGTGATCATTCAAGGATCAGGTATTTTGCAAATGTGAGTGAAAAATTCATTTACATACTGCATGGCTTTTCCCCCATATACCTCTAATCTAAACCTTGTAGCACACCGCTCCAGGGACAGAAGTCCCCAATTACAATGCAGAGAGAAAAAAAAAAAAGAAGTTCATTCCAGTCTTTTATGTTTCTAACTACCCAGGTGAAGTGAAAGTGTTAGTCTCAGTCATGTCCGACTCTTTGCAACCCCATGAAATGTATCCCGCCAGGCTCCTCTGTCCAAGGAATTCTCCAGGCAAGAATACTAGAATGGGTTGCTGTGCCCTCCTCCAGGGACGGAGCCTGGGTCTGCCTCCACTGCAGGCAGACTCTACCGACTGAGCCACCAGGGAAGCCCCAACAGAAATCATTATAGCAGGCTGAGCTAGAAACGGAAGTTGCAATCTTAGAGGGCGTGGGCTGGGTACATGATTTTCCTCTGTATCCTTCCCAACACCTAAAACTTTAGGTGCTTAATAATTTCCTATTGAGTAAATAACTTTCCAAGACTCTGCTAGAGGCAATAGAAAGAGAAGAAAAGGAATGAAAGACATAGAATAGCAATAACAATACTCTTACCTTAAAATGATAGCCTTCTCAGCCTTTCTTCTAAGGAGACAAAAATGTCTCTCACTTCTGTTATCTTATTTGTCCTTCACCGCAGCTCTGTGAGGAAATAAAGCCCGATGTGATTAATTCCATTTTATAACAGGAGAAGCGTTAAGTCCAAGAAAGATCATTCTCGATAATTAATTTGACCAAGGTTTCACTCTGACTTACTTGTGAAACCAGGATTAGAACCCAGGTCTTGTGACTTCCTGCCCTCTGCTGGGTTACCAGACACAACCTTCTACAGAACTGGCTCTCCGATTGTTAAGAGACAGTGTCCTGGAGAAATTCATTAGGAAAAAATTTCCTCTGGGACTCCGACCGTCTCTTGAGCAAGCCAGTACACTGCACCTATAGGAAAATATTCTAAGACGTTTCCCCATACCAACATGGGAACGGCTCAATGTAATCTTTTATAAAGGTGCTCAGCTAACATAGTTGGGAGCTCCCCATTTTGTTGAAGCCCTTTTGAAGGGAGTTCCATTTGCCTTCAGTCTGGTTTTTGTGTCTGAGTGGGGCTCAGGTGCTGACTACAGGTGTGGCATCCAGCAGGTGCATGGACAGAAGCCAGCATTTCACATCTTCATACCAAAGGGCCTGAGTCATTCCCCAAAGGCAGTTGTTCCTGCTCCCTCTGACTTGCAAGCTTCAGGAACCTGTCTTAACTGAGTTGCCACTGAAAAACAAACTCTAGACCCCGATTTCTCAGGAAGGGCTAGGGTGCAATCAATTAAACTACAAATCAGAGAGCCCAGCCAACATCCCCACTTACTTTCTGGAACTAGTGCAGGAATAGGTTACAGGCATATAGCATCAGGGGATATATCTACAGAATGAGTGTCCCCTACTAGTTACAAGAGAAAAGAAGGCCACGGGAGACCCAAATTATGTATTTATTTAACTACAGAACATTTATTCTATTGCAAATGGCCTTGAACCCTCAGGAGTAGGTATTTATTTCTCCAAATAAGATGGAGTCCAGTAGAAAGAACATGCTAGAAATTCTGTACTTCGATTCCCATCATAACTGCTCTCCTTCAGGCTGCCAAAGGAAAATCAACTAGTTAGCACAGTCACAAAAAGTACCAGGTCAGGGCTTCCCTGGTGGTCCAGTGGGGTAGGGAGTCCGCCTTGCAGTGCAGGGGGCACTGGTTCAATCCCTGGGCCAGGAAGGTCCCACGTGCCACAGAGTGGCTGGACCAGTGTGTCCAATTACGGGCCAGCGCTATGCGCCCAGAGCCAGTGCTCTGCAGCGAGAGAGGCCACTGCAATGGGAGCCTGCACAGGCCAAAGAATAGAGATGGATGAAAATAAAGAAATAAATAAAACAATAGAAGAGGCCACAATTAAAAAAAGAAAAAAAAGTACCAGGTCAGAAAAGTCATCAGTGTCCTAATGTTGAGGCAAAAATGTTCAGAGGGAGGAGGGGAAATTTATCCAATTCTTCTTAGCTCCAAAAAAAATTTTTTTTTTTTAAAAAAGCAATTTGCCTCCACCAAGCACGCACGCACACACACACACACACACACACAGCAAAGAGAAGCTAATTGTAGGAAGAAAGAATCCAAATGTTACCTTAATAAAATGGTTTATTGTCATTTGTCATATTTCTGCAATTCATATGGGAAACTCAGTAAGTTTTGGTTTACAACCCATGATCCAGAAAGTAAAACTGGCTACTAAACTAAAATGTGATCACTGTATAGAAACAGAGTGAAAGAAAAATCGGAACTGAAAGCCTAAATGTAATAAAGAGGAAATTAGATTTCTTCAAAATAGGCAATCTAAATCATTTTCCCCATCTGTTATTTTTACCTTAGTTTGCTATTACAGGGAAAAGAATGTCATTAATTCAATGCAAATCCATGCCCCTTGAAAACAACCAAAATGAGTAAGTGATATACTAATTAGCTTCCTAATGGGGAAGGTTTTAATTGAACCATTCTATAACAACCTTCATCAAAGTTTCCAGGACAACTTCATAAAAGGATGTCAAACCTGGCCCATATTTTTATCCCCTTAAAAATGATTCTCAATGCACAGAAACACAGAAAGCTTATTTCTCTTCAATGCTGTTAACACTCAGGCCACTACATTTTCTGATGTCAGCAATCTCCTTCCCACAAATATTCCAAGTATGCACCACCGTCATTCTCCTTTCAATTATGTGGTTTCTCTGCTCCTTTACTGATTGAGTCCAGGCCTCTCGGATAATGAGAAGCATGTGCAGGGAAAATATGCTCTTAAAAAACACATACATCAGTTTCATCTGCATTACGAAGGGTGAGGGGAGATCATTTGTCCATATCAAAAGGATCAAAATGTGAAGCATGCTATGGGATAAATAAAGGGGGTAGAGGGGAAGATCAGCATCAGTGCTTAAAGTTGGGGGGCAGTTATACTGTGATCTGAAGCAGCACCAATAAGAATAAAGAGGACTCTCCCAATCCACCCTTTATAGCTTGGCCACATTTATGTTTAATGTTATCTTAATGTTGCTTTTGGGGGTATTTAAGTTCTGACATACACATGGAAATGAGCCACGAATTGTACAGCAAGCATAAATATTCCATCATTAATAAAAACCAGCTGTGTATAAAACACTACAATGGCTGGGTTTCAGTTACTGGCTATCATCAGTATGTGTCACAAGCAAATATTACTCAAAACTCTCTCCCTTAACACACACACATACACACATCCATACACACACAAACAGAGATACATGCAGCAATTTTCTTTATTCTTTTTAATCTTTTGGAAGGGCTTTGAAGAACTCACTGATCTCTATGGTACATTCCAACTATTGTCTCTTTTTGAAGCTATTTTTCAACACCTCAGCAGATGCTGGAGTACTCTGATTAGAATTTCAACTTACCATATAGAATGGCAATATTTTAATTTATAAATATTTTAATTTTTTTATAAAAGTCAAGAGGGTCAATAATACAAACGTTGGGCCAATCAATTATACTTAGTATGGCAATTGAGGCACCAAAGGGTTCTGTCTGTTATAAGAAATAAAAGGTTCTTTAAAAAAGTGAACACCTGCTCAGGACCCTATAATAAGCCTGTTCGGCCACCTTGCAGACACCTTTCAACCAATGACCTCAAAGCATGTGCCCAATATGAAGCATGCCGAAACACCTCTGTGAAATATTAATATCCTTGCTTCCCAGAAGGGTAACTGAAGCTCAGAGCAGCTAATTCATTTACCCTTGGTCACATGGCAAGTCAGAAAGGGTTGGGCAGGGAAACCCAGAGCCTGGCTTCAAGTCACACAGTCTAATGATATTTCATGGAGTTGTGGCAATAGTGAAAGTGACTTAACAAATGTCAAGGGCAGCCTACAGAGTTTTTCTTGAAAAGCAGATTTTCAAAAATCACCTTAGGAGATGTAAGCAAATATATCCATCTGCATTTCTCCCATGAACATATATCATAAAAAAATGCTCCTGTATTTAACTTGGTACTTTCTGAGCACTAAAAACCCACACTTCACTTTCCTATTCTCGTTAAATGAAATTTAATCTAATTTATGAAGAGTCATTGGTTTCGAGGAATGAGTCTATCCAAAACTGGAGATCACATATATACTATACCTTTATTATCAGAGGAAAATTAAACGACCGTGTAACTGAACTTTCACTGTATGGTAAAGCCTCAAACGAAGAACCTCTTATGTGTGGGTCATTCTGCTAGACCTGTATATCATTTATATAATTATCTAAAGCCTTTAGTTTTCTTACTACTGTTTATTCTAATTTAATATTATTCGCAAAGCCATTAAAATTGTTGTGCTTTCCTGCCTTTCCTTTCTTGTTCAGGAAAAATCTGCCGATTTTTCTACTCATAGTCTACCCATATTTATACTCTCTTGATGGGATATCATGACACAGTGATTTAAGAATCATTAACAGTGAACCCTAGTTTTTCTTTTGCTTGAAAAGAATAGGAGAGAAGGGTAACACGAGTCAAGCGAGTAGACTTAAAAGCATTGCTAGATACACGAACACCCTAAATTACAGAAATGGTTTAGGGATTACGTACTACATCTGTTAGTTTCTCCCGGCATTGAAGGAACAAACGTATGCGATTCCTCATACATACTCAGTCTGACTTCATTCCTTCACATGGGTTTACAAACGCCATCTTAGATGGGTTCTTTTTTTTTTAAATGGAAAAGCAACAGCATAAAGTTCCTATGACCCTGACTCTGCAAAACGCATATAAGTACAGAAACAGGGACTTGAAAGGAACTACAAAAACTACAAAAAAAAAAAAATCCATCTGTTAGGATGATGGGATTCTTGATGAAGTTCTGGGCAGGGTCTTTAGCTTTTTACTTTGATATGTTGTTAAAATATAAAACACAATGCATTTATACTAATGTATTGATTATTGATATATCCTAAGAGTTTTTTTAAATATCCACCTGATTGCATAATTGTATTTCTAACAACTGTTGCACCTCATTCTAGTAGCAATAATTTACATTCACATCAGAAACCAAGGCCTAAATAAAGAATCCTAAAATTTTGATAACTGGTTCTCAAAATCGCCCTGTCCAATTCCTCACAATTTACAGAGGAGGAAACTTGCTAAAGGTGATAAACTGAGTTAGAGCTAGCTAAGAACCAAGTTCCTCTCACCAATAGGCTCACAAGGAAAGCTTATTGTGGATTTTTGATTAAAAATGGCATCAGTTGCTATTATTTTCGACAATCTTGCTAGATACATGAACAGAATACCAGAAAAAAAAAAAAAAATCCGGATCCTTGGGTTTTTCAAATACAACAACTGGAATTTAAATCTTCTACGTATATGGGATAGAGGCCCATCCTGAGACTTCTCAAAATCCATGAAGTCTGATATAGTCTCAGAAAGTCATACTAGCTTTCTTCTACGTGGCCAGCATTATTACAAGCCGGAGTGACTTAGACAATTAACTCCATGCCATGTAACAAAAAAATTTCAAAGGCCAAATAATGGCCTCACTTATTCAAGCAATAATCATCACAACAAAATTCCAAAGCCTTCCTTTATGGAATAAATATGTTTCTGAGTAGTTTCAGTTAGAGTGAGTTTTTATATATCAAGCCATAGTTCAAAAGCACTAACTAGGAAAGCTAGTTCTTTCAGAGAAAATTGTGGATTCTTTTATAAACCAAATGACCTCCTGTTTTCCTCCCTTTTTTTTTCTCCTAGTTCAGATTTTGTGTATGGAAGGGAAGATATCCCTCCTTTCTCAGTTTTAAAAGGGGTTAGAAGCCCACCATGGAAAAGAGTAGCGCCATATGGGCAGTCTTAATGCCCCCCTTAGTTCCTGGGACCAAATTCTAACCTTTGACTTGGGGGTGGGACCCTACATTTTGGACCAAAGTCCACAAAAGGCAACAGGGAACGAAGAACTAAGCAAGACTAAAAAGAGCACGTCATAGTAAACCACCAACAAAAATTCCTGGGGACAGGAAATCAATGGAGCACAATTCTAAACAAATTGGTTTAGTCCCAAGCTAATTAACTTGTCAAGCAGATCTCTAAACCCCCTGAATCCTTGGGGGAAAGAGGTGATGTAATAGGAGATTTGGGAACATTTACCCATTAACCATCCTAAAAGGCTAAGCCAGGACCACACACACCTCTCTCCACTCCTTTCAGTGGGTTTAAGCTGGGCTTAATGGGTGCAAAGGACAATTTCTTCCAGGCAGTCCCTAAGAATAGACTGTTCTCATGCATTCCAAATGCTCAGTCTCCATGGAGGAGGCTACCTGGTCACAAACATTTCTCAAGAGGGAATATACCCTCAACACCTCCTCATTGGTAACACTCCCACCTCAACAAAACAATTTCTAGCCATCCTGAGAACTTCGGGGCATTCTGGGGGGAAGAAAGGAAAAGAAACCTTAAGAGGGGAGTAGGAGAGTGTGAGAAACAACTCTTGTCTCCACATGGAAAAAAAAAAGGCCTTAAAAAAGCTGGATCAAAGGAAGAAACAGGGGATGGGGGGAGAAGGGCTGCTTAATTACAAAGGCACCCTTTTAAAGAAGGCGCAGGCCCTGGGAGAGGGCTCTTTGGAGAGGCACAGAAGCAGATGTACCCACTTAGAATTCTGGCACTCCATGGGACCTCAAGGTCATAGCATCCATCTCTCTGCTTTCTGAAGAGACTGCTCCTAAGGCATTCTAGAAAGAGACTGATAAGTTCTTTACAAAACTTCAGAAAAAGCAACTCCACAGAACACCTTGGTAATACATTTGTCTAATAAATCCTACTTCCTAAATCAGAAGTGAGGTTTCAATTTCCAACTCCAAAACAGTATTGAATGTGAATTTTAAAATTCCCTTCTAAAATCTTTTACACAGGTAAACAGATCCGTGACTTTCATGGAAAAGTTACTTTACCTATGAGCATGGTTACAGAGATTTACTTCATATCTAGACTATAAAGTAAGTAAAAGCACTTTCAATTTTCTGGAGCCACAGACTTTTCCAAAGAAAGAAGTATCTTAAAATGAAGTATGATGTAGTGCCAGAAAGTGTTTGTAAATGACACCGGATAAACCCATACAGAATAGTTGGAACCTGAGTTATCATCTGTAAATAGATGCAACTACTCTACAACCACCTGGCTGTTAAAATGTCCCAGGCCAGTTATAAAATGTAGTTTGGTCAGGCCAACTTTTCCTTCTCAGTTGATCTGAAATATGACAGCCTTTAAAATTGTCACCTCATAGCGTTCTTTCTCTCCTTCCTGCTTTCTTTTCCCCCATTAAAATCAACTAATGAAATCAGGTAAAATATAAGTGAATAATTTGTTCCCAAATAAGCAATGTGTTGCGGACACCTTGGTAATTGGTCTTTGAACGCCACCATTCTTACAAGTTTGCCACGCTTGCTGGATTGGAGGTAGGTGGGAGATATCTCACATCCAAAACGGTATTTCAACTTATTCTTAGCTACTAAATGAGGGTACTGAAAGGTCTAACTGGGAAAGCTTCACAAAGGCTGTCCCAAGAAAGGACTTTTCACAAAGCCTAGTTCAAGGAGACTTAAATACCCTTAGCCCTCTATTATTGAAGATTATGGTGACTAATTATCTTCCTCTCTGAATGGGAGAAGAGGGTTATATTTTTAAAAGCTTTAATCTGCCTCCCAACTTTCACTCTTCATGGGAGTAGGGGAGGACAAGGAGGAGGAAGGAAAACTAAATCAGACACTCCAAGGTGTCAGAAAATCTTCTAAAATACACGCCAGAGATTGAAAATTCCTTTTCTCACAAACTGTCCTTTTCTCTCTCATTTAATTGTATTTGTCTCTTGCTACAGATTACTATTATATTATAATTAGTGGCAATTTACCAGGGATTGCTCAGTCTACAAAGACTGTCACTTTCTCTCTCACTTTGCCTTCTCTTCATTGGCTTACCCTGATAATTCCGTCCTGTTGTGGAAGCACCTATGTACAGCGACCCAGGCTTGGGACCCACAAGACACCTGCATGATAGGCAAAACTAGTTATTAACGTCCACAGAGCAAATAAGGGACAACCCTCTACTCACGACCACATACACACATACACACACACACCCCTATACCTAAAAGAGTATAGCGCTGTAGTTTACTCCTCTAGGCTAAGATTTCAAGAATTCACAGCCCCGGGGAGAAGGAGTGAGAGCCCCCACCCCAACCCCAAGCATTTAGGAGTAACGCACTTAACAATCTGAGATAAGCCGAGACATTCCAGATGAGCTAAGCGTAGACTTCAAGTTCCCTCTCTTGTTTAAAACCTTTTTTCGCTTAATTACCTAGAGACCTACAGGACCCCAGGAGGCAAGAAAGTAAAAGTACCATCGAGTAGTGGTACCCATTTGCATCTCCGTAGGACGGGGAAAGGAGAGCACACTGTTTAACCTATTTAACTTGCTACACACCCCGCAAAACTCGCGGTCAACTGCAAAGAAAGTAGAACACAGGCATCCCCACACACATCTAGATCGACTCACTCACACCGAGGTTACGATCAAGTTCATGCCACCATGGATTCCTGTCCCAGTTCCCCGCGAAAAGAAACCACGCGTCTCCTACCCCTGAACGCAACGAAGACAAGGTGACGACTCTGCTCGCTCAAGTGGCTTCGGTCCCGGGCCAGAGGCCAGGGGTAGGCAGGAGGGAAGCCCCAACTCCCGGCTGCTCCCCTCCTCGCCGCTCCGTCCGGGCTCTCCTTGGTGGCAGTGGACAGGCAGGATACCGGGCCGGAGGGTGGAGCAGCGGATGGTCGGAGGCAAGACAGCCTAGAGGTGGTGGTGGAGGGGACGGTGAGGACTAAGAGAAGATAAGGCGAAAGGGAGCGGAGATGGAGGAATAAACCCGGGGGTCTACCAGCTTAGGCAGCCAGAAAGCTCCTCGGAAGGAAGGGGCGTGACTGCGATCTAGGCAGCTCCTGGGCAAAGGATCGGAGGTAGGGGAGGGGGAAGAACGGGTGGCTTTTCTTCTTGCGGTGAGCGGCTAGGACCGCCCAGGAGCCGGGGGGCGTTGGACTAGGGAGTGGGGCGGAGAAGAGGGCGGGGAAAGAAGGGAGGGAGACGGCCTGGCCCTGGGGGCGGTGGGGGGCGGAAGAGAGGCAGGGCTAAGGGGCGGGGAAGTTCAAACAATTGAACGGCGGGGTCCGATCGCTCGGACGAAAGCCGGGGCGCTCTCTGGTCCTCCGCAGAAAGTGGCACGATGCGGTTACAGCGGCCCCAAGAATCTAGGCGAGGACGGGCTCGTAAGAAGGAAAGGCTTTTGAGAAGACTGCAATGAATAGCGTACGGCACCAGCTGAGCAGAGACGCGTGGGAGCTAGTACAGCTCCCGCCCTGCAGCGAGAGGAAGAAAAACAAATAACAGAAATGCAGAAAAGCAGCTTCTCGCGAAGCTTGCTTAAAAATAATTCAGGAAGGAGCAGCGATCCTTCGTTTTCCTTCCCCTCTTGCTTCCTATGACCAGCAGACCCCCACCCAGGTCGCAACTACGCGACACCCTCCTTTCTTCCTCCAGTTCCCCTAGCCACCCCTTTCCTCCCCCGCGCCACCCTGCGTCCCTGCCCTCCTCCCGGTGGCGGGCCGCGCGGCCGGCCGGGTGGCGTGGGCGGGGCTCTGCCGAGTCTCCGCCTCTTGGGCGGGCTGAGAAGGTTGGTCTGGGCGGAGCCGGCCCAGAGAAATAAGTCCCGCCCACCATTCTTTGGCAGCTAAATGGTTGGCGAATCCTGGACTAAGGTTCTCTTGTGATTGGTCACTTGCATCGTCGATCGGATTCTTTGTCCCACCCGCCCTAAAATTAATAAAACTAAACAAGAGGCTATTGTCTAGCTCTCGGTTCTCCCCAGTGGACAGGATACCCGGAGGTCTAGCAGACAGCCTAGAGGTGGTGGTGGAGGGACGGTGAGGACTAAGAGAAGATAAGGCGAAAGGGAGCGGAGATGGAGGAATAAACCCGGGGGTCTACCAGCTTAGGCAGCCAGAAAGCTCCTCGGAAGGAAGGGGCGTGACTGCGATCTAGGCAGCTCCTGGGCAAAGGATCGGAGGTAGGGGAGGGGGAAGAACGGGTGGCTTTTCTTCTTGCGGTGAGCGGCTAGGACCGCCCAGGAGCCGGGGGGCGTTGGACTAGGGAGTGGGGCGGAGAAGAGGGCGGGGAAAGAAGGGAGGGAGACGGCCTGGCCCTGGGGGCGGTGGGGGGCGGAAGAGAGGCGGGGCTAAGGGGCGGGGAAGTTCAAACAATTGAACGGCGGGGTCCGATCGCTCGGACGAAAGCCGGGGCGCTCTCTCTGGTCCTCCCGCGAACGTGGCACGATTCGGTTACAGCGGCCCCAAGAATCTAGGCAAGGACTGGCTTGAAAGAAGGAAAGGCTTTTGAGAAGACTGCAATAAATAGTGTACGGCAACAGCTGAGCAGAGACGCGTGGGAGCTAGTACAGCTCCCCGCCCTGCAGCGAGAGGAAGAAAAACAAATAACAGAAATGCAGAAAAGCAGCTTCTCGCGAAGCTTGCTTAAAAATAATTCAGGAAGGAGCAGCGATCCTTCGTTTTCCTTCCCCTCTTGCTTCCTATGACCAGCAGACCCCCACCCAGGTCGCAACTACGCGACACCCTCCTTTCTTCCTCCAGTTCCCCTAGCCACCCCTTTCCTCCCCCGCGCCACCCTGCGTCCCTGCCCTCCTCCCGGTGGCGGGCCGCGCGGCCGGCCGGGTGGCGTGGGCGGGGCTCTGCCGAGTCTCCGCCTCTTGGGCGGGCTGAGAAGGTTGGTCTGGGCGGAGCCGGCCCAGAGAAATAAGTCCCGCCCACCATTCTTTGGCAGCTAAATGGTTGGCGAATCCTGGACTAAGGTTCTCTTGTGATTGGTCACTTGCATCGTCGATCGGATTCTTTTGTCCCACCCGCCCTAAAATTAATAAAACTAAACAAGAGGCTATTGTCTAGCTCTCGGTTCTCCCCCAGCTACTGTTGAGAAAAGAAAGATGAGACGCTTCGTTTTTCCGTCTCCTGAGAGTGCGACAGTCTTTTAGCCAGCTCCAGTACACCTTTATGGCACTTCCCGGCCCTCTGAGAATAGGTAACTTTTCTTCCCCATAAATTCATTAGGTCCAGAGGAGAGAAAAGTACCAGACGTGTCAATGGAGTGTTCACATTTCCCGGGTGCGAAAAAATTAATGTTACTTGAAGAACACAGATGGTTGAGAACAGCCTCCAGGGACACCAAAAATCAACCATTTTACAGCCCCGGGAAACGAAAGCACACACACAAAAAAGAGAATAAAATGGAATTTGGAACTAAAGGAAGAACTCATTTCATACTCAAGCACTCACAAATTGACTTTGGCTAAGTCCCTTAATTTCTCTAAGCCTTTATTTTCCTGTCTATAAAGGCCATGAGACATGTCCTAGTAACTACATAGCACTGGTATATGAAAAATGAATTGTGTGTGAAAACTCTGTAAACCACAAAGCACTCCACACACATATATGTTCCTGCTAGTGTCTGTTACACATAGAGATATATATTTGGGAATCAAAAATCAGCACCTCTGTTTTAAGCATTCATAGCCAAGGTGTGTAGGTTTTGTGGCTTTACTGTTTTTTCTTTTTTTTAATTTATTTTTAATTGGGGGAAAATTGCTTTACAATGTTTTGTTGGTTTCTGCCCATAGAACAATGCAGATTAGCCATAATTATACATATATCACCTCCCTGTGGCTTTATTTTTTAAAGTCAACTCTTTCCCTACAGTTTTCAGGGTGGATATGAAAGTGGCTCCCTGCAGTTAGAATAATAAATTACTCCTTTTCTAACCAGGGTAGGTGAGATTTCTTTTTTAAACAGTTCTACAGTGGCGCCACGACCTAAGTCTATTGTGGTGCTGGTACTAAAAGAGGAAATCATACTGTGTATCTCTGAAGAGAACTTAAGAAAACAAATATGAGGGAACATTTACCATGGAAACCACAATTCTCTACAGATCCATATTTCCTAGAAAACACTACAAGGAGGAAGTGAGTCTAAATGTAAGGCCTTGACAATGCAGAGCTATTACAATGAACTCATGCCAGTGAGAAAATGACACCCCATTCAAGGCTGCCTAATGGAAACCTTCTAAGGGGCCATGGCCCAACATGCAAGAGAAACTGGGCTCAAAGGAGATACCATTCACCATGAATAGGGTCCCAGAATATAACTGGATGCAGAAAAAGTAGTGGGGTAATCTTAATGTGCAGGGGAGCCACTGAAAGATTCAGACACAAAAACGGGGGGGCCCACAATGGATTCTTGCAATGATTCAGTTTATGTGTGTGGTGAAGTTATTTAAGTGATGTTTCCTGAGATTTCCTTAGGTGAGATTTTGAGTATTAAAGACATGGAGACACCTAGTTTGTGAAGCAAAGGAAGATGATTCCAGCCTTGTTTGAAGGGGTGAACAATAGAGCTGGATAGAGTTGGAAATATGCTGCGGAGACTACTGCTCCTGATGGTAACAAGACACTTACTACAATTAACAGGGATGTGGGAAAAGTAAAACATGCACATGGTAAAATGAAAACAATGCTGAAAGCAGCACCATCAAGAGTTCCTCTCCCGCTCTCTGTTCTCATTAGTGCCTTTCTCCTTTTCTCTCCATGCCTGTGAATAATATTGAAAATACATTATTTGCACACATACACTTTGCATTTCTTTTCTCAGTAATGTCTCTTAAATATCCTTCCATCTCAGGGTAACTTCCTTTACCTCATTCTTTTTCATGGCACTTCAGTGTTCCATTGCATAGCATAGATGTGCCAAAATTCTTTTACTCATTCCCCTATTGCGAGTTGAACAACAGGCCATTACAGAAAATGCTGGGAAACAAATTCTGGTAGCAAAGGTCTGGTGACTGTGTTTGCAAAATACCTGCCCCCAGCCTTGAAGTTGCCCTTCCAAGACTTTTCCAAACCTGCCTTTCTCACAGCTGCTGGGGCCTTCATACAGTAGAAACCCTTCAAACTACTTAATTCTTTTAACACTCCGCTTCTTAAATCCTACCTTGGGCATTACTGATCTCCTTCAGCTTTGAATTTTGATGGGACAGGACAGAGCACAGCACTGAATCTCGTGATGGATCAGGCCCTGTGTGAGTCACTTTCTTAGTCTGTGGCTAATAACAGGGTTTTCACTCTCGTCATCATCCAAGTCTTCTAAGCATCTTAGGTGTTCCTTTTCTCCTGCCGTGCAAGACTTCCTTCTGTTTTTACCCTGAAAACCCTTCAGGTTTCTTTAAAATGAGTTTGAATGTAAAACTATGCTTTGCCAGCTCTACTTAAAAGGAAGGGGGAGGGGGGCCAACATCAACAAACATTGACGGAGCAGCTATTATGGACAAGACTGAAAAAACAAAGAGGGATGAGATTTGGCTTCTGCCTTCAAGGGTATAGAGAGAAAAAGACAACTAACAAGCATGTGCTAAGTGCTCAATGAATGGGATTGACAGTAAAATCTGTGAAAGTTGAGAGCAGGGAGCGAAAACTAGTTTCAGAGAGTGAGTTTATCCAGCCAAGTATGCCACACACATTTAACTAATCCCCAGAGCATCCCCGTGTCTTCATACCCTGACTATAAAATATAGAGAAGCCTCTGGGGGATACCAGGAGCATTAACCACTAACTATAGAACACCTGTGTAAAGACTCGGGCTTTCCCGAGAACATGAACATCCTCCACATATGGATAATGGATATAACGGCCATTTTAAGCATAGAAGTCAAGAATTTCCATCTCAAACTACCTGTCCTATTTGACTTTTTTTTTTCCCCAATAAAACTCCTCCTTTAAAAATGCAATAAAAAATGGGAGTCTCCTGACAGTCTAGTGGTTAGGATTCCCCATGACCTGGGTTGAATCCCTGATCAGGGAACTAAGGTCCCACAAGCCACAGTGTGCAGATCTCCCTTCCTGCTCCCAATACAATAAAAATCAATGTCTGTGCGCTACTTTGGCCACCTGATGCAGGGAGAGCCTGATGCTGGGAAAGACTGAAGGCAAAAGAAGAAGAGAGCAGCAGAGAATGAGATGGTTAGATAGCATCACTGACTCAATGGACACGAATTTGAGCAAACTCCACAAGATAGTGAAGGACAGGGGAGACTGTCTATGTCTGCTACAGTCTATGGGGTCACAAAGAGTCAGATACGACTTGGTGATTGAATAATGTGTGCAAGAAAAAAGCAATTAAAAAATCAAGGTCTGGGGCTTCCCTGGTGGTCCAGTTGGTAAAAAGTCTGCCTTGCAATGCAAGGGGCACTGGTGCAATCCCTGGCCCCGGAAGATGCCACAGAGTAGCTGAACCGGTGTGTCCAATTACGAGCCAGCACTCTGGAGTGCTCTGGAATACATGTGCCCAGAACTGGTGCTCTGCGAGAGAGGCCACTGTAATGGGAGGCCCACACAGGTCAAAGAATAAAGATGGATGAAAATAAATAAATAAATAACCAATAAAAGAGGCCAAAATTAAAAAAAAAAAAAAAAAAAGATCTTCCTTAAAAATATTATGCTAAGCCAGAGAAGCCAGATACAAAAAGAAAAATATTGTATGATTCTGCTTATCTGAGCTACCTAGAATAGATACTGTTCACAGACATAGAAAGTAACAGAGTGGTTACCAGGGCCTGAGGGGAGGGAGAAATGGAGAGTTACTGCTTAATGAACACACTTTCTGTTTGGGATGATGAAAAAATTCTTCAACAAGATAGTGGTGATGGTTGTACAACATTGTGAATGCATTTAATGCCACTTACTTTAAAATGATTATCATGGTAAATTTTATGTTGGGTATGTTTTACCAATATAAGAGCAATTAAGATACCACCTCTCAGGCTCAGTGTCACAAGACAAAGCCAATGATGGAGGCTGCCAAGAACAAAGCAGGACCCCTTTAAAGGGGACAGCTTGGTCAACGCCATGGGAAATGCAGGCCCAATTTGGCTAAGACTTCTGGTGTTTCAAGAGAAAGCAGAAGTCAAATGTTTCAGTGTAAAACCTCCTGGTTTTTAATTTTGGCAGCTACTAAATAACAAAAAAATAGTATGCCCTTTGCATGCAATATTTTCCCACATGCACAGGAAAAGAAGGAAGGAGAACATGGCTTGTAGTGTGTTCCTTGATGCTTGGCTAGGTTCTTCTAGAAGGGAAGACCACAAAACCAAAGTGTCTTGTGTTGAATGACATTCTCCCCACCCATCAGGTCAACTTGGAGTGTGAAATGAGCACTTACTGTGCTATTCTCAGTCGTGTCTGACTCTTTGCAACCCCATGAACTGTAGCTCTTGGGGCTCCTCTGTATATGGGATTCTCTAGGCATGAATACTGGAGTGGGTTGCCAGTCCCTTCTCCAGGGGATCTTCCTGACCGAGGGATCGAACCCAGGTCTTCTGCACTGCAGGCGGTTTCTTTACCGTCTGAACCACCAGGGAAGTCACATAAAATGAGCACATCTTCCTCTAATTGCCTGGTGAACAACTCAATCATTAAAATGTGTTTAGAAACAAAAGCAGAGGCAAGCACATACACCAGGGAAAGCCAATCCTAGGGATTTATGGCTCCACATAACTCTCCCTCTCCACCACCCCTCCCCCCAACTCCAGAAAAAAGACAAAAAAAAAAAAAAAAACACACTCTTCAGAAGCATTCCACAAACACTGAAAACCAGCCTTCTCCGGCACACCTCTTAAAGTCAGTCTCTCATTTATTCCCAAGGATACTAGCCCTTGCACATACAGAAGCCAACTGATTAGATAACAGCAACTTTATCTGAACAGGAAATGATCAAAGGGATACATATGCAGTACAAGCATTGAGCTAAATTCTCTTCCTTTTAGGTTTCCCTTCTTCCCCCCCCCCACCCCCAATCCACCCTTCCCAAGCATATAAACATACATACACACACACACAAATGTACACACAGACACACATGGTCCAGACACAGGAAGTTTGAAGCCTGATCCATGCGTGGAAAACAGCAATGTGGGAATTCAGGAAACACCACCAGAACTATGCTCCAAGGCCAAGAACTGCTCCAGCATTTGGGAGCCAAGTTACTCCTGGGGTACTTGTGGGCCCCAGCATTTTGGAAGTCAATCGGCTGTAGAAAAATAAAGCTGCCTGCAAGTCTATTCCCCAAACACCTCCTAGGGTCCTGTTTGAGTAACCTGGCTTCGCCTCTTTATGATTTATACAGGGCTTCACTTCAGCTTAACTAAATATTGTATCTCCTTCAGCAGCTTGAGTTTCTGGAAAGGCCCAGACTCTCCATGCTTCTCAGTAGGGTTTGTTTGCAAAGTCCTAGGTTAGCTGGTACAAGAGGGAGGTAGGGAGACGGAGAAGCACACATCAAAGCCTGCACTTCTGAGAGGTGGTAGGATGAGAGGAAGAAGACGATTTAGTCAATGATAAAGAACAAATCTCTGAAAGCAAGTCACAGGGAAATCACATTCCTGAGCCAGTGAGCTGTTGAACTGTACAAAGTTAGCAGGATTTAAAGGAAGTTCATTCTCTGACATTACACTTTGCAAATAAACTCTTGATTGATTCGGCGCTTTTTCTGTTTCTGTAGTTGCCAGAGTGTCTGAGAGTTGTTATCCCAGTTGGAGAAGAAGGCTGTGACTAGAGTAGAGATTTATCTTTGTTGGCACACTGCCTCCACTTCAGGAACTATGGGGAGAGGTAGGTCAATGTTGTTCCGGTGTGATTTAAGGCACGCTCACCTTGCAGCCCCCAATTAGCCTTCTCTTCACATTTGCCACGGTCCTATGATATTCACACAGGAAAGACCCCTGTTAAAGTGCAAATATGTAACCTAGGAAGGGTTAAACATTAAGCCATTTTTGGTGTGCTATGATGGAAAGGGTGTCGACTTTTGGAGTCACTCAAGCCTGGATTTGGGTCCCAGCTCAAATACTTACCAATGAGGTAATTATTTAACCATGCTGAGCCACAGCTCCCTCATCTTTAAAGTGGGGGGGGGGTAATAATTTCTCTACCATGAGGGAGTTGCTATGAGAATTCCAGGAAATAGCACATTCAGAGGCATTATCACCATGCCTGGCTTTTAGTAGTCATTTCATGCCGTTTCTTTCTTTATGCCCCTCTGTTCAGTGTTCTTAGGGAATTTCAGGGGTTAGGACAATGGATTTTCTTAGCATTCTGCATGCAGGTATTGAGGTTCCGGTCATCGCTCTTCCTTACTAACCCTGCTCAGCAGAGCAGTGTGGTACTAAGCATATGGGCTTCAGCACCAAAAAGACCTAGCACCGCAGTCTTTGTTCTGTCACTCACTGGCTATGTGACTTTGGGCTCATTTGAAGCCTGTTTTCCTCATTTGTAGAATTGTTGTTGTTCAGTCACTAAGTCATGTCTGACTCCTTGCGACCCCATGAGCTGCAGCACGCCACGCTTCCCCATCCTTCGCTAATAATAATTACTATTAATAATAAGCGCACCTATTTCACTTGGCGACGGGGGAGGGCGATGAGGGTGAAATGACAGTCATATGCAGATGTTATTAACAGCTGAGATGGTTATTTGCGATATTTTGTGCCATGGGCTGATTACAGTTTACTTTTATACCAAACAGCTCTAATCTAAGCTAGTGAACGGTTTTAGCGAGAGTGTTGAAAATCCTTAAGCAATGACAATGATGTGCTTCCGGGTTTTTGGCTAAGCAATTTGGGTTTCTATTGGAGTAGCTGCAGACATCTCAGTTCCAGGTGATTGGAAGTTCTCCTACTCCCACTAAGATTTTCATGGGATTTGAGCCAAAGAGGAATTCCTAGGAGGTGTTTAAGGAGATCCTGAGATAATAGAATATTCTCGTTGTGGAGTTTGGGCCTGGAACACTAAGGTCTCCATCTCTTTGAATTCCATACTTTCCTGCCTTAGAATTCTTGTCTATACTGTTCTTTCTGCCAGGGACACAAACACATACCTCCCTTCACTCCACTCTTCACCTCGCTGACTCAATCTTATTTCTCAGGCCTCAACTTAAATGTCACTTTTTCAGGGAAATATTCCCTAAACTGTAAACGCTACCCTAGTCTCCTGTTTCTCTTTGAACATTCATGAGAATTGCATATTCTATGTGGTTATATCACAAGTGGTTTCAGTATACAAATAATATTTCAATTATTTAATAGGTAAATCATTTAATTTTGTCTTCCAGTATAGAAAATCATTGGTACTAAGCATATGGGTTTTCACCCCACCAAAAGGGGACTTTTTTAGCATCGCAGCAGGTATTGAGGTTCCGGTCATCGCTCTTCCTTACTAACCCTGCTCAGCAGAGCAGTGTGGTACTAAGCATATGGGCTTCAGCACCAAAAGACCTAGCACAGTCTTTGTTCTGTCACTCACTGGCTATGTGACTTTGGGCTCATTTGAAGCCTGTTTTCCTCATTTGTAGAATTGTTGTTGTTCAGTCACTAAGTCATGTCTGACTCCTTGCGACCCCATGAGCTGCAGCACGCCACGCTTCCCCATCCTTCGCTAATAATAATTACTATTAATAATAAGCGCACCTATTTCACTTGGCGACGGGGGAGGGCGATGAGGGTGAAATGACAGTCATATGCAGATGTTATTAACAGCTGAGATGGTTATTTGCGATATTTTGTGCCATGGGCTGATTACAGTTTACTTTTATACCAAACAGCTCTAATCTAAGCTAGTGAACGGTTTTAGCGAGAGTGTTGAAAATCCTTAAGCAATGACAATGATGTGCTTCCGGGTTTTTGGCTAAGCAATTTGGGTTTCTATTGGAGTAGCTGCAGACATCTCAGTTCCAGGTGATTGGAAGTTCTCCTACTCCCACTAAGATTTTCATGGGATTTGAGCCAAAGAGGAATTCCTAGGAGGTGTTTAAGGAGATCCTGAGATAATAGAATATTCTCGTTGTGGAGTTTGGGCCTGGAACACTAAGGTCTCCATCTCTTTGAATTCCATACTTTCCTGCCTTAGAATTCTTGTCTATACTGTTCTTTCTGCCAGGGACACAAACACATACCTCCCTTCACTCCACTCTTCACCTCGCTGACTCAATCTTATTTCTCAGGCCTCAACTTAAATGTCACTTTTTCAGGGAAATATTCCCTAAACTGTAAACGCTACCCTAGTCTCCTGTTTCTCTTTGAACATTCATGAGAATTGCATATTCTATGTGGTTATATCACAAGTGGTTTCAGTATACAAATAATATTTCAATTATTTAATAGGTAAATCATTTAATTTTGTCTTCCAGTATAGAAAATCATTGGTCCAGGAAGAAGCTTCAGGCTTATCAGATGGCTTTGCCTATGGCCTGGCACTCTCTTGCTTACTTCCTTACTAGGGATACCCAGGGGCTGGCCTGAGTTAGTCATTTTTAGAGTTCTTCCTGTGCTGGGTGGATGCATTGAATTAGATGACCTTTAGGGTTCTTTGTCGCTCTTGATTGCTGAAAGTTGTTAGATGCTGACAAGTTTGCCTGATGCTGGCATGGGAAGCTATGTCAGAAGTGTCATCCATATCCTCCTGCTTCTCAGTTCCTTGATCTAGGTGTATAACGGAGAGTTTTGGAGTATGGCGAGGAAATGTGGGTGTGAACTGTTTAAACACAAGGTGGTTTATTTATTTGGTGGCTAGTAAATGAGTGTTCTGAGATCAGAGGGAAGATAGTGCAGGCATGAGCGATAGGAAGTCGATTCATTTGAGTGTAACCAACTGACGGACTGAAGGCTTTTGATGGCAAGAAGATGGTTCCCCATGGATTTTATGAATGGTGGTGCTTCCTGTATTCCCATGAGAATGGCAAACCAGGAAGAGTGTCACCAAAAGGCAGCCTAGTATAGTAGAAGAAACAACAGTTTTTCATTGAGAACCAACTGGATTAAGATCCCCACAGTCAAGGATTGATGTGACCTGGGAAAAATCACTAAAGCTCTCAAGTCTGAATTATAATTTGTTGGTTGGACAGATGTGTATTGAGTATCCACTATGTGTTCAGCACTGTTCTGACCACTTGGGATGCATTAGTGAACAGAACAGAGCAATATCTTTGCCCTTATGGAGCTTACATTTTGGATAATTGTGGGAATGGGAAGTAGATATTTCAAGAAGACCAATAGAAGTGCCCCCCCCCCAAAAAAAAGAGCTGTGAAGATTCGACACAGTCCTGGAACATGATAGGTACTCAATAAATAGTAGTAATAGTAAATAGTAGTTACTATATTATTGTTATTATTATATTTTTAGTAAAGCAAATCAACATCTGTGAAAGCAGGTAATTTCTATACAAGTTGAAATGTCTGTACAAAGCGGTTTCAGTATACTATTCAATTATTTAATAGGTAAATCATTTAATTTTGTCTTCCAGTATAGAAAATCATTGGTCCAGGAAGAAGCTTCAGGCTTATCAGATGGCTTTGCCTATGGCCTGGCACTCTCTTGCTTACTTCCTTACTAGGGATACCCAGGGGCTGGCCTGAGTTAGTCATTTTTAGAGTTCTTCCTGTGCTGGGTGGATGCATTGAATTAGATGACCTTTAGGGTTCTTTGTCGCTCTTGATTGCTGAAAGTTGTTAGATGCTGACAAGTTTGCCTGATGCTGGCATGGGAAGCTATGTCAGAAGTGTCATCCATATCCTCCTGCTTCTCAGTTCCTTGATCTAGGTGTATAACGGAGAGTTTTGGAGTATGGCGAGGAAATGTGGGTGTGAACTGTTTAAACACAAGGTGGTTTATTTATTTGGTGGCTAGTAAATGAGTGTTCTGAGATCAGAGGAAGATAGTGCAGGCATGAGCGATAGGAAGTCGATTCATTTGAGTGTAACCAACTGACGGACTGAAGGCTTTTGATGGCAAGAAGATGGTTCCCCATGGATTTTATGAATGGTGGTGCTTCCTGTATTCCCATGAGAATGGCAAACCAGGAAGAGTGTCACCAAAAGGCAGCCTAGTATAGTAGAAGAAACAACAGTTTTTCATTGAGAACCAACTGGATTAAGATCCCCACAGTCAAGGATTGATGTGACCTGGGAAAAATCACTAAAGCTCTCAAGTCTGAATTATAATTTGTTGGTTGGACAGATGTGTATTGAGTATCCACTATGTGTTCAGCACTGTTCTGACCACTTGGGATGCATTAGTGAACAGAACAGAGCAATATCTTTGCCCTTATGGAGCTTACATTTTGGATAATTGTGGGAATGGGAAGTAGATATTTCAAGAAGACCAATAGAAGTGCCCCCCCCCCAAAAAAAAGAGCTGTGAAGATTCGACACAGTCCTGGAACATGATAGGTACTCAATAAATAGTAGTAATAGTAAATAGTAGTTACTATATTATTGTTATTATTATATTTTTAGTAAAGCAAATCAACATCTGTGAAAGCAGGTAATTTCTATACAAGTTGAAATGTCTGTACAAAGCATTGTTAAAAGAAAACTCGGGCTTCCCCTGGTGGTCCAGTGGGTAAGGACGCCGCCTTGCAGTGCAGGGGGCGCCGGTTCGATCCCTGGCCTGGGAAGATCCCACGTGCCGCAGAGCGGCTGGACCCATGTGTCCAATGACCGAGCCGGGGCTCTGGAGCGCATGCGCCCAGAGCCGGTGTTCTGCAACGACAGAGGCCACTGTGATGGGAAGCCTGCACGGGCCAAAGAACAAAGACGGATGAAAATAGAGAAATGAAAGATCAATAGAAATGGCCCGCCCGCTCCCCTCCCTCCCCAACCCCCGCCCAAAATAAATAAATAAATCTTTAAAAAAAAAGAAAACTCAGGTGAAGTCAGGTAATTTCTACATGAGATAATACACGGCTTGAACAAAGAACGTAAGATTCATGCAATTTGTAATAACAGAGGCTTGTGTGAGTTTATGCTAAGGGGCAATACTTTTTTTCAAACTACATGAGTTTCCTCCATGAGTCTGAACAAGCTCCAGGAGATGGTGAAGGACAGGGAAGCCTGGTGTGCTGCAGTCCATAGGGTTGAAAAGAGTCCGACATGACTTTGCGACTGAAAAAAAACAACTATTCAGTAGCAGTTCCTTCTGTGGCAAAATGTAACCCACGGTGGCCCTAAGCCATAGGTTTAACCTCCATTTGGGTAAACTTGCCTTGTTCATTATCTCCAGGAGATCAAAGAACATAAGTCTGGGATCATGACATTTCCCTCCAACAGCTCTGGTCACGCTCCTCCTCAGGTGACATTAACCAACAAAACTTAAACAGAGGTTTGATGTCCCATCCCTCTAGTCCCATAGGCTTTCTAGAAGCACAGTGTCAGAGGGGAGAAAGAAGGGAAGGTTGCTTATAGTTTTTCATGGTTCATAGTTTCTAGCTTGAAAAGGAGAAATTGCAATTTTTACCTCATTACAGAGCAACAGAACTGCAACTTACATTTCACAATATTTGTAGTTTGTTTCACAAAAATGTCATGTTTCAAATACTATACCATTTCCAGCATTTCAATAAGGCTCCAGTCCTTCAGAAATGGGGCAGGCATCGAGTCAGCGGTGTGCTGTGGGCGAGAAGCATCTCATCCCTAGCTCTCTCCCTCTTTCTCTAGATTCCAGGTCTCTTCCTAGTTTTGCTCTTTACTTTTCACATTGTCTTGTAGCTATTCTCTGGATTTCCAGCGAGACTTTAGGTTCTCCTGAGGTTATGGACAGTGTCTTATTCACTGCTGTCTCCCCAACATCTAGCACCCACTGCATCTGGCCTATAGTGAGTACCTAGGAAATATGTATTGGGTAAAGGTAATATATTTCATGACACAGTTTTTTATGTAAAGGAGTCATTTATAATTCCTTTCCAATTTCCCATCTTCCTTTATGTTTAAAACCAAAATCAAAACTATTTTTCTCATTATCTGTGATATCCAAGCAGGCAAAGTCATTGCTCCCGTGTATCCTTCTGCCCTAGGTTTAAAAAAAAAAAAGAAAAAAAAACCCCAAACCTCGAAGCTATTCAAACCCCATTTTGGTGGCTTTCCCAGGATGTTCTCAATATACTTTTTTTCCCCTTTGCTTAGTATTTAGTCATCTCTAGGTCTGTTCCCAGTTATACGGGTACCAAGGAGGGGGTCACAATTCACCAGCTCTCAGCTAGGAGGCTGAGAAGGCCTTGGCTTAGCCCTCTGCAGTCATGGACTGTGGAGTCTGAAGGGGCAGGTCTAGCTTTGCCTGGGTCAGTATGGGACACACAGTTAGGGGCATAGATGTGGGCCAAGAGCTGCCCACATCTGCCAGCCTAGTTGCGTTTGGAGAAATATTCCTTGCTGTTGTTCATGTTGGGCTTGATTACGTCACTGCCAGTGTCCAGCCAGTGGGGCAGACTGCCCTGTGCTCATCTGTGTACTGGAAGGCCTGGACCAGCCACAGAGTCTCATCCATGGAGCGCCCCACAGGCAAATTATTGACTGTGATCTGGTGAAGGACACCCTTGCCATGGATGATAAAGAGGCCCCTGTAGGCGATGCCCTCATCTTCCTTCAGTATGCCTTAATCATGGGCCAAATTTCTGGTTACAGAGGCCCCAAGCCTCCCTCTTCCCGAGAGGTGTTGATCCAAGCCAGGTGGGTGAACTGAGAGTTGATGGAGGCGATCGCACCTCACAGCTGAGTTTGCATAACTTCGCAGCAGGGTTTCTGAAAGCGACAATCTCCGTAGGGCACACAATAGTAAAGTCCAGCCGGAAGAAAAAGAAGACCATGTATTTACCTTTGTTGTCAGAAAGCTTCACCTCCTGAGGTTATGGACAGTGTCTTATTCACTGCTGTCTCCCCAACATCTAGCACCCACTGCATCTGGCCTATAGTGAGTACCTAGGAAATATGTATTGGGTAAAGGTAATATATTTCATGACACAGTTTTTTATGTAAAGGAGTCATTTATAATTCCTTTCCAATTTCCCATCTTCCTTTATGTTTAAAACCAAAATCAAAACTATTTTTCTCATTATCTGTGATATCCAAGCAGGCAAAGTCATTGCTCCCGTGTATCCTTCTGCCCTAGGTTTAAAAAAAAAAAAGAAAAAAAAACCCCAAACCTCGAAGCTATTCAAACCCCATTTTGGTGGCTTTCCCAGGATGTTCTCAATATACTTTTTTTCCCCTTTGCTTAGTATTTAGTCATCTCTAGGTCTGTTCCCAGTTATACGGGTACCAAGGAGGGGGTCACAATTCACCAGCTCTCAGCTAGGAGGCTGAGAAGGCCTTGGCTTAGCCCTCTGCAGTCATGGACTGTGGAGTCTGAAGGGGCAGGTCTAGCTTTGCCTGGGTCAGTATGGGACACACAGTTAGGGGCATAGATGTGGGCCAAGAGCTGCCCACATCTGCCAGCCTAGTTGCGTTTGGAGAAATATTCCTTGCTGTTGTTCATGTTGGGCTTGATTACGTCACTGCCAGTGTCCAGCCAGTGGGGCAGACTGCCCTGTGCTCATCTGTGTACTGGAAGGCCTGGACCAGCCACAGAGTCTCATCCATGGAGCGCCCCACAGGCAAATTATTGACTGTGATCTGGTGAAGGACACCCTTGCCATGGATGATAAAGAGGCCCCTGTAGGCGATGCCCTCATCTTCCTTCAGTATGCCTTAATCATGGGCCAAATTTCTGGTTACAGAGGCCCCAAGCCTCCCTCTTCCCGAGAGGTGTTGATCCAAGCCAGGTGGGTGAACTGAGAGTTGATGGAGGCGATCGCACCTCACAGCTGAGTTTGCATAACTTCGCAGCAGGGTTTCTGAAAGCGACAATCTCCGTAGGGCACACAATAGTAAAGTCCAGCCGGAAGAAAAAGAAGACCATGTATTTACCTTTGTTGTCAGAAAGCTTCACCTCCCTGAAGGCACCATCCACCACCCCAGCGGAGTGGCATTCCCGGCAGTTACCGAGGTGCGCGTTGCCGGAGGCCTTGACTGAAAGCCCAGTGAGCAAGGGCGGGACGTGCAGACTGTCAGATGCACTGACTCGATTTCACAGGGCCGCTTTCAATACTTTCAAAACTCATCTCCCTGTTTCCTTGAAACATAGACTCTGGATTCAGAACTGTTTTAATATAAAGCCTTTTCAATCCCCAGCCTTCTGAAAGCCTGAATTTTTCCCACAGCTTTACCATCCTGACCTAATTTTTCATTTCCGCCTCCACCCTCTCCAGTTCCCCAGTGGGTCACGGTCACCCCTTCCCCATAGATGTACTTCTTTGCCAGTCATTTCCCACCTTGGTGTTTGGTCACTAAGAACACCGGGCGTTAGTGTAAAAGTAGCACTAGGTATGAGCTCTTGAGAGATTTGAGTGTGGAACTGCTATTTGCAAGCTGTAAGAACTTGGGCAGGTAGCCCAATCCTTTTGAGCCTCAATGTCCTCATCTAGAAAAATTGGGAGAATTATCTTTGTCATGTTTTAGGACCACACTGGCTTGTTGTGAGCTTCAGATCAAACAATGGTGGTAAAATCACCTTGGAAATTGAAATATATGGTTGTTTTCAGGACACCTGTGGTTAAACCGGCACCAACCCTTCCTCCTCCCAATTAGGCACCAATCATTTATTTACTCTTAAATACTCTAGCCCCAGGCTATAGCTGGGTGGGGGAAGCATTGTTTTTTCTATCCTTTTGACAAGTTGATCTCAGCTTAAGACTTGTTGCCTTCAGGTCTTTTCAGTCAACATCAGGGGGGAGCTCCTCCCTTAGTGTCTCAAAAGGGTATTTGTCAGGTGTTTTTTAGATACAGTATTTTCTACCTTGAGGCCTGCTTTGTCCTCCCTAGTGAAAAGTGGTTAAAATGGGGGAGGGAACATTACTAACCTCCTGGTCTCTCCTGCACCAGAATTCCCAGGGTCCCCAGACTCCAGTTTTTCAGACCTCATTTCTTTACATCCATCAGGGTCTATAAAGGTATTTTAGACTGATCCCAGGCAGGTAAGTTACATTTTGCAGAGATTTTACTTATTCCCAAAGTGCAGTCTCAGCTGCTTGGTAATTACAAAGCCCAGGACTTCCCCTGTCTTTGTGGTCAAAAAAAACACCCTGAACATTTGCCTCTCCTTGACCCCAGCTTCCAGACTGCAGTTTGGGTCTGCTCTGAAAGCTCCTGTGGGAGTTCTCCAGCTTTAATTTGGCCAGATGCTCAGTGTCCTGCTCAAATCATGCTCACAAATTTTTTCCACTTTGAATAGCTTTTTGCACAGACTGTTCAATTCACTCACATCTGGCTCTCCTGCTAGTTCTTGGTGCTGGGAGTGTTGCTATATTTTGGGGCTGAGGATCCCTGGTTTGTTAGTATCATCTTCACTGGTAAGTGTTTTTCAACACTAGTAGAAGTGGACTTGAAATTTACAAACAAAGCATTTTAAAGAATGGTTAAAAGAAACAAATAAGCAAAAGACACAAAGAACCTGCAACCAAGACTAGAGGTCTATAGGTTGCAAAGCCTAAAATGTTCACTAGTTGACCCTTTACAAAAAAGCTGACTGACTCTTGAGTTTTCCTCAATGTCCAGAAACAGTTTGAAGCAGTTTTGACTCCATCACCTTGTCTTCCAAGGCTACAGGAAATTTCTGACTTATTTATTGCCACATTTTACCATCTCATCTCTCTCTGTCATTCAATTTCTAGTCTGGCTCTGCAGAATTTAAAAGGTTTCTCTTCTACCTCCTGAACTCACATTTCATTTCTTTTCCAGGGAATAAATGAACTTCCTCTGGTGACATTAGCTCCGTGCTCCCTCCCCTCCTACCTCTAATTAATATTCTTTGACTTTGGTGGACATTTTGGAAAGTAAGAGTTCCTTGCTCATTTTCACAGAGTCTTAGAAAAATGCCCAAGGTAATTTGAAGACAGAGCAGATGTTAAATATGGGGAGATTTTTGTGGGGGACTAAACCATGGAGACACTTAAAATCCCCCTGCAAATGGGGACTAACTCTGTTTCACCCACAAGGTGATTTATTTCTGTTGCTCTTAAGAAGATGGGATCAGTTTACTAAGGCTCAGCTTACTCAGCAGAAGGGATAATCTCCTCTGTTAAACTGTATTTTCTGCCAAATTTAATCTTCCTCTCACTGGTTCTCCTTGTGGACTACCTTCCTAGTTACTGAAGGTGAGCCACACCTTAAAGAATGTCGCTAGACTCAACATTAGTAGTTAATCCAAACACAAATACTGACTGAGCAACTATTAGATACTTAGCATGTGGTTGAGGTACCATGTGGGGTACAAAGAAGTCTAAACTTGGACTGAGTCTCCAAAAACTCCAATGTAGCTGGAAAGACAAAATGCTAAATAAGTCTATAAGGAGTTTGCTGATACAATTCAGGTGAGTAACTAGTCTCAGTTTAAAATGCTCTCTTGATTGTCCCATAATACATATATATTTGTCAAATTCTCATTTTATCCTGAATATATGGTTATTGTAACCATGACTGCTATATAATATGGAAGAGAAGGATGAATTTTGATTGGCAAAGAAAGTACATCGTATGTGTCCAATAAAGATTCCTTGAATGTGTGTGCGTGCTCAGGTATGCATATAGTAAGATTCCTTGAATGACTGTAGGTAAAGAAGTTAGTACGTGGCATTTCAAGCTCATGGAATAACTCTTTCACGTTTGCATTAGCAAGAGTTAACAATCTCGAAAACTCTGGTTTGTTTTCAGTACAAGTGAGTTGACAGTTCTGTAGAGGCTAGGAAACCTGCAGAATTTAAAAGGTTTCTCTTCTACCTCCTGAACTCACATTTCATTTCTTTTCCAGGGAATAAATGAACTTCCTCTGGTGACATTAGCTCCGTGCTCCCTCCCCTCCTACCTCTAATTAATATTCTTTGACTTTGGTGGACATTTTGGAAAGTAAGAGTTCCTTGCTCATTTTCACAGAGTCTTAGAAAAATGCCCAAGGTAATTTGAAGACAGAGCAGATGTTAAATATGGGGAGATTTTTGTGGGGGACTAAACCATGGAGACACTTAAAATCCCCCTGCAAATGGGGACTAACTCTGTTTCACCCACAAGGTGATTTATTTCTGTTGCTCTTAAGAAGATGGGATCAGTTTACTAAGGCTCAGCTTACTCAGCAGAAGGGATAATCTCCTCTGTTAAACTGTATTTTCTGCCAAATTTAATCTTCCTCTCACTGGTTCTCCTTGTGGACTACCTTCCTAGTTACTGAAGGTGAGCCACACCTTAAAGAATGTCGCTAGACTCAACATTAGTAGTTAATCCAAACACAAATACTGACTGAGCAACTATTAGATACTTAGCATGTGGTTGAGGTACCATGTGGGGTACAAAGAAGTCTAAACTTGGACTGAGTCTCCAAAAACTCCAATGTAGCTGGAAAGACAAAATGCTAAATAAGTCTATAAGGAGTTTGCTGATACAATTCAGGTGAGTAACTAGTCTCAGTTTAAAATGCTCTCTTGATTGTCCCATAATACATATATATTTGTCAAATTCTCATTTTATCCTGAATATATGGTTATTGTAACCATGACTGCTATATAATATGGAAGAGAAGGATGAATTTTGATTGGCAAAGAAAGTACATCGTATGTGTCCAATAAAGATTCCTTGAATGTGTGTGCGTGCTCAGGTATGCATATAGTAAGATTCCTTGAATGACTGTAGGTAAAGAAGTTAGTACGTGGCATTTCAAGCTCATGGAATAACTCTTTCACGTTTGCATTAGCAAGAGTTAACAATCTCGAAAACTCTGGTTTGTTTTCAGTACAAGTGAGTTGACAGTTCTGTAGAGGCTAGGAAACCTTCAGTTCAAATATGTTAGGTTGGACTAGATTTTTCAGGAACTTGAATGACAACTAGAACACTTGAATCTTGCTCTTTTGGAGGTCTGGGAGACTTATGAAAATGGTATTTTATAAAGAGTAACTTGGTGGTGGTACAGAATGGTTTAGAAGGTCTATAAACTGGAGTCAGGAAGACTGTACAAAGCATTAAGAACAAAAAAGGCCAGAATCAGAAGCATACAACCTCTTGTTCATTCTGTCTAGTTCTCTTTGATGCATAAATGCTATTTAGTGAAGGACCAAGATTTACAGTAGGTACCAAGTTTGACTTCCTTGGGTCATTTTCCACCCCTTGAAGAGTACATTAACTACTGTGTACATCACATTTCACAACTAAAGTTTACAAACATATCCATCTATCCTGGATCAAGAGCAGCTAGACTGAATTGTGCGGTGGTGAGTGCACAAGACCAACCAGTGGCCATGATCCCGAAAATATTTCAAAAATACCTGGAAGTTTCTCCCCCCTTAACAGTCTCTTCCACCTGCTATTGAGGATTCAGAAGCTAAAGACTGTTCAAGATCTCACAGAACAATAGGGGACCCATTGAATGATTCCTAAGTCAATACCAGCTGTCATATTCCTTATAAGATCCAGGTGTCAAACTGTATGCTGAAATCCGCTGAATGTTTCATAGGCATCTCAAAATTAACATGTGTAAAGTCAAACATACCTCTGCCTCCATCCCTATACAATAATTCTCATTTGTCTCTTCCTATATTACCATCTCTATGAATGACACCACCATCTCCCTTACTGTCTAATTACCCAAGCCAGAATCACTGGAGACTTCAAAAATCTCTCTCTCTCTCTCCAGAAATTCTTACCTCCTTGAGAAACCCTCTCTTAATTCTCCTAGTGTAGGTTAGATATTTGTTCCCCTGTGGCCTCTGCAGGACTCTGGTTTTACTCTGAATATAAAATAATGGCATTTGACTCTATTGTAACAGTCTGTCTTTTCCCACCAGAAAATGAGTTTCTTGAAGGAAAATGCCCATGAATTTTTTTCTATCAATTATGTCTTCATATATTACAGCCTTCAAAGTACTTGTTACTGGAATAGATGGATTTGAGCATAGTCACAGTGATATGTAAAGGTTCGGTACCTGATTCCTCTGGAGAGCAGATTTGGTAGGTATAAAGCAGAGAAATCATGATGGTGACAGAGGATTGAAAAAAGTATAATATTGGTATATGGAATATTTAGAGGATGCTATGAGCAGAGAAAAAAAATCATACTGAATATTCCATATAAACTGGTCATCATTGGAGAGGACAAGTCTTGGCAATCTAGGAATTTTGGTTATAGCAGAGAAAGCGTGCAGTCTAGTTAGCAGAGCCAGGTGACTTCCTGGGAGGCAGGAGGTTAGCAGGATGCTCTAGGTAAATTTCTGCCTGTCTATTTATCAGGCAGAAATTGTGCTTATAGAAGGAAGACGACTTTCAGATTTTTAGTGACGAGAAAGCATATGAATGAATGCATCATAAGTTATGTCCCCTTTCCCCCCAACCCCTGAGTGACTCTCTTAAATGAGAGCTCCTTAGACCTATGTAAGACAATCCATGAGATATTCAAGGGATGCGGGACTGGACTTGAGGCACTCCATAATATGCTTTGAAGGAAATAGATTTTAAGTTCTTAGAGGGCATGGATATGCTCTACTCATTTTTGTGTCATTCCATAAGGCTCAAGGCAGAGTCTTGAACTTAAGGAATTCTTTCAACTTATAGCATGTTTAATGAAGCAGTGGGGGTATAGAAGAACAAGCACTGGACTGGGAGAGAGAGAGACATTGGGAAGTACTAACTTTTACACATTCCTGCTGTCTGACTGTGGGAAGTCACTTCAACCCATTGTACCTCAGTTTCTTTCTTTCTTTTTTTTTTTAAACCTCTATTTTACTTTTAACTTTTATAGAGTTTTGTTGTTTACAGATATGTATGTTCCCAGATTAGTCATATGTATATCCCCCCATCCCACCCCTCCCAAACATCACACAGCACCCCTGAAGGATCCCCTTTTCCCACCAGAAAATGAGTTTCTTGAAGGAAAATGCCCATGAATTTTTTTCTATCAATTATGTCTTCATATATTACAGCCTTCAAAGTACTTGTTACTGGAATAGATGGATTTGAGCATAGTCACAGTGATATGTAAAGGTTCGGTACCTGATTCCTCTGGAGAGCAGATTTGGTAGGTATAAAGCAGAGAAATCATGATGGTGACAGAGGATTGAAAAAAGTATAATATTGGTATATGGAATATTTAGAGGATGCTATGAGCAGAGAAAAAAAATCATACTGAATATTCCATATAAACTGGTCATCATTGGAGAGGACAAGTCTTGGCAATCTAGGAATTTTGGTTATAGCAGAGAAAGCGTGCAGTCTAGTTAGCAGAGCCAGGTGACTTCCTGGGAGGCAGGAGGTTAGCAGGATGCTCTAGGTAAATTTCTGCCTGTCTATTTATCAGGCAGAAATTGTGCTTATAGAAGGAAGACGACTTTCAGATTTTTAGTGACGAGAAAGCATATGAATGAATGCATCATAAGTTATGTCCCCTTTCCCCCCAACCCCTGAGTGACTCTCTTAAATGAGAGCTCCTTAGACCTATGTAAGACAATCCATGAGATATTCAAGGGATGCGGGACTGGACTTGAGGCACTCCATAATATGCTTTGAAGGAAATAGATTTTAAGTTCTTAGAGGGCATGGATATGCTCTACTCATTTTTGTGTCATTCCATAAGGCTCAAGGCAGAGTCTTGAACTTAAGGAATTCTTTCAACTTATAGCATGTTTAATGAAGCAGTGGGGGTATAGAAGAACAAGCACTGGACTGGGAGAGAGAGAGACATTGGGAAGTACTAACTTTTACACATTCCTGCTGTCTGACTGTGGGAAGTCACTTCAACCCATTGTACCTCAGTTTCTTTCTTTCTTTTTTTTTTTAAACCTCTATTTTACTTTTAACTTTTATAGAGTTTTGTTGTTTACAGATATGTATGTTCCCAGATTAGTCATATGTATATCCCCCCATCCCACCCCTCCCAAACATCACACAGCACCCCTGAAGGATCCCCTTTTCTCACAGAGCAATGACTAGAGCTATTTTCTTCACTTATGATAGTACAGACCTTCATGCTACTTCCTTTATGCCTCCCACCCTCTGTTCCTTCCCCACAACGTCCATATGTCCACTGTCCATGTCTGTCTTTCCGTCGCTTCACTGCATGTGCCATCATCACCATCTTACTAGATTCCACATATATGTGTTAATATACTGTATTTGTCCTTCTCTTTCTGACTGACTTCACTTTTGATGATATGTTCTAGATCCAGCCACCTCATTAGGGCTGATTCTACTGCATTTCTCTTTACAGCTGTGTAGTATTCCATTGTATATATGTACCAGAGCTTTTGGATCCATTCGTTCGTCGATGGGCATCTAGGTTCCTTCCATGTTCTAGCTATTTATATGGAGCTGCAATGGATATTGGGGCACAGGTGTTTCTTTCAGATTTGATTTCATCAGGGTATAAGGCTAAGAGTGGGATTGCTGGGTCGTATGGTGCTTCTATTTTTAGTTTTTTGAGGAATCTCCATACTGTCTTCCATAGAGGCTGTATTAGTTTACATTCCCACCAGCAATGCAGGAGTGTTCCCTTTTCTCCGCACCCTCTCCAGCATTTATTGTCTGTCGATTTGTGGATGATGGCCATTCTGATGGGTGTGAGGTGATATCTCATTGTAGTTTTGATTTGCATTTCTCTAATGATAAGTGAAGTTGAGCATCATTTCATGTGTTTGTTGGCTATCTGTATGTCCTCTTTGGAGAGGTGTCTGTTTAGGTCCTTTTCCCATTTTTTGATTGGTTTTTCATTTTTCCAGTGTTGAGTTGTCTGAGTTGCTTGTAGATTTTGGAGATTAATTCTTTGTCTGTTGTTTCATTTGCTATGATTTTCTCCCATTCTGTGGGGTGTCTGTTCAGCATTTTTGTGATTTCTTTTGCTGTACAAAAGCTTTTAAGTTTCATTAGGTCCCACATGTCCATTTGTCTTTTGAGTTCTGCTATTCTAGTAGGTGGGTCAGAGAAGATCTTGCTTCGATTTATGTCCTTGAGTGCTTTGCCTATATTCTCCTCTAAGAGTTTGATGGTTTCTGGTCTTACATTTAGGTCTTTAATCCATTTTGAGTTGATCTTTGTGTATGGTGTCAGGGAATGTTCCAAATTCATTTTTTTGCATGTAGCTGTCCAATTTTCCCAGCACCATTTGTTGAAGAGGCTGTCTTTGTCCCATTTTATATGTTTGCCTCCTTTGTCAAAAATAAGGTACCCATAGGTGCATGGGTTTATCTCTGGGTCCTCGATCTTGTTCCATTGGTCTATATTTCTGTTTTTGTGCCAATACCATACTGTCTTGAGGACTGTTGCTTTGTAGTAGAGTCTGAAGTTGGGGAGGCTGATCCCTCCAGCTCCATTCTTCTTCCTCAGGATTGCTTTGGCTATTCGAGGTCTTTTGTGTTTCCATATGAACTGTGTGATTCTTTGGTCTAGTTCTGTGAAGAATGTCATTGGAAGTTTGATAGGGATTGCATTGAATCTATAGATGACATTTAGTAGTATGGTCATTTTCACAATATTGATTCTTCCGACCCAGGAACATGGAATATCTCTCCATCTGTTTAAGTCTTCTTTAATGTCTCTCATGAGTGTCTTGTAATTTTCTGTGTACAGTTCTTTTGTTTCTTTAGGCAGATTTATTCCTAGATATTTGATTCTTTTGGTTGCAGTGGTGAAGGGGATTGCCTCTTTGATTTTGTTTTCTGATTTTTCATTGTTTGTATATAAGAATGCCAGTGATTTCTGTGTATTGATTTTGTATCCTGTGACTTTGCTGAATTTGCTGATTAACTCTAGTAGTTTTGTAATAGTGTCTTTGGGATTTTCTATGTATAATATCATGTCATCTGCAAAAAGAGAGAGCTTGACTTCTTCCTTTCCAATCTAGATTCCTTTTATTTCTTTCACTTCTCTTACTGTTGTTGCTAGAACTTCCAGGACTATGTTGAATAAGAGTGGTGAAAGTGGACACCCTTGTCTTGTTCCTGATCTTAGAGGAAATGCTTTCAATTTTTCACCATTGAGGATAATGTTCGCTGTGGGCTTCTCATATATGGCTTTCACTATGTTGAGACAGGTTCCTTCTATGCCCATTTTTTAAAGAGTTTTTATCATAAATGGATGCTGTACTTTGTCAAAGGCTTTTTCTGCATCTATTGAGATGATCATGTGATTTTTGTCTCTCAATTTGTTGATATGGTGTATTGCATTGATTGATTTGCGGATATTGAAGAATCCTTGCATGCCTGGTATGAACCCAACTTGATCATGATGTATGAGCTTTTTGATGTGTCGTTGAATTCTGTTTGCTAGGATTTTGTTGAGCATTTTGGCGTCTAGATTCATCAGTGAAATTGGCCTATAATTTTCTTTTTTTTGTGTTGTCTTTGCCTGGCTTTGGTATCAGGGTGATGGCGGCCTCATAGAATGTGTTTGGAAGTTTTCCTTCCTGTGCAATTGTTTGGAAGAGTTTTAGAAGGACAGGCATTAGCTCTTCTTTAAATGTTTGGTAGAATTCACCTGTGAGGCCATCTGGCCCTGGGCTTTTATTTTTGGGTAGATTTTTTATCACAAAGTCAATTTCTGAGCTTGTGATTGGCTTGTTCATAGTTTCTATTTCTTCCTGGTTGAGTCTTGGGAGATTAATCTTCTCTAAGAAACTGTCCATTTCCTCCAGGTTGTCCAGTTTGTTGCCATAGAGTTGTTCATAATAGTCTCGTATAATCCTTTGGATTTCTGCATCATCTGTTGTAATCTCTCCTTTTTTGTTTTTGATTTTGTTGATCTGGTTCTTCTCTCTCTTTTTCTTGATGAGTCTGGCCAGTGGTGTGTCGATTTTATTTACCTTTTCAAAGAAGCAGCTTTTTGTTTTATTTATCTTTACTATTGTTTCTTTCATTTCTTTTTCATTTATTTCTGCTCTGATCTTTATGATTTCCCTTCTTCTGCTGGCTTTGGGATGTTTTTGTTCTTCTTTCTCCAGTTGTTTTAAGCGTAAGGTTAGGTCATCTGTTTGAGATTTTCCTAGAACTTCCAGGACTATGTTGAATAAGAGTGGTGAAAGTGGACACCCTTGTCTTGTTCCTGATCTTAGAGGAAATGCTTTCAATTTTTCACCATTGAGGATAATGTTCGCTGTGGGCTTCTCATATATGGCTTTCACTATGTTGAGACAGGTTCCTTCTATGCCCATTTTTTAAAGAGTTTTTATCATAAATGGATGCTGTACTTTGTCAAAGGCTTTTTCTGCATCTATTGAGATGATCATGTGATTTTTGTCTCTCAATTTGTTGATATGGTGTATTGCATTGATTGATTTGCGGATATTGAAGAATCCTTGCATGCCTGGTATGAACCCAACTTGATCATGATGTATGAGCTTTTTGATGTGTCGTTGAATTCTGTTTGCTAGGATTTTGTTGAGCATTTTGGCGTCTAGATTCATCAGTGAAATTGGCCTATAATTTTCTTTTTTTTGTGTTGTCTTTGCCTGGCTTTGGTATCAGGGTGATGGCGGCCTCATAGAATGTGTTTGGAAGTTTTCCTTCCTGTGCAATTGTTTGGAAGAGTTTTAGAAGGACAGGCATTAGCTCTTCTTTAAATGTTTGGTAGAATTCACCTGTGAGGCCATCTGGCCCTGGGCTTTTATTTTTGGGTAGATTTTTGATCACAAAGTCAATTTCTGAGCTTGTGATTGGCTTGTTCATAGTTTCTATTTCTTCCTGGTTGAGTCTTGGGAGATTAATCTTCTCTAAGAAACTGTCCATTTCCTCCAGGTTGTCCAGTTTGTTGCCATAGAGTTGTTCATAATAGTCTCGTATAATCCTTTGGATTTCTGCATCATCTGTTGTAATCTCTCCTTTTTTGTTTTTGATTTTGTTGATCTGGTTCTTCTCTCTCTTTTTCTTGATGAGTCTGGCCAGTGGTGTGTCGATTTTATTTACCTTTTCAAAGAAGCAGCTTTTTGTTTTATTTATCTTTACTATTGTTTCTTTCATTTCTTTTTCATTTATTTCTGCTCTGATCTTTATGATTTCCCTTCTTCTGCTGGCTTTGGGATGTTTTTGTTCTTCTTTCTCCAGTTGTTTTAAGCGTAAGGTTAGGTCATCTGTTTGAGATTTTCCTAGTTTCTTAAGGTGGGATTGAATTGCTATAAACTTCCCTCTTAGAACTGCTTTTGCAGTATCCCATAGGTTTTGCACTGTTGTGTGTTGAAGTCACTTCAACCCACTGTACCTCAGTTTCTTTCTTTCTTTTTTTTTTAATTAAGATGTTGTTATCTATTGGGAACTCACTCCAGTGTTCTTGCCTGGGAAATCCCATGGACAGAGGACTCTGGTGGGCTACAGTCTATGGAGTTGCAAAAGAGCTGGATATGACTTAGCGACTAAGCAATAACAACAAAATATCCACTTTATTAGGTTGTTGTGAAGAGACAATGAGCTGAGTGAGTGAAAGAAAATGCTTGATCTGATCAGGTAAAGAACACATGCTTGATACAGGCCAACTGGGACTGAATACATGAATATGAGAGGTTACACAGACTCCTGTCCTGAAAAGATTCACCCAGCACATGTCAGTCCATCATTAGAGCTATATTCCTTTTGGTTCTGAGTACTTTTTGATCTCAAAGATAGACCTGTTTAAACATGAAATATTTCTCTGAAGAAGTCATAGTTTAACCTGACACCTTGTTATCAGTTAGTATCTTAGTTTAGTGGGCAAAATTACCACAGCCAGGCAAACTGAGACTATCACAAGGACACAAGTAAGTGAACCTTCCTGGGTGTAGGCAGAGGGGAGACAGTGGAGCATGATTAAAAAACATGGGGGCCTTCCCTGGTAGCTCAGCGGTAGAGTCTGACTGCCAATGCAGGGGGCATGGATTCAATCCCTGGTTAAGGAAGATCCCATATGCTGTGGGGCAACTAAGCCCACACCACAGCCACTGAGCCCTCAGTCCAGAGCCCTAGAGCCACATACCACAACTAGTGAAGCCTGAACACTCTAGAGTCCAGGATCCATAACTAAAGAGTAGCCCCTGCTCACTATAGAGATAAACCTGCAGAGCAAAAAAGAAAAAAATGTTTATATATATATATATATATATATATATATATATATATTAATGAGAGTGTCTAACTATGAATATGGAACTGAAATAAAGGTAAGTATTGCTGACTTCTTCAGTTTGCCAAAGGCTTGCCATGGTGGCAGTAGGGTCTGGCCCGGGCTTTATTACTGAGGGTGACTTCTAATTGCCTTAGATTTGCACCCTTTCCTCTACCACACCATAAACCCTGGGGTGAAGGTTTATAGTACGACATTAAATGAACTGTGCATTTTATTAAATTTTTGGAAAAAAGCACTGCCACAGTGTGGTTCTTGCATAGTGTTTCCTAAAACCTGTGAGTAACTCCTCATTTTCACGGAGAAGATATATCATTGGGAATATGCATTCATCAGGAAAGATATGGGCAGGAAACCAAATATAAAGCTGTCCTAGAACTTTCCCTTTCGCCTTTCCTGCTCTCCTCTCATGGCCACCTCAGAGGCACAGAGAGCAATGTGAATGTGTCATTGGATAAATGGAAGAATCACAATGGCCAGGAGAAATCTAGTCTTTAGAGCACCTACATATTCTCTCTATATAAGCAAATAAGATAAAAAAAAAAAATGTTTGCCAGGTCACAGGGTAGGGAAAGGCATCTGTGGGTCCCTGAAAATGTCTTAATCCATCACAGAAAACGAGTCTACTTTAAAGCAAAAATGTTGTTTAGTCGCTGAGTTGTGTCTGACTCTTTTGCAATTCCAAGGACTGTAGTCCCCTAGGCTCCTCTGTCCATGTGATTTCCCAGGCAAGAATACTGGAGCAGTTTGCCATTTCCTTTTCCAGGGGATCTTCCTGACCCAGGGACTGAACCTGGGTCTCCTGCACTAGGAGGCAGATTCTCTACTACTGAGCCACCTGGGAAGCCCATATTCTTCTGTATCCTACCCCATACTAGGGCCTTTGGGTTGCTGTAATCATCCCTCCCTCCTCCTAGTTAAATACCTAGCTTTGGGGCCTGCTTGAGTCCTGGTTCCTGATCAGTAAATGAGAAAACAGGTTAAGAGCAGGGTTTCTCAATTTAAGATTCACAGACTAACTGAAATCAACAAGATTGTGAGTGAATATGTATGTTTCTATTAGTTTCCTGTGACTAACATAACACATTTTCACACACTTGGTAACTTTAAACAACAGAGGTTTCTCGCAGTTCTGGAAGTCAGAAATCCAAAATCGCGCTGTCGGGAAAACCATGCACGCGTCTGTGCGTACATGCATGTGTGCGTGCATGCATGTGGGTGCTCAATTGTGTCCGACTCTTTGCGACTCCATGGACTATAGCCTGTCAGGCTCCGCCGACAGTGAGATTTTCCAGGCAGGGATATGGGAGGGAGTTGGTTGCCATGCCCTCCTCCAGGGGATTTTCCAGACTCAGGATTGAATCTGTGTTTCACATCTTGTGCATTGCTTGCTCCAAAAGCTCTAGGTGAAATTCAGTTGCTTGCCTCTTCCAGTTTCCGCTGACTTCCAGCATCCCCTGACTTCTGGTCACATTTCTGCCTCCAGCTTCACTTTGCTTCCTCCTCTTCTGTCTCTCGTGTGGGTTTCTTTCTTTTTTTCTTTTTTGTTAATTATTGTATTTATTTATTTTTGGCTCCGCTGGGTCTTTGCAGCTGCTCTTGGGCTTATTCGAGTTGTGGTATGCGAGTTTCTCATTGTGGTGGCTTCTCTTGTTGTGGAGCACGGGCTCTTGAGTGCACGGGCTTTGGTTGTGGCTCTTGGTCTTAGTTGCTCCATGGCATGTGTGATCTTCCCAGACCAGGTATCACACCCGTGTCTTATCAAACCCATGTCTGGACCACTAGGGCAGTCCCTTCTGCGTGTTTCTTGTAAGGACACTGGTCACTGGGTTTAGGGCTCACCCGTATAATCCAGGATAATTTCTTTATCTGAAACTCCTTAATTTAATTTTGTCTACAAAGACTCTTTTTCAAAATAAGTTCACGGGTTTTAGAGTTTAGAACATGAACGTATCTTTTAGGGAGCCACCATTAACCTACAACAAGTTTTGTTTCTTGGGCCAGTTCCAAAGAGTTTATCACATTCTCTCGCTCTCTTGGTCTCCTTTTTTCCTTTGAGTTTAATCCAGCTAAAATTCGTATCTAAGCTTTGAAGTCCAACATTCTGTTTTACTGGATTGCAGTTTCAAGATTCCGACTAACTGAAATAAAGATGTTTTTTCTATTAGTTTCCTGTGACTAACATAACACATTTTCACACACTTGGTAACTTTAAACAACAGAGGTTTCTCGCAGTTCTGGAAGTCAGAAATCCAAAATCGCGCTGTCGGGAAAACCATGCACGCGTCTGTGCGTACATGCATGTGTGCGTGCATGCATGTGGGTGCTCAATTGTGTCCGACTCTTTGCGACTCCATGGACTATAGCCTGTCAGGCTCCGCCGACAGTGAGATTTTCCAGGCAGGGATATGGGAGGGAGTTGGTTGCCATGCCCTCCTCCAGGGGATTTTCCAGACTCAGGATTGAATCTGTGTTTCACATCTTGTGCATTGCTTGCTCCAAAAGCTCTAGGTGAAATTCAGTTGCTTGCCTCTTCCAGTTTCCGCTGACTTCCAGCATCCCCTGACTTCTGGTCACATTTCTGCCTCCAGCTTCACTTTGCTTCCTCCTCTTCTGTCTCTCGTGTGGGTTTCTTTCTTTTTTTCTTTTTTGTTAATTATTGTATTTATTTATTTTTGGCTCCGCTGGGTCTTTGCAGCTGCTCTTGGGCTTATTCGAGTTGTGGTATGCGAGTTTCTCATTGTGGTGGCTTCTCTTGTTGTGGAGCACGGGCTCTTGAGTGCACGGGCTTTGGTTGTGGCTCTTGGTCTTAGTTGCTCCATGGCATGTGTGATCTTCCCAGACCAGGTATCACACCCGTGTCTTATCAAACCCATGTCTGGACCACTAGGGCAGTCCCTTCTGCGTGTTTCTTGTAAGGACACTGGTCACTGGGTTTAGGGCTCACCCGTATAATCCAGGATAATTTCTTTATCTGAAACTCCTTAATTTAATTTTGTCTACAAAGACTCTTTTTCAAAATAAGTTCACGGGTTTTAGAGTTTAGAACATGAACGTATCTTTTAGGGAGCCACCATTAACCTACAACAAGTTTTGTTTCTTGGGCCAGTTCCAAAGAGTTTATCACATTCTCTCGCTCTCTTGGTCTCCTTTTTTTTTCCTTTGAGTTTACCAGATTCTCAAGTGTCTGTGTTATAGAGAAAACTTTAGAACCAGTGATCCTTAAAGCTTTTTGAAGTCCAACATTCTGTGGTTCTATAACTGGTAAGGTAAATGGTACTTGGCCTTAGTAATATACCTTGCTAAGAGGTGTTCAGTAAATTTTTGTACATTTGACATTGGAATTATAGAAATACTGGTATATCTAACATTATTAAGCACTTAAGCGTTATATGTGTATCAACTCAATTAATCCTCTCATATGAAGTACCATTATCAACCTGACTTTTCACATGAGGAAGCTGAGACGAGAAACATTAACTTGCTTAAGGTTGCACAGCTAATTGTTGGCAGAGTATGGACTTTATTTCAGTCAGTTTGGCTTCAGAGTCTTTTTAATTGCTACACTTTATGAAAGAACCCTGTTTACATTTTAAAATTTATGGATCATCCAATGTCATAAAAGATAAAGAACAGCTGTGGAAATATCCCAGATTAAATGAGGCTAAAAAAACATTACAACTAGTTTAAATGCCCCATTCTAGACTAAGTCCTATATGTGCGAGGTGGATAGTATGCTGGAGAGGACATTATTGGGCCAATTGACAAAACCAGAAAACACATGGTAGATTGGATAAAATATTGTATTATTGTTAATGTCATTAAAGTTGTTACCTGTACTATGGTAAGAGAATATCCTTATACCTAGGAAATATACAGCAAAGAATTTGGGGACAAAGGGTCATGACACATACAACTTATTTTCAAATGGTTCAGGAATGTAGTTAGATGAGAGAGATAAGTAGATCAAATAAAATGAGGTAAAATGCTAGCAAAAACTGCATCTGGATAAAGGCTATGTGGGTATTCTTTTTTATATATAATAATTATTTTTATTTTGCTTTTTACTTTTACAGAGTTTTGTTGTTTACAGATATGTATAATCCCAGATTAGTCATATGTATATCCCTGGCCCCCTTCCTCCTCCACCCCCCTTCTAGTCCCCTCCCATCCCACCCCTCCTGGCTGTCACACAGCGCTCCCCCACCCCCAGCTGAGCTGCATGGTTTGCGGGATCTAGTCTTCTGGCCAAGCGTGAGACCTCTGTCATGAGAGAGAAAATGCTGAGTCCTATCCACTTGACAACCAGGAAATTCTCTGTGCCATTTTATTCTAGCATCTTTTCTAAGTTTGAAATTATCTCCAAATAAAAAGTTAGTCTTTTTAATGCATAGAACATTTACAAGGGAACTGGATGGCTCCCTTTTGTTAAAATATTTGCATTGTATGCTAAATAAGCGAGTAACCTACCCCTAGTGGCTCAGATGATAAAGAATCTGCCTGAAATATGGGAGACCCAGGTTTGATTCCTGGGTCTGGAAGATCTCCTTAAGAAACGAATGGCATGCCACTCCACTATTCTTACCTGGAGAATTCCATGAATAGAGGACTACAGTCCATGGGGTATCAAAGAGTTGGATGCAACTGAGCAACTAACATATTATTCAAAGATGCTAACATTTATCAAGTGCTAGGAAGAGTTATATATGTTACCTTATTTGATGATTCCCCCATTATGCTATTTATTCCTAATCCCGTTTTACTGATGAAGAAACTAAGATCAATAGAGGCCCAGTGATTTGCTTAAAGTTCAGGACAATTATGTGACAGAGCTGGGATATGAAGTCAGTTTCTCTGACCCCACGTCTGGGTCCTTTTACATTATGCTACAGCTACTTCCAATTACATATGGCCCATTTCAACTTTTCTGAACATAGACATCTTTAAGTGTTATCAACCTGGTTTCAGATTCAGTGCTCAGAAGGTCAGTGGGAGGGTTTTCTCCCATCTCTGGCTGCTGGTGATTATAGCCTTGAGCCCCAAGGAGCCAAAAAGGGAGGATCAGTCTAAAGGAACAATGTTTCTGTCCTAGTTTGATAAATGGAATTAGCATTCCCACATGAACAGGAAATGTTAAATTGTTAATGGCCTCCCTTGGGTTTATTTTATATATATATATATAGTATGTCTACATGACTTAGCTATACCCAAGAGGTATGCCAGATAAGTACTCCCACCTGAAAGTAATGCTGTCCTGTTTTCTGTCAGTCTGTCTACTAACAAGAGTAGGGATTAAGTATACTGCTTAATTTTCAATATTCCAACACAGCACAAACATATAAAGTTAGTCACGGGTTGATTGAGACATCTTTGATGATGGGAAGGATGGAAACCAATCAATATATTTATTGAATGCCAACAATATTTGTAGTACTGAAGCCAGTACAGTGGGGATGTATGGTAGATACAGGCTAGGTCCCCAGGGCTTAAACCAAATAGAAAAATGAGACATGGAAACAGAAAATATTACTACAATACAAGGTAATGCTCAGGCTATGACTACATAGGCCAGAAGTTCTACAGGTGCCTGGAGGGTAGATAATGACTATGGTCTGAATTCCTTAGGGGGTGCTTCTTGGATGAACTGGACTTTGAAGAATGAGAAAGATTTGGATAGGCAGAAGAAAGGCATTCCAGCATACAGTCATGAGGACAAGAGGGCCTAGGTTTCATGAGATAGAATTGAATCAGATTTTAAGGAGCCTTGAAGTTGCTCAATGGAGGCTTATTAAAGGTTTTGAACCAGAAAGTTACTTAATGTGAGCAGTGCTTGTAGACATTCTGGCAATAGTGAGTAGAATGGAATAAATGTTGCTTTGCAGCATTGGATGCCTCCATCCTAACCCCAAGATTTTGCTTGTTTGTTTTTATTTTGACTTTTTCCCCCTTGGTAGCTCAGCTGGTAAAGAATCTGCCTGCAATGCAGGCAGTTCAGTTCCTGGGTTGGGAAGATCTCCTGGAGAAGGGATAGGCTACCCACTCTGGCATTCTTGGGCTTCCCTGGTGGCTCAGATGGTAAAGAATCTGACTGCAATGCAGGAGACCTGGGTTTGATCCCTAGGTTTGAAAGATCCCCTGGAGGGTGGCATGGCGACCCACTACAGTATTCTTACTGGAGAATCCCCATGACAAGACTGGGGGTGGCAGGGCTGCAAAGAGTTATTTGATAATGGCCCCTCAGGAAATGTTAAATTGTTAATGGCCTCCCTTGGGTTTATTTTATATATATATATATAGTATGTCTACATGACTTAGCTATACCCAAGAGGTATGCCAGATAAGTACTCCCACCTGAAAGTAATGCTGTCCTGTTTTCTGTCAGTCTGTCTACTAACAAGAGTAGGGATTAAGTATACTGCTTAATTTTCAATATTCCAACACAGCACAAACATATAAAGTTAGTCACGGGTTGATTGAGACATCTTTGATGATGGGAAGGATGGAAACCAATCAATATATTTATTGAATGCCAACAATATTTGTAGTACTGAAGCCAGTACAGTGGGGATGTATGGTAGATACAGGCTAGGTCCCCAGGGCTTAAACCAAATAGAAAAATGAGACATGGAAACAGAAAATATTACTACAATACAAGGTAATGCTCAGGCTATGACTACATAGGCCAGAAGTTCTACAGGTGCCTGGAGGGTAGATAATGACTATGGTCTGAATTCCTTAGGGGGTGCTTCTTGGATGAACTGGACTTTGAAGAATGAGAAAGATTTGGATAGGCAGAAGAAAGGCATTCCAGCATACAGTCATGAGGACAAGAGGGCCTAGGTTTCATGAGATAGAATTGAATCAGATTTTAAGGAGCCTTGAAGTTGCTCAATGGAGGCTTATTAAAGGTTTTGAACCAGAAAGTTACTTAATGTGAGCAGTGCTTGTAGACATTCTGGCAATAGTGAGTAGAATGGAATAAATGTTGCTTTGCAGCATTGGATGCCTCCATCCTAACCCCAAGATTTTGCTTGTTTGTTTTTATTTTGACTTTTTCCCCCTTGGTAGCTCAGCTGGTAAAGAATCTGCCTGCAATGCAGGCAGTTCAGTTCCTGGGTTGGGAAGATCTCCTGGAGAAGGGATAGGCTACCCACTCTGGCATTCTTGGGCTTCCCTGGTGGCTCAGATGGTAAAGAATCTGACTGCAATGCAGGAGACCTGGGTTTGATCCCTAGGTTTGAAAGATCCCCTGGAGGGTGGCATGGCGACCCACTACAGTATTCTTACTGGAGAATCCCCATGCACAGAGACTGGTGGGCTGCTGTCCAGGGGCTTGCAAAGAGTCAAACATGACTGAATGACTAAGCACAGCATAGCACATAGCCAGTTAACAATGTTGTGATAGTTTCAGGTGAATAGCAAAGGTACTCAATCATACATGTACATGTATCCATTCTCCCCTAAAACCCCTCCCATCCAGGCTACCACATATCATTGAGCAGAATTCTGTGTAGATCCTTGTTGCTAACCCCAAGATTCTGATTTAGTGGTGTAGGATGTAGCCTAAGCCTTAGGATTTTAAAAAGATCTCCAGATATTCCTAATAGTCAGCAAAATTTGAGAGCACGGTAATGGAGGAAGAAATGATAAGAACATGGACATCAGTTAGAAGGTTATTATAATGGAAGCTTAAAACCATGAGTTCTGGAACTGCTAGAGTCCTTGACAAAGAGACTAGAGAGGGAGGTTCGGATATGGGTGACATTTCAAAGGAAGAACTTAATGAGCTTTGGGAAAGACTGAAGACAGAATGAGAGAGAAGATTTAATGATACCAGAGTAATTCTGGGCTCAGGGTCTTCTTCTTGGTAAGCACCCCATTACTATTTGTTGAAATAAGCTGAACTTAAGTAGAATAATTTGGAGAGTCATGCTCCATTATCAGACATCAGGGAGGGAAAAAATCAGTTTGGGAAGATGGAAGGGATTCTGTTCCTTGGCCAAGTATGAGATGGCAGTGAGTCATCAGTCAGTTTTGAGAGGTGGGCCCAGAATGCCGAGGCGGTGAAGTAAATCAGCTGTATGTACACATACACGCCCTCCCTCTTGGATCCCCCTCCCACCTTGCCTGCTATTCGACCCATCTGGGTCATCCCAGAGCACCAAGTTGAACTCCCTGCACTATGCAGCAGGTTCCCACTAGCTCCGTATATTATACATGGTGGTGTATATGTCAAACCCAATCTCTCAGTTCATCCCACCCTCCCCTTCCCTCCCCATGTCCACACATCCATGCTCTTTGCCTGGATGTCTATTCCTGCCCTGCAAATAAGATCATCTATACCATTTTTTTCCTAAATTCCACATAGATGCATTGGCATATGATATTTGTTTTTCTCTTTCTGACTTACTTCACTCTGTATGACAGACTCTAGGTCCATCTGTGTCTCTATAAATGTTCCTTTTTATGGCTAATATTCCATTGTATATATGTACCACATCTTTTTCCATTCATTGCCTGATGGACATTTAGGTTGCTTCAATGTCCTGGCTACTGTAAATAGAGATGCAGTGAACACTGATGTGCATGTGTCTTTTTGAATTATGGCTTTCTCAGAGTATATGCCTAGTAGCGGTGTTTTTGAGATTGGCAGGAAAGATGAAAAGATGAATTCATAGACAGAAGTAAATGTAGACAGGAAAAGTTTACCTCTTAAAATTAAAACAGGGTCCAAGGCCTAATACCTTTTCTATCACCTTCCCTGAACACTCCAGCCCATTACCTACATCTTCTACCCTCCACAGGCCCCAACCTTAATATATTGCTTCCTCTCAACCCAGCTATGCCCTGAGTCACTAGACAACCAGAGCAATCCGGTTAATTTGCCTTCGCTTCAGATGTCCCTGGGGAAAATACTTAAAATACTGCATGGGCAACTTTAGTCCGTTTCAGAATGACTTGAATTTTTCCTTATGGTTCATTCGTTTTAAGTATTTAGTGAATGAATGTGTTCTATGTTCAGGATGGTGCATCAAGGCAAGACGTGGGAGGGTGGCCCAGACAATTCCTCCACTTCACAGTGTTGCCGTGGGGCAGGCTTGACTGTGCCTCTCAGAAAGATTTTAAGTTGCCAACCTACAGTGTAGGCACGAATGCCAAGTATGAGATGGCAGTGAGTCATCAGTCAGTTTTGAGAGGTGGGCCCAGAATGCCGAGCGGTGAAGTAAATCAGCTGTATGTACACATACACGCCCTCCCTCTTGGATCCCCCTCCCACCTTGCCTGCTATTCGACCCATCTGGGTCATCCCAGAGCACCAAGTTGAACTCCCTGCACTATGCAGCAGGTTCCCACTAGCTCCGTATATTATACATGGTGGTGTATATGTCAAACCCAATCTCTCAGTTCATCCCCCCCTCCCCTTCCCTCCCCATGTCCACACATCCATGCTCTTTGCCTGGATGTCTATTCCTGCCCTGCAAATAAGATCATCTATACCATTTTTTTCCTAAATTCCACATAGATGCATTGGCATATGATATTTGTTTTTCTCTTTCTGACTTACTTCACTCTGTATGACAGACTCTAGGTCCATCTGTGTCTCTATAAATGTTCCTTTTTATGGCTAATATTCCATTGTATATATGTACCACATCTTTTTCCATTCATTGCCTGATGGACATTTAGGTTGCTTCAATGTCCTGGCTACTGTAAATAGAGATGCAGTGAACACTGATGTGCATGTGTCTTTTTGAATTATGGCTTTCTCAGAGTATATGCCTAGTAGCGGTGTTTTTGAGATTGGCAGGAAAGATGAAAAGATGAATTCATAGACAGAAGTAAATGTAGACAGGAAAAGTTTACCTCTTAAAATTAAAACAGGGTCCAAGGCCTAATACCTTTTCTATCCCCTTTCCCCTGAACACTCCAGCCCATTACCTACATCTTCTACCCTCCACAGGCCCCAACCTTAATATATTGCTTCCTCTCAACCCAGCTATGCCCTGAGTCACTAGACAACCAGAGCAATCCGGTTAATTTGCCTTCGCTTCAGATGTCCCTGGGGAAAATACTTAAAATACTGCATGGGCAACTTTAGTCCGTTTCAGAATGACTTGAATTTTTCCTTATGGTTCATTCGTTTTAAGTATTTAGTGAATGAATGTGTTCTATGTTCAGGATGGTGCATCAAGGCAAGACGTGGGAGGGTGGCCCAGACAATTCCTCCACTTCACAGTGTTGCCGTGGGGCAGGCTTGACTGTGCCTCTCAGAAAGATTTTAAGTTGCCAACCTACAGTGTAGGCACGACCTGAGACGCTCCCCAGGTTACTGAATCAACTCATTATTTGTTTAGTGCCCTACCATTTGTTTGACATTATGTAGACACAAGGCTCTATTGAATGAGGAGAGTGTGTTCGCTGGTAGGGTCATAACTGGGGCCTTGGAATTGCAATCCAAACAACCTGTCACACATTTCAGTCACACATAGCAGCAATATAATTCTGTTGCTTTGGTAAGAGTTAAAAGCTAGTTTTACAATAAGAAGACAAGTTCTTGAAAACAGGGAAGGGCAGGCTTGGGGTGTGATTGACAGACTGTCATTAGTATTTGACAGATATCCATGGTTGTTTTTTCTAACAGGAAAATGGTGATTTTTTTAAAAGCAGTTTTAGATTCCTGTTTTTATTTTCATTTTTTTGAAGAAAGCCTGTTTCTTCAGCTTTTCTATGTAGTGTCAGTAAATGAACTGTTTCCTCTCAAATCATGCATATTGCCTTGCAACCTTCAACTGCTTAGTAATATATCACAAACATTTGGATGTGGGCAGGGGAATGGCCAGAAATAACCATGTAGGTCATATGGGCTTTCAAATGCATCTGTTTATGCACAGAGGGTCCCTACAGAAGACTGTTTTATTTCACGGGATATTTTACCCTGATGACAAGCTAGAAATCAGTGAGTCATTTTCATGGTCTGACATTTTGCTGTAAAAGTACTTGAGGGAGGGTTACTTTTACAGGCTGGCTTGTGTCCTGAAGCCAAGTAACAGGCCTTGTGTATGACACACATAGATTATACAGGATGGAGGACCTTTGTGAGACTGGGTTAAATGGAAACTTGCATTTTTCAACTTTATTTCAATGACTTTGTTATAGACTATAATACTAGTCTCAATAATGGGTCATTTGAGAACTACAGTATAGGGCTGGTATAGTATAATTATAGTACCTATAATGTTACAGTTAAATAGAGCCATGATCACTCTCCCCTCCCTGATTAAAACTCTTCATTTTCGTTTATCTATAGATTCCCATTGATACATTCACTGTGCTTCCAAAAAGAATTCAAGAAGTCCTCAAGTTCCAAAGGCTTGCTTTTTTTGAAACTCAAAACAATTTCCCCATAGAAACAATGTTATAAATTATGGACATATTCCCAAACCAGTCCACCCAAGGCTATTCAACCCATAATGTGCTTGCAGTAAAGTAGTGTGTATATTACATGTAATAGTATGTCAATGAAAAAAAAAAAAGTTCAGTTCCAACACGAGAAGACCAGAATACATTTCTCATTTCTTTAGTGGCTCCCCCTCTAGTGCTGCCCCCTACCCCAAATCTGAATCCCTTATCAGTCAGGCCAGTTGAAAACATCTTGGCTTCAAGACTGATACAATTTCCTTAGGAGCAGGAAAGAAGGAAGGAGCAGGCAAAGGAAACTTTTAGGCAATGGAGGCTCTCTACCCCTTTTCTTCTCACCTTATCAGGTATTGGATTGCCTGCTGCCCTGACAACACAGTCTCTTTTAAGAATGTTTTTCTTTTAAGACTTTTATTGATAGTAGTGTTGGCAACAGGGATAAAAATGAACAAATCTGTGCTTTCCCTTCTCTATATTCATTCACTCACTCGACAATACATTAATCAATTCCTAGATAGCATTCCAATTCAGTCTAAATCCTGGGGATACAAACATGAATGAGTCCTTGAGGCCCCCCTCCCACCCAGTCTAGTGAGGGACACAGAGACACAAACAAACTATTGCCAGGCAGCGTGCTACCTGCAGTGATAGAAGGCTAGAATAGGTAGAGTGGTGGACAAAAGCGGCAGTGTTCTCCTTAGTTTGAGGGCAGGGGAGGTTGTCAAAGAAGGCTCCACAAGGCAGACAACAAGGCTAGTCTTGAAGGAGGAGGTGTTTATCAGGGAGATAAGGAACCCTGAGAAGGTATTTTAGGCAGAGACAAGAAGTCATGAAATCCCCCATATTTGGACAAGTAAGAACAACTTGGTATGGTTTGGCCAGAGATACAACAAGATAGGGCAGCATTTGGAGATGGGACTAGGCAGGGGCTTTAGGTGAAGAGCCTTGCATGTCAGGCTGAAAACCACATTTATCCTATAGTGGTTAATGAAGAGTGTTGTGGTCAGATGTACCGAGTGACAATATGGAAAATAGGCTGAATGGGAGATGAAGGGAGACAGAAGCCTTTTAAGAAGGACAAGAAGAAGGGAGAGAAGCATTTTATTTTGGTTAGTATTTTTTTTAATTAAAAAAAATTATTTATTTTTGGCTATCCTGAGTTTTCGCTGTTGCCGCAGGCTCTTCTCTAGTTGCAGGGAGTTAGGGCTACTCTCTGGATAAGGTGAGCAGGCTTCTTGTTGCAGTGACTTCTCTTGTTGAACTGGAACTCCAGAGCACAAGGGCTTCAGTAGTTGCGGCACATGGGCCCAACAGCCGCAGCTCCAAGGCTCCAGATCACAGGCTCAGTAGTTGTGGTTCATGGGCCCAGTTGCTCCACAGCATGTAGGATTCTCCCAGATCAGGGATTGAACTCATGTCTTCTGCATTGGCAGGCGAACTCTTTACCACTGAGCTACCAGGGAAGACCTATTTTAGTTGCTTTTTATGTTTTAAAGTTTTGATGGTACCATAGGGCTTGCAGGATCTTAGTTCCCTGACCAGGGTTCAGACTCGCTCCCCTTGCATTGGAAGCATGAAGTCTTAATCACTGGACCACCAAGGAAATCCCTCATTTACTTACTTTAATTTTTAAAATTCTAGCTAAAAGTTTTTTGAACTGTGCTAAAAGACACCCAATGCAAAATTGACCATCTTAACCATTTTTAAATGTGCAATTCAATGACATTAAATATATTTACATAGTGGTACAACTGTTAACACCATTGATTTCTGGAAGTGTTTCATCTTCCCAAACTAAAACTCTTTACCCATTAAATAATAACTTCTCATTCACCCTCTCTCCCAATCTCCTGGCAACCACCATTCTGTCTGTTTATCAGGAGATAAGGAACCCTGAGAAGGTATTTTAGGCAGAGACAAGAAGTCATGAAATCCCCCATATTTGGACAAGTAAGAACAACTTGGTATGGTTTGGCCAGAGATACAACAAGATAGGGCAGCATTTGGAGATGGGACTAGGCAGGGGCTTTAGGTGAAGAGCCTTGCATGTCAGGCTGAAAACCACATTTATCCTATAGTGGTTAATGAAGAGTGTTGTGGTCAGATGTACCGAGTGACAATATGGAAAATAGGCTGAATGGGAGATGAAGGGAGACAGAAGCCTTTTAAGAAGGACAAGAAGAAGGGAGAGAAGCATTTTATTTTGGTTAGTATTTTTTTTAATTAAAAAAAATTATTTATTTTTGGCTATCCTGAGTTTTCGCTGTTGCCGCAGGCTCTTCTCTAGTTGCAGGGAGTTAGGGCTACTCTCTGGATAAGGTGAGCAGGCTTCTTGTTGCAGTGACTTCTCTTGTTGAACTGGAACTCCAGAGCACAAGGGCTTCAGTAGTTGCGGCACATGGGCCCAACAGCCGCAGCTCCAAGGCTCCAGATCACAGGCTCAGTAGTTGTGGTTCATGGGCCCAGTTGCTCCACAGCATGTAGGATTCTCCCAGATCAGGGATTGAACTCATGTCTTCTGCATTGGCAGGCGAACTCTTTACCACTGAGCTACCAGGGAAGACCTATTTTAGTTGCTTTTTATGTTTTAAAGTTTTGATGGTACCATAGGGCTTGCAGGATCTTAGTTCCCTGACCAGGGTTCAGACTCGCTCCCCTTGCATTGGAAGCATGAAGTCTTAATCACTGGACCACCAAGGAAATCCCTCATTTACTTACTTTAATTTTTAAAATTCTAGCTAAAAGTTTTTTGAACTGTGCTAAAAGACACCCAATGCAAAATTGACCATCTTAACCATTTTTAAATGTGCAATTCAATGACATTAAATATATTTACATAGTGGTACAACTGTTAACACCATTGATTTCTGGAAGTGTTTCATCTTCCCAAACTAAAACTCTTTACCCATTAAATAATAACTTCTCATTCACCCTCTCTCCCAATCTCCTGGCAACCACCATTCTGTCTGTGAATTAGATGACTCTAGGGACTTCTTATTTAGTTTATTTTCATTTTAAAACAAGGGAATGCATGTCCATGGCTTAAAAAAAAATCTGATTAATATCAAAATCTGAAAAATGCAAAGTAAAGGCATGAAATGGCTGGTTGGCTTTGTTAAGGAGAATTTCAATGCCCATTTGGGAACTAACATTTGCTGAGTGTATGCTATATGACACTGTGTTGAATGGTTTACATGTGTAATTTCAGTTGCCTCTTAAGACTTAATGTGATTTCATTTACTCATCATACTTTATTATTTCAACACATCTTCAGTACCTAGGGAGAGGGGTCTAGCAAGAACTAGGCAAGCAGTCAGGGTGAGGGCCTTAAGGACTAACATGTAGAAAAGAGGTTCTATGCCAGTGATAGCACTGGAATATACGTTGGGAACCAAGGAAGCTCAGCTTTCAACACTGAATAGGGCAGAGCAAGGCAGGAGGATGGTTTTGGCCTAGGTGGGCCTGGCTTTCACAGGATGCTTCTCAGACCCACTGGTTCTTGAGCTTGAAAGACTTGTCAGATCAGATATGGTCCATGGAGAGGTTGATGGTTTATCATATGTTTTGTTTTGGCAACAGTGAGGCATGAGGAACTTCCAGGGATCAAACCCGAGCCCCCTGCAGTGGAAGGGCAGAGTCTTTAACCACTGGACCACCAGGGAAGTCCTGGATTGATGTTCTTGAGAGCTTGTTTGGAGGTTCTAGCAGGGGAGTGCAGCTACTCCTATACCCTTGACCAAAGACCGGTCCTCATCTATTGGGGATGGTCATCCTCTTCGACGGAGCGTGCAGCTTTGCGAGGGACACATATGGAGCAGTGAGAGAGGAAAGGGACACCCGTCTAGCCAGCCAGATCAGCTGAATCAACCCTGGTGATCAATGGGGTGACATGTCACAACCAGATCACCCTCACATCCAGGGTTGATGTTCTTATTCAAACTTTCTCTCGGTTGAGTTAAGAACTTTTAGGTTGGCTGCTAGAAACTTCTCACAATGTCTTGGTCCTCTAGTGTAGATATAAATTAATATATGTCATACCTATTGCTTACACTAGCCTAGACTAGCATTCTTTAAACTGTATTTCATGGGAATATACTGGATTTCTCTAAGATGTTAATATGTAGGTGCCAAAAAGAAACAAACAAAAAACTAGTCAAATACATTTGGAAAACAGTTCATACTGGATGCTTCTCCTAAAGAGTCCTAGCACATGTGAGCTTATTAAGACCCCTGGGAGGTCCTGTATAAATAATAAGCGTGTTAAAATTTAAGCCACCATTTCCCAAACATTTGGACTACTATAATCTTTTTTCTTTTCTCCTTAGCAACATGAGTGCATATGTGAATGGGACCTTAGTATTCTATGGAACCCGAAAGCATAGCATCTGGGTGGCGTCTTGGCCAGGCTATATCAACCATCCAGCAGTTGACACAGGCTGCTCTGAGGCAGCATCCCAGATATATGGGATTCTGAACTGGGCTTATTAACCAAAAAGTCAAGGAAATGTCCTCAACTTGAAGTGTGATTATAGACTATCTCCAAAATGCAGTGGTGATGACTTCTTCTAAAAGGTTTAACTAAATTTCTTTAAACCTCTTACACAGAGCCAACTTACCACTTCCTACTTCAACTTTTATTGAAGCTTGAATAATCCATGACTTCCTAGGCTACATTTTCTCTTATCTAGATCTCTGAAAAACATACAGATTGATACGAATTTGAGGGAAAGATGAGGAGAAAGCCACTTTCCAACTGAATACACTCAATGTGAATACCAGTTCACCTTCCTCTGCATGACAGCCCCGAGATCTCCCAGAGATCTGTGAACATTGTATTTCATCAGAGACTGGAACAGCGTGGGATTATCAGTCTATCTTAGCAAAATGTGATGTACCTGAATGTCTTGCTTGAGTGAGAGGAAAGGGACACCCGTCTAGCCAGCCAGATCAGCTGAATCAACCCTGGTGATCAATGGGGTGACATGTCACAACCAGATCACCCTCACATCCAGGGTTGATGTTCTTATTCAAACTTTCTCTCGGTTGAGTTAAGAACTTTTAGGTTGGCTGCTAGAAACTTCTCACAATGTCTTGGTCCTCTAGTGTAGATATAAATTAATATATGTCATACCTATTGCTTACACTAGCCTAGACTAGCATTCTTTAAACTGTATTTCATGGGAATATACTGGATTTCTCTAAGATGTTAATATGTAGGTGCCAAAAAGAAACAAACAAAAAACTAGTCAAATACATTTGGAAAACAGTTCATACTGGATGCTTCTCCTAAAGAGTCCTAGCACATGTGAGCTTATTAAGACCCCTGGGAGGTCCTGTATAAATAATAAGCGTGTTAAAATTTAAGCCACCATTTCCCAAACATTTGGACTACTATAATCTTTTTTCTTTTCTCCTTAGCAACATGAGTGCATATGTGAATGGGACCTTAGTATTCTATGGAACCCGAAAGCATAGCATCTGGGTGGCGTCTTGGCCAGGCTATATCAACCATCCAGCAGTTGACACAGGCTGCTCTGAGGCAGCATCCCAGATATATGGGATTCTGAACTGGGCTTATTAACCAAAAAGTCAAGGAAATGTCCTCAACTTGAAGTGTGATTATAGACTATCTCCAAAATGCAGTGGTGATGACTTCTTCTAAAAGGTTTAACTAAATTTCTTTAAACCTCTTACACAGAGCCAACTTACCACTTCCTACTTCAACTTTTATTGAAGCTTGAATAATCCATGACTTCCTAGGCTACATTTTCTCTTATCTAGATCTCTGAAAAACATACAGATTGATACGAATTTGAGGGAAAGATGAGGAGAAAGCCACTTTCCAACTGAATACACTCAATGTGAATACCAGTTCACCTTCCTCTGCATGACAGCCCCGAGATCTCCCAGAGATCTGTGAACATTGTATTTCATCAGAGACTGGAACAGCGTGGGATTATCAGTCTATCTTAGCAAAATGTGATGTACCTGAATGTCCTTGCTTGAGTGACTGGAACATCTCATTCTGGATAGACTTAATAACTGTATCAATGTTATTTTTAAAAAAACAATTCCAGAAACTCAATTTATTCCTCTAAACATCAGGTTTCTTATCCTTTAAGGAATGAAGATGCTAACTACCAAGGTCCATAGCATACTCTAAGCATAAAAAATATACCACAGATTTCCTGTTCTTTTCAGGTTTCATGGTATATCACCAACATTCCATGGGAAGTCTGTGGCATAATGGTAAGAACACAAACCTCAACTCTGAAAATGAATGCTTCTGATATTTTAGCCAATTATGTGAAATAGAGTAGTAGTAGTACCTATTTCAATGGGGTTATTGTTGTATAATGTACATAAAACACCTGGCATAATGCCATACACATAGTAATGATAATAATAGAACCATTAACTGAATACTTAACATGGGCTCATTGTACTACTTTATATGCACTATATAAAGTAATATATCCAGCACCATTTTGTTCATAGTCTTCATAATTCTGGGTGTGAACATGGATGTATCACAACTTTGGAGCTGTGATGCCATTTATTGTCTTGAAACTGGATTTTCTCAAAAATATACACAAATATATGCATTCTTAGGTGGATGTCCTGCCGCCTATCTTTCCTTGCTTGTGTTTGACACCTTACTCATGACATCACACTTCTGTATCTTATCACCAGATCTTTGAGCAATGACTCTATTTCTAATCCTGTTATAGCAAAATAAATTCGGTAGTAAGATTGTCTTATTCTCCTCATTGGACTTGTTGTAAGGTTATATATTTCACAGATCACATCTATCAAGAATATTCCATTCTACACCGGATATGGGTTTCACCTTCATATCTTCTGGTTCCAGCTATGCCCACACTGTCTTCTTTAGACTTGACTACCTGACAAAATTTCTAATAGTACAAATGTTCTTTAGCAAGCAACCCCCTAGAATAAACAGTTCCAATCTGTATCAAATTCCTGGAGAGCATCTGAATAGAGGTACAGATCTGGACTGTTTTGCTCAGAACATTAGATTATAAGTTCTTGAACACAGTAGTGGCTTTTCTGTCTTGCACCCTTGCTTCCTTTGAAGAATGGCTCCTCTTGCTCTCCAATCATGGGCTTCTTTGAGGAAGTTGCTAGGTAGGCATAGTGCCCTATCTCACTGGCTCTAAGTTTGGCTTCTGATCCAGGCCCTTCCAAATAAAGCTCCATTCCTATCCCCACATCAATTGCTCTGAGTTAATCATGTGACCAAGTTTAGCCAATCCAAGTCTTTCCTTGAGGTTTTCAGTTTTGAGCTAGAAAAAAATGGCCTTGCTTTTCAGGTCATAAATCTAGAAGAAGAAAGGAAGTTATCAGCCATTTTCACTCTTACCATGAGGCTAAAAACTTCCCTCATTAGAAGAGAATGAGGCCAACAAAGAGAAGCAAAGACAAAGATGGACCCTGATGGTGTCATTAAAGTGTCTAGTCCAGATATTCTAGATCTACCTAAGATTTCCCATTTATATGAGCCAGTAATTTTCTTTTTCTCTTCAAGTGACTTTGGTTTGGGATTATGTCATTAACAAATGTACTTTCACATAGCTTCCATTGTCTATCTGGTTGCCTGACTCTCACCATACCTGAGATATATTCTGTGTTATACCAACGCCTTCTCCTTTTGTGTAAACAGGACCCCAGTCCACACCTGGCTTTGCCACTGGATACCAATACAGCTATATTAGACTCCACTGGTAATTGAGCAGACAATTATGGACGTAGCCACCTAGTCAATAAATTGCTCTTCAACATAGGGTAGTGTAAAGTAGAAGCAGACAGGGCAGTGTTTATGTTGAAGCAATGGGTCATTCTAATAAGAAACATATTACAATAATGAAATTCAGATTTTTTTAATGTCCTCTAGCTATTGTAGCTATCTCTATTTAACTATTTACCTACTTACTCTAGTTATATCTAGTAACCCATAGTTATTCAACTGAGAAATGAGACATTAGAATTGAGTGTAATGTGTATTTCTGATTCCTCTGGCTCACTCCAGTTATTTATTTGTCTGTAGTACATAGCTATTAGCTAGCTTGTTACTAGTTAACTGGTTATGTAATGTCTCTGTCTCTAATTTTCTAAAGTTTCTACTCATTTTTCTAACAAGAGATAAAAAGTTAGATTGAAGAGGAATGAATTTGTTTAGCTTCTTGGCTTACTCTAGTTAGTCTAGTTATTGCTAATGATTCCAGAAAGAAATGAAAATTTACAATTGAGAGAATAAATTATCATTCTGATCCTTTTAGATTTTTCCAGTTATTGCAGTTACCTGTTTAGTTACTGGCTAACTTTCTCTACTTTTTTGTTTGTTTGTTTGTTTGTTCATTTTATGTACTTCTTACTTATTCTAACAAGAAATAAGAGATTTGAGAGGATTTTTTTCCCCTTAGTTTTTTGGTTTCATCTAGTTATCTATAGTTACCTCTGGCTAGCAAGTTGCAAAATTGTCACTGGCTCTATCTATCAATATTTATTCATCAAGCTTGTTTACTTTTCTTAGGGACACAACCAAACTATCTTTTCCAGTCTTCTTTTGTCCAAGTGGAGCCACCTGACTGGTTCTTCCCTGTGCAATGTAAGCAGAAGTGATGTGTTTCCTCTGAAAAGAGCAGGTAGGAGTGGATGTATTTTCTCCACACTCTTTCTTTCCTTTCCATTATGAGCTCAGAGACCATGTGTTAAAGATGGTGGTGTTTTAAGATGAAAACAGTCTGAATCCTTAAATGGCTGTTAAAATAGAGGCTCATCTGCCTCCTCATGATCACATTGAACTTTGAATGGAAAAAAAAAACTTTACTGAGTTAAGCCACCAATAACTTGAGGTTTATTATAGTATTTAGCCAATCCTGACAAATAGATCCTATCATTTTACTTATCATATTCTATTATAAATTGCCTGTTTCATTTCTCTGCCTCCTCAATCAAGACTTCCTTGAGGTCAGAGCTAGTGCCTATTTATTCATTATTGTATCCTTAGTATTTAGTGCAGGGTTAATAATTATAGTAATGGATATTATTTTAAGAATATAATAAACAAGTGTATATTCACTGACAGCATCCCCCTTATTGTCTTATTGTGTCTAATAAGAATCACTCTTAACAATAAGAGGAGATGCAAACTCTTGACTAATAGAGACTCAGTGCTTCTCCCTTAAGTTTTGACTGTAGGTAGGTAGAAATTTATAATGATTTTGATGTAAGTGATGAGTTTCAAAGATCAGTCAGTGTCTCGCTCACAGAGGTTGTGGAGACCCTTATTCTACATAATTGAATCACATTTTAAACTGCTTGTGAGCAGACAGCAGAATTTTTCTAAAAAGCTGAATTTCTTTTATGAAGTCCATAGATGTCAGTATAACATAAAACAAATATACTGAAAACTGGTTCATGGAGTATGAAGTGTGCATAGCAAAGATATTTTGAAATTCATGTATTTGGAGAGTCTATGAAATTGCACTTGTGGTTAGTCATTCTGGATAAGAATTTAACCAACCAACGAAACCAACACAATTAGCTGAACTAATATTTGGCAATATGCAACCCAAAAGAAGTTTGGTTATTTGAAAGACTTTTCCACTTCGACACGTTGAACAATCTTATACAGAAAATGAGCTTAGTGCTTTTTAAATGAGTGTTTATGATCTTCAAGCTAATTTAACTAAAATGTCATTCTTGAGCACATGTGTTGAAATGTGACAGGCATTTTCTATGTCGGTATGAAAGAGAAACTTGTAGTGTTAGACGGAAACATTTTTCATTGAGTCTTAGAAAAGGTCACTGAAAAGGTTTCTGAAAAACTTCTAGAACGATGCTTCTTCCTGAATCAGTATGTCCAGTTGAAAAGGAAACTGAATCCAAAACAAAACAAAACAAACCTGGGGGTTATCTCAAGGTCTGCTTCATGCCAAATAACCATTTTGCTTTTATTTTTCAACTATCCTTTTGTCTTTGTCCAATGCAACCTGAGTATGTGAAGTATTACAGGGTGCTACAGGGCACTGACTGACTCTGCTAGAATTCAATACACTGGGTATACTTGTTTTTACAGTTCTGCACATGTTCTTATAACAGATCTTCTAAGGAAAGTGCAGAGTGACAGGCAGTTATTGTGCTACTATTAATAAAAGACAATGAAGATAAGGTTGCAATTTTCCAAATGAAAGTTTTTAGTTATAATTGCATATATAGCGCATTCCTTAACCCACTTACATAGAAGACATTGCCAGCTACTTCTGAGAGTCAAAAAGGGACAATTAGGTCCATAGTCATATGCTAATAAGCACTGCATTATTTAAACCTCAAAGATCAGTCAGTGTCTCGCTCACAGAGGTTGTGGAGACCCTTATTCTACATAATTGAATCACATTTTAAACTGCTTGTGAGCAGACAGCAGAATTTTTCTAAAAAGCTGAATTTCTTTTATGAAGTCCATAGATGTCAGTATAACATAAAACAAATATACTGAAAACTGGTTCATGGAGTATGAAGTGTGCATAGCAAAGATATTTTGAAATTCATGTATTTGGAGAGTCTATGAAATTGCACTTGTGGTTAGTCATTCTGGATAAGAATTTAACCAACCAACGAAACCAACACAATTAGCTGAACTAATATTTGGCAATATGCAACCCAAAAGAAGTTTGGTTATTTGAAAGACTTTTCCACTTCGACACGTTGAACAATCTTATACAGAAAATGAGCTTAGTGCTTTTTAAATGAGTGTTTATGATCTTCAAGCTAATTTAACTAAAATGTCATTCTTGAGCACATGTGTTGAAATGTGACAGGCATTTTCTATGTCGGTATGAAAGAGAAACTTGTAGTGTTAGACGGAAACATTTTTCATTGAGTCTTAGAAAAGGTCACTGAAAAGGTTTCTGAAAAACTTCTAGAACGATGCTTCTTCCTGAATCAGTATGTCCAGTTGAAAAGGAAACTGAATCCAAAACAAAACAAAACAAACCTGGGGGTTATCTCAAGGTCTGCTTCATGCCAAATAACCATTTTGCTTTTATTTTTCAACTATCCTTTTGTCTTTGTCCAATGCAACCTGAGTATGTGAAGTATTACAGGGTGCTACAGGGCACTGACTGACTCTGCTAGAATTCAATACACTGGGTATACTTGTTTTTACAGTTCTGCACATGTTCTTATAACAGATCTTCTAAGGAAAGTGCAGAGTGACAGGCAGTTATTGTGCTACTATTAATAAAAGACAATGAAGATAAGGTTGCAATTTTCCAAATGAAAGTTTTTAGTTATAATTGCATATATAGCGCATTCCTTAACCCACTTACATAGAAGACATTGCCAGCTACTTCTGAGAGTCAAAAAGGGACAATTAGGTCCATAGTCATATGCTAATAAGCACTGCATTATTTAAACCTGTTTTTCTCTTTAATCTATGAAAATGAAAATTGAGCAGTGGCAATGGAAACATAAAAGTAGAAATTACCTTCTTCAAAGAGCAGCTTTTCATATAAACATATTTCAGCTGGTAGGATTAGTAACTTTTCTTCAAAAATAAAATTTCGTAAATAAACTTCAGTGTCTCTTGTAGAAACAGCCTTTAAAATACAGAATATCAAGTTACATTAAAAACATCTCTAAGGAAAGTGAAGTTTGCTAGCAATACTGCAAACTTCCCATTTCTTATTTTTGAAAGTCTCCCTTCATAGAATGTGCTAAAATCTCCCTTTCTTCCCCCCCGCCTTTTGGGAAAAAAAAAATCAACTGGATGAGGAGCAGGAAATATCCCCATGTTTTCATTAATTGGAGTTTGGTGTGGGACTCTGGAGAAATTGGGGAACGTGACTATTTTAGGTTTTGGACATTAATCCCCCAAACTCTCACAGAATATTCCATTGTGACATGAATCTTTCACACTGAATATTCAACAACAGGCTAATGTTTGATATTTTTAAAGTGGGTTTAGCTGATGGTTAATAAAACTCAAGCCATAAAGAAAATTACTCCCTGACTTGCTTTAGGGGCAGATTTTAATTTACCAAGTTTATCAGGAACTAAACGGTCGCGAACTACAAACAAAGCCCCACCTTAATCGGGGTATTTTGTGGTCTTTAGGGCACACCTCACATTGATTATTTGGCACATAATATGGAGCCCTGGCTCATTACTGAACATTAGCTCTCACATCTGCATCATGTCAATTTCTCTGAGGGACCGACCTGCATGTTGCTTCTGTACAGTGTTTAACATACTGAAAATACTAGTGGAAATAAAGATGAGTGTGCCACACATTGCTGTGAGGCTTTCTTCACAATCAGGGTTCCTAGTGGGTAGCATTGTGAGTTCTTCAGATCTGCCCATTCCTCATTTACCTTGCACAAAAGGCAACTGATTCTTATGCATACCAACTCACAGTGCAACCTTGGTTGGGTAAGTCACTTAACCTTTGTTAAGTGCTTGAATTTCTTCCTCTGTCAAATGCCTGTATTAATGAACACCTGTCCCACAGGGTTGGGGTGAATATCAAATGAGATAATGGTCACAAAAAGGCTTTGAAAATGGTACAGTGTTGTAACAGTGCAATGTTTTCATATTAATAATTTTTTTTTTTTTTTAATAGTGGTAGCTTTTGTTTCTGTTTGCTGCCTTTTTGCCTTTGAGAAGCTAGATGTTTGCCCTCTTGTCCTTTTAAAAAACCAGAAATCCTAAATAGATTGCTCTTCCTACTCTGTATTTATGAGGTTGTTCCAAGGTGAATTACCATTTAGCAGATTGCATAAGCTGCAGCCTCTAGTTCAAACCAGGAATAAGCTGGAAGGTGTGCTCTGTGGCATTTGAAGTCTGGTAAAGTTTCTTTCTGTACAGGACTGGATAATGTGGTCAGAGCAGAACTACACATGTAGATTCAGCTCAATATGCCACATAAGCAGGATAACCAAACAAAGAAACCAACCATGTTCTGAACCTAATAAGTAGTGCCAGTAAATGAAAAAGGGCTACTTGTCACCTTTGCTTTGCCTCACGAAATAATACTAGATATTTATCAGTTCCATAGTGAAAACTCCATGTCATAGGAATCCTGTTAGTCAGTGGGATAATGAAAAATATAGATTGTGTAATATTATATAAAAAGCACACAAGACTTTGAACTCATAAAATCTTGATGTGCAACATATTGTTCAGCCTGTGTGAAAATATTCCTTTGGGAGACTTTCCTGGCATTCCAGTGGCTAAGACTCTGTGCTCCCAGCACAAGGGGCCTGGGTTTGATCTCTGCTCAGAGAACTAGATCCCACATGCTGCAACTAAAGATCCCACATGCCACAACGGAGATCGAAGATCCCACATGCCAGCGACTAAGATGCAGAACAGCCAAAAATAAATAATGTTTTTTTTTAATATTCCTTTGGAAAGCTGATCTTACTGCATACCAACTCACAGTGCAACCTTGGTTGGGTAAGTCACTTAACCTTTGTTAAGTGCTTGAATTTCTTCCTCTGTCAAATGCCTGTATTAATGAACACCTGTCCCACAGGGTTGGGGTGAATATCAAATGAGATAATGGTCACAAAAAGGCTTTGAAAATGGTACAGTGTTGTAACAGTGCAATGTTTTCATATTAATAATTTTTTTTTTTTTTTAATAGTGGTAGCTTTTGTTTCTGTTTGCTGCCTTTTTGCCTTTGAGAAGCTAGATGTTTGCCCTCTTGTCCTTTTAAAAAACCAGAAATCCTAAATAGATTGCTCTTCCTACTCTGTATTTATGAGGTTGTTCCAAGGTGAATTACCATTTAGCAGATTGCATAAGCTGCAGCCTCTAGTTCAAACCAGGAATAAGCTGGAAGGTGTGCTCTGTGGCATTTGAAGTCTGGTAAAGTTTCTTTCTGTACAGGACTGGATAATGTGGTCAGAGCAGAACTACACATGTAGATTCAGCTCAATATGCCACATAAGCAGGATAACCAAACAAAGAAACCAACCATGTTCTGAACCTAATAAGTAGTGCCAGTAAATGAAAAAGGGCTACTTGTCACCTTTGCTTTGCCTCACGAAATAATACTAGATATTTATCAGTTCCATAGTGAAAACTCCATGTCATAGGAATCCTGTTAGTCAGTGGGATAATGAAAAATATAGATTGTGTAATATTATATAAAAAGCACACAAGACTTTGAACTCATAAAATCTTGATGTGCAACATATTGTTCAGCCTGTGTGAAAATATTCCTTTGGGAGACTTTCCTGGCATTCCAGTGGCTAAGACTCTGTGCTCCCAGCACAAGGGGCCTGGGTTTGATCTCTGCTCAGAGAACTAGATCCCACATGCTGCAACTAAAGATCCCACATGCCACAACGGAGATCGAAGATCCCACATGCCAGCGACTAAGATGCAGAACAGCCAAAAAATAAATAATGTTTTTTTTTTTTTTTAATATTCCTTTGGAAAGCTGATCTTACTGCTTACCCAGATGCTATGTTTCCCACATGCCAAGTGAACCTGCTGCCCTTAGAAATGTGTCTGTCCCTAGTTGATAGAAAATCTGTGGAAAATCTCCAACCCTTTTAGTTGGAGTTTAATTCTAGGACCTTAAGAATTTTAATACTCTTCAGGGGCTTCCTGGTGGTCTAGTGTTTAAGACTTTGGCTTCCAGTGCAAGGGGCCTGGGTTCAATCCCTAGTCAGGGAACTAGATCCAACATGCTGCAACTAACCATTCACATGTTGCAACTATAACACAGTTCAGCCAAATAAATACAATAAAAAATATTTTAAAAAAAGAATTTTAATACTCTTTGATCCCTGGGTTAGGAAGATCCTCTGGAGAAGGAAACAGCAGCCCACTCCAGTATTCTTGCCTGGACAATCCCATGGACAGAGGAGCCTGGCGGGGTCTCAAAGACTTGGACGAGACTGAGAGACTGAGCACAAATACATACACACAAACACAGAGTAAATTTTTCTTATTAATGTATTCCAAGTAGTCATGTCTTATTTAAGATTATAGAAAATGGAACTGTTATTTACAACTGAAAGTTAAAAAAAAAAAAAAAAAGATGATCTCCTGAGAGTTTAAGAGTAGTGATCTCTAGTCTAAGGAGCTGTAAACCGTTTCATAAGAACAGAGTTGGATCATGAAAAAGCATTTGGAGAAAAAGAGCCTGAGGTGATTTCGCTCACAGAAGGAGTGAAATTTGGGAAACCTCGCCTACTTCAGCATCAATATTTTCCCCCGTGTAGACACATTCAAAAGAGACACTTTATGGTTTCTGTGACCTTGGAAAGAGGGGATTGCACAATGACACACACCTGTTTTAATGGCACAGTCTTCAGAAGTTTGCTTCTATCAGGCATCTGGCCAAGTTGAAAGAATTTTAATCAAGAAGAGGTTTATGATGTAACATCATGTGGGCTCCCCCTCTGAAGCCCTTTTGATACCAAGCAAAAGGTTGTTCGGTCAATCTGTTGCTTATTAGGCCTGTCTCAATTAAACCTTGAACATCAGTATGCAGGTTAAGTTGTTGTTAAGCTGTTACTATACTGTTTTAGAAAGTGTGTGCTCTGTTCATTTCTGAAAGGAGATTTTCTTCATCTTGAGAGTCACAGCTGGAGCATGACTAAAACCTAACACCAGCCAGGAAGCCTCCCGCTGTGTGCAGTTTACTAGCTTTCAGCATAATTATGCAAATCCATCTTTGACATTAGAGAAAGGCCAAGGACAATGTCAGGCAAATGGTTATACAATTTTCACTTAGCCCCATTTTAGGTATTCACAGAGCTGATGTTCAAGAGCTAAAATATGAACGTCATTTCAGTGTCTAAGGGAGTTGCAGTTTGCTTCCTGCTACTGCTGTAGGTGTGGGTCAATTAAAAGAAAAAACTGCATAGAAGACTCTCCACTTCTAGCTCATCAACCAGCAAAGACGCTTTCAGTTCATGGGTGATATTTGCAACATTCCTAAGTGGCAGCTTCCATGCCACTGACCACGGTGAACTCTGCTGTTCTGGAATTCGGTTGTGTCTGCATGTGAAACAGAAGCATCTGCACCCAGTGTTTTTAATCCTGTTTTTTGTTTGTTTGTTTATTAGTCTGTTTCTATGTGTCTACCCTGCACAGTGACAATGGTCTAGGAAACCATAACCATTATGTGGCATTTCAGACAGAATAAAATGGTTGCAGAAATTCTTCTTATTGGTTACAGAGGCTACAGAAATAGATTTGTGGACATGATGAGCTGGAAGGTACCATGGTATGACCTCAAATGACTTCTACATTCTGCATGTGAGTTACCAGAAGCCTGCAGCAAAGGACTTGTCCAGAGTCTCTAAGTAAACCAGTGAGATAGCTAGGAGGAGAACCCTGATTTTATATCATCCAATCTGTATTCATTTTACTATATTACATTGTTTCCAGGAGATGTCTGAGTACTAGAGTCCCCAAACTTTTATGGAGGCAGTAAGGGCATCTTCTTATGCCATGAAGTTTGGGAGGTTTTCAAAACCTCTTGGAGAGGACTAGAATCCAAAGCCTTACCTCTACCAATTCAGGACACTTGGATATCTGCCCACTGGCAATGATGACAGTGAAGAGCAAGCGACCCAAATGATGATGATTGTAGAAAAGCTGACTAGAGAAGAAGATTCCCACCTTCCAGAGAAGGTCACTGGGCTTTGAGAGACTCTGGCAGCTTTACTGAAGGAGGTTTCTTTGGTTGGGCAGGCTGGACTCCGTCATAGTTATGTTAGCCTTGGGATCCAGGAAGTCTGAAAAATATACACAGTCCATTAAGAAATGTGTTATGGGTTTTCAGGCCTTTTCATAGAGTGACTTGGGAGATTACCAGGGTTTTAAAGGGTTCAGGCCAGAGGACAAAGAGAGTGAGGCAAGAGGGATGAAAGGGGAAAATTAGACCAGTATGGCTGACGGGATAATAAAACAAAAGAGAGATGTAAGAGGAGGAATTTAAAGAAAGGAGGGATAGATTGTATGTTAGCTTCAATAATGAGCTTGCAGACCAGTTGAACTCTTACTGCTGAGGTAGAAATAGCAAAGCCAGACTGGCAGATTCCATAAATATTATGGAATATTATGGATACAGGGTACAAAAGACTAAGTCTACTAAAAGTAGAGTTCCTGATGAGTTACTCTCATACCCATGTCAAGAAACTGTGTCTCCAAGTCCAAGCAAAAGCAAACAGGAACTAGAGTTGGAAGGGACAAATTTGATAGAACCAATAAAATGGAGCCAGTTGACTTATCTCCTGGCCAATTTAGAGTATTCTTCATTGGTGGCAGAAGAAAGAAGAGTATAGTCACTCAGTTGTGTCCAACTCCATGGACTGCAGCATGCCAGGCTCCTCTGTTAATAGGGATTCTCCAGGCAAGAATACTGAAGTGGGTTGCCATGCTCTCCTCCAGGGGATCTTCCCAACCCAGGGATCGAATCCAGGTCTCCTGCATTACAGGCAAGATTCTTTACCTTCTGAGCCACCAGGGAAGCCCGTTGGTGGCAGAGCAACTCCAAGTAAGGAAGGCACTGGATGTTTCTGCAAACAGTTTTCTTTCCAACATCTAGCATAGTGCCTGGCACAAAGTAGGAGTATGACAAATGTTTGTTGAAGGAATGAATTATTGTTCTCTCCTAAAAACCTATTCCTCTGGATTGAGTGATTGTCCATAGGCACAGAAAGCAAATCCAGAGCATACGTAGAATGAGAAGAACATGGCAGAAGGGTGTGGGGGTAGAGTTTGAGGGTGTGACCTGTGGGATCTGGACTGATGCCTGAAAGATAGACTTAGCAGAGCTTGTTATTTTGCTAAAGGCAAACTTTGTATTTTCTTTTATATAAAATGAGATGATGTCCCTTTGTGAGCATACTTTGAAGTTTTGAGGATCAATGTAAATATGAATTATTATCATCGTTGTGCACCTTAATTGAGTCAAGATATGTTTGTTCTTTCTGATCCATTCCCTTGGGGCTTTTGTGAGTACAGAATGGGTGTGGGATAAATACATAGATTTGATAAATCTCAATGTATTTCTTCTCCTCCTTGTATGAAAAGGGCTAAAATGAAGACATTTCTTCTCAGGCTCATATGCCACTACTTGTGTTGACATTAAAAGGAAGTCTTTAATGCCCTTATGATCAAAGGGTACAAGCAGAGTCACTGAGTTACCATGCCAAAGTATTTATTGGTCATGAAAATTCAAAAGCACCCTCTTCATAAAAGAGTCTTCCACCCCCTCAATTGTTTGTTTCTCCAGGTTTTCACAGCAAATCACAAATTGACTTTAAATTCTAGTTTAGTTTAGGCTCACTAGAGCTACTTAACAAATGTGTAGTAAATAAATGAATGAACGAATGAACTCAGAGGCAATTATATTGTACAATAAAGGAAATGTTTGAATGTCTCACTGGTACCTATTAAAGGAAGAAAACAGTATCATAACCTTCCTTTCTCCAGTCAACTTCTTATAACCCCAGCTGCTGGGTCATGATGTCCTTGGCATTCAGTAAAATGGACTGTTTGAAAAATGAATCATTTCAGATCATTAATTTAAAAAAAAATCCAAATTCCTGCCACTTGGATTACTGGTTCTTAATCGTTTAGCTTGTGTTTGAGTTTGTAGCTGGCCTCCCCTTGTTACTTGCCATTAACTTGCAGTGCAAGTTATTTAATCTCTAATCTCTCTGTTCCCTCTCTGTAAAATTATAACAGTATCTATTCTATAGGGCTATTATGAGGTACTATTCATGTGGGCTTCCCAGGTGGTGTCAGTGGTAAAGAACCTGCCTGCCAATGCAGGAGACATAAGAGAAGTAGGTTCGATCCCTGGGTGGGGAAGATCCCCTGGAGGAGGGCATGGCAACCCACTCCAGTATTCTTACCTGGAAAATCCCTTGGACAGAAGAACGTGGTGGGCTGTAGTCTATGGGGTCACAAAGAGTCAGACACGACTGAAGCAACTTAGCACATTATAACGTTAGATGTAAAATTCTATAATAGGGTTTGGCACACAGAAAGTGCTCAATTAATGTTTTCTGTTATTCCTTTTCCATTATTACTATTTTCAAGATTTTTTATCAGCAGATAGATGGACATCTCAAAGAAGAGCCACTGGTTTGTCAGGAAAGATGTAGGTCTATTTTTGGTAGATTGAGTTCATTGTGCTGGTAAAATATTCTGTAATCCTATCCAGCAATGTATTCTAAACAGACAGTGGTGTCTTAGGATAGCAATTGAATTATTGAGAAACAGACTAAGGAGAACGCTGTATAGAGGTAGAGTTGAGGCTAAAAGAAGAAAGAGAATACCTTAGGAGAAAGTATATGTAGAGAAAAGGACCTCACGCCTCAGCTTTGGAGAAAATTCACATTGATGGAGTCAGAGAAGGAGCTAGCAAAGTCAACAGAAGTAGAGCTAGGATACCTTCACAAAACTAAAGGGAAAAGATATCATTGAGAAGGCACAAAAGAGATTCAAATTCTGTGGCTGATTCAGGTTGATGTATGGCAGTAAACAACAAAACTCTGTAAAAAAAAGTTTCAGGTACTTCTGCAGAGAAATCAGGGATAATTAGGTTAAAACTTCTATCCATTTTTGTTAGATTGTTTTTGGATAGCAAGGATCGCATTTTGTCAATATTTATCCATTTCCCCAGAAAACTGCCTGGCTCATGGTAGGTGGTCAGTGTATACCTGTCAGATGAGTGAGTGAAAAGAGCATCCAAAAGAGGAATTGCCGTGGAGTTTTCATGACAGAGAACAAATTGCAAAAGGTAAAGAGTAAATTGGATGATAAGAGGTGCCAATTGAGAAAAAGGTTATACCACAGGTGGGAGATGAGGATGGTCACTGAAAGAAGTCACAGGGTGAACAAAAGGCCTTTTTTAAAAGGAATGTGGACGCAATGGGGGCACGAGATGTGTGTGTTTTTAGGCAGAGGGCCTAAAGCTAAAGAGATTGAATCAGCCCCAGGAGAAGGGGTGAATGATGGAACAAAGCTGCATGGAGAAATAAGATGGAAGAAGAGAGTACAAGTGAGACACATTATCCTCTGAGTAGAAGGAAGAGAGGATGAGTGGCTGTATACAGATATTGTGATTTAAGAAAGAAAAGCATGGCAAAGGTGAGGTTTAAAGATAGAAAAGAGGGGACATGAGAGAGGCCACTTCAGGTGGTTTGAGTATTCTTGGTGTTGGAGAGGGTGGGTGGAGCTAGGAATTTGAACAGGAAAGATCGAAAGCAACTCTATAGAACATTTTCTCTCTCATCTATGGAATGGAGGAGTAGGCCAGTTGGTCTTAGCCTTTGATTAAGTATTTCATGTATTCCTTGTGTTCTGACATTATTTCCTGAGAGATTTTGTATACTTCTAATAATTTAGCTTGCCACTGATGCTGACTCTGGTGGAAATATAGGTAAGTCTTTGAAGAACCAAGCAGCCCTTAAAGAAAATGATATACCATCATGTCAGGTTCTAAGAATTTTGTTGTTATTAATAGCCACCTTAGCAGAGGGTAATTAATTTTTTCCCATGTACTCTTTTAAGGCTAAGTCCATAAAATTTTAAACCAAGCAAAGAGATGATTTAGTGTTTTCATGATAATAATTCAAACATGTAAATGACTATTTTATAGCCACCCACCTTGCAAGTGTCACTATTGTGTTTGTAGTCCAGGGCTAAATGTAATCAGCCTTTGTTAAGCAGACTTTTTGTAAGTTTCTGTTTTTTTTTTTTTTTTTTTTATTTGTTCTTTCACTTTTTTGTCTCATTTTTTTTCAGAAGAGAAAGATTTACTCTATGTCTGCATAGGAACAACAGGACTGAATCTGAGCCAAAAATTTCAACTTGATTTGGTCCGTTTTCCTTAGAGATTGGGGATTTTTATAATAGGAGGAAGCTGAGCTGATTTCAGTAATTGAACTCTACTACAGCTAAGGACCTCTCAATCACGTAGCCCTCATCTCCTCTAGCACACAAATAAATTATACTAGGCTTCTAAAATATACAACACTCATTCCACCCCAGCAACACTATTATAGTCAGCAAGAGTGTGGAGGGGGGAAAGGAGGAGTAGAAGGATGGAGGAAGATGTTTGTTATAAGAGGTTGCTTAGAATTTCTGTGTGCTCTTACTTCTGCAGCTGTATAGAGATATGAGAAATATGACTTTCTTTTCTTTGTGACTTCAGAGGATTTTCAGAAGTGTAGTAGTGAGTTCGGTGTCTTTTAACATCTAGATTTGATCCTCAGGATCTTTTTCCTTTAGCTTCTCTTTCCTTTGGAGAGAGATTTTTGTGAGCTCTGCCATGTAACTCTGAATCAAATTCAATAGTTGGTTCTTCTTTCCATTCTGGGTTAGGGTGTAGCTTTTGTATTGGTCAGTTTATAACAAAAGCTAATTATTTTCCTAACAGTTATTTGTAAATTTCCCTTACGTTCTGTTCTTTGGCAGTAGTAGAACTCTCTAAGACTTCAGTTAAAAATCTGAACTTCTGATTGCTGAGATTTTCAGGGTGTTTGCTTTATGTTTTTTTTAAGGCAACATGTTTTGATTTCTGAACATTCATTAATCAGCTATCAAGCTTATTTTTCATGGATTTTAAATTACTTTTTAACATACTTATCCTTTGTGTTCAGTACATTTAGGATGGACATTATAACCCTTTGGGTATGAATTTCTGAGGCTCAGATACTACCACGTTTTATTCGTGTAAAGATATGATTGTAACTTTCAATCCCATAGATGCAAAGGCTCTAATAGTTATATCCTGTGAGTTTTATAACTAAGTTTCCTTCTTTAGCCAGTAGATAGCTTAAAACCAAACCTCAAGCTCATTTTCAGTAACTTCATATGACCAAAGGTACACATTTCTAATCTTCCCCCTGGTTTTTATTATTTTCCATTTTCCTTGTTTCTTTAAAATTTCTGTGTTTTTTTTTTCTTAGTCTTATATACATGCTTATGACTTTACCTCCTTGGCAGAGGTGAATGATAAGTGTGTGTGTGCATGTCAAGTTGCTTCAGTTGTGTCTGACTTTATGCAAGTTTATGGGCTGTAGCCTGCCAGGTTCTCCTGTCCATGGGATTCTGCAGGCAGGAATATTGGAGTGGGTTGTAAATACATAAAATGGTCTCTGGAGCATGGATGTCCTATAACCTTCCAGTTTTCTGGAGGACACTAGGAAATGTGTTATCACTGCTTATCACCAACACGTCTAAGGGTATGAATGTTTTCTTACTTCTTAAGAGGTTTTTGCACCGCCCTCTGACTGTTACAGGTGCAAGCATCTCTCTGGAGCAACTACACTATATATATCAGGAAATTTCTGGCACTTTGATTCTCTTATTATTTTACTCCTGAATAGCACTAGCTTCGAAGACTGCTCCTTTGAAAACAAGTAGTGGAAAGTGTCTTAACCAGGTAGGGCTACACCATCCTACATGCAAGGCTGCTGCAAGTATCACAGTATTCAGAGGTGTCTTACAGTCAACTCTGAATATGTTCCGACTTCTGTCTTTTGTCACCTTAAAACATAAATGCTTACCTGGAGTAAGGTATTGTGAGATTATGTGATATTTCTGGGACAGTTTAAATCTTCATTTTGGTTGTGGGGGGGAAGAAGTTGCACCATGCAGCATATGAGATCTTTGTTCCCTGACCAGGGATCGAACCTGTGGCCCCTGCCTTCAGAACACAGAGTCTTTTTTTTTTTTTTTAAAGATTTATTTATTATTTTTTTTATTTTTGGGCGGGGGTTGGGTTGGGGGGGGAGGGGAGCGGGTGGGCCATTTCTATTGGTCTTTCGTTTCTCTGTTTTCATCCGTCTTTGTTCTTTGGCTCCTGTGGGCCTCCTATTGCGGTGGTGTCTGTCGTTGCAGAGCGCCAGCTCTGGGCGCATGCGCTCCAGAGCTCTGGCTCGGTGATTGGACACATCGGTCCAGCCGCTCCGTGGCACATGGGATCTTCCCAGGCCAGGGATCGAACCGGCGCCCCTTGCACTGCAAGGCGGTGTCCTTATCCACTGGACCACCAGGGGAAGCCCGGGAACACAGAGTCTTAACCACTGGACCAGCAGGGAAGTCTCTGCTAGGACATTTTTAAAATGAATTTTGAGTGACAGACTCCAAAAGTGTTGCATCCTCTTTGAGAATCTGCATTGGACAACCTTGAGTTATTGAGCTCAGTATTAATATAATTCTCCAGAGACAGAATGAAGATTGGTATATTTGAAATGACTTGTAGATTTTGGGAGCAGCTGCCAGCTGTGTTCTGTTGACTCAGTTGGTCAGAACTCTCTGTCTGTATCTTTTGAGCAGGATTAATATTGGTAACTGCCCTTTTGATTTAGAAGACATTTAGCAATATGGTTTCACTGTTTAGATCCTTTTTCTGGGCCATTGCAAATGTCACATGGAATCCAGTCAATAATTTCACTATGTCCTCCATATACAAGGTGGTTCCACAGAATATTATTTAAAAAATTATCAGGCAATATTGAATCTGATAGTGCAACTTGGAATTGTAAGCATTGAGAGCTGTTGATATTGATATGTACATTTCTGAATTCTGGGTGGAAGTGTTTCCTTAGTACTTAGAGAATTTTATATAACATACTGATCTCAGGTGAAGTTAGTAAGGGTGGAAAAGTGTTTCACAATTACTGTATTCAAAATTTCAGTAAAATAGACGGAAGTTTAAATCTTCATTTTGGTTGTGGGGGGGAAGAAGTTGCACCATGCAGCATATGAGATCTTTGTTCCCTGACCAGGGATCGAACCTGTGGCCCCTGCCTTCAGAACACAGAGTCTTTTTTTTTTTTTTTAAAGATTTATTTATTATTTTTTTTATTTTTGGGCGGGGGTTGGGTTGGGGAGGGAGGGGAGCGGGTGGGCCATTTCTATTGGTCTTTCGTTTCTCTGTTTTCATCCGTCTTTGTTCTTTGGCTCCTGTGGGCCTCCTATTGCGGTGGTGTCTGTCGTTGCAGAGCGCCAGCTCTGGGCGCATGCGCTCCAGAGCTCTGGCTCGGTGATTGGACACATCGGTCCAGCCGCTCCGTGGCACATGGGATCTTCCCAGGCCAGGGATCGAACCGGCGCCCCTTGCACTGCAAGGCGGTGTCCTTATCCACTGGACCACCAGGGGAAGCCCGGGAACACAGAGTCTTAACCACTGGACCAGCAGGGAAGTCTCTGCTAGGACATTTTTAAAATGAATTTTGAGTGACAGACTCCAAAAGTGTTGCATCCTCTTTGAGAATCTGCATTGGACAACCTTGAGTTATTGAGCTCAGTATTAATATAATTCTCCAGAGACAGAATGAAGATTGGTATATTTGAAATGACTTGTAGATTTTGGGAGCAGCTGCCAGCTGTGTTCTGTTGACTCAGTTGGTCAGAACTCTCTGTCTGTATCTTTTGAGCAGGATTAATATTGGTAACTGCCCTTTTGATTTAGAAGACATTTAGCAATATGGTTTCACTGTTTAGATCCTTTTTCTGGGCCATTGCAAATGTCACATGGAATCCAGTCAATAATTTCACTATGTCCTCCATATACAAGGTGGTTCCACAGAATATTATTTAAAAAATTATCAGGCAATATTGAATCTGATAGTGCAACTTGGAATTGTAAGCATTGAGAGCTGTTGATATTGATATGTACATTTCTGAATTCTGGGTGGAAGTGTTTCCTTAGTACTTAGAGAATTTTATATAACATACTGATCTCAGGTGAAGTTAGTAAGGTGAAAAATGTTAAAATGACATATGCTTGCAATCTACCAGTGGTCAAAGACACAATATGAGTCTGTCTAGCATTTCAAAATTGTTTCATGATAAAAATAGAATATCTTGGCATACTTAACTTGAGTGTACAAAGAAACAATACCAACCTGATTGCCATTTCTTCCCCATAATACACACACATTATAGGAATCATCAACTTCTTTCCTTAAAGAGGAAAATTCAGCAGCTCCTTAAGGGTACAAGGTGAAACTTTATTTTTCTCTGGAAGTCTAGATTTGAGATGTTATTAAGGCCCAAGTGAAGAAGTAGGCTTATGGGCCAGCAAGTAGTTAAACTGATTTAGGCTCATGAAAAATGGGTGTTGGGTATTGGCAGAGTTGAACTTTCTACTGGGGACAGTTTTAACCTGTACTTCTTTTTTTCTTTTTTTAATGCTTTCATTGATTTTTTTTTTAAATTTTTATTTTTTTGGCCACTTCTATTGGTCTTTCATTTATCTATTTTCATTCACCTTTGTTCTTTGGCCTGTGTGGGCCTCCCATTGCAGTGGCCTCTGTCGCTGCAGAGCACCAGCTCTGGGCGCATATGCTCCAGAGTTCTGTCTCAGTAGTTGGACACATCAGTCCAGCCGCTCTGGGGCATGTGGGATCTTCCTAGGCCAGGGATCGAACTGGCGCCCCTTGTACTGCAAGGCAGTGTCCTTACCCACTGGACTACCAGGGAAGCCGTTAACCTGTACTTCTGACCTCCCTAGTTTTTTACTGATCAAGTTTGACATATAACTGTGTAAATTGAAGATGTGCAACCGGTTACTTTGATACATTTATATATTATAATATGATTACCAGTGTAGTGCTGTTTATTACACTATATGATTATAGTTCAGTTTGTTGTCTGTATTCATTGTGCTATGTATTAGATCTCTATGGCTTATTTACTACTCATTGCAAGTGTGTACCCTTAAATAGCATCAACCTTATTCCCCCCAACCCTCCATTCCCTGGCAACTACTATTATACTGTTTTTTCTGGGTTTAAAATTTTAGATTTCACATGTAAGTGATATTATACAGCACTTGTCTTTCTGTGTCTGACTTATCTCACTTAGCATAATGTGCTCAGGATCCATCCATGAAAAATGTTAAAATGACATATGCTTGCAATCTACCAGTGGTCAAAGACACAATATGAGTCTGTCTAGCATTTCAAAATTGTTTCATGATAAAAATAGAATATCTTGGCATACTTAACTTGAGTGTACAAAGAAACAATACCAACCTGATTGCCATTTCTTCCCCATAATACACACACATTATAGGAATCATCAACTTCTTTCCTTAAAGAGGAAAATTCAGCAGCTCCTTAAGGGTACAAGGTGAAACTTTATTTTTCTCTGGAAGTCTAGATTTGAGATGTTATTAAGGCCCAAGTGAAGAAGTAGGCTTATGGGCCAGCAAGTAGTTAAACTGATTTAGGCTCATGAAAAATGGGTGTTGGGTATTGGCAGAGTTGAACTTTCTACTGGGGACAGTTTTAACCTGTACTTCTTTTTTTCTTTTTTTAATGCTTTCATTGATTTTTTTTTTAAATTTTTATTTTTTTGGCCACTTCTATTGGTCTTTCATTTATCTATTTTCATTCACCTTTGTTCTTTGGCCTGTGTGGGCCTCCCATTGCAGTGGCCTCTGTCGCTGCAGAGCACCAGCTCTGGGCGCATATGCTCCAGAGTTCTGTCTCAGTAGTTGGACACATCAGTCCAGCCGCTCTGGGGCATGTGGGATCTTCCTAGGCCAGGGATCGAACTGGCGCCCCTTGTACTGCAAGGCAGTGTCCTTACCCACTGGACTACCAGGGAAGCCGTTAACCTGTACTTCTGACCTCCCTAGTTTTTTACTGATCAAGTTTGACATATAACTGTGTAAATTGAAGATGTGCAACCGGTTACTTTGATACATTTATATATTATAATATGATTACCAGTGTAGTGCTGTTTATTACACTATATGATTATAGTTCAGTTTGTTGTCTGTATTCATTGTGCTATGTATTAGATCTCTATGGCTTATTTACTACTCATTGCAAGTGTGTACCCTTAAATAGCATCAACCTTATTCCCCCCAACCCTCCATTCCCTGGCAACTACTATTATACTGTTTTTTCTGGGTTTAAAATTTTAGATTTCACATGTAAGTGATATTATACAGCACTTGTCTTTCTGTGTCTGACTTATCTCACTTAGCATAATGTGCTCAGGATCCATCCATGTTGTCACAAAAGGGAGGATAGCCTCCTTTATCATGGCTTAATAATATTCCACTGTGTATATTCACATCTTTTTCATCCATTTATCAGTTTATGGACAAAAAGTAACTTGATTTTTTTTTAAAGGAAGAACTAAGTAGATATATTTCCAAAAAGGACATGAAAATGTCCAACAGGTTCTTGAAAAAGATGCTCAGTATCACTAATTATCAGGAAATGAAACTCAAAACCATGGTGAGCTATCACCTCACACCTGTCAGCATGGCTATCATCAGGAAGATAGGAGACAACATATGCAGGTGAGGCTGTGGAAAAGAAGGAACCCTGTACACTGTTGGTGGGAATGTAACTTGGCCCAACCACCATGGAAAACAATATGGAACTTCCTCAAAAAATTAAAAATAGGTCTACCATATGATCCAGCAATTACACTTCTGGGTATATACCCAAAGGAGATGAAAGCAAGATTTCAAAGAGGTTGTCTGCCTTCCCTTGCTTGTGACCTACAAATAGTAATATAGCTCTGAATTCCTGTGTCCCTGACACCTTCACCTCTGGAAAATTATAACTGTCTTCTAATCTCCACTTTTAATACCCAGGCATGATACAGTAATTTCACCCGACTGCCTGCCCATTTTTTCCTTGATGGATTCAGCTCTCTACTGAATCTGTGAGCACTTCCAAACTCCAATGAACCCAGTCTCTATAATTGAGAAGCAAAGAACTGGATCCTAAACACTCTATGAAAACATGGTTCAAGTAAAAAATTATGATTCTCTGTGCTATGGCATTCTGTTGCTAAGAGAGATATTCAAAATATTTACAACCAGAACACAATGAATACCAGCAGTCAAAGGTGACCCTGAAAGACCTGAAAACTTTTAAGGCTGTAACTGTGCATATCAGCTAAATATCAGCCTTGACTGTAACAATTCCACCAGAAGAATCCTAAAGAATTTTATAGACTTAAAGTCATTCATTCAATAAATATTTTTTGCAAGCCTACTATTGCCACAAGCTGTGTAAAGTACTGGGTATATAATAATCTCTGTGAGCTAAGGCATTTATAAGCTAGTCCTGTAATTGTATGAGGGCTGGAAACTACCTTAAATTTCCTCTTAAATTTAGAGAGTTAAATATTCTGGGCTGATAGGTAGCTCTGATCGTACTGATTTGTATAATATAAAAATAATAAGCATTGGGTTTCCTTTTTATAAGATCAATGAGTGAGTGATAGTTGCTCAGTCATGTCCAGCTCTTTTCTACCCCATAGCCTGCAAGGCTCCTCTGTCCATGGGATTCTCCAGGGAAGAATACTGGAGCGGTTGCCATTTCCTTCTTCAGGGAGCAATAGGAGAAGGATTTAGGATTTTTTCTCCTTTCTGAAGTCTCAAAGAGCTATACAGGAAGAATTAACTAAACCCTAAAGAGTAATGCCTAGAAAGAGAGAATATCATTTGCGTCACCATAAGGAAAAGAAACTTTCATATCAGTTCTGGATTTTTTGTATTAAAGAGAACTGATTTCAAGCTGTGCTATCTTAAGTTTTTTCAGATGATTTGATAGTTGGTGAGCAGCTGATACTACAGACAGTTGATGAGACAGAAGGGACAGAAGACATTCAAGGTGAGCACTGAAGAGAGTTTGCATGCCTAATGATCAAGAATTATCCAGAAATTCTGTGTTGGGGGCTCCCACTGGGCTGTGGTCAATTATCCAGATGTTGTGGTGGCCTAAATGGTGTGGGAGGATTTGCTCTGCAGGAAATGAACTTGATGAATGTTCCTTTTCTTCAACATGTGGTGCACTGAGCACTCATTCCTCTCAGGATTATATTTTTACAGCAAAGCCAAAAAAGAGATATGAGTCTAATGCTTTTAATTTTCAAATTAGCATTGACTTTGGATGTCTTCTGAGTATGCAAAACATGAACTAAAGTATCAGGCATCAGGAAACTCCTGTGAAAGAAACACATCTAAGAACTTTCTGGATATCAGAAGAGTTTTGAATATCTTAGACAGCATGGAAGTTTTTGGACTTTGACTTATCTTTAAACCATATTGAGATCCAAGTTGCAAATGGCAGGTAAATAGCAGCTCATGAAATGATGCTGGCTGCATGAATGGATATATAGATGGATTGAAAGGGGTGCAAGAATCACAAGGGTGTGGTATGGAAGGTGTAGTTTTGTTTTTACTTGAAGAATTGTTTTACTTGTTTTTTTCTTGAAGAATGAGAAAATTGGAGAACAACTATCTTTAATTGAGGCTTCCCTTATTACTCAGTGGTAAAGAATCTGCCTGCCAATGCGGGAGATGTAGGTTCGATTACTGGATCAGGAAGGTCCCCTGGAGAAGCATGGCAACTCACTCCAATATTCTTGCCTGGAAAATCCTATGGACAGAGGAGTCCGGTGGGCTATAGTCCATGGGGTCACAAAAGAGTCAGAAAAGACTTAGTGACCAAACAACAACAAAAGTATTTAACAGAACTTTCTGGCATAGACATTGACATTCCTGAAGATCCCTTACCTTCCTTTAATGAAGGGAGTCATCAATTGTTTATGAAGGTAGAAGCAATTCTGATCCTATTTGTTTTTCTCATAAGATTCTCTTCCCTCATAAAGTCTCTTCCTCAGTGATGAATAAAAATATATGAATTATTTTGTCTGATTTCCCTCTTGGGGAGATGCCATTGAAGGTTTGGTTAGAGCAATTGAGAAGGTATAAACAACTCTACTGAATGTAAAAGGAAAAGAATAATTGTTTAAGCAATTACCTCAGTCATACTTCTAAAAACTTACCTCTGGAGAAAATTATACTTCTAGGAGTTGCAGTGGTCTCACATTTCCCCTTCAACATCTCCCCTATCATGTATAAGATATATCCTCAAATGGAAGAATTTTTAAGTAAATATGATAATCACAAATCTTTGTGCCAAGTTTGCTGATAAAAAAAATGTCCTTTCAGACATTTCATTTAGAATAGTAAAATAAATTTAGACATTTTTCATTTTTAAAACCACAGTCATACTTTTTTTGTACTTAACCAATGAAACTCAATAACTTAGTAACGGTATATCTAAATGTATCTGTAAAAATGTGACCTTTCTGGAAGGATAGAAAGGAAGTTATAACCCTTTGGTTTTTTCCAATTCAGATCATGTTTGCATAGAGTTAATCTTAATTAATCTTTGTTTTCCTGGGCTCCAAAAATCACTATTGATGGTGACTGCAGCCATGAAATTAAAAGATGCTTGCTCTTTGGAGGAAAAGCTATGACAAACATAGACAGTGTATTAAAAAGCAGAGACATCACTTTGCTGATGAAGGACCATATAGTTAAAACTATGGTTTCATCCTTAGTAATATATGGATTTGATCATTGGACCATAAAGAAGGCTGAATGCCAAAGAATCGATGCCTTCAAACAATAGTGCTGGTGAAGGCTCTTGAGAGTTCCTTGGACAGTAAGGAGATCAAACCAGTCAATCCTACAGGAAATCAACCCTGGATACTCATTGGAAGGACTGATGCCGAAGCTGAAGCTCCAATATTTTGACCACCTGATTCAAAGAACTATCTCATTGAAAAAGACCCTTATGCTGTGAAAGACTGAGGACAGGAGGAGAAGAGTGCAGCAGAGGATGGCATAGTTGGATGGAGTCACTGACTCAATGGACATGAGTTTGAGAAAGCTGCAGGAGATGGTGAAGGAGAGGGAAGCCTGGTATGCTGGAGTCCATGGGATCACAAAAAGTCATACACAACTGAGCAATTGAACAACAACCACTATCTTAATTAACAAGTTACATGCTTTTGTCCTTGATGAATCTATCTGAGGAAATTAAAGGGTGCCCTATTTACATACTCAAACTGTTAATATTGTTCAGGAATCACTCATTTCATCCTTACAGATTGTAGCATCCACAAAAGTCCTCAGAATGACTGCCTCTTAAGAGAGAGACTAGCTATTCTTTATTGAACAAGTATCCAGTTGTAAGTGCTTTGGAACTTATTTTTCAAGCTTGGGAAATCAAAATGGCTGAACTTTCTTGATTGTGAATCTTCAGGGAAAGAGCTCGAATTAACTTAATCTTTTTTTTTTTTTGAGTGCTGAGTAAATGTTCAGTATTTTGCCAGGTACTGCATCTGGAAAGGGAGATAAATGAAGTGGAATTCAGCCCTGCTTATTTAGAGTCCAGCTATTTGGCACCTGCAAATGGCCAGAATATTTGCAAACTGAAATAAACAAAGAAGCCTCCGAAGTGCAACCATTCTTTCCCAAAATGGCTTAGGAGATGCAATGTGTTTGGCTAATTTTCCAAGCAGAATAAAGGACTGTTCTGTTTGACTAGTAATGAGGGCTATACAAATCAAACCTTAATAGTGACAACATATTCCAGTTTTCATGAAATGGAAACAAAAATATGCAAATAGTTTATTTTCACCAAAATGTATAAAACTTGATAGCTATTGTCATTGTGCTAAGGGAATAGGAGTGCTCACAATGGCTTGGGGCCATGGTCTGGAGGGGTAGGATGGGGGGAACTGGGGGGGGGGTGACCAGGGACATGCATATGACTGATCTGGGAACATACATGTTGGTGAACAACAAAACTCTGTAAAACCTTTAAAATAAAGAATTAAAAAAAAAAAAAAAACTTGGGCAAATCTTGTGGGTTTTGCCCTGTTTTGAGAGCAGAATGCTTATGAGGCTGAAAGCCTTGTAATTTGTCCAGGACAATTTTTCCAAGGGCTTCTCTTAAACCTTTACTATTCAAAACCTTTTCTGTGCTGTGTCTCCCTTGACATCGTCCTCATCAGTTTTCTTTTCTATTTGTTCACTGGTCTTGCTCTGTCACATCATCAGTTGTCAGTGGTATTGCATGTGATCAGAGTAGTTCTTCAGCATCACTTTCATCAATGGCATGCAATCCTGAATGTTTTGCAAGATTTGCAATTTCAGTTCCATTGTATTGTCTGACAATATCAGATAATCTGCCACATAATGATCAACATAGGCTCATACTAAGCAAGAAGAGAGGCTTGAGTAGAGACTAATCTTATAGAGAGTCAGTTCATTAGTGAATAATTTGCATTTTACTCTCATTCATATCCTCTTAACTTTGGGGATCAGAATAATGGAGACTTGGATAATGAAGACCACCTGGTAAATCAGCATAAACTCAAACTCAGTCAACACATAAGTGATTTGATAGGTTGTGTGAGAAGATTGATCACAGCAATACCAATCAAATTAATGTGGTTGATTTACACAGCCAGATGATCTTTTTGAAAAAGAAAAAAGGAAAAAAAGAAAAGCTCAACAAAAGTGAAATGTTAGGCTCCGTCTGGGATTTTTACTTAATGCGTACTCGACAGGAGCTGAAAAGTGCTAAAACACCCTCCCCAACACCTGATACTGGAAATTCAACCTAAGGGGTTTTATTTCTTTATTCGGAAAGTTTATCTCTGATGTTAACACACAAAACAAATGTAGGAGTGAGGTAGCATAGGATGGTGGGTGAGCTAATAGATCTCCATTGGGAATGCTTGTGTTCAAATATAGTCCCTGCCCCTTACTGACACTGGCTAAGTTGCTTTGTCAAGACTCAGCCTATCTTTCTCAACTGTAAAATGTGAGATTATAATTACACCCATCTCATAGGGTATTAAATAAGATAATGTGTGCAAAGCAGTCAGAATAATATGTGGCCCATGAATATCACTCAGTAAATGTTATTATTATCAGTCATTGATTTCTTGCCATGGGCAAGTTTCACACTCTTTCCTGAGCCAGGATTCTAGGGATTGAGTAAGACAGGGCAGGGTGGGAAGTAGAGTTGGAGGTTAGAAAATGGTGAGGGACATTGGATATGTTCCACTGTCTCATGCTTTATAGTCTATGGGAACTTGAATAGAATTTTTACCCTGCTGTTGTGTGAAATTAGTATAAATCTTAATTATGTTGAATTGGTTCATGATGCTTTTCAGGTCTGCTATATCCTTCTACTTTTCTGTATATCTATTCTATTGCTTTTTTTATTATTGTCTTTTGGCCACTTCTATTGATTTTTCATTTATTTATCTTTGTTCTTTGGCCTGTATGGGCCTCCCATCGCAGTGGCCTCGCTCGCTGCAGAGCACCGGCTCTGGGTGCATGCACTCCAGAGCTCCAGCTCAGTAGTTGAACACATTCGTCCAGCTGCTCCACGGCACATGGGATCTTCCCAGGCCAGGGATTGAACCAATGCCCCTTGCACTGCAAGGCAGTGTCCTTACCCACTGGACCACCAAGGAAACCCCATTCTGTTAATTTTTGAGTTTGATATTGAAGCTCCAACTAAAAATCTTAATTTATCTACTTCAAAAATAATTGCAATATATACTAGAATCATATGTAACTGTGTTCTGTATTTTCCAAGTCTCCTGTGAATGTGTCATCATATTTTCATAATTTAAGAAGTTAAAAACAAAGGAAAATGATGAGGGACAAAATTTGCTTCCTGAGGATTAGATCTGTCTCATAGCATTCAAATTCAGTCTTAACTTTTCCTTTTCCACAGTTTAGATAAATCTCATTCCAAATAATGTTTATTATTCTATATTTATATGTCATTTTACATTATAAAATGAGCTCTCTTGACTGCACTGAAGAAGAAAACATTCTTAACATTCTGATTATAATATTTATGCAAGTAATGGCCCCTAGTAAAATTATTTTATCTATGAGAACAGAGTGCTTGATATGGCAACTGCTAAAGAATACTGTTAAGGGTGCCAGAGCTCCATTTTCCAAGAAATTGCTGTCAGAAGAGAATCAGTCACTCAGCAGAAAGAGAGCCTTTCTCAAGGCTGGCATATTTCTTTTCTCCAGGAAAGTTGGGTGGAGAGGTAAAGGATTGTCACTTTCAGGGCTGGATATGTTCCACTGTCTCATGCTTTATAGTCTATGGGAACTTGAATAGAATTTTTACCCTGCTGTTGTGTGAAATTAGTATAAATCTTAATTATGTTGAATTGGTTCATGATGCTTTTCAGGTCTGCTATATCCTTCTACTTTTCTGTATATCTATTCTATTGCTTTTTATTATTGTCTTTTGGCCACTTCTATTGATTTTTCATTTATTTATCTTTGTTCTTTGGCCTGTATGGGCCTCCCATCGCAGTGGCCTCGCTCGCTGCAGAGCACCGGCTCTGGGTGCATGCACTCCAGAGCTCCAGCTCAGTAGTTGAACACATTCGTCCAGCTGCTCCACGGCACATGGGATCTTCCCAGGCCAGGGATTGAACCAATGCCCCTTGCACTGCAAGGCAGTGTCCTTACCCACTGGACCACCAAGGAAACCCCATTCTGTTAATTTTTGAGTTTGATATTGAAGCTCCAACTAAAAATCTTAATTTATCTACTTCAAAAATAATTGCAATATATACTAGAATCATATGTAACTGTGTTCTGTATTTTCCAAGTCTCCTGTGAATGTGTCATCATATTTTCATAATTTAAGAAGTTAAAAACAAAGGAAAATGATGAGGGACAAAATTTGCTTCCTGAGGATTAGATCTGTCTCATAGCATTCAAATTCAGTCTTAACTTTTCCTTTTCCACAGTTTAGATAAATCTCATTCCAAATAATGTTTATTATTCTATATTTATATGTCATTTTACATTATAAAATGAGCTCTCTTGACTGCACTGAAGAAGAAAACATTCTTAACATTCTGATTATAATATTTATGCAAGTAATGGCCCCTAGTAAAATTATTTTATCTATGAGAACAGAGTGCTTGATATGGCAACTGCTAAAGAATACTGTTAAGGGTGCCAGAGCTCCATTTTCCAAGAAATTGCTGTCAGAAGAGAATCAGTCACTCAGCAGAAAGAGAGCCTTTCTCAAGGCTGGCATATTTCTTTTCTCCAGGAAAAGTTGCTGGGGTAGGGGCTTAGGGCATAGTATCTAGGCTAAGAGACAGAATTTGTCACTTTCCAGGAGCTGGATATATTATTTTAATGCTGTCTGTGATATTTGGGTTTCTCAGGCCACCCAGCAATGCTTCTGACCCATGACATTTAATTTGTTTGTTTTGTCACGCAAGTGTACACTTGATATACTCTAGGTCACTATGTCAAGTCTCTTATTTGATTTTGTTATGATTGTAGGATTGGTGTGGTAAAGGATGAATAAGGGAAAAGGCGAATTCTGAAGACACAACCTAACCTTCCATCCTCTGCCTGGAATTCACATTAGCTTTTACAGTTCTCATCTCATATTTGCTTTTCCTGTCCCATATCTTTGTAAATGCTCCATGTATTCTTTCCTATGTCTTTGCTAATTAATTAAGTCATTTCACAGACATTTATTGGACACCTGCTAGGCACTATGAACTGTGCTAGGAATTGGAATTACGGTGGTGAATAACACAAATGTGATCCTGGTTTGAAATACTTTCTTTCTTCCTGTTTATTGATAAAAATATTCACCATCCTTCAAGACCCAGCTCCAAGTCCTCCTATTATAAGTACCTCTCTGATAAACTCAGCCTACAGGACCTGTGTGCTCTCAAGTAGCATTTCATTGGAATATCATTCATTTATCTCTTATCATATACTCTGTAGTAATTGTTACTTTGGGCTACAAAAATAGAGTACCTTATTAATAGAAGCTGAACCACAAGGCAGTCACAAAGAAGGTGGCCCTAGGGTTGATCTGGCATGTTAACAGTGTTGTCATTCAGGAGCCAAACTGCTTCAATCCTTCTATTCTGCTTTCCTCAGTGAGTCAGTGATGTTTTCCCTCATGGTATAAAAATGACTGCTGTAGCTCCAAGTATTACATCATTATATTGTTGTTTCTCTTGTTGTCTAGTCGGTGAGTCGTGTCTGACTCTTTGCGACTCCATGGATTATAGCTCACCAGGCTCCTCTGTCCATGGGATTTCCCAGGCAAGAATACTGGAGTGAGTTGCCATTTCCTTCTGATCCCTGGGTCAGGAATCGAACCTATGTCTCCTGCCGTGGCAGGCAGATTGCTTATCACTATGCCACAGGGGAAGCTCATTATATTACAGTGTCTAAAGCAGGATGCAAGGGGGCAATAGTGGCATCAAAAAAGCCACCTCCTTCTGTGTTTTTTTCAGAAGACTCAGACATTTTTTGTCACTGCCAAAGGGCAATAGGATTTCCATTATTGGCTTAGACCATTTAGGATTCAGCCACTATGTTTGGAAATACTGCTGCCAGAACAATACTGGGGATCTATTAGGAAAGAAAGAATGAGAAATTATACTGTTGGCTAGGAAACCAATCTCATATAGCATAGGTTTTATGATTTTGATTTGTGTATTTATTTACCCATCTGCCTTCTCATCTCATTGTTGCTTTTCCTGTCCCATATCTTTGTAAATGCTCCATGTATTCTTTCCTATGTCTTTGCTAATTAATTAAGTCATTTCACAGACATTTATTGGACACCTGCTAGGCACTATGAACTGTGCTAGGAATTGGAATTACGGTGGTGAATAACACAAATGTGATCCTGGTTTGAAATACTTTCTTTCTTCCTGTTTATTGATAAAAATATTCACCATCCTTCAAGACCCAGCTCCAAGTCCTCCTATTATAAGTACCTCTCTGATAAACTCAGCCTACAGGACCTGTGTGCTCTCAAGTAGCATTTCATTGGAATATCATTCATTTATCTCTTATCATATACTCTGTAGTAATTGTTACTTTGGGCTACAAAAATAGAGTACCTTATTAATAGAAGCTGAACCACAAGGCAGTCACAAAGAAGGTGGCCCTAGGGTTGATCTGGCATGTTAACAGTGTTGTCATTCAGGAGCCAAACTGCTTCAATCCTTCTATTCTGCTTTCCTCAGTGAGTCAGTGATGTTTTCCCTCATGGTATAAAAATGACTGCTGTAGCTCCAAGTATTACATCATTATATTGTTGTTTCTCTTGTTGTCTAGTCGGTGAGTCGTGTCTGACTCTTTGCGACTCCATGGATTATAGCTCACCAGGCTCCTCTGTCCATGGGATTTCCCAGGCAAGAATACTGGAGTGAGTTGCCATTTCCTTCTGATCCCTGGGTCAGGAATCGAACCTATGTCTCCTGCCGTGGCAGGCAGATTGCTTATCACTATGCCACAGGGGAAGCTCATTATATTACAGTGTCTAAAGCAGGATGCAAGGGGGCAATAGTGGCATCAAAAAAGCCACCTCCTTCTGTGTTTTTTTCAGAAGACTCAGACATTTTTTGTCACTGCCAAAGGGCAATAGGATTTCCATTATTGGCTTAGACCATTTAGGATTCAGCCACTATGTTTGGAAATACTGCTGCCAGAACAATACTGGGGATCTATTAGGAAAGAAAGAATGAGAAATTATACTGTTGGCTAGGAAACCAATCTCATATAGCATAGGTTTTATGATTTTGATTTGTGTATTTATTAGCTATGTAACCTTCTACAAATTAGCCTTTCTAATTCTCCATTAATGCATCTGCAAAATTGGGCATAGTAATACCTATCTCACAGGGTAGCTATGCACATTAAATGAAATGCTGCTTGTAAAAATGCCTCACACATAGTAGATGCTTAAGAAATATTTCCTATATAAACACATCAGGCATGGCTAGATGAACAGGACTATGACCATGCTCCTAGATTCTGATCTGTAGTCTTTGTCCAAACTTATACATATAAATGAAGCTTTGCAGTGTTGGTTATATGTATAGGCTAAATGATTGCTTATGACTGTAATATATGGAGTTTGAAAAGGAGCTCCTAAGTCTGAAATACCTTTTCACAATTTGTGTGGCTCATTTCTCTTGTTATAAAGCCGATTCCTAATGACACAGCTAATTTGGTGCAGCTATTTTGACAAAGAAACAGAGTTAAAAACACTGATTTTTAAAAAATTATTATTAACAAGCAATATATGATGCAGACTCGCCTGGCACTTACTCCATCCACCACCTCATGTTTCTCACCCAGGCTCAGGAAGGATCAAGCTTACACATGGACTGGGAGTCAGAAGTGTGGCGAGATGGTCTTGTGCCAGACATACCTTATTGGTCTTGTTCACTATTATATGTCTATCCAGCACTTAGAACAAAACCAACCATGTGGTAGGTGCTCAATAAATATTTGCAAAATGAATGAATTATTTGGTAATATTTAACATGTGAACATTTAGTGGTTAGGATTCTTTTTTAAGTTTTAGTGTATATAAAAATATCATGAACCTACCTGATTTTTACAGTTGGATCATTTGAGCAGCATGCATCTTGTTCCAAAGACAGAACATAAAAATGAACCAACCAGGCTGGGGTTTTTAATTTTCCCAACACAGGCCTGGACTTTGGACAAGCTTTCGTTTCATACAGGGTTTGACTTTAATATTAGTCTTCTCTCAAACTGCTCACAAATCACTTCCTGCAGTGAGAGCTAATTTTCTAAAGGAGCAGCAAAACTCAGTCCTTGGGGGCAAACTCAGCTAGGTCTTTCTGGCTTCTTGAGAAATGAAACAGACAATGGTTTAACTTAAAAAAAAAAAAAATCGCACAGCACAGATGCAGTGCCTTGAAAAATAAATGGATGAAGAAACCCTGAATTAGAAAAAGATAAGAGTCTCTTTTAACAATAGGCATTGTAGAGTTATGATTCATTATTCTCTCCCTACACCTCTTTTGGGGCCTAGGCATTGTAGACGTTATGACCATGCTCCTAGATTCTGATCTGTAGTCTTTGTCCAAACTTATACATATAAATGAAGCTTTGCAGTGTTGGTTATATGTATAGGCTAAATGATTGCTTATGACTGTAATATATGGAGTTTGAAAAGGAGCTCCTAAGTCTGAAATACCTTTTCACAATTTGTGTGGCTCATTTCTCTTGTTATAAAGCCGATTCCTAATGACACAGCTAATTTGGTGCAGCTATTTTGACAAAGAAACAGAGTTAAAAACACTGATTTTTAAAAAATTATTATTAACAAGCAATATATGATGCAGACTCGCCTGGCACTTACTCCATCCACCACCTCATGTTTCTCACCCAGGCTCAGGAAGGATCAAGCTTACACATGGACTGGGAGTCAGAAGTGTGGCGAGATGGTCTTGTGCCAGACATACCTTATTGGTCTTGTTCACTATTATATGTCTATCCAGCACTTAGAACAAAACCAACCATGTGGTAGGTGCTCAATAAATATTTGCAAAATGAATGAATTATTTGGTAATATTTAACATGTGAACATTTAGTGGTTAGGATTCTTTTTTAAGTTTTAGTGTATATAAAAATATCATGAACCTACCTGATTTTTACAGTTGGATCATTTGAGCAGCATGCATCTTGTTCCAAAGACAGAACATAAAAATGAACCAACCAGGCTGGGGTTTTTAATTTTCCCAACACAGGCCTGGACTTTGGACAAGCTTTCGTTTCATACAGGGTTTGACTTTAATATTAGTCTTCTCTCAAACTGCTCACAAATCACTTCCTGCAGTGAGAGCTAATTTTCTAAAGGAGCAGCAAAACTCAGTCCTTGGGGGCAAACTCAGCTAGGTCTTTCTGGCTTCTTGAGAAATGAAACAGACAATGGTTTAACTTAAAAAAAAAAAAAATCGCACAGCACAGATGCAGTGCCTTGAAAAATAAATGGATGAAGAAACCCTGAATTAGAAAAAGATAAGAGTCTCTTTTAACAATAGGCATTGTAGAGTTATGATTCATTATTCTCTCCCTACACCTCTTTTGGGGCCCTGATTGTGTTTCTGTTTTCTCCTCCATCCCAATTCCCAGGAAACAATTTCTTTTCAGTTCTTTAGGCTGAATGGTAAATGTAAAATTGCTCACTCATTAATTTATTCCTTTGTCATTTTGCTCCTGAGTGTTTGCTTATTGCCACGCACTGGTAAAAGTCCTGAGGGGTCAGAGATGAGGGAGGCATATTCACTGCCTTCAAGGAATTCACAATGCTGTGGGCGTAGACAGGCACACAAACAGATGAATTATAAAGTAACATAGTTAAGTGCTATTACCAGGATATGAGCCAAATGCTGTGGGAGCCCAGTTCTCTTTCCCAAGAGTATCTGATTTATCATTTTTATCTCTACTTCTGAAAGAGAATGCGAAGTCCTCATTAACTGATTTTAAGCCTCAGAGAACAGACTGGAGAGATATTTTTGGCAATGGACACCTTTCTGTTGTCCCTGAAATAACATTAAAAAGCTGCCTACCACATCTCTGTGTAAGACCAGTCTTGCTAATAATAGTAGGCCTTCCAACAAATTAATAATACAGCATCTGCCTCAAAAGGATGTGCTCCCATCAGTTAGCTGGGGGCAAAAACATGTCTACTGTGATACATCTGAAGCAGTTCTGGGGATGAAGGTAGAATGACATGGAGGATGACTGATTTTTTGATACTGCCTCTAAAGCAGTCATCTCACTTAGTGTGGCACGGTTAATGGAAACAAAGCAACTGAAAGAATCAGAAGGAAAACGGTTTCTCTAAGCACTCAGATGTAAAAAGTTGTTGGGTCTTTACTAGTCCAAATGGGCCATTCACAAGTAGTCTCTTTCAGTCTGCAAAGGAATTCTGCCATGCCACTACTCAATAGTCCCCACTTTTTCAAGGCACCTGAAATTAGGGTTTGAAACTTTTCACACATGACCTACCCACCAGTGAAAAAGCTTACATGTGTTGCCTATTAACAAAATAACAAAGCAAAGCAAAAAAATGAACAAAAAGTACTTCTGCTCCAGGAAAAGTGTTCGGGAACCTACACATGATAAATGTTGAGTTTGTCATGGTATTGTAGGATATTTACTTTTTTTCAATAATTATTTATTTTACTTATTTTAAAATTTAATTTTCTTTTTTGGCCACACTGCATGGTATGTGGGATCTTAGTTCCCTGACCAGGGATTGAACCTGTGACCCCTGCAATGGAAGCACAGAATCTAAACTGCTGGACCACCAGGGAAGTTTAGGATATTTACTTTTAAATGATGTTTCTTTTGTCTTTCTTGAATGCTGGAAATAGCGATGACACTATTTTCTTGTGGATATTGATTGCTGTCATATGTGTGGATACATTCGTTGCCAAACTATTGCTTTATAAGTAATAGTGTGAGGAAAGAATAGCATGCTGTCGAAATTAGAATATTATTTATTTTAAGGCCTATTTACAAGTGTGATGGAAAATTCAGAATGTCTGTGGCTAAATGCTGAATGCTTTATCACCCAAGATTCGACTATTGAAACTTAGTTCCCAATACAATGATATCAGATCATTCAACAAGTAAATTTGATCATGTGATGCTGAAGCTGAAAGAATATTTTTCTGTTTAAAAAAAACTTTATTGAAGTATAATTGATTTACAGTGTTGCATTAATTTAGGTGGTATAGTGGTAAAGAACCTGCCTGCCAATGCAGAAGACGTAAGAGATGTGGGTTTGATCCCTGGATCAGGAAGATCCCCTGGAGGAGGTCATGGCAACCCACTCCAGTATTCTTGCCTGGAGAATTCTATGGACAGAGGAGCCTGGTGGGCTACAGTTCATAGGGTTGTGAAGGTTAAGAAACGACTGAAGTGACTTAATTGCTTTTTTCTAAGTCAGAAGGAAAACGGTTTCTCTAAGCACTCAGATGTAAAAAGTTGTTGGGTCTTTACTAGTCCAAATGGGCCATTCACAAGTAGTCTCTTTCAGTCTGCAAAGGAATTCTGCCATGCCACTACTCAATAGTCCCCACTTTTTCAAGGCACCTGAAATTAGGGTTTGAAACTTTTCACACATGACCTACCCACCAGTGAAAAAGCTTACATGTGTTGCCTATTAACAAAATAACAAAGCAAAGCAAAAAAATGAACAAAAAGTACTTCTGCTCCAGGAAAAGTGTTCGGGAACCTACACATGATAAATGTTGAGTTTGTCATGGTATTGTAGGATATTTACTTTTTTTCAATAATTATTTATTTTACTTATTTTAAAATTTAATTTTCTTTTTTGGCCACACTGCATGGTATGTGGGATCTTAGTTCCCTGACCAGGGATTGAACCTGTGACCCCTGCAATGGAAGCACAGAATCTAAACTGCTGGACCACCAGGGAAGTTTAGGATATTTACTTTTAAATGATGTTTCTTTTGTCTTTCTTGAATGCTGGAAATAGCGATGACACTATTTTCTTGTGGATATTGATTGCTGTCATATGTGTGGATACATTCGTTGCCAAACTATTGCTTTATAAGTAATAGTGTGAGGAAAGAATAGCATGCTGTCGAAATTAGAATATTATTTATTTTAAGGCCTATTTACAAGTGTGATGGAAAATTCAGAATGTCTGTGGCTAAATGCTGAATGCTTTATCACCCAAGATTCGACTATTGAAACTTAGTTCCCAATACAATGATATCAGATCATTCAACAAGTAAATTTGATCATGTGATGCTGAAGCTGAAAGAATATTTTTCTGTTTAAAAAAAACTTTATTGAAGTATAATTGATTTACAGTGTTGCATTAATTTAGGTGGTATAGTGGTAAAGAACCTGCCTGCCAATGCAGAAGACGTAAGAGATGTGGGTTTGATCCCTGGATCAGGAAGATCCCCTGGAGGAGGTCATGGCAACCCACTCCAGTATTCTTGCCTGGAGAATTCTATGGACAGAGGAGCCTGGTGGGCTACAGTTCATAGGGTTGTGAAGGGTCAGAAACGACTGAAGTGACTTAGCATGCATGGACATTGATTTTTACTGTACAGCAAAATGATTCAGTTGTACATATATATTATTTTCCGTTATGGTTTATCACAGGTTATTGAATATAGTTTCCTGTGCTATACAGTATGACATTGATGTTTATCCATCCTATATATAAAATAGCTTGCATCTGCTAATCCCAAACTTCCATTACTTCTGTCCCCCTCACCTACTACTCCTTGGCAACCACAAGTCTGTTCTCTATGTCTGTGAGTCTGTTTCTGTTTAATAGATAGGATCATTTGTATTGTATTTTAGATTCCACATATAGGTGATATCTAACAGTATTTATCTTTTTCTGATTTACTTTGCTTAATATGATCATCTTTCAGCTCATCCATGTTGCTGCAAATGGTATTTCTTTTTTTATGGCTGAGTAATATTCCAGTGTGTGTGTGTGTGTGTGTGTGTGTGTGTGTGTGTGTGTGTGTACCACATCCTCTTTATCCATGTCATGTCACATGACACAGAAAGAAGCGTGAAGCTGAGACTTGGGCCCAGTACTCTTTATCCCACCTCATTACACTTCCTCAGGTGAATGTTCAGCAATAGGGTAGAAAAAGAACTGGGTTAATGTTAGCAGTGAAAGAGGGCTTCTTTTGAAAGACTCAATTTCTTACCAGGATCCTCTACTTTGAATAGAAATATGCTGTTAACCATCTGCCTACAATGTAGGAGATTCAAATTTGATACCTAGGTCAGGAAAATCCCCTGGAGAAGGGAATGACCACTCACCTTAGTATTCTTGCCTGGAGAATTCCATGGATAAAGGAACCTGGTGGGCTACAGTCCATAGAGTCCCCAAGAGTCAGACATAACTGAGCAACTAATATTTTCACTTTTTTTCCACAATCATTCTTAGGCTCAAATTGTTTACTATAGGATTACAGTAGGTTTCCAAAAAGTGATGACTTTCAGATGGAATATGTTCAACCTTAAATGGGGAACCTAGCTAAGCTGATAGTAAGAAGATCTGGAGGAAAAAAAGGCTACATTTTCACCCTAATGAATAGAGATGAGGGCTTCAGCATCTCTAACTGCCTTTAGGTTTAAAAAACTGGAGAGTGAGGAGTACTTTATAGGGAAATTCTAGTTTGGGTCCACTTTTCTGATTTTGGATGAATTCTGTGAAGTCTGTTTGTCTTGAGTTAAATATGCTGGGAAATGGCTGCTCATTACAAAAGTTGATTATTTCCTTTGAGACAGTGGCTCTCCAAATGTGATCCTGGAACCAGGAAGGGCAGCATCATCTGGGAACCTGTTAGATATGCAGATTCTTGGGCTTCCATTTGAGAATCAAAGACTCTGGGTGTGGAGTCCAGAAGTTGTTTTTTTTTTTTTTTTTAAGATTTATTTATTTATTTTTGGTGGGAGAGGGGTGGGGAGGGAGGGGAGCAGGCGGGCCACTTCTGTTGGTCTTTCATTTGTCCATTTGCATCCATCTTTGTTCTTTGACCCATGTGGGCCTCCCATCACGGTGGCCTCTGTTGTCGCAGAGCGCTGGCTCTGAGCACATGCGCTCCAGAGCTCCGACTCGGTAGTTGGATACATGGGTCCAGCCGCTCCGTGGCACGTGGGATCTTCCCAGACCAGGGATTGAACCAGCGCCCCTTGCACTGCAAGGCGGTGTCCTTACCCACTGGACCACCAGGGAAGCCCCAGAAGTTTGTTTTAATAAGACCTCCAGGTGACTTTTGATGTGCACTATAGCTTATGAACCACAGGTATGAGATATCCTTGGGACAGGGTTTATGTGTTCTCTTCCTAGTCTGCTTATGAGAAAAACTATATTGTGTTAGTGAACTGTTAATAGACAATTTGTAGTGTGTAATTAGGAGATACAGCAGTCCTCAGAAGAGAGTCGATTCTCACAGTTTCACAGCCCTGCTCTCAAGAGAATTATAAATCTTCCTCCCAGGACTGAGTGGGGAGACAGTTATGTAGTACACCCCTGATGCATGCTAAAATTTGAGAATCATTACTTTAAGGTTTTAGCTAATTATTCCAGTAGCTGTGATGGTAGGTAGGTAAATTATGTTTGCAGGTTTGGTATAATTCAGAAGTTTATCCATAAAGAGCTAATTCAAACAGAAGAAAAAAAGGAATTTAGGTTCCTTTGCTTTTTCTATAAAACCATGAATGTTTCTAAAATTAATGTGTAGATATAGAAAGATGCCAATTATAGGGGGAAACAAATTGCTGAAAACTTGTATAATATAGCTACATTAAAAAAAATTTTTGTATTTGTATGTTTGCATGTACATAGGAAGAAGAATTCACAGCAAATCCTTTACAGTGACTGCCTGGGGATGGGTAGGTAGGATATGGCAGCTACTTTTAAATTTCACTTTATATGCTTTTCTACTTTTGAATTTGTCACAATAAATATATATTTTAAAATAGAATGCTTCTAAGTACTACAATATTTGGGGGAACTATGATATCTTAAGTTAGAATGAATAAAGATCATATACAAAGAGGAGGAAAAAAAAGCAGAGTAAACATTTAACACTCGTATCAAATAGGTATAAACCTAAATACATAATAAGTATGAAATGAAAAGAAATGTTCCTACTACTTAGGCTGGCTTCTTTTTTCACCAAGCTCAACTGCTGTTAAATAAAGCTTGGTGTTTCTGTTCACGTTCAAGGAAACATTCACAATTCTTAGCTACAGTTCTTCCAGGCATTGAAAAGGTTCAGCACTCTATTTTCACAGGATCCTGACGTGGGTTGGCACTTTTCTGAAGCTAGTATTCTAACAGTCTTCAAACTAACAATGGTCAAATCTCCAAGCTCTGCCTCACTCTCTTTCCTACAGGTATCAAAAGCTGGCAAACTATCTTTTCTATCCTTTCTGGAAACAATTCACTTTTTTAGTGCCGCTAATTAGATTTGGAGTGCAATGGCAATTCTTTGCCTTCTTTTCTTTAATACTCAGGGCAACAAAGGTTTTCTGGTTCTCTCCCATTTGTGTTTATTTTCCTCCTAAATGTCTTGCCTCTAATCAGAGAAAAGTTTCTTATGGAAAGCAAATCTCCCTATTAAGAGAATCATTACTTTAAGGTTTTAGCTAATTATTCCAGTAGCTGTGATGGTAGGTAGGTAAATTATGTTTGCAGGTTTGGTATAATTCAGAAGTTTATCCATAAAGAGCTAACTCAAACAGAAGAAAAAAAGGAATTTAGGTTCCTTTGCTTTTTCTATAAAACCATGAATGTTTCTAAAATTAATGTGTAGATATAGAAAGATGCCAATTATAGGGGGAAACAAATTGCTGAAAACTTGTATAATATAGCTACATTAAAAAAAATTTTTGTATTTGTATGTTTGCATGTACATAGGAAGAAGAATTCACAGCAAATCCTTTACAGTGACTGCCTGGGGATGGGTAGGTAGGATATGGCAGCTACTTTTAAATTTCACTTTATATGCTTTTCTACTTTTGAATTTGTCACAATAAATATATATTTTAAAATAGAATGCTTCTAAGTACTACAATATTTGGGGGAACTATGATATCTTAAGTTAGAATGAATAAAGATCATATACAAAGAGGAGGAAAAAAAAGCAGAGTAAACATTTAACACTCGTATCAAATAGGTATAAACCTAAATACATAATAAGTATGAAATGAAAAGAAATGTTCCTACTACTTAGGCTGGCTTCTTTTTTCACCAAGCTCAACTGCTGTTAAATAAAGCTTGGTGTTTCTGTTCACGTTCAAGGAAACATTCACAATTCTTAGCTACAGTTCTTCCAGGCATTGAAAAGGTTCAGCACTCTATTTTCACAGGATCCTGACGTGGGTTGGCACTTTTCTGAAGCTAGTATTCTAACAGTCTTCAAACTAACAATGGTCAAATCTCCAAGCTCTGCCTCACTCTCTTTCCTACAGGTATCAAAAGCTGGCAAACTATCTTTTCTATCCTTTCTGGAAACAATTCACTTTTTTAGTGCCGCTAATTAGATTTGGAGTGCAATGGCAATTCTTTGCCTTCTTTTCTTTAATACTCAGGGCAACAAAGGTTTTCTGGTTCTCTCCCATTTGTGTTTATTTTCCTCCTAAATGTCTTGCCTCTAATCAGAGAAAAGTTTCTTATGGAAAGCAAATTACCAAGTCATTCAACTGACTTCCCCTTCTTCTAGATGAATGGCTTATGTCCATGAAAAGAGGGTTTGTTATCATAATACTTCAGGTTTAATATTTCCCAATCTGCTATAGACTTTCACTAACTTTACGTTTAAGGCAGATAGCTTTTAAATCATGCTTTGACCTTTCCCCTCAAAATGTTTGAAAATACATTTAAACATGACAGGCCAAATTTATTTAAAGAGTAAGACAGTTCTTTCTTCCACAGCACATGTGTTAACTTTGGAAAAATATGGAGAAGATTAGAAGAGGAAGGATGACAAGTCAGTTCACAAAGGCAATCATATATTTTTCCTTACTGAGACAGTAAATATCTATCCTAAATCGACAGCTAACATCATATGCAATGGTAAAACCATCAATATATTTCTATTAAAACAAAATAAAAATACCTGCTATCACTATTATCATTTAAATTTTTAATTTCCTAGCTAGTACAATAAAGCAGGAAACAGAAATGAGACGTCAATTGTGGAAATCAGGAGACACAGTTAATATCTGTGAATGAGGTGATTCCCTAGCCAAAAAGAATCTAAATAAAATACATTTAGAATGATAGTTTAACAGTTTACCAGTTCTAAACATTTCATTGAGCAGTTATAAAACAGTGGAGAGTCTATTTGCTGTAACAGTGGAACTAGAAAACATCTAGATAGAATCTCAAGGATAACCAAGCAGAACCTATATGAAGAAAACTACAAATTTAACAACAACAGAAACAACAAGAAACCCACTTGAAAATGGATAAGAATACAGAAATTTTCAAGTTGTTAAGTTTTCTCAAATTATTGCATGGATTTGCTACACTTACAATAAAAATCCCAGAGGTTATTTTCACGTCTTGATGAAGTGACCTCTAAATTCCATTCTCAAGGATATATATAGTCAAGAATAATGAGTACAGTTTGACGCTTGAAAAACACAGGTTTGAGCCATGAAGGTCCATTTATAAGGAATTTTTTCAATAGTTTCAGTTTTTTGGGGTATGATACTTCCTCCTAAATGTCTTGCCTCTAATCAGAGAAAAGTTTCTTATGGAAAGCAAATTACCAAGTCATTCAACTGACTTCCCCTTCTTCTAGATGAATGGCTTATGTCCATGAAAAGAGGGTTTGTTATCATAATACTTCAGGTTTAATATTTCCCAATCTGCTATAGACTTTCACTAACTTTACGTTTAAGGCAGATAGCTTTTAAATCATGCTTTGACCTTTCCCCTCAAAATGTTTGAAAATACATTTAAACATGACAGGCCAAATTTATTTAAAGAGTAAGACAGTTCTTTCTTCCACAGCACATGTGTTAACTTTGGAAAAATATGGAGAAGATTAGAAGAGGAAGGATGACAAGTCAGTTCACAAAGGCAATCATATATTTTTCCTTACTGAGACAGTAAATATCTATCCTAAATCGACAGCTAACATCATATGCAATGGTAAAACCATCAATATATTTCTATTAAAACAAAATAAAAATACCTGCTATCACTATTATCATTTAAATTTTTAATTTCCTAGCTAGTACAATAAAGCAGGAAACAGAAATGAGACGTCAATTGTGGAAATCAGGAGACACAGTTAATATCTGTGAATGAGGTGCTTCCCCTAGCCAAAAAGAATCTAAATAAAATACATTTAGAATGATAGTTTAACAGTTTACCAGTTCTAAACATTTCATTGAGCAGTTATAAAACAGTGGAGAGTCTATTTGCTGTAACAGTGGAACTAGAAAACATCTAGATAGAATCTCAAGGATAACCAAGCAGAACCTATATGAAGAAAACTACAAATTTAACAACAACAGAAACAACAAGAAACCCACTTGAAAATGGATAAGAATACAGAAATTTTCAAGTTGTTAAGTTTTCTCAAATTATTGCATGGATTTGCTACACTTACAATAAAAATCCCAGAGGTTATTTTCACGTCTTGATGAAGTGACCTCTAAATTCCATTCTCAAGGATATATATAGTCAAGAATAATGAGTACAGTTTGACGCTTGAAAAACACAGGTTTGAGCCATGAAGGTCCATTTATAAGGGAATTTTTTTCAATAGTACTTACTGCAGTACTACATGATCCATAGTTGGTTGAATATGAAGAGGCCAAATACTGAATACAGAGGAACCTAGGATATAGACAGGTAATGATAAATTATCCGTGAGTTTTTGACTGTGGAGAGAATGGGTGTCCCTAATGTCTTCTTTGTTCAAGGGGCAATTATATAATCAGAAAAAGAAAACTATTGAGGAGGACTTGTTCTAACAAATAATAGAAACTGGTTCAAAAACTACAATAACTAAAACAGTATGGCCCTGGTACAGGGATTAAAAAAATATATAGCAGAGCCCCAGAAGAGTGAAATAAAGCTCAGTATGTTTCACCACAAGTTCAGGTATGTGCCATTTTGGACCTGTGTTAGCACAGTGATAAAAGGATTTGTGCTGTGGCATCTGTTGCTTTCATGCTGGGCTCCTGGATTATTTTGAAAGGAACACTGCCAGAACGGCAGAATCCTTGACAGTCTGTAAGCTCTTAGGGAAAGTTAGTGGGCATGGTTTTCATGGTCAAGGATTTCTTCTAATGCTTCCTTTTCCTTCTGTAGTGAATGTATATGCAACCAGGGTTGACCTGCTTATTTTGGCAGACAGTCTTAAATATTGAGAAAGTTAGCACTACCTCTTGATTTTTCTTTTTTGTAGGTTTCAGGTTAAAACAGAAGTGTCCACATTCCTGCCCTCTAATCTGAGTAATCTTTTTTTTTTTTTTTTTTGGCCACTTCTATTGGTCTTCCGTTTATTTCCATCTTTGTTCTTTGGCCTGTGTGACCCTCCCATAGCAGTGGCCTCTCTCACCGCAGAGCACCGGCTCTGGGCTCATATGCGCTCCAGAGCTCTGGCTCGGTAGTTGGACACATTGACCCAGCCACTCTGCGGCATGTGGGATCTCCCCAGGCCAAGGATCGAACTGGTGCCCCTTGGACTGCAAGGTGGTGTCTTTACCCACTGGACCACTAGGGAAGCCCCTGAGTAATCTTTTAAAATGTAATTTTAAGATTCTATTTCCTTGGGCTAGTTATACCAATTAGCACAATGTGACATGACAGTCATCTTTGGAAGGTTTTTTTTCAATAGTACTTACTGCAGTACTACATGATCCATAGTTGGTTGAATATGAAGAGGCCAAATACTGAATACAGAGGAACCTAGGATATAGACAGGTAATGATAAATTATCCGTGAGTTTTTGACTGTGGAGAGAATGGGTGTCCCTAATGTCTTCTTTGTTCAAGGGGCAATTATATAATCAGAAAAAGAAAACTATTGAGGAGGACTTGTTCTAACAAATAATAGAAACTGGTTCAAAAACTACAATAACTAAAACAGTATGGCCCTGGTACAGGGATTAAAAAAATATATAGCAGAGCCCCAGAAGAGTGAAATAAAGCTCAGTATGTTTCACCACAAGTTCAGGTATGTGCCATTTTGGACCTGTGTTAGCACAGTGATAAAAGGATTTGTGCTGTGGCATCTGTTGCTTTCATGCTGGGCTCCTGGATTATTTTGAAAGGAACACTGCCAGAACGGCAGAATCCTTGACAGTCTGTAAGCTCTTAGGGAAAGTTAGTGGGCATGGTTTTCATGGTCAAGGATTTCTTCTAATGCTTCCTTTTCCTTCTGTAGTGAATGTATATGCAACCAGGGTTGACCTGCTTATTTTGGCAGACAGTCTTAAATATTGAGAAAGTTAGCACTACCTCTTGATTTTTCTTTTTTGTAGGTTTCAGGTTAAAACAGAAGTGTCCACATTCCTGCCCTCTAATCTGAGTAATCTTTTTTTTTTTTTTTTTTGGCCACTTCTATTGGTCTTCCGTTTATTTCCATCTTTGTTCTTTGGCCTGTGTGACCCTCCCATAGCAGTGGCCTCTCTCACCGCAGAGCACCGGCTCTGGGCTCATATGCGCTCCAGAGCTCTGGCTCGGTAGTTGGACACATTGACCCAGCCACTCTGCGGCATGTGGGATCTCCCCAGGCCAAGGATCGAACTGGTGCCCCTTGGACTGCAAGGTGGTGTCTTTACCCACTGGACCACTAGGGAAGCCCCTGAGTAATCTTTTAAAATGTAATTTTAAGATTCTATTTCCTTGGGCTAGTTATACCAATTAGCACAATGTGACATGACAGTCATCTTTGGTAGGCTTCTTTTTAAAACTAAAGTACTCACAATATTGTAAATCAGCTATACTTCAATAAAAAAATAAAGTTCACAAATGGATCCCAATTCCAGATACCTTGCTTTAATCTGCAGTGTATATAGAATCAAATATGTGCCATTGGAAAAAAATTGATTAACAATATATGAAATTGTATCTGTATAAGAGAAGCCAATTATTCCCAACTGACGAGCAGTAAATTAAACAGAAAGGATTTTAAAAAGCCTTGCATTATATTTCCTTTTGTAAATCAGAGGTATCAAGAAATATTTGAAATTGATGCTATCTAAAATTATATTTGTTTGGTGTTTTTTTTTCTAAAAACATTCTGAAGCTGCACTCAAGTTTATACCTATTGATGGATCAGATCCTTACTTTATGCTGGATAATTTTATCTGGTTTTCCCTATGTAAAGAAAACTATAAACTTGGCAAGAAATTATCTGCTTATCAATTATTTAATGGAGAAGTATTTATTGGTTGCCTACCATTTGCCAGGTTTTATACAAGATATTACATTGGTACAGCAAAATAGACCCATTCTATGGCCCCAGGAAGTTTTCAGTCTATAGAAGGCAGACAGTAGACACCTATGGCTGATGCATGTTGATGTATAGTAAAAACCATCACAATATTGTAAAGTAATTCTCCTCCAATTAAAATAAATAAATAAAGTTTAAAAAACAAACAAAAAAATAAATGGCCAAATAGGTATATAATCACAGATGTTAATAACTTCTATGACAGAAATAGTATACACAAAGAAAATAGCTCAAGTTACATATTCAGATTCTGTTGGCTGATTTGAGCATATGGGGAGCCCTTTTTGAGAAGGCCGTGTTTAATCTGAGAGCCTAAGAATGAGATGGACCCAGACATGGAGTAGGTGGGTGGAGGAGTGTTCTGTGAGGAAAGAATGTCTTTATTTTTTTTTTTAAAGATTTATTTATTTATTTATTTTGGGTGGGGGTCGGGTTGAGGAGGGAGGGGAGCGGGTGGGCCACTTCTATTGGTCTTTCATTTCTCTATTTTCATCCGTCTTTGTTCTTTGGCCCTTGTGGACCTCCCATCGCAGTGGCCTCTGCTGTCGCAGAGCACTGTCTCTGGGCACATGCGCTCCAGAGCTCTGGCTCGGTGATTGGACACATGGGTCCAGCCGTTCTGCGGCACGTGGGATCTTCCCAGGCCACGGATCGAACTGGCGCCCCTTGCACTGCAAGGCGGTGTCCTTACTCACTGGACCACCAGGGGAAGCCCAAGAATGTCTTTTTGAAGGTATAAAGTATGCTGAGGTAACTGAAAGTTCAGTGTGGCTGAAGCTTGGAAAGAGCAGGACACTAGCACAGATAAGCTGGGAATGGTAGGCAGGTACCAGACTGTGTAGGGCTGTAGCAGAGAATTTGCATTTTATTGTAAATACAAAGGAAAGCCATTAAGGCTTTTTTAGAGGAGTGATATGATCAGATTTACATTTTCATTTTAAAATGATTTTATTTATGTATTCATTTTTGGCTTGCTGGGTCTTGGTTCCTGTGCAGGCTTTTCTCTAGTTGCAGAGAGCAAGGGCTACTCTCCAGTTGAGATGCATAGGCTTCTCCTGGCAGTGGCTTATCCTCTTGTGGAGCACGGGCTTCTAGGGCAAATGGGCTTCAAGAGTTGTGGTGCATGGGCTCAGCAGTTATGGTTCCTGCCTCAAGAGCACAGATTCAGTAGTTGGGACATATAGGCTGAGTTGCTGCATTGGAGAAGCAGATTTACATTTTAAAATGATCATTTTGACTTTAGTGTGAACAATAGATGGACTTGGGAAAGAATGGATATTGGGAGAAGTTGGCTGATAACTTCTGGCTTGGGAGAGGTATGCCCAAATAACCAAATTAATCCTTGAAAGGCAAAAAAAAAAAACCTCAAACTACCATGTTTTATTGTACCTACACTACACCACACCCATAGTTGTTCTTTTTAAAGGATTTGTGTATATGTTTTTATAATATTACACAAACTAATAAACTGTGACAACATGCTCCTTATTTGGGCTGATGAAATATGTTAAACATAATACTCTACTGAAAGTTGTATTTCTTAACTATATAGCTTCTATTTTGAAGGCTAAGTTCACATATTATTAATATTTTGGTTTTGCTAATTTGTAAATAGGTACTCTTTTCCCCCTGTTTTAACTAATTGACTCTGGTTTTATAGAGCTTATTCAAGGAAAGGATGAATCAGAGTTTAGAAGAAATTTCTGTGATCCTGAATCATGCTAAGGCTCCCCTGGTGACTCAGACAGTAAGGAATCTGCAATGCAGGAGACCTGGGTTGGTCCCGGGGTTGGGAAGATCCCCTGGAGAAGGGAATGGCTACCCACTCCAGTATTCTTGCCTGGAGAATCCCATGGACAGAGGAGCCTGGTGGCTACAGTTCACGGGGTTGCAAAGAGTCAGACATGACTGAGCGACTTTCATTTACTCAGTCATACTAACCAGCTCTCTCGGTGGATTTTCTCCATCAACTTCTTTTGCAGTCCATCAGCCTCTATTTATATGTCAACAAAACAGTTTGAATGAACAACTGCTTAGGTGACTTCTTACAATTTCAGGAGAATGAAAAAATGTGGTTAAGGAGAAACATTAGCTTTGTTAGAAACTGTTATACATGAGTATGTAAAACATTTTGGCATCATAAAATTGTGGTCACAGTTTTTGGAAAATTGCCCCTTGGTGACATGGAGAAACCAGGTAGCCTGGAATGTCCTGTGCGCTTACTGGGCCAAGGGCATCCCAGTGACCTCCACTCTGCAAATGAGTTGAGGACAAATGGAACTTGATGGGTATTCCTGAAAAGAGCACAGAGCTTCATTAAAAAAATATATATCATGTAAATAGTCTCCAGTAATTTGAAGGAGGTACCACAACTATACCATTAAGAGAAAAAGTCAAGTGATTGATGAATCTGTCTTAAGTGAAGTGAACAGTGAGAGAAATGAGTCAGAAAACTATAGTCAGAGAGATCTCTAAGGAGATCTGTGAAAGAGGTCACTGAAGGATCAGTGATTGACAACATGCACCTGATGAAGAAATCTTTGAGACCTAATATGAATTTACTTTCCTTTGAACAACACCAAGAACTAAGTAAGGCCTGAGTGAAGTAGGTCTCAAGAGAGTTCAGACATCTGCCAAGTGGAAGTCTAGCATGAGCAAGGCTCAGAGTGGATTTGAGGGCCACTGTCCAGAAAGGAATGGGATATATGTTCTTAGAGAAACCCAGGATCCTGCTCATCTGACAGTGATGTCAACTCTAATCTATTCCAGATTAAAAGTCTGAATAGGTTATTCTAGCATACTCATTTTTTCCTAGCATAAGCAAAGGAAAATGAGTTGTTGTGTGTGTGTGTGTATGTGTGTTTTTTCTTTTTTGTAATTGCAGTAGCCAAACTAAGCTGAAGTGGACTTTAAGTTAGAATAACAAGTTTGCTCTGAGATGCAATTTCTTACTTTCTGATTTTGCTCTATTTTCCTTCAGTTTTCCCTATAAGAGCTCTGGTTACAATGAGTCAAACCTTATCTTGACTGAATGAAAATAAAAGGATTTTCCATACATCAGGAGGGTAGACGGGAAGAGAACTTGGCACCCACTATGGCCCATACAAGTAACAGAAACCATCCACAATGAAGTAGTGGAGCTGGGATAGATGGAGATCATAGAACTAACAGAAACTCTCCGACAACTGTGGATGTGAATGTCTACCCTTTGGGATCATTTTGTCATCTTGCTTCAAAAGTGAACAGGCCTAAAGCAGAAAATCAAGGCTGTTTCAAAAAATGAAAGAAAAGAACCCAGAGCAGAAGTGCGGCAAACTTCCTTTGGGCTGCTTAAAAACAGACCTCAAGAAAAGATAATAAGCTTTCAGAAAAAAGTAATTCCTGTGGCTGTGACTCTCCAGACCACGGGCCAACCAAGGGTCATTCAGAAGGAGCACAGGAGAACAGAGGCAAAGGCAAAATCAGTCAAATCAATTCTGTGTCTTAAGAGACCAGTATTTTATGGTCATGGCAAGGGAAGGAAAATACCTCTGGATTTTATCCATTGCCACCTTTTATGAAGAGTCAGAAATAAAACAATGAGGTTGTTTTGGTCATTAAGATGCCCTAAGGCAAACCTATTCAATTCATTTTTTCTCTTGAAACAAAGCTACTTAAATGCAAGAGTCTGGGGTTTGCTGTAAATAAAAACTATAAACTTACATAGCTAGTCACACTTATATTTTTACATAGTTCAGAGCTTACTGTGAACAAATATATAACAAAACATTTTGGTGATATTTTTTTCTATGAAGGCAATTAAGTTCCTAAAAAGCATCTCATACATACCCCCAAAAAGCAATGTTTCAGTTTGAGTATCATTTTCAGAAAGCTGAAAATGCCACAGAATGTCAGCCTTATAAAGCTAATCATAAAAAAAGCAAAATCATTTTTTTTTGAGAGTTTACATTGGGTCAGGTAACCAATTTAGCCAGGATATAAGAACAAATACTGTAGCAAATATCTTGTACTTAACACTCACTATAGTTGGCTTCTATCACTGTGAATACTTATTTGAAATAAGTATCATTATACTCAATATCTTGTAATAACCTATGATAAAAAACTTAATACACACAAAGTGTATGTGTATATATGTATAACTGAATATATATATATATATATATATATATATATAAAACTGAATCACTGCTGTACCAACACATCATTGTAAATTAACTATACTCCAATTAAAAAAGAAACACCACTTATCTTTATGTATAATCCATATTCCTGAATAGTTCATTATAGTAAAACGTTTCTGATTTGCTAAAGCTGTTCACTGAATTAGAGATAGCAATGCCAAGTGTTCATTCAAGGAAATTGACAGAGCCACAAGAGACAGGTGATGTATTGCTGGAAATTTTGCATAGGCCTGGAAGTCAGGATACTTGGAAAAATCTGGATTAACGCTAACTCACCACAGGGAATCTTAGGCAGTATAATTTGAGGCTTGGAGATATCATTATTCAAGGGTAAGGTGAAGAGTCTTGGAATTCCCTAGGGATGTCTAGGCTACTGTAGCCAAAAGAAAAAAAAAAAAATCTCTGGATGAAGTAACACTTCAGTGAGATTCCTTCAGGATTCATCATTTTGTTGACACTCTAATTTAACTGGATTTCATGCTTTTCTTTTGAATTGTAATCGCTGGATATTGGGACCACTGATTTCCCTACATGCATGCTTAATTGCCCAGTCATGTGTGCGACTTTTTGTGACCCCAAGGACTGTGCCCCACCAGGCTCCTCTGTGCATGGAATTTTCCAAGCAAGAATGCTGGAGTGGCTTGCCATGCCCTCCTCCAGGGGATCTTCCCAACCCAGGGATCAAATCCAAACCTGGGTCTCCTGTATTGATAGGCAGATTTTTTACTACTCAGCCACACTGGAAGCCCCTAATTTCCCTGAGGCAAGTGAACATATTTTCACCCTTAACTCGTTGAATCAGGAACATGTCAGTTATCCACAGAACAGTGAGAAGTGCAGGTGCATCTTGCTTGTTCACCGTGCATTGATTTAACTGTTACCATCTTCACAATCATGTTTCCCTCTCCTTCCTGTCACTCTGAGTGACATGCCAGCTGACAGTGTTATGAATAGGAAAGTTTGGGCAGACTGACCATCAGAAATATTTTTACCGTGTGAAAGGACATTTGTGGAATGTTATGGCATCATTGCCTCCTGCCCCTTAGAGAATGTGGCATTGACAGTTGGGCTCTTGCCACTGTAACCAGCATACCAAAGTGAGTTCCTGGCCTCATCATACGTTGCAAAAATATTTAAATGATATCCCTGCCTTATTTATCCAACTGTATTGATTTTCACATTCTTCCTTATGCCCTAACTTAGATTTTATGCTTTTGACTTAGATGCAGTTTAGCCGAAGTCCTTAGGGCACTTTGGTAAATGCTATTACCAGAATTAGAACATGCCCCCTGAGTTGCAGTGAGATTTGTGCTAAAGTTCACAATGCGAATTTGATAGCTCTAAACATGAGATATGTACTTGCTGTGTTTACTGAAATCCCTCAGTCCCCTATCACTTTCCTTAGATTTCAAAGTTATGGAATTGTCCAGTATGTTTGCTCAGAATGACCTGATATGACTCAAGTGTTATTCTGAGCATGATTCTGTGGTCAGTTACCTTGGTGTACATGTTTTAATGTGATTTAGATTACTAATATAATGAGTTGATTCCAAACAATTTCTTTGTATCTTCTGTTGTAATAAGATTATATTTCTTTTCAGGCATTTTATTGTCTCAGACTATAACATAGCATCTTGACATAAGGCAATTTTAAATGGACTTGGTCGTCTTTCAGTGCTTTCATCCTAAGCATACCAGATTTGAAATTTGGAGCATGTTTTAATGGCAAATTCACTAACCTCTAACCTCTTTTGGATCATGTTTATAATTATTTCAAGGCTCTTCTTACCCCAAGCCAGAGCAAGCATGTGATAATCTGAAAAACAATTGTACTTTTTTGATCTGTTTATTATTTTAGGGAGCAATTTATGGCTCATCATGATTATGTCAATAAGTATAGATCCCAGAAAATACATTAAATCATCCCAGACACAGATTTCCCTCTAGTTTTGTGGGTAGGATAGGCTAATTAGGTAGTTGTGTATGTTGTGAGATTTGAGGACTCCTATCTTTAAAAAATATTCCCTTCCAGAGATCATTTGAAATTAGAAGGTCTTTGGACTCTAAAAGCGGTTTGTTGAAATGTAAATACCTCTGGCTGGGTAGTCTATGAATCTATTATCTGTCATTGACAACTTAACACAGATTTATTTAGCAGACCTTTGACAATTAGCTGTGAAAGGGACTAGCAAGACCAAGATTTGATATTGGTAAAGGTCACTGGGAGATCTGCAAGATTCAATGTTGGTTTAAGTGGGAGGCAAGTCTGCTTAAAGTAATGATTTTAGCTAGGCAAGGAAAGTGTGTTGACATAAGGCATCTGAGTGCAGGCAGGAAAAAGAAATAGCAGAATGCTTATACCAACTTTACCTGATTCCCCATTTTCCTGAAAGTCAGCCTTTACTTCCGACTTCTAGATTAGGTTAGACTGCTTGGTCGCCACTCTCCCATCCATCTAGCAGTGTAACTTTCAAGACTACCTTGGATGGAATATTCTGTATGAGGGTGGCAAAAATATAATTCTGTAGCATCTTCCTCATTGTACAACTTTCTTCGGTGTCTTGCCGTTTTTGGAAAACCTTTCCTTGAAAATCTTACTGTTTAGACCATACTACCAAATGTCATCTATAGATTCAATGCGATCCCTATCAAACTTCCAATAACATTCTTCACAGAACTAGACCAACGAATAACACAGTTCATATGGAAAAACAAAAGACCTCGAATAGCCAAAGCAATCCTCAGGAAGAAGAATGGAGCTGGGGGGATCAGCCTCCCCAACTTCAGACTCTACTACAAAGCAACAGTCATCAAGACAGTATGGTACTGGCACAAAAACAGAAATATCGACCAATGGAACAAGATCGAGAACCCAGAGATAAAGCCACGCACCTATGGGTACCTTATTTTTGACAAAGGAGGCGAACATATAAAATGGGACAAAGACAGCCTCTTCAACAAATGGTGCTGGGAAAATTGGACAGCTACATGCAAGAAAATGAAGTTGGAACATACCCTGACACCATACACAAAGATCAACTCAAAATGGATTAAAGACTTAAATGTAAGGCCAGAAACCATCAAACTCTTAGAGGAGAATATAGGCAAAACCCTCAAGGACATCAATCAAAGCAAGATCTTCTCTGACCCACCTACTAGAATAGTGGAACTAAAAGACAAATGAACATGTGGGACCTAATGAAACTTAAAAGCTTTTGTACAGCTAAAGAAATTACAAAAAAGCTGAACAGACAGCCCACAGAGTGGGAGAAAATCATAGCAAATGAAACAACAGACAAAGAATTAATCTCCAAAATCTACAAGCAACTCAGACAACTCAGCACTGGAAAAACGAACAACCCAATCAAAAAATGGGAAAAGGACCTAAACAGACACCTCTCCAACGATGACATACAGATGGCCCAAAAACACATGAAACGATGCTCAACTTCACTTATAATTAGAGAAATGCAAATCAAAACTATAATGAGATGTCACCTCACACCCGTCAGAATGGCCATCATCCACAAATCGACAGACAATAAATGCTGGAGAGGCTGCGGAGAAAAGGGAACACTCCTGCATTGCTGGTGGGAGTGTAAATTGATACAGCCTCTATGGAAGACAGTCTGGAGATTTCTTAAAAAACTAAAAATAGAAGCACCATATGACCCAGCAATCCCACTATGTACTTTGGGTCGCCACTCTCCCATCCATCTAGCAGTGTAACTTTCAAGACTACCTTGGATGGAATATTCTGTATGAGGGTGGCAAAATATAATTCTGTAGCATCTTCCTCATTGTACAACTTTCTTCGGTGTCTTGCCGTTTTTGGAAAACCTTTCCTTGAAAATCTTACTGTTTAGACCATACTACCAAATGTCATCTATAGATTCAATGCGATCCCTATCAAACTTCCAATAACATTCTTCACAGAACTAGACCAACGAATAACACAGTTCATATGGAAACACAAAAGACCTCGAATAGCCAAAGCAATCCTCAGGAAGAAGAATGGAGCTGGGGGGATCAGCCTCCCCAACTTCAGACTCTACTACAAAGCAACAGTCATCAAGACAGTATGGTACTGGCACAAAAACAGAAATATCGACCAATGGAACAAGATCGAGAACCCAGAGATAAAGCCACGCACCTATGGGTACCTTATTTTTGACAAAGGAGGCGAACATATAAAATGGGACAAAGACAGCCTCTTCAACAAATGGTGCTGGGAAAATTGGACAGCTACATGCAAGAAAATGAAGTTGGAACATACCCTGACACCATACACAAAGATCAACTCAAAATGGATTAAAGACTTAAATGTAAGGCCAGAAACCATCAAACTCTTAGAGGAGAATATAGGCAAAACCCTCAAGGACATCAATCAAAGCAAGATCTTCTCTGACCCACCTACTAGAATAGTGGAACTAAAAAGACAAATGAACATGTGGGACCTAATGAAACTTAAAAGCTTTTGTACAGCTAAAGAAATTACAAAAAAGCTGAACAGACAGCCCACAGAGTGGGAGAAAATCATAGCAAATGAAACAACAGACAAAGAATTAATCTCCAAAATCTACAAGCAACTCAGACAACTCAGCACTGGAAAAACGAACAACCCAATCAAAAAATGGGAAAAGGACCTAAACAGACACCTCTCCAACGATGACATACAGATGGCCCAAAAACACATGAAACGATGCTCAACTTCACTTATAATTAGAGAAATGCAAATCAAAACTATAATGAGATGTCACCTCACACCCGTCAGAATGGCCATCATCCACAAATCGACAGACAATAAATGCTGGAGAGGCTGCGGAGAAAAGGGAACACTCCTGCATTGCTGGTGGGAGTGTAAATTGATACAGCCTCTATGGAAGACAGTCTGGAGATTTCTTAAAAAACTAAAAATAGAAGCACCATATGACCCAGCAATCCCACTATTAGGCTTATACCCTGATGAAATCAAAACTGAAAGAAGCACCTGTACCCCAATGTTCATTGCAGCTCTCTATACAATAGCTAGAACATGGAAGGAACCTAGATGCCCATCGACGAACGAATGGATCCAAAAGCTCTGGTACATATATACAATGGAATACTACACAGCTGTAAAGAGAAATGCAGAAGAATCAGCCCTCATGAGGTGGCTGGATCTAGAACGTATCCTAAAAAGTGAAGTCAGTCAGAAAGAGAAGGACAAATACAGTATATTAACACATATATATGGAATCTAGTAGGATGGTGATGATGGCACATGCAGTGAAGCGACAGAAAGACAGACATGGACAGTGGACATATGGACATTTTGGGGAAGGAACAGTGGGTGAGAGGCGTAAGGGAAGTAGCATGAAGGCCTGTACTATCATAAGTGAAGAAAATAGCTCTAGTCATTGCTCTGTGAGAAAAGAGGATCCTTCAGGGGTGCTGTGTGATGGTCCGGAGGGGAGGGAAGGGGGGGATATACATGTGACTAATCTGAGAACATGCATGTCTGTGAACAACAAAACTCTGTAAAAGTTAAAAGTAAAATAAAGGTTTAAAAAAAATAAAATAAAATAAAATGGATCCTAAAAAAAAAAAAAAAAAAGAAAAAAAAAAAAAAGAAAATCTTACTGTTTATGCTTTACCCTTTAATCAAGGCAATCTTATTCAAACTTTCCCACCACATGCTCTCTTTAAAATAGTTTTTTTTTTTTTTTTTTTTTAGTCTTCTGACTCACGGACTTAGGGAATGAATTTATGGTTGCCAGTCGGAAGACTGGGGAGAGGGTTAGGGGGTTTGGGGTGGACATGTGCACACTGTTCCATTTAAAATGGATAACCAACAAAGGTTAGGGTTAGGACCTACGGTATAGCCCAGGGAACTCTCTCAATGTTATTTGGCAGCCTGGATAGGTGTGGGGTTTGGGGAAAAATGGATACAGATATATGTATGGCTGAGTCCCTTTGTTGTCCACCTGAAACTATCAAAACATTGTTATCGGGCTTCCCCTGGTGGTCCAGTGGGTAAGGACACCGCCTTGCAGTGCAAGGGGTGCCAGTTCGATCCCTGGCCTGGGAAGATCCCATGTGCCGCGGAGCAGCTGGACCCATGTGTCCAATTACTGAGCCGGAGCTCTGGAGCGCATGTGCCCAGAGCCAGTGCTCTGCAACAACAGACGCCGCGATAGGAGGCCCACAGGAGCCAAAGAACAAAGACGGATGAACAGAGAGAAATGAAAGACCAATAGAAGTGGCCTGCCTGCTCCCCTCCCTCCCCAGCCTGACCCCTGCCCAAAATAAATAAACAAATAAATCTTTAAAAAAAAAAAAAAACAAAACATTGTTATCCAACTACACTCCAATGTAAAATAAAAACTTTTCAAAAATAGTTTTTACCTGTTAAACCACTGGTGGTAAGGAGCCTTGTACAGGTCCTACAGATTCTTCGGGAAAGCCCTGAAAATCCTTCTCAATACCCCTTTCTATGTTCTGCCTCTCTTTTGGTTTAGTCCTTCCTTTTGATTGGACACAGCCTCCAAAAACTTTTTGTGCGAGACTATTTGAGAGAGACATTGTTCATTAAGAGATTTCATGTCTGAAAATTCCTTTATTCTACCATTAAGTTTGGCAGGGTATGTAGTTCTAGGTTGCAAATAGTTTTCCCACCAACTTTTGAAAATATTGGTTGAGTGCTTTACAGATTCCAGTGCTGCTGTTGACTGAACATTACCACTTTGATCCCATGGTATTCTGAAATTTCACTATGATGCACTTGTGTGCAATCTGTTTTTATTCATTATATTAGGTACTTGATGGGCTCTTTCAGTCATGAAACTCAGATGCTTCAGTTCTCAAAAAACTTCTATGATTTCTTAGGTAATTTCCTTTTTGGATTTCTCTATTCTTTCTGTAAATGTTATTATCCATATGTTGAGCATCCAAGATTGATCTCTCAAATCATCTCTTCTCCCTATTTTCTTTTTTCCTAGCTTCCAGGAGGTTTCCTCCAATTTATATTTCAGCACATATATTTTATCTTTTCTTTTTCCTCTAAGTCATCATTTATTTTTCATCTATCTTTATTATTCTTTGGCCTGTGTGGACCTCCCATTGCAGTGGCCTCTCTCGCTGCTGAGCACTGGCTCTGGGCGCATGCAATCCAGAGCGCTGGCTCGCAAGTGGACGCACTGGTCCAGCTGCTCCATGGCATGTGGGATCCCCCTGGGCCAGGGATTGAACCAGTGCCCCCCATACTGCAAGGCAGACTCCTCACCCACTGGACCACCAGGGAAGCCCCTATCTTATTTTTAGTTTCCAAAATATTTCATTGTTCTTTGAATGTTCTTTTTTAAATAGCAAATTGTTAATGAATGCTGTATATTCTCATCTCTCTGAAAGATAAGAATTTTAAAATTTTTCTTCCATTCCCTCTTCCCTGCTTTGCTTTCCTAAAAGGTCACATTTGCTGTTGCATTGTTTCTATCTCTTTCTCTCTTTTATTTTTGCAGTTTGTTAAAAATTTATTTTCTTTCTCAAAAAATTATGACAATAACTCATAAGACTATTTTTTAGTTTTAATTTTTTTTTTAATTTTGGCCTCTTTTATTGATCCTTCACTTATTTATTTTCATTCATCTTAATTCTTTGGCCTGTGTGGACCTCCCATTGCAGTGGCCTCTCTCGCTGCTGAGCACTGGCTCTGGGCGCATGCAATCCAGAGCGCTGGCTCGCAAGTGGACGCACTGGTCCAGCTGCTCCATGGCATGTGGGATCCCCCTGGGCCAGGGATTGAACCAGTGCCCCCCATACTGCAAGGCAGACTCCTCACCCACTGGACCACCAGGGAAGCCCCTATCTTATTTTTAGTTTCCAAAATATTTCATTGTTCTTTGAATGTTCTTTTTTAAATAGCAAATTGTTAATGAATGCTGTATATTCTCATCTCTCTGAAAGATAAGAATTTTAAAATTTTTCTTCCATTCCCTCTTCCCTGCTTTGCTTTCCTAAAAGGTCACATTTGCTGTTGCATTGTTTCTATCTCTTTCTCTCTTTTATTTTTGCAGTTTGTTAAAAATTTATTTTCTTTCTCAAAAAATTATGACAATAACTCATAAGACTATTTTTTAGTTTTAATTTTTTTTTTAATTTTGGCCTCTTTTATTGATCCTTCACTTATTTATTTTCATTCATCTTAATTCTTTGACCTGTGTGGGCCTCCCTTTGCAGTGGCCTCTCTTCGTTGCAGAACACCGGCTCTGGGCGCATGTGTTCCAGAGCGCTGGCTCATAATTGGACACACCAGTCCAGCTGCTCCGCAGCATGTGGGACCTTCCCAGCCCAGGGATCAAACCGGTGTCCTTGCACTGCAAGGCAGACTCTACCACTGGACTACCAGGGAAGCCCTAGTTATAATTTTTTACAGTGTTTCATTGCTTATTGCCACACATGAACCTGAATCATCCATATACATATGTCCCCTCCCTCTTGAACTTCCCTCCCATTTTTCTCCTCATCCTGCCCCTCTGAGTGGTTGCAGAGCCCCTGTTTGAGTTCTCTTAGTCTTACAGCAGATTCCCATTGGTTGTCTACTTTGCACAGGGTAATATAAGTTTCCATATTATGCTTTCCATACTTCTCATCCACTCCTCCCTCCCCCCATGTCCATAAGTCTATTCTCTATGTCTGTTTCTCCATTGTTACTATGCATATACATTTAGCAGCAGCATCTTTCTAGATTCCGTGTGTATGTGTTATTATACAATATTTATCCTTCTCTTTCTGGCTTAGTTCACTCTGTATAATAGTTTCTAGGTTTGTCCACTTCATTAGAACTGACTCAAATGCATTCTGTTTTATGGCTGAGTAATATTCTATTGTATATATGTACCACAGATTCTTTATTCATTCATCTGTTGATGGACATCTAGGTTGCTTCCATGTTCTAGGTATTGTAAGCAGTGCTGCAGTGAACAATAGAGCACATGTGTCTTTTTCAATTTTCATTTCCTCAGGGTATATGCCTAGTAGTGGGATTGTTGGGTCATATGGTAGTTCTATTTCTAGTTTTTTACGGAATCTCCATCCTGTCTTCCATAGCGGCTGTATCAATTTACATTCTCACCAATAGTGCAAGTGGGTTCCTGGAGCTGGAAGAATCAACCTTCCTGACTTCAGACTATCCTACAAGGTGACAGTCATCAAGACAGTATGGTACTGGCACAAAAACAGAAATATAGACCAATGGAACAAGATAGCCCAGAGGTAAACTTATGCACTTATGGGTACCTTATTTTTGACAAAAGAGGCAAGACTATACAATGGGGGCAAAGACAGCCTCTTCAATAAGTGGTGCTGGGAAAACTGGATAGCTACATGTAAAAGAATGAAGTTTGAACACTACCTAACACCATACACAAAGATAAACTCAAAATGGATTAAACACCTAAATGTAAGACCAGAAACTATAAAACTCTTAGAGGAAAACATAGACAGTACGGTCGATGACTTAAATCAAAGAATGATCTTCTATGACTTGCCTCCTAGAGTAACGGAAATAAAAACAAAAATAAACAAGTGGGACGTAATTAAATGCTTTTGCACAGCAAAAGAAACTATAAACAAGGTGAAAAGGCAACCCTCAGCACGGGAGAAAATAATAGCAAATGAAACAACTGACAAAGGTTTAATTTCCAAAATATGCAAGCACCTTGTACAACTCAGCACCAAAAAACCAAACAACCCAATCAAAAAATGTTTCTGCCTCTCTTAATGTCTTGTTCTTGATGGCTGTTTTACATACAATAACAAGTGATTAAGAAGCTGATTGGAAGCTATTTGTATATGAATGGCCACTGTTGTATTCTGTATAAGTTGACAAGGCTGCAGTTCAGCTTTTTCACTATGGTTCTTCAAAATGTCAGTAGTTTTAGTGTTTTGTATTGGATGATTTCATTTCTACAGAGAAGAATATTCCAGTTTTCTATAAGGTGTTATAGCCTGGGTGTTGATGTTATAGGATATACAAAAAGAGTGGATGGGGACTGAAGGTTGTACTATTTAATATGCAGACTTTAGGGCCTTGCTTTTAGTGTGACAACCCACTCCACTTTTTAGCCATATAAACTTTTCTAGGAGGAAAAATACCTCTAGTCTTCTGCATGCATTGTCAAAGGGAAATTATTCCATGAAGTTCATGAGTGGACTTCGGAGGAGGTTTGGCATTTATACCAAATGACAAACGATGTTTCTGCTTTCAGTTCTACTCACACGTCTGCCTCTAGAGGTCCTAGGTGCCTCCAAATTCTTAAGAGTTTATGAGCATGGATTGCCTGTTTTGTTTTGTTTTTTGGCTTCTCCCCAGTTTCAGGCTTAGGTTTCAACATTATCTACTCTGCTAAGTCAGTTACCACCTGTCCATCTGCTTTCCAGCTTACAAAACTTGTGTTGACATTTCTCTTCTCCTGTCATCTCCTTTCATGTTCTCTTCGTCCTTTTGGGTTTTATGACTTTTAAAATTCTTTGCTGTCATTTTAGTGAGATTTCAAAAGTGAGTGAAGATAAATGTATTCATTGAATCTGTCACCCTTACCTGAAGTTCCCCTTATTCATTTTTAAGAGCTGTATGGTATTCTGTGATATGGATGTAGAAAACAATCATATAAAAATATTGAATATCTGATAGGACGTGTTGTTGTTCAGTCGCTAAGTCATGTCTGACTCTACGCAACCCCATGGACTGCAGCATGCTAGGCTTCCCTGTCCTTCATTATCTTGCTGAGTTTGCTCAAACTCATGCCCATTGCGTTGGTGATGCCATCCAACCTTCTCATCCTCTGTTACCCCCTTTCCCTCCTGCCCTCAGTCTTTCTCAGCATCACAATCTTTTCCAATGAGTCAACTTTTTGCATCAGGTAGTCAAAGTATTGCAACTTCAGCATCAGTCCTTCCAATGAATATTCAGGGTTGATTTTCTTCAGTATTGACTGGTTTGATTTCCTTGCTATCCAAGGGACTTTCAAGAGTCCTCTCCAGCACATGAGACTAAACCAATCAGAATAGGCACCCGGGCTTCCCCTGGTGGTCCAGTGGGTAAGGACACTGCCTTGCAGTGCAAGGGGCACCGGTTCGATCCCTGGCCTGGGAGGATCCCACGTGCTGCAGAGCGGCTGGACCCATGTGTCCAATTACCAAGCCGGAGCTCTGGAGCGCATGTGCCCAGAGCCGGTGCTCTGCGACAACAGAGGCCACCGCCATAGGAGGCCCACAGAAGCCAAAGAACAAAGATGGATGAAAATAGACAAATGAAAGACCAATAGAAGTGACCTGCCCGCTCCCCTCTCTCCCCAATCCGACCCCCGCCCAAAATAAATAAGTAAATCTTAAAAGAAAAAAAAAACAAATTCTACATTATTCTTTCCAGAGAGGGACAGAGCACTTCCACATTGATACTATGAAGGTAGTATTTCCCAGATACCAAACTTGACAAAGGCATTACAAGTAAAGAAAATCAGAGATCAATATCCCTCTGAATATAGATGTGAAAATCTACCAAAAAATACGAGCAAATAAATCTATCAACATATAAAAAAAAACTATATACACCATGACCAAATGGGTTTCATCCCAAGAATACATTTCATCAATATACAAAACAATCAATATAATGAACTTTTTATTAGAATAAAGGACAAAAACAACATGATCATCTCAAAAGACACAGAAAAAGCAGTTGATAAAATTCAATACCTAGTCATGATAAAAAAAAAAAACTCTCAGAAAAATAGAAACAGGGGCACTTTCTCAACTTTATGAAGAGCATCTACAAATATCCTACTGCTAACTTTGTTCTTAATGGTGAAAGACTGAGTACTTGTATTCTAAGATTAGAAACAAAACTAGGATGGTCACTGTCTTCATGCTTATTCAACATTGTTCTGGAAACTAGTCAATACAATAAGTTAAGGCAAGGAAATAAAAGTTATATAGACAAGAAAGGAAGAAATATAAAATTCCTTAGTTGAATATGATATTTGTCTATGTTGAAAATCTCAGGGAATCCACAAAAGAACTCCTAGAGTTAATAAGTGAAGTCTCAGGACACAAAAGTCTCAGGACACAAGATAAACATACAAAATTAATTATATTCCTATATACTAGCAACAAACTCAGGGAAACCAAAATAAAAAATCTAACTTTTACAATTTTTCAGAAAAGTGAAATACTTAGATGGAAATCTAACAAAACATTTATAGCACTTACATATTGAAAACTGCAAAAAAAATCTGTGAAATCAAAGATCTAAATAAATAGACATACCTTTCTCATGGATCCAAAAGTAATATATAAAGCTGTCAATTCTTTCCCAATTAATATGCAAGTAGAATTTGATTTATATCAAAATTCCAGTAAGATTTTTTTACAGATATAGACAAGATTATTTAAATTGGACCTGAGCAAAATTTTACATTTTTGTTTTGGAAAAGACCCTGTTAAGAACATGAAAAGGAAAACTATAAACACTACAGCATTATTTATAGACCACATATTTGCAAAAGACTAATGTATACGATTCCCTCTGTGGATCATAGCCTTGTCATGGTGAAGGGCCTTGTGTAACTCAATGAAACTATGAACCATGCCATGCAGAGCCACCCGAGATAGACAAGGTACAATGGAGAGTTGTGAAAAAACATGGTCCACTGGAGGAGGAGATGACAACCCACTCCTTGAGAACCCCATGAACAGTGTGAAAAGACAAAAAGATATGACACCAAAATATGAGGACCTCCCCCCACCCCCACACACACACGCACCAGATCAGAAGGTGTCCAGTGTGCTGCTGGGGAAGAGTTGAGGGCAGTTACTAACAGCTCCAGAAAGAATGAAGCAGCTGGGCCAAAGAAGAAACGATGCTCAGTTGTGGATGTGTCTAGTGATGAAAGTAAGGTCTGATGCTGCAGAGAACAATATTGCATAGGAACCGGAATGTTAATTCCATCAATCAAGGTAAATTGGACATGGTGAAGCAGGAGATGGCAAGATTGAGCATTGGCATCTTAGAAATCAGTGAAATAAAATGGACAGGAATGGGTGAATTTAATTCAGGTGACTATTATATCTGTTACTGTAGATAAAACCCCTTAGAACAATTAGAGTAGACCTCACAGTCAACAAGACTCCAAAATGTAGTATGTGCATGAAACCTCAAAAACAACAGAATAATCTTGGCCCATTTCCAAGGCAAACTATTCAACATCACATTAATCCAAGTCTATGTCCCAACCATGGATGTAGAAGAAGCTGGAGTTGACTGGTTCTATGAAGACCTACAACATCTCCTAGAACAAATGCCAAAATAATAGGACCTTTTCATCTTGGGGGTTGGAATGCAAAGGCAATAATTCAAGAGATACCTGGAATACAAGCAAGCTTTCCTCTTGAGGACAAAATGAAGCAGGGCAAGGGCTAATAGTTTTGTCAAGAAAACATGCTGGTCATAGCAAATACTCTTTTCCAACAACCTAAGAGAAGACTGTACACATAGCCATCACCAGATGGTCAATACTGAAATCAAATTGATTATATTCTTTGAAGCTGAAGACGGAGAAGCTCTATAAAATCAGCAAAATAAAAATAAAAAAAGACCTGGAACTAACTGTGGCTCATATCATGAGCTTCTTATTGCAAAATTCAGGCTTAAATTGAAGAAAGTAGGGAAAACCACTAGGCCGTTCATGTATGACCTAAATCAGATACCTTATGGTTATGTAGTGGAGTGACTAATAGATTTGGGGACTAGATCTGGTAGACAGAGTGCCTGAAGAACTATGGCTAGAGGTTTGTAATATTGTACAGGAGGCGGTGACCAAAGCCATCCCCAAGAAAAAGAAATGCAAAAGAGTTGTCTGAGGAAGCTTTACAAATACCTAAGGAACGAAGAAAAGTGAAAGGCAAGGGAGAAAGAGAGATATACCCATCTCAATGCAGAGTCATAGAGAATACCAAGAAGAGATGACGGCCTTCTTAATGACTAATGCAAACAAATAGAGGAAAACAATAGAATGGGAAAGACTAGAACTTTTTTTTAAAGAAAATTGGAGATATAAAGGGAACATTTCATGCAAGGATGGGCACAGTAAAGGACAGAAATGGTAAGGACCTAACAGAAGTAAAAGAGATTAAGAAGAGGTGGCAAGAATGCACAGAAGAATACAAAATATGTAGTAAAAAATAATACAAAAGGTCTTAATAATCCAGATAACTATGATGCTGTGATTACTCACCCAGTGCTGGACATCCTGGAGTGTGAAGTCAAGTGAGTCTTAGGAACTTAGGAAACATTACTATGAACAAACCTAGTGGAGGTAATGGAATTCCAGCTGAGCTATTTCAAACCCTAAAAAGATGATGTTAAAGTGCTTCACTCGATATGTCAGCACATTTGGGATACTCACCACTGGCCTCAGGACTGGAAAAGGACAGTTTCATTCTAATCTCAAAGGAGGGAAATGCCAAAGAATGTTTCAACTACCACACAATTGCACTCATTTCACACACTAGCAAAGTGATGCTCAAAATCCTCCAAGCTAGGCTTCAACAGTATGTGGACTGAGAACTTCCAGATGTACAAGCTGGGTTCAGAAAAGACAGAGGAACCAGAGATCAAATTGCCAACATTTGTTAGGTCATAGAGAAAGCAGGAGAATTCCAGAAAAAAAAAAATCTACTTCTCCTTCATTGACTATGTCAGAGTCTTTGACTGTGTGGATCACAACAAACTGTGGAAAATTCTTAAAGAAATTGCAATATCATGAGCTTCTTATTGCAAAATTCAGGCTTAAATTGAAGAAAGTAGGGAAAACCACTAGGCCGTTCATGTATGACCTAAATCAGATACCTTATGGTTATGTAGTGGAGTGACTAATAGATTTGGGGACTAGATCTGGTAGACAGAGTGCCTGAAGAACTATGGCTAGAGGTTTGTAATATTGTACAGGAGGCGGTGACCAAAGCCATCCCCAAGAAAAAGAAATGCAAAAGAGTTGTCTGAGGAAGCTTTACAAATACCTAAGGAACGAAGAAAAGTGAAAGGCAAGGGAGAAAGAGAGATATACCCATCTCAATGCAGAGTCATAGAGAATACCAAGAAGAGATGACGGCCTTCTTAATGACTAATGCAAACAAATAGAGGAAAACAATAGAATGGGAAAGACTAGAACTTTTTTTTAAAGAAAATTGGAGATATAAAGGGAACATTTCATGCAAGGATGGGCACAGTAAAGGACAGAAATGGTAAGGACCTAACAGAAGTAAAAGAGATTAAGAAGAGGTGGCAAGAATGCACAGAAGAATACAAAATATGTAGTAAAAAATAATACAAAAAGGTCTTAATAATCCAGATAACTATGATGCTGTGATTACTCACCCAGTGCTGGACATCCTGGAGTGTGAAGTCAAGTGAGTCTTAGGAACTTAGGAAACATTACTATGAACAAACCTAGTGGAGGTAATGGAATTCCAGCTGAGCTATTTCAAACCCTAAAAAGATGATGTTAAAGTGCTTCACTCGATATGTCAGCACATTTGGGATACTCACCACTGGCCTCAGGACTGGAAAAGGACAGTTTCATTCTAATCTCAAAGGAGGGAAATGCCAAAGAATGTTTCAACTACCACACAATTGCACTCATTTCACACACTAGCAAAGTGATGCTCAAAATCCTCCAAGCTAGGCTTCAACAGTATGTGGACTGAGAACTTCCAGATGTACAAGCTGGGTTCAGAAAAGACAGAGGAACCAGAGATCAAATTGCCAACATTTGTTAGGTCATAGAGAAAGCAGGAGAATTCCAGAAAAACATCTTCATCTGCTTCATTGACCACACTTAAGCCTTTGACTGTGTGGATCACAACAAACTGTGGAAAGTTCTTAAAGAAATTGCAATACCTGATCACCTTACCTGCCTCCTGAGAAACCTGAATGCAGGACAAGAAGTAACAGTTAGAATCGGACATGGAACAATGGACTGGTTTAAAATTGGAAAGGAGTACATGAAGGTTGTATGTTGTCACTTTGCTTATTTAACTTATATACAGAGTACATCATGTGCAGTGCTGGACTGGATAAAGCTCAAGATTGTTAGAAAGATTGATTGTTGGAAATCAAGATTGTTGGAAGAAGTATCAACAACTTCAGATATGCAGGTGACACCATCCAAATGACAGAAACTGAAGAGAAACTAAAGAGCCTCTTGATGAAGGTGAAAGATAAGAGTGAAAAAACTGGTCTATAACTCAACATTGAGAAAATGAAGATCACATCATCCAGTCCCATCACTTCATGGCAAATAGATGCGGAGAAAAATGGAAACAGTGACAGATTTTGTTTTCTTGGATTCCAAAATAATAGGACAGTGACTGCAGCCATGAAATTAAAAGATGCTTGCTCCTTGGATGAAAAGCTATGACAAACCTAGATAGTGTATTAAAAAGCAGGCATATCACTTTGCCAACAAAAATCAGTATAGTCAAAGCTGTGATTTTTCCAGTAGTCATCTGTGGATGTGAGAGTTAAATCATAAAGAAAGCTGAGCACTGAAGAACTGATACTTTTCAATCATGGTGCTGAAGAAGACTTTTGAGAGTCACTTGGACAGCAAGGAGATCAAACCAGTCAATCCTAAAGGAAATGAACCCTGAGTATTCATTGGAAGGACTGATGCTAAACCTGCAGCTCCAATACTTGGGATGCGAGAGCAGATCCATTGGAAAAGCCTCTGATGCTGGGAAAGATTGAGGGCATGAGGAGAAGGGGACAACAGAGGATTAGATGGTTGGATGGCATCATTGACTGAATGGACATGAGCAAACTCCGGAAGATAGTAAAGGACAGGGAAGCCTGGTATGCTGCAGTCCATGAGGTCACAAAGAGTTGGACATGACTGAGCGACTAAACAATGATAACAAATGTTTAGAGTACTGCAATTTGACATATGAAACACTGGAAAATCCATGTCCAGAAAACAGAATTTTGTTCATTAAATTAGGATATATTATTTGAAGAATAATTTGCAACCACAAAAAACCATATTTTCAAATAATATTTTATATAATGTGAGTAATGATCATGATATATTGTTTACAAAAAGTCTGTTAATACTATTATATAATATACATGATCCCTATTTTGTAAAACCAAACCATGAGTGTGATTTCTTAGGCATGACTGAAAATATATCTTTTAAAATATTGAAATTCTGCCTTGTGCAAAATTTTATGCAGTAATAATCAGGACTTTTCTAAATAGAAAAAGAAACTACTTAAAATTTTTTTAAAAAAACCATGTTTTAAAAATAGTTATATTTTTGGTTGAAAGTGATGAAACCTTGTGTATAATTAAAGCCTCAATGATTCAATCATTCAGAAAATTTTACTTTTCATACTAATTGAAAATAAAACAACTCCTTCACATTAAAGTAGAAATGATACACAATTATAGTCATAACCTGTTAGATCTACAATGAATAGTTCTAATAGTTACATATTTAAAATATATCAATTTCTGTGAAATACAAACAAATGCAATCAGGCCCACTTTTCTCAACTGTATGTCCATACATTCATTCTAAATGGAGGCAACAAGGACTTCCACGGTCCAGTTGTTGGGAGTCTGCCTGCCAATGCAGGAGACACAGTTTCAATCCCTGCTTCAGGAAGATCCCACATCCTGCAGGGCGACTAAGCTAGTGCAGTGCAACTACTGATACCTACGTGCCTTTGAGCCTGTGCTCCTACAATAAGAGAAGGCACTGCATTAAGAAGCCTGTGCACTGCAGCTAAGAGTAGGCCCTTCTCACCAAAACTAGAGACTACCTTCAGTCAAAAATAAATAAACAAATATTAAAAAAAGGTAGGGGGCAGGCATAAGCATGGATATGAATGAAAGCACTATAGAAATTGTTAAATGTTATTTATTACACTGTTCTTTATTATGTCAATTTCTGTGAGACAAACATCCTGACTGATGGTCTCTCTAGCAGCCTCCCAGCCTGAGGAGGGAACAGAATTAAGAAAACAAGCATGGATATGTTTTTTTTTTTTTGGCCACTTCTATTTGTCTTTCATTTATTTTTTTGTCCTTTGGCCTGTGTGGGCCTCCTATTGCAGTGGCCTCTCGCTACAGAGCACCGGCTCTGGGCACATGCGCTCCAGAGTTCCGGCTCGGTAATTGGGCACATCGGTGCAACTGCTCTGTGGCACGTGGGATCTTCCCAGGCCAGGCATCGAACCGGTGCCCTTTGCACTGCAAGACAGTGTCTTTACCCACTGAACCACCAGGGTAGTCCGCATGGATATTTTTTTTAAAGGCCTATTGAATTGATTTATGTTAAAAAATTCTCAGAAAGGACCACAGTTAGCTCTAGCAGTGAGTACAATTTTAATGGGTTTGTTTAGGTACCTGTGAAACCCCGGCCTAAAGTAAAAAATAGAAATAAAAGAAAGGGTTTGTAAAATTGTTCAAAAGTATGAACCATCTCACCTAATAGTTTAGGGTGCTCGGCTTTTTGGGCGATGAAGTATTTATGTTTTTTCTTTTTTTTTTTTCTATTTTGGATTAAAAGGTCTGGTCTTCATCTCTAAAGTGACAAATAAGGCTTTTTAGCCTCCAAGTGCCCTGGAGCGTAAACAGAATCATTCCATAGCAAGCACCAGACAGTGAGGAGATTACTTTCTTTCTGTGGCTCTGAAGTACATTCACTCAAATTAATCTTATCATCCTGTGTACCAGTGCCCTCTTGTGAAAGATACTGCTATAGGTCCGTACTTGTTTTGATTTTGCCTGTTTCTCCTCAAAAAAAAAAAAAAAAAGAGAGAGAGAGAGAGAAAATGTAGATCAGACAGTGATTGAAGCATTTTGCCCCCTCCTCTTCTCCTTCCTCCTTTTCCTTTTTGGTTTTTATCAGGTCTCTCTTTTCATTTCCTCACCACACTCCCTTGACCTCAAATCCTTCTCTTTCTTTACCTTAATAGATATATGGAAGCATGAAGCTGGTGTCAGTTCTAAGAAGTCTGTCTATCCCTAGATCCCAAACATTTTCTCCTTTATTTTTTTTTTTTCTCAAAGTTTTAAGGTTTACATTTAAATCTGTGATCCATTCTGAAAAAAAAAAAAAAAAAACTTTCCCACTTTCCACCAAGAAAACAGATAATAGAAAATATAGAATTACTAGGGTCTTTAGATTTTTTTTTTTTTTCATATGCATCTCCATGACTTGAAGTCACTGTGGACTGAGAGGAAGCAGTAATATTTGGGGACAAATATAAAGTTACTGTCTACATTTAACTTCAAGGTTTGTGACAGGTTGCTGAGCCAGAAGTAAAGTTGTAAGATGTTTTCACAGAGCAATATTTTCTCTTACCAGAATAAGCCTCAGTTTTCTGCACTATGAAATGGGAATGATAATACTAATACATTATTATTTTTTAAAATTCTTTATTTTAAAGATTTTACAGAGTTTTGCTGTTCACCGACATGTATGTTCCCAGATCATTCATATGCATATCCCTGGACCCTCCCCCCACCCAGTTCCCCCATCCCACCCCTCCAGACCATTGCCCCAAGTGATTGTAGGTACTCCTATTCCCTTAGCACAATGACAATAGCTATCTTTTCCACACATGACAGTATAGGTTTCCATGTTACTGTCTCCATGCCTCCCCCTCCCTATTTCTTCCCCACAGTGTCCCTATGTCTATGCTCTGTCTGTTTTCCCATGAGTTCACTGTGTGTGTTATCATGACCATCTTACTAGATTCCATATATATGAGTTAGTATACTATACTTGTCTTTCTCTTTTTGACTTACTTCACTTTTTATGATAGGTTCTAGAGCTAGCCACCTCATTAGGACTGAGTCTTCTGCATTTCTTTTAACAGCTGAGTAGTATTCCATTGTATATATGTGCCAGAGCTTCTGTATCCATTCATTTGTCGATGGACATCTAGGTTGCTTCCATGTTCTGGCTATTGTACAGAGAGCTGCAATGAACACTGGGGTACAGGTGCCTCTTTCTTACCTTAATAGATATATGGAAGCATGAAGCTGGTGTCAGTTCTAAGAAGTCTGTCTATCCCTAGATCCCAAACATTTTCTCCTTTATTTTTTTTTTTTCTCAAAGTTTTAAGGTTTACATTTAAATCTGTGATCCATTCTGAAAAAAAAAAAAAAAAAACTTTCCCACTTTCCACCAAGAAAACAGATAATAGAAAATATAGAATTACTAGGGTCTTTAGATTTTTTTTTTTTTTCATATGCATCTCCATGACTTGAAGTCACTGTGGACTGAGAGGAAGCAGTAATATTTGGGGACAAATATAAAGTTACTGTCTACATTTAACTTCAAGGTTTGTGACAGGTTGCTGAGCCAGAAGTAAAGTTGTAAGATGTTTTCACAGAGCAATATTTTCTCTTACCAGAATAAGCCTCAGTTTTCTGCACTATGAAATGGGAATGATAATACTAATACATTATTATTTTTTAAAATTCTTTATTTTAAAGATTTTACAGAGTTTTGCTGTTCACCGACATGTATGTTCCCAGATCATTCATATGCATATCCCTGGACCCTCCCCCCACCCAGTTCCCCTCTTCCCCCCCCTCCAGACCATTGCCCCAAGTGATTGTAGGTACTCCTATTCCCTTAGCACAATGACAATAGCTATCTTTTCCACACATGACAGTATAGGTTTCCATGTTACTGTCTCCATGCCTCCCCCTCCCTATTTCTTCCCCACAGTGTCCCTATGTCTATGCTCTGTCTGTTTTCCCATGAGTTCACTGTGTGTGTTATCATGACCATCTTACTAGATTCCATATATATGAGTTAGTATACTATACTTGTCTTTCTCTTTTTGACTTACTTCACTTTTTATGATAGGTTCTAGAGCTAGCCACCTCATTAGGACTGAGTCTTCTGCATTTCTTTTAACAGCTGAGTAGTATTCCATTGTATATATGTGCCAGAGCTTCTGTATCCATTCATTTGTCGATGGACATCTAGGTTGCTTCCATGTTCTGGCTATTGTACAGAGAGCTGCAATGAACACTGGGGTACAGGTGCCTCTTTCAGTTTTGATTTCATCAGGATATAGGCCTAATAGTGGGATTGCTGGGTCATAGGGTGCTTCTATTTTTAGTTTTTAAAGGAATCTCCATACTGTCTTCCATAGAGGCTGTATTAGTTTACATTCCCACCAGCAATGCAAGACGGTTCCCTTTTCTCCGCACCCTCTCCAGCATTTATTGTCTGCAGATTTTTTGATGATGGCCATTCTGACGGGTGTGAGGTGGTATCTCATTGTAGTTTTAATTTGCATTTCTCTAATAATAAGCGAGGTTGAGCATCATTTCATGTGTTTGTTGGCTATCTGTATGTCCTCTTTGGAGAGGCGTCTCTTTAGATCATTTTCCATTTTTTGACTGGGTTGTTCGTTTTTCCTGTGCTGAGTTGTCTGAGTTGCTTGTAGATTTTGGAGATTAATTCTTTGTCTGTTGTTTCATTTGCTATGATTTTCTCCCATTCTGTGGGGTGTCTGTTCAGCTTTTTTGTAATTTCTTTTGCTGTACAAAAGCTTTTAAGTTTCATGAGGTCCCATATGGTCATTTTTCTTCTTAGTTTCACTATTCTAGTAGGTGGGTCAGAGAAGATCTTGCTTTGATTTATGTCCTTGAGGGTCTAATACATTATTAATATTAGTTATTGGAGAAAGATATCAAATTGTGGGAGAACCCTAATTGTCTTGAATTTCAAGGCAAGAAATGTAGACTTTATTTGTTATATACAGCAGGGTGTCAGCAAATGTTTTAGCAAGTTAGTTTTAAGAAAATTGGTACAATGGCAGTGGGTAGCAGGAGAAACTAAAGGTAGGCAGAATATTTGACTTGCCCAAATGATGTGTTATGATAAAAATTGCTAACATTTATTGAATCCTAAGGGTTTCCCAGGTGGCGCTAATGGTAAAGAACCCACCTCCCAGTGGAGAAGACATGAGAGACTCAGGTTTGATCCCCTGGAGGAGGAAATGGCAACCCACTCCAGTATCCTTGCCTGGAGAATCCCATGGACAGAGGAGCCTGGTGGGCTAGAGTCCATGGGAGATACAAGAATCAGACATGACTGAAGCGATTTAGCACTCAGCACAGCACATTGAGTGTTTACTATATGTTAAAGTGAAGTGAAAGTCACTCAATTGTGTCCGACAGTTTGTGGCCCATGGACAAGCCATGGAATTCTCCAGGCAAGAATACTGTAGTGGGTAGCCTTTCCCTTCTTCAGGGAATCTTCCTGATTCAGGAAGTGAACCGGGGTCTCCCACATTGAAGACGGAATCTCTACCAGCTGAGCTACATGGGAAGCCCCACTACATGTTGGGCACTGTGCTAATCCTTTTTCCTTTCTCATCTCATTTAATTCCTTCAGTTACTCTATGAAGTAGGTAATATGTATTATCAACATTTTTCAGTTGAAGAAACTGAGGCACTGAGCAGTTAAAAAATGTACTTAAGCTGTTACTTAGTATGAGATCACCAAAGAAGGGCTAACTGGCATAGCCAGGATTTGACCCAGACTGTCTGGCTCCAGAACCCTCAAGCTTAAACACTGCAGTGTGCTATCACTAATGTCAGTCAACTCTGCAAAGTGCCATCCATATTTACTCGTTAGGATTACTTCAAAGAATATTTGAGAATTTGGGAATTTTCTATGTAGGCTAATTATTCAGTTGTCTTACATGACCTGGGTATTAAGTGTCTTGAGTTTGTGATTTTTTTTTTTTTTCAGAGAACTGAAGATCTATCCCTCAAGCATTTTTTTAAAAGATTGTTTATAGTGGAAATCTTACTAAAATATACTGCAAGCTTCACTGGTTTTATAAAGAGTTTTCTTGAACATGATTGATTCAAGATTTTTATGTATGTCAATTCTTTTACTTTGGAACTTATACCTTTAGAAACTACTAAGGTTTGGATAACAGTGTGAACCTACAGTCACTTCTTTCTTTTCTTTGTTTCTTCTCTTCCTTTCTCCCCTTCCTCCCTCCCCGTCTCTCTTTCTTTCCTTCCTTCCTTTCTCCCTCCTTCCCTCTGTTCTTTCCTCTTCTCTTCTTTTTCCCTCTCTCCTTCCCTCTTTCTGTCTCTTTCTCACTCCCCAACTCACTGATTCAGTTGTTAGGGCTTAGCTTCTCCTTTGTCCTTAAACCCCCAGGCCACTATTACACACTTGCACTTGTTGTCTCTTTCCTTGTGATCTGTTGTCTCTGATCACAGATGTCAGAGGTCTGTTACTTGTTGCTTTTCTTATTTTTTATAGCATAGATCCTCTTTCCCATCTGATTTTCTTTCCATTGTTTTTCACTGATCTCGCTCCTCTCTTTCTATTCTTGCTGTTTTGCTATAATGGGACTGGATTTTGCTATCTATGCTAATTGATCAATTATTCCTTTCCCTGGGCCTGGTGGGAGGGGTGTTGTGTAAAATTTTACCCCTTTTCTCTGACTAGAGAAAACACTAATGACAATACCTATAAACTATGCACTTTCACTTCTTAACTATTGTCAGTTTCTCTTATTTGAGGGTTCTTGTTTGCTTTGAATAGTGAGGCTACTAGACATCTAATTCTGGGAAACATTAGTTCTATTTTATTTCTAGAATAGAAGCCTTAATAGAGACATTTAACTTTGAGAATTCTAAGCTGTGATACTTTTAAATTATTGCAATAGGTATAAAATAGCAATGTATTTGTGTCTTAATGTTTGTATGTTCAATAGTCGTTCAACTATTTTCCATTTAAAAAACATGTAAGTTCTGAAAATTTCTATCCACACACAAAAAAGAAGCAAATCAGCGCATAGATGTTTATATCAGCTTTATTCATAATTGGTAAAACTTAAAAGCAACCAAGATGAATGGGTAAATAAACTGTGGTACACCCAGACTCTGACAATATTATTCAGTGCTAAAAAATAATGAGAAATCAAGTCATGAAAATACATGGAGGAACTTTAAATGCATATTACTAAGTGACCATATTACTAATAGTCCATCTGAAAAGACTACATAATGTACAATTCTAACTATGTAGCATTCTGGAAAAGGCAAAACTATGGAGATAGTTAGATCAGTAGCTGCCAGGTACTGGGAGAGGGGAGGAGAGATGAATAGGTGGAGCACAGGTGATTTGTTAGGACAATGAAAATACTAGGTATGATAGCATAATCATGGATACGTGTCATTATACATTTGTCCAAGCCCACAAATTATGTAACACCAAGAGTGAGCCCTAATGGAATGTACTTTGAGTGATAAGGATGTGTTGATGTAGGTTCATCAGTTGTAACAAATGTAGCACTCTGGTGAGGGGGTGTTGATCTTGGGGGAGGCTGTACAGCTGTGGGGTCAAGGAATATATATGACATCTGTGTGTGTGCCTTCCCCCAGTTTTGTTGTGAACCTAAAAGTGCTTTAAAACGAAGTCTTTTTTTAAGTTGAGCTATAATTGACCTATAACATTGAGTTTAAGGTGCACAGTGTGTTGATATGACACATTTGTGTATTGCAATGTGATTGCCATCTTAGTGTTAACTAATGTTTCCATTGCATCACATAATTATTACTTCATTTTGTGGTTAGAGCATTTAATATCTAGTCCTTTAACAACTTTAAAGTTTATAAATATAATATTGCTGACCATAATTGCAGCATTGTGCATTAGATCTCCAAAACTTATTCCTCATCTAGGTGTAAGTCTGTACCTTTTGACCAGCATCTCCTTAATTCCCCCACCTTCAGCCCCAGTAACTTCCATTCTACTCTCTGTTTCTATGAGTTTGACTTTTTTAGATTCTACATACAAGTAAGATTACACAGTATTTCTCTTTCTTTCTCACTTATGCCACTTAGCATAATGCCCTCAAGATCCATCATGTTATCACAAAAGGAGAGATTTCCTTCTTTCTCATGCCTGAATAACAATATTGTGTGTGTGCGTCTGTGTGTGTGTGTGTGTGTGCGTGTGTGTACTACAAGCAATTGCCTTGTAGCTCAGCTGGTAAAGAATCTGCTTACAATTCAGGAGACCCTGGTGTGATTTCTGTGTTGGGAAGTTCCCCTGGAGAAGGAATAGGCTACCCACTCCAGTGTTCTTGGGCTTCCCCTGTGGCTCAGATGGTAAAGAATCCACCTGAAATGCAGAATTGTTGGGTTCAATCACTGGGTTAGGATCATCCCCTGAAGAGAAGATGGCTACTCACTCCAGTATTCTTGCCTGGAAAATTCCTTAGTTTGTCCATGGGTTGCAAAGAGTTGGACATGACTGAGCAACTTTCACTTTTATATAAATCACATTTGTTTTATCCATTCATCCACTGATAGGGTTGAAGTTGTTCCCTTATCTTGGATATGTGAATAATACTGCAGTAAACACGGATATGTGGATATCCTTTCTTAAATATTATTATTTGTTTACTATTGTCTGCACTGGGTCTTCATTGCTGCGTGTGGGCTTTCTCTAGTTGTGGCATGCAGAGACTACTCTCTGGTTGTGGTGCTCAAGCTTCTCATTGTGGTGGCTTCTCTTGTAGCAGAGCCTGGGCTCAGAGAGTGTGGGCTCAGCAGTGGTGGAGCATGGGCTTAGCTGCCTTGAAGCATGTGGAATATTCCCAGACCAGGGATTGAACACATGGCCCCTTCATTGGCAGGCAGATTCTTAACCACTGGATCACCAAGGAAGATGTGGATATGTGGATATCCTTTGATATTCTGCTTTCATTTTCTTTGTATATATAACCAGTAGTGGAATTGCTGATAGTTCTGTTTTTAATTTTTTCCAGAACCTGCATACTATTTTCCATAATGACTGCACCAAATTTCATTCATACCAACGGTGCGCAAGGGTTCCCTTTTCTCCACATCCTTACCAACACTTGTTATCTTTAGTCTTAGTCTTCTTGATAATAGCCATTGTAATGGACATAAGATGATAGCTCATTCATTGTAGTTTTAATTTGCATTACCCTGTTTTCATGTATGTGTTAAGCATTTGTAGGTCTTTGAAGAAATGTCTTTCCTGTTTCTCTGCCCATTTTTAATTGGATTTTTAAATTATCTAACTGTATGAGTTTTTTAAATATTTTTTTAAACTTTTATTTTACTTTTAACTTTCACAGTTTTGTTGTTTACAGATATGTATGTTCCCAGATTAGTCATATGCATATCCCCCCCATCCCACCCCTCCTGACCATCACACAGCACCCCTGAAGGATCCTCTTTTCTCACAGAGCAATGACTGGAGCTATTTTCTTCACTTATGATAGTACAGGCCTTCATGCTACTTCCTTTACGCCTCCCACCCTCTGTTCCTTCCCCACAATGTCCATATGTCCACTGTCTATGTCTGTCTTTCCATCGCTTCACTGTGTGTGCCATCATTACCATCCTACTAGATTCCATATATGTGTTAATATACTGTATTTGTCCTTCTGACTGACTTCACTTTTTATGATACATTCTAGATCCAGCCACCTCATTAGGGCTGATTCTTCTGCATTTCTCTTTATAGCTGTGTAGTATTCCATTGTATATATATGTACCAGAGCTTCTGGATCCATTCGTTCATCAGTGGGCATCTAGGTTGCTTCCATGTTCTAGCTATTGTATAGAGAGCTGCAATGAACATTGGGGGACAGGTGCTTCTTTCAGATTTGATTTCATCAGGGTATAAACCTAAGAGTGGGATTGCTGGGTCGTATGGTGCTTCTATTTTTAGTTTTTTAAAGAAATCTCCAGACTGTCTTCCATAGAGGCTATATCAATTGACATTCCCACCAGCAATGCAGGAGTGTTCCCTTTTCTCCGCACCCTCTCCAGCATTTATTGTCTGTCGATTTGTGGATGATGGCCATTCTGACGGGTGTGAGGTGATATCTCATTATAGGTTTTTTTTAAAATTTATTATTTATTGATTTATTTATTTTCATCCATCTTAATTCTTTGGCCTGTGTGGGCCCCCCATTGCAGGGGCCTCTCTCATTGCAGAGCACTGGATTTGGACACATGCGCTCCAGAGTGCTGGCTGGGAATTGGACACACCACCCTAGCCACTCCGCAGTACCTGGGATCCTCCCGGGCCAGGGATCGAACCACTGCCCCTTGCACTGCAAGGACTCTTTACCCACTAGACCACCAGGGAAGCCCTCATTGTAGTTTTGATTTGCATTTCTCTAATCTAACTGTATGAGTTTTATGAATACTTTATATATTAACTCCTTTACAGATATATGGTTTGCAAATATTTTATCCCACCCTCTAGGTTACTTTTTCATTTAGCTGACTGTTTATTTTGCTCTGAAGAAGATTTGTTTATGTTTTCCCACTTATTTGTTTTGTTTTTGTTGCTTGTTTTTTTGTTGTCATTTCAAAAAGAATTATCACCAAGTTGTCAAGGTGCTTAAATTTTCTTCTAGGAGTTTTAGGGTTTCATGCTGTATATTTAAATTTTTAGTCTGCTTTGAGTTAATTATTGTGAGAGGTGTAGGATATAGGTCTGATTTAATTATCTAATGTGTGATGACACTATTACTGAAAAGATTATCCCTTTCTCATTGAGTATTCTTTTTTTTTTTTTAAACGTTTATTTTATTTATTTATCTTTTTGGGGGGTGAAGTGGGGAAGGAGGGGGACGGGCGGGCCACTTCTATTGGTCTTTAATTTATCTATTTTCATCCGTCTTTGTTCTTTGGCTCCTGTGGGCCTCCCATTGCGGTGGCCTCTGTCGTTGCAGAGCACCGGCTCTGAGAGCATGCATCCCAGAGCTCCGGCTCCGTAATTGGACACATCAGTCCAGCCGCTCCGTGGCACGTGACATCTTCCCAGGCCAGGGATCGAACTGGCGCTCTTTGCACTGTAAGGCGGTGTCCTTACCTACTGGACCACCAGGGGAAGCCCCTCATTGAGTATTCTTATGTCCCTTGTCAAATATTAGTAAACTGCGTCTATAGATTTAATACAATTTCTGTCAAAAATGCAATGGGATTTTTCACAGAAAGATAAAGCAATTATGAAATATATCCAGAACCACAAAAAACTCAGAATAGCCAAAGCAATCCTGAAAAAGAAGAACAAAGCTAGAGACATCATACTTCCTGGTTTCAAACTATACTCAAATTGTTAGCAATCAAAACAGTACAACACTGGCATAAAAATAGACACATAGACCAATAGAACAGAATAGAGAGCCCAGAGGTAAACTCCTTCATAAAGTTTTATGAATACTTTATATATTAACTCCTTTACAGATATATGGTTTGCAAATATTTTATCCCACCCTCTAGGTTACTTTTTCATTTAGCTGACTGTTTATTTTGCTCTGAAGAAGATTTGTTTATGTTTTCCCACTTATTTGTTTTGTTTTTGTTGCTTGTTTTTTTGTTGTCATTTCAAAAAGAATTATCACCAAGTTGTCAAGGTGCTTAAATTTTCTTCTAGGAGTTTTAGGGTTTCATGCTGTATATTTAAATTTTTAGTCTGCTTTGAGTTAATTATTGTGAGAGGTGTAGGATATAGGTCTGATTTAATTATCTAATGTGTGATGACACTATTACTGAAAAGATTATCCCTTTCTCATTGAGTATTCTTTTTTTTTTTTTAAACGTTTATTTTATTTATTTATCTTTTTGGGGGGTGAAGTGGGGAAGGAGGGGGACGGGCGGGCCACTTCTATTGGTCTTTAATTTATCTATTTTCATCCGTCTTTGTTCTTTGGCTCCTGTGGGCCTCCCATTGCGGTGGCCTCTGTCGTTGCAGAGCACCGGCTCTGAGAGCATGCATCCCAGAGCTCCGGCTCCGTAATTGGACACATCAGTCCAGCCGCTCCGTGGCACGTGACATCTTCCCAGGCCAGGGATCGAACTGGCGCTCTTTGCACTGTAAGGCGGTGTCCTTACCTACTGGACCACCAGGGGAAGCCCCTCATTGAGTATTCTTATGTCCCTTGTCAAATATTAGTAAACTGCGTCTATAGATTTAATACAATTTCTGTCAAAAATGCAATGGGATTTTTCACAGAAAGATAAAGCAATTATGAAATATATCCAGAACCACAAAAAACTCAGAATAGCCAAAGCAATCCTGAAAAAGAAGAACAAAGCTAGAGACATCATACTTCCTGGTTTCAAACTATACTCAAATTGTTAGCAATCAAAACAGTACAACACTGGCATAAAAATAGACACATAGACCAATAGAACAGAATAGAGAGCCCAGAGGTAAACTCCTTCATAAAGTCTTAATAGAAATTATATAAGTTCTTGATTGTCACATTATTTTTTAAATTGCTGTTACAGTCACTCTAGAAATTTAAAACAACATTTAAATTCTAATTGAATAGACTTTAGTTAATGTTTGATATACTTGTTTAGAAAATATTTTAATCATACTCAAGCTATCACAGAGTTAAATATGTAAGCTTTAAAAAAATTTTTTATTGGTGTGTATAGTTGATTTAGCTCAAACTAATACAATGGGTCAGGAAGATACCCTGGAAAAGGAAATGTTTACCCTCTCCAGTATTCTTGCCTGGAGAATTCCATGGACAGAGCAGCCTGATTGGCTACAGTCCATGGAGTCACAAAGAGTCAGACATCACTGAGTGACTAACTCAATCTCTCTCTCTCTCAGGATTCTATGTAAAAGCTAAATAACAAAATGAAGCACTAGATCTGAGTCTTTGAAACCAAAATTTCCTTTCCCTAAAGAAAAACTGTTTACATTTATAGATGCAAATACTTTTTAATAAAATTATTTCCTTTTAAAATTTGCTTTCAAACACTAAAATTCATAATTTTTTTTCTTAGATTAAAAAAATTATATGATGTCTTTTTGAGGAGCTGTCTGCTTTTAGTTTAAACTGGAAAACATTATCAAGGGCTCCCCTGGTGGTCCAGTGGGTAAGGACACCGCCTTGCAGTGCAAGGGGCGCCAGTTCGATCCCTGGCCTCGGAAGATCCCATGGGCCCCAGAGCAGCTGGACCGATGTGTCCAACTACCGAGCTGGAGCTCTGGAGTGCATGTACCCAGAGCCAGTGCTCTGCAACAAGAGAGTCCACTGCGATGGGAGGCCCACACAGGCCAAAGAACAAAGATGGATGAAAATAGATAAATGAAAGACCAAGAGAAGTGCCCCCCTCAAAATTATCAAGGTTCATCTAAATTAAAGGGTCAAGGTTCATCTAAATTAAAGAGGGGAAAATAGGTTCTACTTTTGCCCTAAACTTATTAGAAAATATAAGACTACTTTATCACTAATGGATTTACTTCAGAATAATTATGTAAAATGGCCCTATCACTGCTTTATTTAACAAACTGTTTTCATTTGTTGAAGAGTCCTCAAATGAGAATGGGGATATATTCTAGTCCATTTACACTGCTTATAAATCAAGCCAAGAGATCAGAAGCAAATCTTCTCCAAAGGAAGAGTTTTATTTGATAGGAGGAAATCTTTCAAAGTATGGCAGACCTTCTGATTTATACATTCAATTGAAAATGAATGTACACATTCAATTGGAAACCAGCCTCTGGAACTATTTTACCTGAAGAATTACTAAGAAGGTGATAACTTTTTCAAGAACGATTTCCCCGGGAAATTGGATCACTTTAGAAAAGTGGAAAATATTATGAATGGCATGTGGACTGGTCTTGCAAAAGTAAAACCAAAGACTCTATCCACTGTGCCTGGGTCAGCAGGGCAGTGGTGCTAGCTCTGTGTAACATTATGTTAAGGTCATTGTTACGGGTCATGAGGGGTTAACCATGAAATGCAAGGCAGGACCATGGTTGGGTAGGCTCTGTCAATCACTGTGTATCTATGTAGCAGATTTACAAGGCGTAAAATGATTTTGCCCTTAATCCCAGGACCCTGGGCAGCTTTGGCGGACTGTAGAGTGACACTGAGAAATCGGGTTGTATAGTCAACATAGCCAAAGTCCTCTGAGGTTTCATGAAATCTGGGACTATAGTAGCTCTAACAATTCATTGCAGTGTAAATGGAAAATATATTTAATGTTATATGTCAAACACTGATCAATCAATTAATAGTAGCTATTAAGGTCTTTGTGTTGAGAAGGATTCTTAGGTTTATCTAGAAGGAGTGTTGAGATTAGGTAGCAATATGTATCATAAACCTAAGAGTAAGAAGTGGGTGCAAGACATATGTATACCTATGGCAGATTCAGGTCAATGTGTGGCAGTAAACCAGCAAAGCTCTGTACAAAAAAAGAAAAAACTTGCCAAGTGATTGCCATTCTTGGACTGGGAGTTGCTGCTGTCTTTTAGGCTGTGACTTATCTTGCCTAGCCAGCTCCTCATTGATGACTTTTTTTTTTAATTTTATTTTTATTTTGGTTGCGCTGAGTCTTCATTGTGGCACACAGGCTCTCTAGTTGCCCTGCAGCATGTGGAATCTTAGTTTCATGAGGAATCGAACCCACATCCCCTACATTGGAAGGTAAATTCTTCACCACTGGACCACCAGGGAAGTTCCCTTCATTAATGTTTAACAGTATCCTCTCACCTTAATAAGTTCTGACCAGGGTCAATTTTTCCCATCAAATTTATGAAAACTTTGAGGAGAATCGGGCCTTTGGGACTGGTGTACCTACTTTTCTGCTTGTTGATGGGATTACCCCTTGAAAGTTAGATAGGGATGTGGTCATATTGTCCTTTCTTTCAGAGGCTCGCTGTATTATGAGACTGGCTTCTGACACCAGGGTGCCACCATGTTCTGGAGTGGGGTGGCTAGTCAGTCCCTATCTTTAACTGCCAGTTAAATTTAACTCCCCAGATTAGTCAGATGGCCTTATACATCTACTTGATTGAATGTGCTTTTGTTGTTATTACAGCACAGCTTATATATTTAAAATGGACAAAAGATTAGTATCATTTACAGTATCTTAAGAGAAACTGTCTTTGAATGGGAGCTTCCTTTCTAGTACTTTGAGGTATGTAAGACATATTTAGGAAATTTACTGCTATGGAAAATGAAGACTGTTTAAATCAAATGTAGGGGTTAAGGGAGGGCCTGTGGTTTTTCTTTTTGATTAATTGGTATCACACTGCTCTTCAGGTGGTTGAGGGAGTTTCATATTTTCTTTAGACATCATTGGGGCTTTCCTGGTGACTCAGTTGGTAAAGAATCTCCCTGCAGTACAGGAGACCCGAGTTTAATCTGGGTCAGGAACATCCTCTGGATAAGGGAATGCCAACCCACTCCAGTATTCTTGCCTGGAGAATTCCATGGACAGAGGACCCTGGTGGGCTATAATCCATAGGGTCACAAAAAGTCAGACACAACTGAACGACTAACACTTTAGACATCATTAGGTGCTGAAGCTCTTGCAGGACAGCTTTGATGCTATAAATTCTGATGCTAGCATTGATACTACTCCATTAGAGCTATTAACTCCATTCATATTAATTTTTGTTATAGATCTTACAAAGGAGGTGCTTCTTGGTATTTAGATCCACATTCTATATTAAGACTGTATATTTGGATTTCATAAATGGTCTGAGCCCATGGTAGCTGCCCTCTTGCATCTCTGTTGCTCAAAGGCTGACTGCTTGAATGTGCTTTGGAATAATTCGTTTCCTAACAGCAAGTATCTGCTTGGATCAGAATTTATCTCTTTGGTGGTCAGAGACTCATATCTGTTTTTTGTCCACCTCACGCTACACTTCTGATTCTGGTGGATCTCTTAGGCCTGAACCACTGGCCTAAGCTTTACCAGCCATGCTGTCATTTAGAATTTGACCACATCAAATTCTTATTAACAGCTCAGACTTTGGCTTTCCATTTTCTTTCCCATAAGCATTTGTATACATGCTCTCCAGGTTTTTATTTCTATTTCTACTCAGTTTCTGGCCCACTGCTCTTTACGGATAGCTATAAATTTCTCACTTATGACTCATTGCCTCCTGTGTCTTTTAACCCATTAGTTGTTTTAGACTGAATTTCACATCTTGTGAAAATACTTCGTTCCAGTTCCCTACCGTCTCTCTGTAACGTGCTGTTACCCAATATTGACAGAAAGTTGTCAGGTGAGTTAGAAGATCAGCGTGGGGTCAGGTGAATGATGGCTGTGGCCTGTCCCATAGAATCAACACAGCGGCATCTACCAAAGAAATTAAGGTCTTCATAAGCCAGCCCGAGGCATTTAGACCACATTACAGCAAGGCTGCAGACTCCAGCAATGTCATTTTGGCAGGGTGAAACTATATTTGAATTTGAATCATGTTTATCAAACATGCATTTGAACCTAATCTCCCAATTAAGTTTGACATATAAGTACACTACTATGCATAAAACAGATAGCAGGTGAGAACCTGAGGTATATATAGCACAGGGAGCTCATCCTGGTACTCTATGATGACCTAGAGAGGGAGGGTGGTGGTCAGAAGGGAGATCCAAGAGAGATGGGATATATGTATACTTATTAACTGATTCACTTCATTGTATAACAGAAACCAATACAACATTGTAAAGCAATTATACTGCAATTAAAAAAAAAAAAACATGCATTCAACCAGAAAAACAGAGAGATGAAACAGTGAAAATAGGTTTATAGGTTTGTACTTAGAGCGAGTCAGTAATTCTTTAAACATATAGGGATCTATAGCATGATGAAGTCACTTCACATCCATGCTTGTGTGTTCAAGACATAATTTAAGAGCAAAAAGGGACTTTAGGGATCAGATAGCCCAGTCTCTTAATTTTACAGATGAAGAAACCAAAGCCTGGAGAGGTTAAGTGCCTTGTCCAAGGTCACATAGTACAGATAGGACTAGAAAGAACTCAGCTCATCTTACACGCATTCCTTTTTAGGCACTATTCTGTCTCTCCACAGTTGCATTGTTTTCAAATTGTGAGTGACTCAGCTCACTTCAAAGGGTGTAGAACTAATTTCCTTCTGATTGAAATGAGGCAGTCACAGGGTTTCACCCAAGAAAATTGAAAAATGATATATGTGACTTATTTCTTTGTTCCTTTCTGTTTTTGTCTCTAGATCAATAGGCAAAAAGAGCTAGGAGAAGAGTTGGAAGCAAGACAAGGCAATTCAAATGCTTCCACGGAGCAGAGGGCATGTCCATTAGGGAAAGCAAACAAACATGTGCTCATTGTTGGAGTGAAAACAGGCACTCACATCTATCTGTCTTAGTAGAGGGATAGACCAAGGTTGTAACTATCAGGATTTCTGATTCTCAATTACTCAGAGCCTAGAAGATATGCATGCTGACCCTAAAGGGAGTGAACCACTCTTTATTAAGTGAACCAACCTTGGTACTAAGAAAGAAGGGCAACTTGGAAGACATCCAAGTCTAATAGGAGGACATAGCTCTTCCTTTCACAAAGGAAAAATAGTAACTTGTGGTTTAGTGGAATGTTCCCCAATGTATTGTGAAACTGCTCATCTGAGATTTTTTACTTGGGATCACATGCAATCTGTCTGCCTGTTACTAAATTGGACCTGCCTACTTCATGTTTTTCATTTTGTTATTGTTATTATTGCTGTTCATTCATTCAGTCGTTCAACATTTGTGTGTTTATTACCTTCTAAGCACTATTCCAGATGCTTGAGTTACAATGTGAAAACAGGTCCAGTTTCTTGCTTTGGAGAGGTTACAGTCTTGTGTGAAGAGAGATAAGTAAAAACAATAAATAGAGTCCGAAAAAGGATGTGATATAAATATTCTCAAGGTATTATGGAATAGCAACTATCTATCTGAGATGGACAAGAAATGCTTTCTGGAAAGGTTAGGCTTGAGTTACTCTTGAAAGAAAAGTAGGAGCTGGGTAGTTGACTGAAAGAAGAAATCAGAGAGAACAGAATATACAAATACAAATAAGCTGAGATAGCCTTATTTCCTTGTGTTCCACAAGATATTCAATCTGTCTGGCCTGTAGAGTTTGAGTGGTGGAATAGTGAAAGAAGAATCCCCGAAGTAAGCAGGGCCAAGGGCTTTGTATGCTGAAGATGGTTGAAAGTCAGTGACGTCTACTACACATTACACCTTCAAAATATTCTTAAATGCAACCCGTTGAAGTGAGCAGTGTGCTTGCTGTAGTAAAGAGATCATGTTCTTTAGAGTTAGATCCACCTGCAGTCATTTCTAAGCTGTGGACCTTGGCCAAATGACTTAACTGCTTTAAGTATGCTGCTTTGCCTTTAAAAGTGAGGATGATTATTTCTGCTTTATGCTTGTAGAGAAGAGTTAATAGTAAATGTGAAATCACTGAGCATAGAACTAGCAGATAATCAATGGATGTTCATCTTTTATTCTCCTTCCTTTTCTTCCTTACCTTCTTCAATTTGCATCTTGACTAATTGTTCCCTCCTTCTCTCCATCTGGAGATCTGCTAGGTTTACAGAAATGGTGGGTGTCTTGTGTGGCTTCACATCCTTGTTTATTAAGTGGACGACATTTAGAAAACAATTTTGTGCAAGTTTTGTCCGCATAGCAGTAAATGTACCAGACTGCTACAGTGTCCACAATTGATTGGATCTGCTTGCTGTTGCTGGGTGACATATTTAAATAATCCTTTCACAGACATGAATCATGAAGCAGTTTTGCAATTTGTAATCAGAACTTTACCTAACAAAACTATTGCAGCTGTGGTAGGATTGAATTCATTCTTGTACTCCCTCTCTCCCCAAACCTATCAAACTGTCAGCAACCTGATTAGGGGGTGGGGTGGGGAAAACTAGACATTGTTTTGCTGTATGTTTTTTTCCCAGTATTACCATATGCAGTTCTTCTACTTGTGCCATAAAGATATCTGAACAATTTCCTATGTTTAAAAGAAAAGGTCATTTCCAATATACTTTGTTTGGGTTTTAAAAAAATTCCCAAGAAGATAAGGAACTTAATAGGCTTGAAGAGAATGAGTTTCCTTAGAATTCTGAACTAGAGTTATTATTAGATTGTCACTGCTCCTGAATAGGTTGGGTGTGGCATTCACGTAGATGACTTTGGGGCATCTTTCTTCACAATCACCTAACTTGCTTGACTCCTAGAGTAATAAGAAAGTAGAATAGTTAGCTAGTTTCAAATCTTCTATCTTATGCTTGAGTCTCCTTTGTAGCACTGTTGCAAATTAACCATGGAACCTCTGCTTTATCAGATTCAGTGATGGGATAGACACCCTCTATTGTTTAAGGTGGCAACATTCCATCTTTGGACTATTTCTGTTATTTAGAAGGTGATTCCTGATATTAAACGAAACATCATTTTATAACTTTTGGCCCCAGATTTATGATGTATATGGAATAAGTCCTATCACTTGTTTCCCCTCAAGACCTCTCAAAAGTTCGGAAACAAGTGACATTTGATAAAGTCTCTCACCCATCAGAATCTTCTTTGGTCTCAGCTTAACATTTCCGTTCAATTAGGGCTTGCCATTAAAAACTGATTTTATGTTTCTTTACCGTCGCTATCAAGTGCATTTGAATATACTAATCCATATACTTTCTAAAGGGTAGCACCTAGAATGTTGTATATACTCACAGTATATTGCAACCCATGCAGAATAGTCTATGCTATAACCTGCCTTGCTCTATTGATGAAACTTAAAATCAGATTAGTTGCTTTTGCTGTCCTGCTCATCAGTGCTATCCCATATCAGATTGCAATTGATTAAAGCTAATTTAAATTTCCTATTATATGCCATCCATCACAACCAATCCTTCATGTTCCTTCATGTTCTTTTTAAAATGTTGATTATGCTTTCTAATGTACCTTATATATCTACCGTCTTCTGCTGTCTCCAGACACGACAGATTAGCCTTCTCTTTCTTCATCTAAATAATTGATAAAATTGTTGAACATGAGAGAATCAGATCTGCAGAAAGAACCAATCCTACCAATATCATGATTCCAGATTCCTCTGCTTCTGAATAGTGAGAGAATACATTTCTGTTGTTTTAAGCTAAAGAAAAAAGAAAGAAAGGAACAAAGAGAGAAAGAAGGGAAAAATGAAAGAAAAACCAGGAAGCTTGATCCATGAATCAATAGGAGCTTGATGAATTGTATACGAAATGTATTCATATATGTGGGCTTCCTTGGTGGCTCAGCTTGTAACGAACCTGTCTACCAGTGCAAACTGCAGGTTCGATCCCTGGGTCAGGAAGATCCCCTGGAGAAGGAAATGACAACCCACTCCAGTATTCTTGCCTGGAGAATCCTATGGACAGAGGACCCAGGTGGGTTACAGTCCATGGGGTCGCAAAGAGTTGGACATGACTGAGCGTGCACACACAAACACATACACACACATGTATATATGTTTTCCTGTGACAGATCCCCATGGCTTTCATCATATTCTTAAAGCTATTCATTGCTCAAAGAAATTAGGAACTCGTGTTCTAGAATGCCATGAAAATACTCTGGCTAAAGTCATTGAGTTTTTTTTTTAATTATTTGAATAATTTCCAGCCAATGGTTATCCATATTCAATGCATGGGTGTCATGAAAGACCTTGTTAAATGCCTTTATATATGTATGTTCTGCATACTATACATGTCTGATTTTTAAGGTTATTGGCCACGTCAGAGAATGAAATGAAGTTAGTCTAAGCTAACAATCACTCACATGTTTAGTTGTTCATGAACAATTATTTTAATAATCTGCTCACGACTCAAGTAGTCAATCATACATTCAGCAAGTGGTTGTTTAGCTCCCACTCTGTGCCAGGAACTATTCTAAGCACTGAGGCTAAAACAGAGCTCAAGCCACAAAAGAGCTTGGCTCCCATGGAGATCATGCACTAGTGAGAGAGTCAGGCAGTAAACAAACACACAAGATCATTTCAGGTAATAGTGAATACCCAGAGGAAAATAAAACCAGGAAATGGGATAGGAAGTGACTCGAGTAGGGACAGGGCAATAATACTAGATAGGTTAAGAAAGGTATATACTAGAGAATGGTATTTTAGCTGAGATCTGGTTGACAAGGATTTAGTTTGCAAATATGTACGCAGAGAATCCTTTAGGCAAAGATAATAGCAGGGTGCTTCCCTGGTGGTACAGTGGTTAAGACATGGCCTTCCAATACAGGGGATGCAGGTTCGATCCCTGATGCGGAAGTTATGATCTCACATCCCTCATGGCCAAAGACCAAAACATTAAGGAAAAAAAAGAAGCAATATTGTAAAAATTTTGATAAAAACATCAAAAATCTTTAAAAAGTACAACAGCAATGCAAAGGTCCTGGGGCAAGAACAGTCTTGGGGTGTTCAAGGAACAGAAGATCAAAGTGGCTAAAGCATAGTGAACAACAGAGCAACAATAAGAAATGAAGGGCTTCCCTGGTGGTCCAGTGGGTAAGGACACCGCCTTGCAGTGCAAGGGGCGCCAGTTCGAGCCCTGGCCTGGGAAGATCCCACGTGCCGTGGAGCGGCTGGACTGATGTGGCCAAACTACCAAGCCGGAGCTCTGGAGCACAAGCAACCAGAGCCGGTGCTCTGCGACAACAGAGGCCACCGCGATGGGGGGCCCACACGGGCCAAAGAACAAAGACGGATGAAAATGGACAAATGAAAGACCAATAGAAGTGGCCCGCCTGCTCCCCTCCCTCCCCACCCCCACTCCCACCAAAATAAATAAATAAATAAATCTTTAAAAAAAAATAAAAATAAGAAATGAAGTTTAAGAGTGAGGCAACATGGTAAGAGCTATAGTAAAGAGTGTAGATTTTGTTCTAAGTTCAAGGAGGATTATACGAAGCAGCAGTGTTTCATGGTTCAATTTACATTATTCAAAGAGCTTAACTGCTCTGGGCAGAGAATGAATTTTAAGGAAGCAAGAATACAATGGAGACAATTTGCCTATATTTAATTTGGGAAATCTACCTTCACATCTTAAAAAAAAAAATAGGAGTAAAACAAAAGGAATCCATCTCCAGCACTTATCCATGATTTCATCTCTTCTCTGTGATTCCTCAAAGATAATGAATATAGCTTGACCAATTGTATACATTCTTGGATTTAATTCATACATCCCAGGAGATTGAAAGGCATTTATAAACACTAGAACACTAGGGTTTTGCCTGTGTGCATTTTATAATCTTTTCAACCATCTTAGGCTTAAGTTATTTCTTAGCAATGGTTCTTTTTTACACTTCAGCCTGAAAATAATTCTCTTTGACATGGAAGATAGAAGCAAAAGAGGATTTAAAGGAGTCTACTTTCCTCATGTTATTCATCATCCTGGACAGCTCTCTAGTTTATTTAGGTATTCACTTCTATTTTTTTTCCCCTGCTACATCAGTGTAATTTACAGTTGTGTAGTTTGAATTGTCTTTTTGAGAGTTTCCTTGAACCACATCTTGAGTTTCAGTATTCCCTACTAGCTCAGTCATTTACTACCTTAGATAAAGTATTTTATCTCTTTGTGCCCATTTATTCAATTGTAAAATGGAGGCAATAATACCTATCTCATATAGTGTGGTGAGGGTTTAATGAATTAAACATATAAAATGCTCTGAACAATGCCTGTCACATGCAAAGTGTTCAGTAAATGTTAGCTATGATTATCATTATTACTGTTACATTATATCTATGGCATGAGCTTCAGATTCTATACCTCTTTCGACCTACTGCAGTATGATAGCATTGCAATGTCTATTCCCAGATTCAATGTTAGAGTTTCTTGACTACTTATTTTCTGTTTACTTCTTCTGCATCAATTCCTGTGGCAACTGTTGGAAAAGTTGTGCAGACCTGAGATTAAGGTTTATTTTCTTTTTAAAATATTTTGACTGTTCTGGGTCTCCATTGCAGCACTCGGGCTTAGTTGCCCTTCTGCGTGTGGAATCTTAGTTCCTTGGCCAGGAATCAAACCCACGTCCCCTGCATTGGAAGGTGGTTTCTTAACCACGGGGCCGCCAGGAAAGTCCCGAGTTAGTGTCTTGACTCTGACATTTACTAGCTCTGTACATTGGAATGGAGATCCCTTCCTCTTATCTCAGTATCCTTTTTAGTAAAACTGGAATAATTATTTTTCATTTATTGTCTTTCATTGTTGGGCAGATTGACTGAGAAAGTATATGGAAAGCTAGCAAAGAGCATGACATATATAGTAAAGCCTCGATAATTTTAAGCCTTCCTTCATTAATGTTTTTATGCTGCCCCAGGCTTCTTGTGTTACCTGTAGGGAAAATGAAAACTCTTTTTGGTGTACGATTCTCAAAACAAGATCTCTCCTTCATCCTGGCCTTCTGGGCAGCCAAGCTTCCCCTCATTGCTAACCTTATATTCAGTCTTTGGCATTTCTTGGCACTTTACTGCCTTCAAATGGCCAGTAGTTGTGCTGAATTTCTTGATATTTGGCTTTCTCCCATTGTATTAATGGTACTATCTTTTTTTTTTTTAAGATTTATTTATTTTATTATTTATTTTTGGGCGGGGGTCAGGTTGGGGAGGGAGGGGAGCGGGCGGGCCACTTCTATTGGTCTTTCATTTCTCCATTTTCCTCCGTCTTTGTTCTTTGGCTCCTGTGGGCCTCCCATCGTGGTGGCGTCTGTCGCTGCAGAGCGCCGGCTCTGGGCACTTGCGCTCCAGAGCTCCGGCTCGGTAATTGGACACATCGGTCCAGCTGCTCCACAGCATGCGGGATCCTACCAGGCCAGGGATCGAACCGGCGCCCCTTGCACTACAAGGCAGTGTCCTTACCCACTGCACCAAGGGAAGCCCTAATGGTACTATCTTGAACGAGATTCAATTTATAATTTATGTTGTAAGAAATTTAGTTTTAAGAGAACAAAGACATGTTCAGCGCAAATCCTCTTCAATAGTAATCCATCTAATAGTGTCAGTGTGATTCATTTTCCTGTTACTTTCGTTTGCTCTACACTAGCCTTGGTTTCCCCATTGGTAAAATGAGAATGGTGACTGTACCTAACTCACAGGGTGCTGGTGAAATTAAATAGGGAATTCAGGTACAGTGCTTAGCAGTGTCTCACTCATGGTAAGCACTCATTAAATGGTAGCTATATAGGAATATATAATTATATATCCATCGATATATAGGAATTATATATCCATTGAGATATATATAGGAGTGTGTATATATAGAAATCATATATACATTATATATAGGAATGCATAATTGTGGACATCTGAATCATATGGCTATGGCATGCTTGTGTGTGCTCAGTTGCTCAGTGGTGTCCAGTTCTTTGCAATCACATGAACTGTGGTCTGCCAGGCTCCTCTGTTCGTGGGATTCTCCAGATAAGAATACTGGAGAGGGTAGTCGTGCACTTCTCCAGAGAATCCTCCTGACCCAGGGATGGAACCCGCATCTCTTATGTACCCTGCATTGCATTGCAGGTGGGTTCTTTACCACTAGTGCCATCTGGGAAGCCCTATGGACTTCAAGCCCAAGTTCAGTTCTCAGTGATTGGTTATACTAGGGATCCCCATTCCTTTTAATTATCATTGAAACTGTATTACTCTTGTGATCTCTCCCTTGTTATATATAACTGTCTTCCTTGTTGTGTAAGTGTCTGCATAACTGCATGTATTCCAGTAGAGAGATAACTATTTGCCTCTGCCCTTGGGCAGGGTAAGTCCCCTTACTTCAATGAAAAAGGAGAATTTATTATCCCCCCTTTACAACTGAGGAAACCTGAAGGTCAGAGAGGCATATCTAGCATCATTTGATATACCTCCTGAAGCATAACCTCCCCTGATTAGCAAAACTGAGCCTCTGTCTAGAGGCACCCAAATTCTGACCAGTCCTAAGTCTCTGCACTACATCCAAACTATATTATCTCAAGGCTTTGATGCTCTGTTTGGCAGTGACCAGTCCCTGGTGGTCTCTTCCTACAAAGCATTGAATCCTGTTCCTTGGGCCCACTGTTTGCTGGCTCAGGAGGTCTGTTCTGAGTAAATCACTCACCCTAGACTGTGGTGTTTCTACCTTCCGAGTTTCAAGTATCACCTGATCGAAACTTCCTGCTGCCATGCTTCACAAGGAGATTTACTCTCCAGGCTAATGAGGCCAGTTGGAGTGAATATGAGATATCCACACCCTGTCTTTTTGTTTACTCCTCACACTCCTCTTGAGCCTGTGTTGATAGGATTCCATCAGGCTTTGTACCCAAACTCACGATGAATAAGAAAAGGATAATTTCAGTCTGTGTGGGTTAACATTCTTTGGATAAGGCCCTTCTCGAGTCTTTTAAATTTCACTGTAGATTTCTCTATTTATTCACTCTGTTCTACCTACAATCTGGAAAAGTACCATATACCACTCTATTTGCCAGTGTGGAAAAATGACTTCACCCAAATTAATAAGAATTTTGAAATGTCAGAATCCTGATAATGTACATGATGCACCTTTATTTCAAACTTCTTCAATAAAGAAATCGGTATGTTTAAACTAGAGCCGCTTTCCTTTTGCACTTGCATCTATCTAGGGTGGGGTGAGGGGCTTAAAAATGAAAGCAAACCCTACAGCTGGTGTAATAATTAATTGTATGCCCTTTTATTTTTTTGAAAATCTCCTTCTAAGAATAGATTTTACCATTCCCTCCTGTAATTATGGTCTTTGTGATGAAAATTAACTTACCTAACGTGAAAGATACTGTCAGATGTTGACATTCCAGGAAAAGTTTACTTTAGATTTTAGTGCTCCAAAATAGAAGAGTGTGTCACTTTTGAGGGAAAAAAAATAAGACAAATCAATACTGAGGAGTGAAGCCACCTTTTGGTCTTTGGATATGATGGAATTGAAATAACTTCTAACTAAGGATTTCTGAGATGTCTTTTGCTATGGCGACTAACAACATAGCATCATTTGATATACCTCCTGAAAAACCTGAAAAAGGCCTCTGTCTAGAGGCACCCAAATTCTGACCAGTCCTAAGTCTCTGCACTACATCCAAACTATATTATCTCAAGGCTTTGATGCTCTGTTTGGCAGTGACCAGTCCCTGGTGGTCTCTTCCTACAAAGCATTGAATCCTGTTCCTTGGGCCCACTGTTTGCTGGCTCAGGAGGTCTGTTCTGAGTAAATCACTCACCCTAGACTGTGGTGTTTCTACCTTCCGAGTTTCAAGTATCACCTGATCGAAACTTCCTGCTGCCATGCTTCACAAGGAGATTTACTCTCCAGGCTAATGAGGCCAGTTGGAGTGAATATGAGATATCCACACCCTGTCTTTTTGTTTACTCCTCACACTCCTCTTGAGCCTGTGTTGATAGGATTCCATCAGGCTTTGTACCCAAACTCACGATGAATAAGAAAAGGATAATTTCAGTCTGTGTGGGTTAACATTCTTTGGATAAGGCCCTTCTCGAGTCTTTTAAATTTCACTGTAGATTTCTCTATTTATTCACTCTGTTCTACCTACAATCTGGAAAAGTACCATATACCACTCTATTTGCCAGTGTGGAAAAATGACTTCACCCAAATTAATAAGAATTTTGAAATGTCAGAATCCTGATAATGTACATGATGCACCTTTATTTCAAACTTCTTCAATAAAGAAATCGGTATGTTTAAACTAGAGCCGCTTTCCTTTTGCACTTGCATCTATCTAGGGTGGGGTGAGGGGCTTAAAAATGAAAGCAAACCCTACAGCTGGTGTAATAATTAATTGTATGCCCTTTTATTTTTATGAAAATCTCCTTCTAAGAATAGATTTTACCATTCCCTCCTGTAATTATGGTCTTTGTGATGAAAATTAACTTACCTAACGTGAAAGATACTGTCAGATGTTGACATTCCAGGAAAAGTTTACTTTAGATTTTAGTGCTCCAAAATAGAAGAGTGTGTCACTTTTGAGGGAAAAAAAATAAGACAAATCAATACTGAGGAGTGAAGCCACCTTTTGGTCTTTGGATATGATGGAATTGAAATAACTTCTAACTAAGGATTTCTGAGATGTCTTTTGCTATGGCAACTAACAACATAGAGTTCATATAGTTGATGGAAAAAGAGAATAAACTTTTGTGTTCTGATCTATTAAATTGATCTATATTTTGTAGGGAGATATATCAAGGGATCAGTACAATGGGTTCTCAGATTTATTTATGGTTTGAAATATATTTTGGTACTGAAAGGCCTTAAAAGTGTTATTTTTTTAATCTCTACATCTTAATGGAGATAAATGGCCTTGGGTTTGTGAAACTCTACTCTTGTGGGAGTTGGTAATTTATTGTGAAATATTGGAACAAAGGTAATTAAAGTACAGATGTTAGTGATCAATCACCTTACAAGTGATTGTCTTTGATGTGCCCAACACTGTGCTTGCAGTTTTGCTAAATATAATTTGCAGTTTATTTGGAAGAGAAAAGATTGAGGGAGATGGTGTTTGATATGTTCTATTATGTATTCTTGTGTGTATGCATGCATGCTAAGTCACTTCAGTCATGTCCAACTTTTTGCAACCCTATGGACTGAAACCTGTCAGGGTCCTCTGTCCATGGGCTTCTCCAGGACTGGAGTGGGTTGCTGTGCCCTCTTCCAGGGGATCTTCCTGACCCAGGAATTGAACCTACATCTCTTATGTCTCCTGCATTGGCAAACGGGTTCTTTACCACTAGTGCCACCTGGGAAGCCCTATACTCGTGTGTGCGTGTGTGTGTGTGTGTCTCAGTCATGTCTGACTCTTTGTGACCCCATGGACAGAGGAGCTCACCAAGCTCCTCTGTCCATGGAATTCTCCAGGCAAGAATGCTAGAGTGGGTTGCCATTCCCTTCTTCAGGGGATCTTCCCCACCCAGGGATCAAACCCAGGTCTCCCACATTATGGGCAGATTCTTTATCATCTGAGCCACTATGGTAGCCCATATTCTTGCATAGGTGTCTTCAAAGATTTTACTCTTTTTTTTTTTTTAAGATTTTACTCTTAATTAAACCTAAAGCAGGTGAATAAAGGCAAGTCTGAAAGTGAGCTAGAAGTTTTCTTACAGTGAAATATCATAAAGTTTAGTTTCATGACTTAGAAATGTTGAGGAAAGCCAATGATGGAAAAATACTCAGACCAGGGCTCAGATGTCCTCCTTATTATCGTCATACCTCAGTGTTAGCTTTTGGTATTATTTTCTCAATCAGGAAAATTAAAGTATCATGGCAGGAGAGAGGTTAAGGAGGTGATGGGACTTAGGCCAGGGGCATGGCTTCCTTCCTTTCTTAAAATTGCTCCCATTTAAGGCCTAGTTTAGGACTAGCTTAGAGTAGGACTATAATGCTACTCATGTTCTAATCAGAATAAATTCCTTTTCCTCTGAAATCTTTTTTTTTTTCATAATTAATGCCATATGTCTTTTACAGATTTATTTATTTATTTATTGGTGGGGGTGGAGTGGGGAGGGAGGGGAGCAGGCAGGCCACTTCTATTGGTCTTTCATTTGTCCATTTTCATCCATCTTTTTTCTTTGGCCCGTGTGGGCCTCCCATCACGGTGGCCTCTGTTGTCGCAGAGCGCTGGCTCTGGGCTCATGCGCTCTGGAGCTCTGGCTCGGTAATTGGACACATCAGTCCAGCCGCTCTGGGGCTCATGGGATCTTCCCAGGCCAAGGATTGAACCAGCGCCCCTTGCACTGCAAGGCGGTGTCCTTACCCACTGGACCACCAGGGAAGCCCTTCCTCTTAAATCTTGGTGACATGAACAGCACTTATTAAAAATTTTTTTAATTAGAATATAGTTGCTTTACAATATTTTGTTAGTTTTTCTGCTGTACGGCAAAATATCAGCTATATGGGTACATATATCCCCTCTATTTTAGATTTCCTTCCCATTTAGGTCACCACAGATGATTGAGTAGAGTTCTCTGTCCTATACAGTAGAGTCTGATTAGTCATCTGTTTTATATATATGAAGAAAGAAAAATAAGGGAAAGTGAAAGTTGCTCAGTTGTGTCTGACTCTGCGACCCCATGGACTGTAGCCCTCCAGACTCCTCTGTCCATGGGATTCTCCAGGCAAGATTACTGGAGTGGGTAACCATTCCCTTCTCCAGGGGATATTACTGACCCCAGGATTGAAACCAGGTGTCCTCCACTGGCTGCTCCATACCCACTGATCTTCACACATGCTGGTCCTCCTTCATGGACTACTCTGCCTCCTCCTCCTTTGCTTATCTAAGCTCCTAATTTATCTTTTAAGATCTAGCTCAGATGACCCTTTTTGTCATACCTCAGTGTTAGCTTTTGGTATTATTTTCTCAATCAGGAAAATTAAAGTATCATGGCAGGAGAGAGGTTAAGGAGGTGATGGGACTTAGGCCAGGGGCATGGCTTCCTTCCTTTCTTAAAATTGCTCCCATTTAAGGCCTAGTTTAGGACTAGCTTAGAGTAGGACTATAATGCTACTCATGTTCTAATCAGAATAAATTCCTTTTCCTCTGAAATCTTTTTTTTTTTCATAATTAATGCCATATGTCTTTTACAGATTTATTTATTTATTTATTGGTGGGGGTGGAGTGGGGAGGGAGGGGAGCAGGCAGGCCACTTCTATTGGTCTTTCATTTGTCCATTTTCATCCATCTTTTTTCTTTGGCCCGTGTGGGCCTCCCATCACGGTGGCCTCTGTTGTCGCAGAGCGCTGGCTCTGGGCTCATGCGCTCTGGAGCTCTGGCTCGGTAATTGGACACATCAGTCCAGCCGCTCTGGGGCTCATGGGATCTTCCCAGGCCAAGGATTGAACCAGCGCCCCTTGCACTGCAAGGCGGTGTCCTTACCCACTGGACCACCAGGGAAGCCCTTCCTCTTAAATCTTGGTGACATGAACAGCACTTATTAAAAATTTTTTTAATTAGAATATAGTTGCTTTACAATATTTTGTTAGTTTTTCTGCTGTACGGCAAAATATCAGCTATATGGGTACATATATCCCCTCTATTTTAGATTTCCTTCCCATTTAGGTCACCACAGATGATTGAGTAGAGTTCTCTGTCCTATACAGTAGAGTCTGATTAGTCATCTGTTTTATATATATGAAGAAAGAAAAATAAGGGAAAGTGAAAGTTGCTCAGTTGTGTCTGACTCTGCGACCCCATGGACTGTAGCCCTCCAGACTCCTCTGTCCATGGGATTCTCCAGGCAAGATTACTGGAGTGGGTAACCATTCCCTTCTCCAGGGGATATTACTGACCCCAGGATTGAAACCAGGTGTCCTCCACTGGCTGCTCCATACCCACTGATCTTCACACATGCTGGTCCTCCTTCATGGACTACTCTGCCTCCTCCCCCTTCCCTTTGCTTATCTAAGCTCCTAATTATCTTTTAGATCCTAGTTAAATGTCACTACCTCAAGAAGTCTCCTTTGATATATATGCCCATGTAGCATTCCAAACTTGTCTTGAAGTTAATTATTTTTGAGTTATTAGTGTGATTCTATCTTTCCTATTAGACTTGCTGGGGAGAATGCTCATCATTTATCACCTTTCCTCCTGGGTTCTAACCAATTAGATATGTACATGAAGGATGGAGAGTAGTGGCCAATTTAAGCCTAAAGCACAGGAAAGAGCTTCCCTGGTAGCTCAGTAGTAAAGAGTTTGCCTGCCAGTGCAGGAGACATGGGTTCAATCCCTGATCTGGGAAGATCCGAACATGCTATGCAGCAACCAAGCCCATGAGCCACAACTGTTGAGCCTGTGCTCTAGAGCCTCGGAAGTGCAACTATGGAGCCTATGTGCCACAATTACAGAAGCCCGTGTGCCCTAGAGCCCAAGTTGCACAACAAGAGAAGTCACCCCAACAAGAAGCTTGCTCACCTCAACTAGAAAGTAGCCCCCACTCCTTGGAACTAGAGAAGAACCTGTGGCAGTAGTGAAAACCCAGAATAGCCAAAAAAAAATGAAATAAAATAAAATTCTTTAAAAAAAAGAGTTAATGTACAGGGAAAATTATTAGAGGACACAGATTAGGCCTGAGGCTAAACTGGACCTTCTACTTCCTTGCTCCCTGGATTGAAGGTTCCTAGGCCCTAGTACCAATCCGGCCAATCTACCCACCCTGGTGAAGAGCAGAAAAAGGGAGCAGTGTCTGCTGACACAGTGCTGTTCAGAAGTGGTGATCGTGTGGCCTTTCTTCCCTGTGGGTGAGGCAGACCATGGCAGAGACAAAGCAGAGTCTCTTTCCTGCTTTTGGAGGCAAAGAGACCTCAACCAATAAGATAATATGGCTCAGTGAGTGGTTGATCAGTCAGGTTAGTCATTCCTCCTCCTGTAGGGAGAATTGAACGTGTTCATGAAGAAAAAGATGAGTGAAAATGAGAGTAAGGAGTGGGGTGGAGGGATGAAGAAGATACATCTTCACCCCCGTTAGACTTTTAGGCCTGAGAAATTTCTATCTTATTTCTCTATTGTGTCCTCTATGCATACAACAAGGGCTGTTGCAAAGTTTGAAAATGTAATGCAGGGCTTCTCTGGTGGTCCAGTAGGCAGAGAGTCCGCCTTGCAGTGCAAGGAGCACTGGTTTGATCCCTGGCCCAGGAGGATCCCACGTGCTGTGGAGCAGTGCTCTGGAGCATACACCCAGAGCCAGTGCTCTGCAATGAGAGAGGCCACTGCAATGGGAGGCCCACACATGACAAACAATAAAGATGGATGTAAATAAATAAATAAATAATCAGTAAAAGAGGCCAAAATTAAAAAAAAACAAAAATGTAATGCATACTCTTTGCATAGTCCTTGTCACATTGTAAGCGTTCAGTATATATTCACTGAATCATGTATCAGCCTTTACTTATTACTGAAACATTGACTACATGGCCAGGAAAACTTTTAAAAAGGATACTATGATTTAATGGAAACTGTAAGGCAGGAAATCTGGTTCTAACTGTGCTGTGCTACTTAGTGTTTGACCTTAAGACATTTAGCATCCCTCCTAGTCTGTTTTTCTCATATGAAATACAAGGTAGTTAGTTGAACAAACTTAACTGCAACTTATCTAGCTCTACATTCTGGTTCTAAAATACCAAGTTCAAATTCTCTTTGGCTTTAACAAGCAGGAAAAAGTCCTTAGAGCAGAAAGTAAAGGAAATTCTCCTTAAGAATTATATAACTAAAGTTTCTATAGTAAATTAGGAATGGCAGATTTTGAACAGTAAAGTCTAATTAAAAATGTAAGAAACTAGAAATGACTCAAAAAGAACCTAAGACAAGTGCAAAAACAGTTTCTTAAAAAAGGGTAATTAGAAAGTGCTTTTAAAAGTAATTAGCAAAACAATTTAAAGCTCAAGTTTTTGTCTTATACAATTTAGTAAGCAAGGATAGATCTCTGTCAATTCTTTTTCTCCTTTCATTCAAAACTACAGAAATTAAAAGCAGTATATTCTAGGTGTATGAGAGAACTACAGGTAAAAGGTTTTTTTTGGATATATGGATTACTTTTGCTTAACCTGCAACCCGGGTTTACAGTTTTATCTGAATACTTCATACACAAGTACAAACAGTATATGATTAGGGTCTTTCCTTGACTTGCCATTAGTTGTCAACTAGCTTTCCATTTTACAGTTGTTAAGGCTTCTATTAACTGAGTTGTTAGTATCAGGCAGGACTTTCTTGAAGTTCTGAATTTACAGTTACTCCCAGGAAATATTTTGTCTTTATATTTTATTATTCACTTGTGAACTTGAATGCTTTTAGAAAGATTTTAAAGATACTACTATCTTTCAGGCATAGTGATAAACATAGTAAGTACAAAAATGAATTTTAAAATTCTTGGTTTTAAGTTGATGGCCTAATGGAGGATAAAATCATGCAAAAATGTAATTACACTAGAAATACTAACATTAAATTCTTGAAGTTGACATATGCACAGGTTCCTATGGAAATACAGAAGAAGGAGTGAATTATTCAGGAGTCAGAAAGCCTTCATGGATGAAATGCCATTTGAGTGATACATAGGGAGTGAGTATATTCCTGACAGAGAGAACAGCATATATAGTGGAAAGGAGTTAATAAAGAGAATAATTTGCTCAGGAAACATAATAGTAATTTCTTTGGTAGGAAGATATTTACAACATACTGACACAGGGTTGAAATCCTTCATATATAAAGAGCTTTTATAATTCAATTTAAAATGTTGAACACCTCAGTAGAGAATGGACAAATATTAATGTAAATATTTATTGAACATTTATTATATTTATAAAATAGTAACAGACACAACAACAGTAATATACTCTTTGTCCTCATGGAGCTTTCAAGCTAGTGGGAGATGCAGATAAGTAACTAGATTAAGTACAATTTAGTATGATGAAGCTATGCTCAGAAAATATGGGAGAGGCAACTGATTAATAGTTACGGAGTGAGAGAAAGCTGCCAGAGGGAGCAACTTCTAATTTTAAACATGAAGAATGGATAGAATGTAAACAAACAAAGATAAACGTGGATCAGTAGAATGATGAGGATAGAAGACAATGAAGGGATTGGGGAGTAGTCTAGTCATAGTGAATAGCATATGTGAAGGCCTCGAATTTGTGGGTAATGAAGACATTTAAGTGTGTCTGAAGCACAGGCTACAAGGGGAAAAGTCAGATCAGGTAAACCTTGCAAAATCTCTTAAAGAAGTTTGGATTTTCTTAAAGAAGCCATTAAAATGTTCTAAGCAGGGAATCAGCACTATAATTATATTTGGGTTTTAGCTATTATGACTGTAGTGTAGAGAATGGATTGGAGTAGACAAGAAGTCTATTTAAGAGGATTTTTCAGTCATCTAGAAGAAACATGATGGTGGGCATCAGTGGGAGTAGAGAATATTAGGATATTTCAGGAGTAGTGACTTAAAAAAGTAGGAACAGCTTTGAAGAAAGATGATGGATGCTGTTCTGAACATGTTGAGTTGTGTCTAAAGGATATAAAAATGGAAGTTTCTGGAAGATAGTTATTTGTATGAGTCTGAGACTCAGGAGAAAGAACTTGTTGAGGTGGAGATCAGTATACAGATGGTCTATATGTCATGAGATCATCGAGAGAATGTGAGTACTCTATGAAGAGAGGATTAAAACATAATCTTAATTATAGAAGAGAAGATTATGGATATAATTATGGACCATAAAGAAGGCTGAGCACCGAACAATTGATGCCTTTGAACTGTGATGCTAGAGAAGGCTCTTGAGAGTCCCTTGGATTGCAAGGAGATAAAATCAGTCAATCCTAAAGGGAATCAACTCTGAATATTCATTGGAAGGACTAATGCTGAAAACTTTGGCCATCTGATGTGAAGAGATGACTCATTGGAAAAGAGCCTGATGTTGGGGAAACTAGGAGGCAAAAGAGAAGGATGACAGAGGACAAGATTTGATGTGAAGAAAGATTAGTCTTTGTCCTCATGGAGCTTTCAAGCTAGTGGGAGATGCAGATAAGTAACTAGATTAAGTACAATTTAGTATGATGAAGCTATGCTCAGAAAATATGGGAGAGGCAACTGATTAATAGTTACGGAGTGAGAGAAAGCTGCCAGAGGGAGCAACTTCTAATTTTAAACATGAAGAATGGATAGAATGTAAACAAACAAAGATAAACGTGGATCAGTAGAATGATGAGGATAGAAGACAATGAAGGGATTGGGGAGTAGTCTAGTCATAGTGAATAGCATATGTGAAGGCCTCGAATTTGTGGGTAATGAAGACATTTAAGTGTGTCTGAAGCACAGGCTACAAGGGGAAAAGTCAGATCAGGTAAACCTTGCAAAATCTCTTAAAGAAGTTTGGATTTTCTTAAAGAAGCCATTAAAATGTTCTAAGCAGGGAATCAGCACTATAATTATATTTGGGTTTTAGCTATTATGACTGTAGTGTAGAGAATGGATTGGAGTAGACAAGAAGTCTATTTAAGAGGATTTTTCAGTCATCTAGAAGAAACATGATGGTGGGCATCAGTGGGAGTAGAGAATATTAGGATATTTCAGGAGTAGTGACTTAAAAAAGTAGGAACAGCTTTGAAGAAAGATGATGGATGCTGTTCTGAACATGTTGAGTTGTGTCTAAAGGATATAAAAATGGAAGTTTCTGGAAGATAGTTATTTGTATGAGTCTGAGACTCAGGAGAAAGAACTTGTTGAGGTGGAGATCAGTATACAGATGGTCTATATGTCATGAGATCATCGAGAGAATGTGAGTACTCTATGAAGAGAGGATTAAAACATAATCTTAATTATAGAAGAGAAGATTATGGATATAATTATGGACCATAAAGAAGGCTGAGCACCGAACAATTGATGCCTTTGAACTGTGATGCTAGAGAAGGCTCTTGAGAGTCCCTTGGATTGCAAGGAGATAAAATCAGTCAATCCTAAAGGGAATCAACTCTGAATATTCATTGGAAGGACTAATGCTGAAACTTTAACACTTTGGCCATCTGATGTGAAGAGATGACTCATTGGAAAAGAGCCTGATGTTGGGGAAACTAGGAGGCAAAAAGAGAAGGGGATGACAGAGGACAAGATTGTTAGATGGCATCACTGAATCAGTGAACATGAGTTGGAGCAAGCTCTAGGAGATGGTGAAGGACAGGGAAGCCTGTTGTGCTGCCGTCCATGGGTTGGCAAAGAGTCGGACACAACGGAGCGACTGAACTGACTAACTAAGAATCCTGCCATGTACCAAGGAAGAAAAGTCCTCAAGGTGAGAAAGAAGGACCTAGAGGTAGGTAAGAGGAAAGCCAGGGTAGAAACTAAGAGTAGATACTGTTTAAGAAAAAGGAAATGGTTTACTGTATCAAATGTTGCTGAGAGGCTGTGGAAGATAGCACTGAAGACCACCCACTGGATTTAGTAACAAGGTGGTTGACAGTGACCTTCCGGAGAGCAATTTGAGTGGAGTGTTGGATGCATCATCTAAGGTAATTCCCAGTGGATAGAAAGTGAAATGATAATAGGAATCACACAAAAGAACATTAACATACAATTCACAAAACAAGAAATACTACCTCATTGGTAATAAAACATACAAAATAAAATACCTACCTTTAACCAGTCAAGTTTGCAAAGATAGAAAATTCATATATTGCCATTCACACACTATTGGTGTGTCACTTTACATAATTTTTGAAGGCAAATTGGCAATATCAAAAAATGTTTAAAATGTGCATACCTTTAATAGCGCAATTCTATTTCTTCCTTGGCAGAGAGGGGAAAACATATTCCTCATTATGCCTCTTTGTGTTCTCTGCTATCACCATATGAGCTGTTTGGAGTTGAAAATAGTAAGAAGAGTTCCAAAGCGGGATATTTTCCTTGTTCCACATTTTTGTTTTTATTGCTGTTATTTTCTTTGTTCATAGTGGAGTAAAGGGTTAATTTGGGGAGTGCTGGGATGTCAATTCAGGTTGCCAGGAGTCATATGCTGCGGGGCACACCACCACAGGCTTTGACAAGATTGAAGAGAATTGTGGGATGGATAGTTCCAAATAAAGAAAGGGAGTTGAAGTCTGCTTTTTCCCAACTTAACAAAAACCAAAAAAAAAAAGAAAAAAAAAAAATCCTAAAAAATTAAACCTTTTGGGAAGTAGAAGCATTCACCTTGTCATGATGGGGAATTACAAAACAAATATATTGATTTAAAATACAGAGTAAGAATAGAGGAAAAGGACAAAAGTGCAGGCATTCAGGGAGCTAAGCCACACAAATAATTTTCTGCCTCAATTCCTAAGGGACTCAGGATGTATTTCCTGGCAGCAGAAGCAATAAATAAAAAAGGAAGGGTCCTTGAGGAATTTTTTTCTTCCAAATCTCATATAAGCAAAGAGGTAAACTAGTTAGCAAAGAGTACTGGTGGAAACCTTAAGAAATCAAAATGAAGGAAAAGATAAGCCCTGCTAGGGCAAGGATTTATGTCTGTTTTACTACTTCATTGTTATCACCGAGAAGAATGCCTGGCACATAGTAGGTGCTCGATGAACAATAGATGAAAATTGAATGGAAACTTTGAGACTGCTATTGCCCCATGAATAATCTGGGCCATTAATTACTTCCTGTGACTGGTATGGTTTAGGGAACCAATAGTTACATTTGCTAAAGCTGATAACCTGCGAAACCAGAGGAGTGAAGTATGGATCTTTGGTAGAACATGAAGTTATTGTTTAAAAATTGTTACTTTTAATTTTTTTTTGCAAGGAATGCAAAATCTGGAACCATCTGATAGCAGTTCTTTCTTTGTCTTCTTACTTTGGAGTACAGTGGCAAACTGGATTTGCAAATAGATGGTTATTTTATTTTTTAAAAATAATTTTATTTATTTATTTATTTTTGGTTGTGCTGGGTCTTTGTTGCTGCAAACAAACTCTCTCTAGATGCAGAGAGCAGGGTCTACTCTTCAATGCAATGCACAGGCTTCTCACTGGAGTGGCTTCTCTTGTGGAGCACAGGCTCTAGGCACATGGACTCAGTAGTTGTGGTGCACGGGCTAAGTTGCTCCACAGCATGTGGGATCTTCCAGGACCAGGGATCCAACCTGTGTCCCCTGCATTGGCAAGTGGATTCTTATCCACTGAACTACCAGCGAAGGCCTAGATGATGATTTTAAACTAATGTTATTTCATTCTGTATCCTGAAAGAAGGGAAAATATTAACTAGTCACAAGACTTATGTTAGCATTTAATTGGTGATTATTGTAATGTACATAGCAGTTTTTACTCTTTTTTAAGATGCAACCATTTGATTAATTGGATCTGGGTTAAGGAGAGGCAATCACAATTACAGAAATAGGAGAAGTGAAAATGCTCCCGACAGGTTGCATAAGAATACAGCCTCTGGGTTTCCCTGGTGGTCCAGTGGGTAAGGACACCACCTTGCAGTGCAAGGGGCGCGGGTTTGATCCCCGGCCTGGGAAGATCCCACATGCCGCGGAGTGACTGGACCAATGTGTCCAATTACCGAGTTGGAGCGCTGGAGCGCATGCGCCCAGAGCCGGTGCTCAGCAACGACAGACGCCACCGCAATGGGAGGCCCACACGGGCCAAAGAAAAAAGATAGATGAAAATGGACAAATGAAAGACCAATAGAAGTGGCCTGCCTGCTCCCCTCCCTCCCCACCCCACCCCCCTCAAATAAATAAATAAATAAATAAAAGAATACAGCTTCTTAAGGTTGTTGTTTTCATAGCAAACTTGGTTATAGAAACTCACATTCAAGCGTTCACAGGGAACTTGCAGTACTCTTAGGTTATCCTCTTGGCTCCTACTTTTCCCTCAGAATTCTCAGAATGCCTCAGAATTCTCTTCTTTATATTACAGAGGAGCAATGAAAGAGTTTCTGTACTAAAACTTTCACTCTTGTAAACCAAAAAGACACAAGAAGGGAACTTCATGCCACATTTAGAAATGAGCTTGCATGATTTAACAGAGAAACTATGCTGGCCTTTTTTTTTTTTTTTAACTCTGATTGCCAACATTCTGTAGTTTAAACCATTGACTCCTTGAAATGCTCTATTGTCTTAATTTTCCTGACGTAAGACTCTTGTGGTTTTCCATCTGCGTCTTTGGTTTCCTTCTTTCTCTTGTGTACAGGTTCACGTTAAACTACCGAGCTAGTGTTAAGCTAGAGTTATCTTCCAGGACCAGGGATCCAACCTGTGTCCCCTGCATTGGCAAGTGGATTCTTATCCACTGAACTACCAGCGAAGGCCTAGATGATGATTTTAAACTAATGTTATTTCATTCTGTATCCTGAAAGAAGGAAAATATTAACTAGTCACAAGACTTATGTTAGCATTTAATTGGTGATTATTGTAATGTACATAGCAGTTTTTACTCTTTTTTAAGATGCAACCATTTGATTAATTGGATCTGGGTTAAGGAGAGGCAATCACAATTACAGAAATAGGAGAAGTGAAAATGCTCCCGACAGGTTGCATAAGAATACAGCCTCTGGGTTTCCCTGGTGGTCCAGTGGGTAAGGACACCACCTTGCAGTGCAAGGGGCGCGGGTTTGATCCCCGGCCTGGGAAGATCCCACATGCCGCGGAGTGACTGGACCAATGTGTCCAATTACCGAGTTGGAGCTCTGGAGCGCATGCGCCCAGAGCCGGTGCTCAGCAACGACAGACGCCACCGCAATGGGAGGCCCACACGGGCCAAAGAAAAAAGATAGATGAAAATGGACAAATGAAAGACCAATAGAAGTGGCCTGCCTGCTCCCCTCCCTCCCCACCCCACCCCCCTCAAATAAATAAATAAATAAATAAAAGAATACAGCTTCTTAAGGTTGTTGTTTTCATAGCAAACTTGGTTATAGAAACTCACATTCAAGCGTTCACAGGGAACTTGCAGTACTCTTAGGTTATCCTCTTGGCTCCTACTTTTCCCTCAGAATTCTCAGAATGCCTCAGAATTCTCTTCTTTATATTACAGAGGAGCAATGAAAGAGTTTCTGTACTAAAACTTTCACTCTTGTAAACCAAAAAGACACAAGAAGGGAACTTCATGCCACATTTAGAAATGAGCTTGCATGATTTAACAGAGAAACTATGCTGGCCTTTTTTTTTTTTTTTAACTCTGATTGCCAACATTCTGTAGTTTAAACCATTGACTCCTTGAAATGCTCTATTGTCTTAATTTTCCTGACGTAAGACTCTTGTGGTTTTCCATCTGCGTCTTTGGTTTCCTTCTTTCTCTCTTGTGTACAGGTTCACGTTAAACTACCGAGCTAGTGTTAAGCTAGAGTTATTTTCTCAGACTGTACTCTCTCCTTAGGAGACCTCATTCATGTTCATCATTTGAATTACCACCTTGTTCAGATGGCTCAACATTTTATCCCTAGCAAAGGTTATTCTTCCAGTTCCAGGCCCTTAGAGCTTACCTACACTAAACACTTAGCTTAGTGCCTAAGGGCACTCAAACTTCCCATGTTCAATAAGAAAAAAAAATTAAAAATTAATATATAATGGTCTCTACCTAGTTGGCACTAGTGGTTAAGAGCACACCTGCCAATGCAGGAAATGTAAGAGACACAGGTTCCATCCCTGGGTTGGGAAGATCCCCTGGAGGAGGACATGGCAACTCACTCCAGTATTCTAGCCTGGAGAATCCCATGGACAGAGGAGCCTCGTGGGCTACAGTCCATGGGGTCACACAGAGTCGGACATGACTGAAGCAACATACCACCAAAAAAATGCCACTATGTATTCTGATATGCAAACCAAAATCATCTGTGATCCCACTTTTTTCTCTTTTCCTTGCCACATTCAGTTCATGGCTGACTTCCTCCATTTCTCCTAAATATCTCTCAGGTTTGTGTTTTTTCTTAGTTCTACCACCATCGGCCTTGTGCAATTTACTTATTAGCACTTAGACTACTTCAAAAATCCCTGATGGTCCAGTGGATAAGGTTCTGCACTTCCTTCCACTACAGAGGGCACAGGTTCAACCCTTGGTTGGGTAAGTAAGATCCTGCATGCCATGAGACCAAAATAAAACAAAATAGATAAATCAATTTTTAGAATTGTTTAAAAAAGATCTTCTAAGTCATGTTCAATTCTATACCATTTCCACAGTGCAGCCATTTGAAGACATAGATATGAACACACAATTCTCCTTGCCACTGATCTTGAGGCAAGTTTAAAGACCTACAGAGCTTTGAAGTTGAACCCTTCTTGCCCTCTCTAGTGTCATCTCACTCTGCATTTGCCTTACTCTTTGTACTCCAACTGCATCAGCTTTCCTTTAATCCTTATTCCTTCTATGCTCCTTTTTTTGCCCCAGGACCTTTGAACATGCTCTTTGATTAGCTAGGAATGCACTCACCCCACTTCCTCTGGTTAACTCTAAATCATCATTCAAATCTTAGTTTATTTTTCTTTAGGAAAGACATTTATGACTTCCTTGACTTGATCCACTGTCCCTAACCTTCTCATATTCCATTAGGGCTTATCACATGGGTGTGTTGCTGAGGAGGGTGGGAGACCCCCATCATTCAGAGAGGTGGCAGGATGAAAGGTATTGTGCTAGCTAAATGAACTGACCAACTTTTGCTTTTCCTTCATGTCCTCACTCTATCTCTGTGAGGACATTGCCCTTGCTTTGGGGAGGCACCTGTCTGCCACCTTTCTTTGTAATTCAGTCCTATTTTGTACTTGCTGTTCTTCGACTGTGCGTTATGTTTTTCCAACTAGATGTTCATTCTGCAGAGTAGGATCATGTCTTCCTTTTCCATCTGTAAATAGTCTGCTTTATCCATAATAATAATAATAAGAAGAATATTTTGGTAGTTGCTTACTATGTGCAAGGTTTGTTACCTTTATTTTCCCATTTAATCCTTATAACAGGTCTGTTCAGCACTTTCTACTATTATCTCCATTTTACGGATGAGAAAACTGAGGCCCTGCAAAGTTAAGTAACAATATCAGTCACACTGCTGCTAAGTGGCAGGACTAGAATTTGTGACGAAAACTGACACACTGGTTTCTGATGATACCTTTTGCTTTGTGAGATGACACTTCTTTTGTGAGACCTTTATTGATAGGAAATGGCAAAATGTGATCTCTTCTCCTAACTTTACCTGCATTTTGTTTCTCCTTCTATGATGATGACTGTCATGTTCTTTGTGCTTTATTAAGAATATGTGTATTCTCCTGCAGCAGATTATAAACTCTTTGAGGGCAAAGACTATATCTACTCATTGTGTTCTTCCATTGAATAACTTTAGCCACCTAACTTCTGAATCAATAAACCTCTATTATGTGAGAAATTCAAACCAATCAGTGGTTTCAGACTTTGATGAGTAGAGGAACCAAGTGTGTAACAAATATTTGAATACACCAGAAGCTACTTGGTTCCTATTGATTGTGGTCACACTTGGAAAGTTGTGCCTAGCCTTGCTGGATTTTTAGATTTTTTCAAGAGAAGTCAGAAATCTGGATTTTTTCAAAAGCAGTTTCCCCTGCTTTTTAATTGTTGGATCAATTAAAACACAGACTAGACCTATGTGGCCTAGATCTGGACCAGTGATGGGTAGATTTCTTTTTACTCTTACTTTAAGCTCTTGTTATATAAATTATGACTGTATATAAATAAGCATTCTAATACTTACCAAGTTTTTTCTAGAAATCACGGCTATTATCAGTAGTATCTTCTATAATAATTGAGAGGGAAGAAAGAGGAAGAAGAAATATCAAACCACTGAGGTTTAACAACTATTTTGGAAGGCGAAATGTATTTAAAATAAATAATCCAAGACCAGGTTCTATAATTATCTATATATATTTATAAAAATATAATATTTATAAGCATATATGTATGTGTAATTTGCATATATATCATTGAATATGCATATATTTATTTTACATCCAGAATTTACAGATTTAAATGATATTTCACATTTACACACATTTGTGTTTGAAATTACAGGATGTATAAATTTATGTTAGAGGCTTTTTTTTTCATTTTTAAATTTAAGGATAAAAGCTTTACAGAGTTTTGTTGTTTTTTGCTAAATCAACATGAATCAGCCATAGGTATACATATGTTCCCTCCTTTAATTTTGAAAAATTAAAAGGTTCAAATTCAATTTTAGCTCATAAAGTTTTTAAACTGGACAATGATCTTATTGCTTTGATAATCTAATTCCTTAAACTAGCAAAATCTTGGACAATGAGCAGCTTAAAATCGTTTCTGCCTGGGTGACTATTTGAAATGACCATTTAAACTCTTTGTCTATATTAAGCTAAGAATATTTTGAGAAGTAGAGTGAAAATGAACCTCTTGAGGGCAAAGACTATATCTACTCATTGTGTTCTTCCATTGAATAACTTTAGCCACCTAACTTCTGAATCAATAAACCTCTATTATGTGAGAAATTCAAACCAATCAGTGGTTTCAGACTTTGATGAGTAGAGGAACCAAGTGTGTAACAAATATTTGAATACACCAGAAGCTACTTGGTTCCTATTGATTGTGGTCACACTTGGAAAGTTGTGCCTAGCCTTGCTGGATTTTTAGATTTTTTCAAGAGAAGTCAGAAATCTGGATTTTTTCAAAAGCAGTTTCCCCTGCTTTTTAATTGTTGGATCAATTAAAACACAGACTAGACCTATGTGGCCTAGATCTGGACCAGTGATGGGTAGATTTCTTTTTACTCTTACTTTAAGCTCTTGTTATATAAATTATGACTGTATATAAATAAGCATTCTAATACTTGCCAAGTTTTGTCTAGAAATCACGGCTATTATCAGTAGTATCTTCTATAATAATTGAGAGGGAAGAAAGAGGAAGAAGAAATATCAAACCACTGAGGTTTAACAACTATTTTGGAAGGCGAAATGTATTTAAAATAAATAATCCAAGACCAGGTTCTATAATTATCTATATATATTTATAAAAATATAATATTTATAAGCATATATGTATGTGTAATTTGCATATATATCATTGAATATGCATATATTTATTTTACATCCAGAATTTACAGATTTAAATGATATTTCACATTTACACACATTTGTGTTTGAAATTACAGGATGTATAAATTTATGTTAGAGGCTTTTTTTTTCTTTTTTAAATTGAAGGATAATAGCTTTACAGAGTTTTGTTGTTTATTGCAAACATCAACATGAATCAGCCATAGGTATACATATGTTCCCTCCTTTAATTTTGAAAAATTAAAAGGTTCAAATTCAATTTTAGCTCATAAAGTTTTTAAACTGGACAATGATCTTATTGCTTTGATAATCTAATTCCTTAAACTAGCAAAATCTTGGACAATGAGCAGCTTAAAATCGTTTCTGCCTGGGTGACTATTTGAAATGACCATTTAAACTCTTTCCGTCATATATGTAAGCTAAGAATATTTTTGAGAAGTAGAGTGAAAATGAACCAGGTCAACCACCTCCAGCACATGCAAACTATAAACTCTTCTCAAATTCTATTCAAGAGCTTTGGTTTCCCAGGTCACCAGAGCCTAATACTGAACAACAGTCTCAATCAACATCTAAAAATAGGTGTAATGAGCTCTCTCCATGAATATGGTGCAGCATGAAGTAGTGTAGAGATATTGAAGACAGGTAACGTTCTCAAGGAGTCAAAGTTTAGTCATTCTCAAGCAAGAATGTAAATATTTGGCACTATTTGTTAGCTTCTCAAGAAGATTACCCAGGAGAATTTAGGAATTTCCTTCCTGGATTGGCTTTATGAATAGGCTAGACATTAATCTATGAAATGCTCGTTTTCTTTCTAAGTTTGTTGATGCTCTGTGTTACAACTTCTTTGGGGGTAAGAGTGTTTTCTTAAAAGGAAATAGCTTCAAACTTCCTTCTTTTGGAGTTTCTCCCAGGGTGCGTTTTTAGCACAAAAGTAAATAGAGATGGTTATATATTAGCCAGAAGAATGACTACAGGAAGAGAAAAGAATACAGTCCTATTGACATTCTGTAGGTTAGAGAATGTTGGAGCTTGAAGGGACTTCAGCAGTTCCTTAGCAGTTGTGCTACACCCCTTGCGAGTTAGACTAGTTATCTTCAAGACCCATCATAACTCATTTGTCAAATGAGGCAGCTGAGGCTTAGGGTCAAAGTTTATATTTACTGTGGCTCAGTCTCTCAAGGAAAAGGGAACTGACTATTAAAATAGCAAAATGAGTTCAGAAAATGAAAATTTGGAAATAATTTAGATGGCATTTCAAATAAAGGACATAGAATTTATTTAGTACTTGAGATTCTAAAAATAACATTTTCTAGTATATCTTTTTCTTTAATCTTAAATTGTAATATATCTTGGGTACCTAACATGGGAAGAAACAAACCAGTAAGAAGTGTGTAGCTCGGTGCTTGGCTCATGGCAGGCACTCAACGTATACATGTTCATTTTTGTTTGTTTTTTAAATAGGTGTTGTTTATCTGTTCATGTTTCTAAGCTCAGTGTTTCAGTATTAACTGTAGAAGTCAGTTTGTCACATGAAGAATAAATGTTCTTTGATCCAAGCCTATGCTCTTCTTTTGAGGCAGAGACTAATTGAATACTTCATTTGGGTAGTTTTTCTTTTTAATCATAAAACTGCTGCACAAGGCATACTTGCCGTCTAGAAAATTTTGCTAGATACGTGAAAACAAAAATAATTCTTTGCCTTGGATTTTATGTCCTACCAATATTATTAACAAAATGCATAAACGTGCATAAAAAAAATACCTCCTTGAATGCTAGCCTGCCAGGGAAGAGAATGAAATTTGTGTGTATTGTTCTCATTGTTCAGCACAGCTGGGACTAGGAAACAGGTTGTATTCAGCTTTAGTCTTTCTCCTGTCACATCAGTATTTTCATATATATAATTAAAAAAATTCAGTGGGGGAATTGCACACACATTAATATTAACTGTGACTTAATTAGTGATAAATGTTTCACATGAGCCATTTAAAAATTATGAACTTTAGCCTTTATGTTCATCCTTCACATACCTATTGGTATAATCTCTTATGAATAGTATTTTCATTTTATTTTTCTCTTGCTCAAAATCCTATTAAGAATGCCTATAGCTGTAGTGGTTACAGAGCTCTAGGAGAGAAGTTCTGGATCTGAGTCCCTACCTTTTGCTAGCTATATGACTTTGGGAATGTTGTTTATTTCCTCTTCAAGACCCATCATAACTCTTTGTCAAATAATATTAGGGTCAAAGTTTATATTTACTGTGGCTCAGTCTCTCAAGGAAAAGGGAACTGACTATTAAAATAGCAAAATGAGTTCAGAAAATGAAAATTTGGAAATAATTTAGATGGCATTTCAAATAAAGGACATAGAATTTATTTAGTACTTGAGATTCTAAAAATAACATTTTCTAGTATATCTTTTCTTTAATCTTAAATTGTAATATATCTTGGGTACCTAACATGGGAAGAAACAAACCAGTAAGAAGTGTGTAGCTCGGTGCTTGGCTCATGGCAGGCACTCAACGTATACATGTTCATTTTTGTTTGTTTTTTAAATAGGTGTTGTTTATCTGTTCATGTTTCTAAGCTCAGTGTTTCAGTATTAACTGTAGAAGTCAGTTTGTCACATGAAGAATAAATGTTCTTTGATCCAAGCCTATGCTCTTCTTTTGAGGCAGAGACTAATTGAATACTTCATTTGGGTAGTTTTTCTTTTTAATCATAAAACTGCTGCACAAGGCATACTTGCCGTCTAGAAAATTTTGCTAGATACGTGAAAACAAAAATAATTCTTTGCCTTGGATTTTATGTCCTACCAATATTATTAACAAAATGCATAAACGTGCATAAAAAAAATACCTCCTTGAATGCTAGCCTGCCAGGGAAGAGAATGAAATTTGTGTGTATTGTTCTCATTGTTCAGCACAGCTGGGACTAGGAAACAGGTTGTATTCAGCTTTAGTCTTTCTCCTGTCACATCAGTATTTTCATATATATAATTAAAAAAATTCAGTGGGGGAATTGCACACACATTAATATTAACTGTGACTTAATTAGTGATAAATGTTTCACATGAGCCATTTAAAAATTATGAACTTTAGCCTTTATGTTCATCCTTCACATACCTATTGGTATAATCTCTTATGAATAGTATTTTCATTTTATTTTTCTCTTGCTCAAAATCCTATTAAGAATGCCTATAGCTGTAGTGGTTACAGAGCTCTAGGGAGAGAAGTTCTGGATCTGAGTCCCTACCTTTTGCTAGCTATATGACTTTGGGAATGTTGTTTATTTCCTCTGAGACTCAGCTTCCTTATAAACAAAGCAGGAGAATGTATACAACAGTACTGATAGTATTGTTGTGAGGAATAAAATGAGACAATGTTTAAAGCTATAGTACCTGGCATGAGGTAAGCCTTAATATGTGCACAATACGGAATACATTGGCATGCAATAAATATTGATTTAATGAATGGATAGATATCTAGTGCTTGGAAGGTACCAAGTAAATCCTTTATCATTCAGAAATTGACTCCTGTGTTTATTCCAAGCACCAGTCCTCTTAGTTTGTTACAGTCTGGTGAGGATTGGTCCCTTTGTTATAGCCGAACTAATTTCCTTTCTGCCATAAACACTATTCAGCTTCTCAGTCCCATGCTTTCACTGTTGCCATTACTCCACAGAAAATGCCTTTTACTCGTCAATGCCACAACATTTTAATTTGTTTCATAATCTTGCATAAAACTCACCTTTTCCAGGAAATTGCTTAATTAACCCCATTTGACTTAGGCCTCACCAGGATTCTGGTTCATCTTCTCAGCCCTCATATAATTGCATACTCCTCCACACCTGCAGATCCACAGCTTTGCATCATTCTGAAGTCATTTCTATGTATCTGTTTCCCTCCTTCAGCTAGTTGCAAAGCTGTTCAGTGGCGATGAGACATGCATCTCTTACTTTGCAACACTCTTCCCATATCACCTTTAGCATCTAACCTCACGAATGTGGCTCAAACACTTGCTGAAAAAAATGATTCAGTGATATTTAATGAAATTGCTCTTTGCAGCTATTTAAAGCACAACATCAAATGAAGGCAATTGCATGCTTGTGAGCTAAAACAGCAGACCAGGTGTTCTGCCAGTGAACTGATATTTGTGATTATTTTTATACTTTATGAAATGAGGATAGAGGAAGAAAATCCATCACTGTGTGACTGCAGTGGCAATGGTTATTGTAACATACGTAGCATTAGATGATATTCTACTGACACAAAGTGAGTGTACAATTTGAAAGAATGAGACAGCTTGGGTGTGACCCTAGTCATGTCAGTTAACCTCTTAGGAGCTCAGTTTCCCCATCTGTAAAATAAATGAGGGGTTGGATTACATGATCTGTGTCTGCTCTCGGTTCTATTATTTTATGGATTTTAGATCACAGACTTCAGCTTAAGTTGGAAGTATGGCTATGTGTATATGAGGTAAGTTCTGAGTATGTGATTTCTTTGTAGTTATAACTGGCTTCTTTTGAGTGTGACTAAATATATGTTAAATATGGGTAGGTTCTATCTTGGATATGTGATATTTGTGATCTATTCTCCAAGAAAACAAATGGTTCTAGGTTAGAATAGACAAGATCTGGATTTTCTAGTAGGTTAAGGATGACAAGGGAAAAAGAAAGTAAAGAAAGAACTTTCAGTTCAGGAATAGATTGAAACTTTGGTAAAACAGGACAAGCATTTGCTTTAGCAGTATGCAGAGGTAGGTATATTTCCTCATTCTTTCTCTCCCCTTCATTTACCTCCCTACATCCCAGAGAACGATCTTTCCCAAAGAGGGGTTGATTGTCAATTCCAATTCATGATTCAAAGTCATAAAAAACTGCTACTGTTAAGCACAGAGACTTGGCTATTAAAAAAGCATGCAGGGCTTCCCTGGTGGCCCAGTGGGTAAAGAGTCCACCTTGCAATGCAAGGGGTACCGGTTCTATCCCTGGCCCAGGAAGATCCCACGTGTAGTGGAGTGGCTGTGCCAGTGTGTCCAATAATGAGCCAGTGCTCTGGAGTGCATGTGCCCAGAGCTGGTGCTCTGCAACAAGAGAAATCGCTGAAATGGGAGACCCATACATGCCAAAGAATGAAGTGAAAATAAATAAAAATTTAAAAATGTTTAAAAAAAAAGCATGCAAAAATTTTTATTAACGCATCAAACTAGAAAGACATGTAAATTTATGCCAAGTAATATAAATCACTTACAAATCTGCCATTGCCCTAGGTTAATAATATTAAAGGACCATAAGAGACTGATGAGGAATTTATGCCTTGATGACTAAACCAGAATTAAAAGACAGACTATTTTGACTCGTCTAGTTTTATAAAAACACTTGTTTATCATGGAACAAAGAATAGACATAAGGACATTGTGGAGAACAAACAGTGAGAGGGAGGCACAGAGGAAGTAACATCGAAACCTATACTGGCATGTGTGGAAAAGATAGCTATTGTCATTGTGCTAAGGGAATAGGAGTGCCTACAATCACGGATATTAAAAGGTACAGGGCTTGGGTGTGCCCTAGTCATGTCAGTTAACCTCTTAGAGCTCAGTTTCCCCTTCTGTAAAATAAATGAGGGGTTGGATTACATGATCTGTGTCTGCTCTCGGTTCTATTATTTTATGGATTTTAGATCACAGACTTCAGCTTAAGTTGGAAGTATGGCTATGTGTATATGAGGTAAGTTCTGAGTATGTGATTTCTTTGTAGTTATAACTGGCTTCTTTTGAGTGTGACTAAATATATGTTAAATATGGGTAGGTTCTATCTTGGATATGTGATATTTGTGATCTATTCTCCAAGAAAACAAATGGTTCTAGGTTAGAATAGACAAGATCTGGATTTTCTAGTAGGTTAAGGATGACAAGGGAAAAAGAAAGTAAAGAAAGAACTTTCAGTTCAGGAATAGATTGAAACTTTGGTAAAACAGGACAAGCATTTGCTTTAGCAGTATGCAGAGGTAGGTATATTTCCTCATTCTTTCTCTCCCCTTCATTTACCTCCCTACATCCCAGAGAACGATCTTTCCCAAAGAGGGGTTGATTGTCAATTCCAATTCATGATTCAAAGTCATAAAAAACTGCTACTGTTAAGCACAGAGACTTGGCTATTAAAAAAGCATGCAGGGCTTCCCTGGTGGCCCAGTGGGTAAAGAGTCCACCTTGCAATGCAAGGGGTACCGGTTCTATCCCTGGCCCAGGAAGATCCCACGTGTAGTGGAGTGGCTGTGCCAGTGTGTCCAATAATGAGCCAGTGCTCTGGAGTGCATGTGCCCAGAGCTGGTGCTCTGCAACAAGAGAAATCGCTGAAATGGGAGACCCATACATGCCAAAGAATGAAGCGAAAATAAAAAAAAATTTTAAAAAATGTTTAAAAAAGCATGCAAAATTTTTATCAACGCAACAAACTAGAAAGACATGTAAATTTATGCCAAGTAATATAAATCACTTACAAATCTGCCATTGCCCTAGGTTAATAATATTAAAGGACCATAAGAGACTGATGAGGAATTTATGCCTTGATGACTAAACCAGAATTAAAAGACAGACTATTTTGACTCGTCTAGTTTTATAAAAACACTTGTTTATCATGGAACAAAGAATAGACATAAGGACATTGTGGAGAACAAACAGTGAGAGGGAGGCACAGAGGAAGTAACATCGAAACCTATACTGGCATGTGTGGAAAAGATAGCTATTGTCATTGTGCTAAGGGAATAGGAGTGCCTACAATCACTTGGGGTGATGGTCCAGAGGGGTGGGAGGGGCGGAACTGGGAGGGTTGGGGGGAACAGGGATATGCATATGACTGATCTGGGAAAATACATGTTGGTGAACAACAAAACTCTAAAATCTTTAAAATAAAGAATTTAAAAAAACCTTGTTTATAATGAATGAATGAAATTTACTTATTCAAAACAATCTGCCCAACATGTATTTTTTAAAATAGCAAGAAATCCACATTACTTCTGTATCATGCTTTTCCTGAAAATATAAATCACTTCAAGGTACAAATCACTATACAGATAATATATATGATATTAGAGATCATCTATAGTATACAAAGAATCAGTTTTGAAGAAATATAGGTTTGTCATGTAACGGTAACCTAACATGGTCTTTCAGAGCTTGTCATATTATATAGTGCTTCAACCAAAGGCATGAGTTCAAACTAAAGGGGATGACTTAATCTAAAATGGATGACATTTATGTATCTCTAATTACACATTGTATCTCTAATATAAAAACTTACACTATAAAGATGTGTTATCGAACTCACATGGTTCATCAAATGGACCCGAAAGGAAAGAGACAGAAGCGCCCTGAGAAATTTCTCCAAAGATGTTCTCCAGCCTCAAAGGTGCTACAAGCCTTTTACCAAAAGACTGAGAGAAAAAGAAGAAATTGCTATGAATCAGGAATCTGTGTACTGAGACTGAGAGGGAAGGGGTAGGGGTTGCTGAAAGCATAAGGAATTAAAGCCAGAGACAGGGAATACTGGAGTTAAGGCTTTTTGATGGAGAGCAGTCCTGGGGGATGGCACAGTCTGGAGGGCTTTAATGGCAGTGAGTGGGTGGAATGAAATGAAGGCCAGTGGCACAGGGGTTAAAGGTTTAGGAACTATAAAAGTTGGGCACTGAGTGAACTAACTGTCCATAGGGATCTTTATTTATTGAGTGAACAGAGTGCCTATTCTGTGGAAAGTATTGTGGAGATACAGTCATAAATGAGAAGAATACAATTTCTGGCTTCACAGAACTTCGTTTTGAGTAGAGAAGATAGACTGTTAAATAATTACAATAAAGTAATATACATTTGGATAAGGAGTGTCTGTCTTGTCTGGTAGCCAGTGGTAGTGGTAATTACCTTTAGGAGGCCTACCTTTGCCCATTGTTCTAACATTTGTTTTCAGTAAAAAAGAAGAAAATGGATTTCAGTTTATAGACAAAAATAAAATAGATTCAGAAAAGTTAGGTAGTTTATTCAGTGTCATACAGCTAGTGATCTGCCCAACATGTATTTTTTAAAATAGCAAGAAATCCACATTACTTCTGTATCATGCTTTTCCTGAAAATATAAATCACTTCAAGGTACAAATCACTATACAGATAATATATATGATATTAGAGATCATCTATAGTATACAAAGAATCAGTTTTGAAGAAATATAGGTTTGTCATGTAACGGTAACCTAACATGGTCTTTCAGAGCTTGTCATATTATATAGTGCTTCAACCAAAGGCATGAGTTCAAACTAAAGGGGATGACTTAATCTAAAATGGATGACATTTATGTATCTCTAATTACACATTGTATCTCTAATATAAAAACTTACACTATAAAGATGTGTTATCGAACTCACATGGTTCATCAAATGGACCCGAAAGGAAAGAGACAGAAGCGCCCTGAGAAATTTCTCCAAAGATGTTCTCCAGCCTCAAAGGTGCTACAAGCCTTTTACCAAAAGACTGAGAGAAAAAGAAGAAATTGCTATGAATCAGGAATCTGTGTACTGAGACTGAGAGGGAAGGGGTAGGGGTTGCTGAAAGCATAAGGAATTAAAGCCAGAGACAGGGAATACTGGAGTTAAGGCTTTTTGATGGAGAGCAGTCCTGGGGGATGGCACAGTCTGGAGGGCTTTAATGGCAGTGAGTGGGTGGAATGAAATGAAGGCCAGTGGCACAGGGGTTAAAGGTTTAGGAACTATAAAAGTTGGGCACTGAGTGAACTAACTGTCCATAGGGATCTTTATTTATTGAGTGAACAGAGTGCCTATTCTGTGGAAAGTATTGTGGAGATACAGTCATAAATGAGAAGAATACAATTTCTGGCTTCACAGAACTTCGTTTTGAGTAGAGAAGATAGACTGTTAAATAATTACAATAAAGTAATATACATTTGGATAAGGAGTGTCTGTCTTGTCTGGTAGCCAGTGGTAGTGGTAATTACCTTTAGGAGGCCTACCTTTGCCCATTGTTCTAACATTTGTTTTCAGTAAAAAAGAAGAAAATGGATTTCAGTTTATAGACAAAAATAAAATAGATTCAGAAAAGTTAGGTAGTTTATTCAGTGTCATACAGCTAGTGAGTAGCAGAGCTAGGATTCAAAACCAGATTTGTCATAGTGGTAGTTCCATTATGGCTATGTAAGCAACTACAGCCCATCCTTCTGGTTGACTACAATGGAAAAATGCAAGAAATCTAGTTGTAGTAACAAAAGGCAACAAAAGAAGTCATATTATGGAGAGAAGTCAAAACTTGGAGAAGTGACCTTGGTCCTTTTTCCTCATTGATGGTTGTATCTTCACAAAACTTGGTAAGGTTCCCATTTTTTCCCCTTGTGCTGCTTTGTGTCTAGAATGGGTCCCAGTCACACAGTGGTATGGTAATGTTGGAGGCTAAAACACTGATAGAAAATTCATCAACTTTCTGGCCAGAATAACAGGGAGAAGTAGTGTCATGATACTGGATAATGTGGGAAGGATCACAGAGGGGAGAAAGCTGGAGAAAGAATCCTCTAATTCTGTACAAGTCTCAGCTGAACCCCTGAGGTATTCATGCATAGAATAGACCCTGATGAACTGAGCAAAGGCTTCTAGAACTGAAGTGAGATTAGAATCCTTCATGTGTGTTTCAGAATAACCCTGAATAATACTTGCATATTGTTGTTGTCATTCGCTAAGTCGTGTCCGATTCTTTTGAGACCCCATGGATTGTAGCCTTCCAGGCTCCTCTGTCCATGGAAATCTCCAGGCAAGAATACTGGAGTGGGTTATCATTTCCTTCTTCAGGGCACCTTCCCAACCCAGGGATCCAACCTGTGCCTGCTGCCCTGGAGGTGAATGGATTCTTGACTACTGAGCCACCTGGAAAGCCCAATACCTACATGAAACAGATCCAAATAAGCAGAGCAAATTCTTTGAGAAATAAAACAAGATTTAATATTTTAGCAACTTTACTGAGGTGTACTTTACATGCTCTAAAATTCATCTGTTTTAAGTTTTAAATTCAGTGATTTGGGGGAAATTTACTGAGTCGAACAAGCATCACTACATTTCAGTTTTGATAATTTACATCAGCCAAATAAGATCCCTTGTTTCAGTTTATAGACAAAAATAAAATAGATTCAGAAAAGTTAGGTAGTTTATTCAGTGTCATACAGCTAGTGAGTAGCAGAGCTAGGATTCAAAACCAGATTTGTCATAGTGGTAGTTCCATTATGGCTATGTAAGCAACTACAGCCCATCCTTCTGGTTGACTACAATGGAAAAATGCAAGAAATCTAGTTGTAGTAACAAAAGGCAACAAAAGAAGTCATATTATGGAGAGAAGTCAAAACTTGGAGAAGTGACCTTGGTCCTTTTTCCTCATTGATGGTTGTATCTTCACAAAACTTGGTAAGGTTCCCATTTTTTCCCCTTGTGCTGCTTTGTGTCTAGAATGGGTCCCAGTCACACAGTGGTATGGTAATGTTGGAGGCTAAAACACTGATAGAAAATTCATCAACTTTCTGGCCAGAATAACAGGGAGAAGTAGTGTCATGATACTGGATAATGTGGGAAGGATCACAGAGGGGAGAAAGCTGGAGAAAGAATCCTCTAATTCTGTACAAGTCTCAGCTGAACCCCTGAGGTATTCATGCATAGAATAGACCCTGATGAACTGAGCAAAGGCTTCTAGAACTGAAGTGAGATTAGAATCCTTCATGTGTGTTTCAGAATAACCCTGAATAATACTTGCATATTGTTGTTGTCATTCGCTAAGTCGTGTCCGATTCTTTTGAGACCCCATGGATTGTAGCCTTCCAGGCTCCTCTGTCCATGGAAATCTCCAGGCAAGAATACTGGAGTGGGTTATCATTTCCTTCTTCAGGGCACCTTCCCAACCCAGGGATCCAACCTGTGCCTGCTGCCCTGGAGGTGAATGGATTCTTGACTACTGAGCCACCTGGAAAGCCCAATACCTACATGAAACAGATCCAAATAAGCAGAGCAAATTCTTTGAGAAATAAAACAAGATTTAATATTTTAGCAACTTTACTGAGGTGTACTTTACATGCTCTAAAATTCATCTGTTTTAAGTTTTAAATTCAGTGATTTGGGGGAAATTTACTGAGTCGAACAAGCATCACTACATTTCAGTTTTGATAATTTACATCAGCCAAATAAGATCCCTTGTTTCTGTTTAGAGTTAACCTCTGTTCTCACTCCTAGAAACCACTAATCAACTTTTTGTCTCTATAGATTTGTGTTTTTTGGGCATTTCACATGAATGGAATGATACAGTATGTGGTCTTTGCATCTGGCTTATTTCACTTAGCATAATGTATTTGAAATCAGTCCATATTGTTTCACATATGGCTATTTTGTTCTTTTTTATGGATGGAAAGTGTTCCATCATATGGCTATTTCACTTTCTAAACTAAGATTTTAATTGCTACCTACTTAAAATTAAACAGAATTTATGGTCTAAACCTAACAGAATGATTACCTGATACCTGTATAGTCCTATGTTTAAATAATTTGATTTCATCGGTAAATAAACTTCCAAAAAGATGACTCCAGGTCCAGATGGCTCTATTGGACAATCCTATCAAACATTTAAGAAAGAAATACTTCTAAATCTATACAGTCTCTTCCAGTAAAAAGAGGTCAACATCACAAAGATATCAAAATCAAAGACATTAAAGAAAACTAGAAGCCTAATATCCATCATGAACATAGATACAAAACCCTGAGCAAAATATTAGCAAGTAAAAATTGATAATATCTGAGAATGATAATGTACCAGGACAAAAATGGGTTTATCTCAGAAATGTGGAGATGGCTCATCACTGGAAATCAATTGATTTAATTTACCATAACAGATTAATGAATAAATATGTTCATATCAAAAGATGCAGAAAAAGAATTTGACAAAAATCAACATTATTTCATAATTTTAAAAATTATTAAAAACGATAAGTTAGAGGAGATGTTAGTTTGATAAAGAGAGTATACAAAAACAAACACCTGAGAGCAAAACAAAATGAAACAAAATCCCTCCAGTAACAACATACTTAATGATGAAAGAGTAATTTTTACTTACAATGGGAATCAAGAAGGAATGTCTACTTTCACCCCTCTTCTTCAGCTTTATACTTAAGGTCTTCGTGAATGAAATGAAACAAGACAAAGAAATAAAATGCAGACACATTGGAAAAAAGAAATCTGTATTCACAGATACTATGATTTTCTAAGTAGAAAATTTTAAAATTACTCTAAAAACAGTCCTGAAACTAACAAATGTGATTAGCAATGTAAGATATAAAATCAATTTGTAAAAATCAATTATATTTTTAAATGATGACAATGAGCAATTGGAAAACAAAATTTAAATACCCGTGCCATTTACAGTGTACGCACAACATAAAATACCTAGGTATAAATTTGGCAAAATATATGCATCTGTTTGCTGAAAATGACTAAACAATGGTAAAAAGACTCAATATGTTTAAATTTTAGTTCTTTCCAAACAAATGTATAGGCTAAATTCAATCACAATCACAATCATAGCAAGATATTAGTTATTGAAAAACTGGTTCAAAATGTATGTGAAAATGTAAAGGAACTAAAATAGCCAAATCAATTTTGAAAATGAAGAAAACTTTGGACTCACATGAATTGATTTCAAACCTTGCTAGAAAACTACAGTAACCAAGATATAGTGGTATTGGTGAAAGTATAGACACATATTATTGGTACAGAATCTAGAGCATAGAAATAGACCCACAAAAATAGGGACAATTGATTTGTTGTTGTACTTGTTCAGTCTGTAAGTCACGTCTGACTCTTTGAAACCCCATGGACTTCCCAGGCCTTCATCATCTCCTGGAGTCTGCCCAGACTCATGTCCATTGAAATGATGATGCTATCCAACCATCTCATCATACTCTGTTGTCCCCTTCTCTTTTGTGTACTTATGTCTGCTTTTTCAAATGCTTGTTATTTCATGCATTTAAAAAAAAAATATTTTCACTGTGGTAAAAAGGCATGACACAAAATTTACCATCTTAATGTCTAGGTATACAGTTTGGCAGTGTTATGTATATTCACATTGTTATACAACTAATCTCCAGAACTTTTTCATCTTCCCAAACTGAAACTCTATACCCATTAAACAACAGCTCCTCATAACCCCCTCACTCCAGCTCCTGGAAATCACCTTTCTACTTTCTGTCTCTATGATTTTGACTACTCTAGATACCTAATATAAGCAAAATTGTACAATATTTGTTATTTCATACCCAGTTGATTTCACTTAGCATAATGTCCTTAAGATTTGTCCATGGTGTGTCAGAATTTCCTCCCTATTGGAAAATTTAATTTTGACGAAGTTCCAAAGACAATTAAATGGAAAAAAATTAGTAGTTTCAGAAACTGAAAAATAATGCAAAAGATGAGTATAACCAGTGTCCATATATTGGTTACTAATACCATTCTTCATTAAAAGGAATCAGGGCTCTTGGAGGAATGGCTGAACTTGGAATATTTTGTATTGCCAGAAGGCAAGGAAACATGTAATCAGGCAAGCAAACAAACAAATAAACCACAGAAAGCCTTAATGATGGCAATGCATCAAAGGGACATAGGACCCAACTGAAAGAGATCCCACTGGCCAAAACTAGAATAATTTGAGGAACAAAATAAATAAAATAAATAAATAAAATAAAAATATTTTATAGCTTACAACATAAGGTATAAAATTTTATACAGCATAAGGTTTTTACACAACAGAAAGTATAAAATAAACTTTCATGAGTTCATACTAATATGAATGAACAACAATAAAGAGCAGTGAACTACAGATTTAAAAAAATTTTTCAGCACTGATACTCAAAAATTCACAGATGGATTTAAAATAAGTGTGGTGATTGAAGTTAGTTAGACATTGAAGAGTACACATTGTATGAATTCCATTTATATAAAGTCTTAGAAATGCAATCCTAGAAACTAATCTAGAATCACAGAAAGTGAGTAGTTGCCTTGGAATGGAGGTGGAGGGAAGGATGGAATGGTGCATGGGTAGCCTCTTCAGGGTGATTGAAATGTTTATTATACTGATTGTGATATGTTTCCATAGATGCATATTATGTCAAAGCTAATCAAATTTCACAGTTTAGGGCTTCCCCTGGTGGTCCAGTGAGTAAGGACACTGCCTTGCACTGCAAGGGATGCCGGTTTGATCCCTGGCCTGGGAAGATCCCACGTGCCGCGTGTCCAATTACCGAGCCGGAGCTCTGGGGCGCATGCGCCCAGAGCCAGCGCTCTGCAATGACAGACGCCACCACGATGGGAGGCCCACAGGAACCAAAGAATAAAGACGGATGAAAATAGAGAAATGAAAGACCAATAGAAGTGGCCCGCCCGCTCCTCTCCCTTCCCAACCTGTCCCCCGCCCTAAAAAAATAAATAAATAAATAAATCTTAAAAAAAAAATTCACAGTTTAATTATGTGCAGTTTTTATGTAAATTAGGCCTCAATGAAGTTTTAAAAGTTCTCTATTACCCTCAGTCTAGAGTTCTTTTCCTTACACCACCGTTGCTCTTGGAGGAATGGCTGAACTTGGAATATTTTGTATTGCCAGAAGGCAAGGAAACATGTAATCAGGCAAGCAAACAAACAAATAAACCACAGAAAGCCTTAATGATGGCAATGCATCAAAGGGACATAGGACCCAACTGAAAGAGATCCCACTGGCCAAAACTAGAATAATTTGAGGAACAAAATAAATAAAATAAATAAATAAAATAAAAATATTTTATAGCTTACAACATAAGGTATAAAATTTTATACAGCATAAGGTTTTTACACAACAGAAAGTATAAAATAAACTTTCATGAGTTCATACTAATATGAATGAACAACAATAAAGAGCAGTGAACTACAGATTTAAAAAAATTTTTCAGCACTGATACTCAAAAATTCACAGATGGATTTAAAATAAGTGTGGTGATTGAAGTTAGTTAGACATTGAAGAGTACACATTGTATGAATTCCATTTATATAAAGTCTTAGAAATGCAATCCTAGAAACTAATCTAGAATCACAGAAAGTGAGTAGTTGCCTTGGAATGGAGGTGGAGGGAAGGATGGAATGGTGCATGGGTAGCCTCTTCAGGGTGATTGAAATGTTTATTATACTGATTGTGATATGTTTCCATAGATGCATATTATGTCAAAGCTAATCAAATTTCACAGTTTAGGGCTTCCCCTGGTGGTCCAGTGAGTAAGGACACTGCCTTGCACTGCAAGGGATGCCGGTTTGATCCCTGGCCTGGGAAGATCCCACGTGCCGCGTGTCCAATTACCGAGCCGGAGCTCTGGGGCGCATGCGCCCAGAGCCAGCGCTCTGCAATGACAGACGCCACCACGATGGGAGGCCCACAGGAACCAAAGAATAAAGACGGATGAAAATAGAGAAATGAAAGACCAATAGAAGTGGCCCGCCCGCTCCTCTCCCTTCCCAACCTGTCCCCCGCCCTAAAAAAATAAATAAATAAATAAATCTTAAAAAAAAAATTCACAGTTTAATTATGTGCAGTTTTTATGTAAATTAGGCCTCAATGAAGTTTTAAAAGTTCTCTATTTGACCCTCAGTCTAGAGTTCTTTTCCTTACACCACCGTTGCCTCTCCAAGTTGGGAACCTCTAAGGATTGTGGGCGGAGAAAAAGAATTGGTATTTTATGAGGTGATCTATTGGAGTTAGGGTCTCCCAGATCTTGAATCATAGTATTAGGTCAGACTTCAAATAATAGATCAAACTATATGAAATTTCTCTAATAGACTCAAAGGATTAAATATCAAAATTTCATATGGTTTATAGTAATTTTAATTTTTCCATGGGGTGTGTGTGTGCAGGGAAAGAACATAATACATAGACTGTATTTGGATTTAGATGCAAACTTTTAGAGTGGTGAAGAGTGACATCTGTGAGTTGATTCAAGGAAGGATGTTGACTTCTCAATTTCAGTACAATTCGTGAAGACTCAATGAGCGTATGCATTTTTTTTTTTTCTGAAAATGGAAATCGTTTTAGGTAATGTAGAAAATGTAGAGAAGTAAAAATCACCCAAACAAAATCACTGTTAATTTGATGCAAATTCTTTAGGATTTTCTCCTTCACATGTATAATTTCACATACATTATAGCTTATTTTCTCAAATGGCATTGTGCTATAGGTACAGATTTGATGGGAATTCAAGACATATTTTTATTTTATTTTTATCTTGGGCATCTTTTCAAGGCAATGCATAAAAGAACATAAAAGAAAGTTTTTAGCTTTCACATTATTTTGTCACTGAATGGGAAATCCTAATTATTTTAAAACTAATTCTGTTATTAACATTTTGGTAGTTTATAAAAACATTACTTTAAACAGCAGTCTGATGAATATTCTTATAGCTAAATCCTTATGCACATATATGAATATTTCTTCAGATTAGATTACTAGAGTATGGGCCATAGGTTAAAACAATCTTAAGACTTTGGATATATAATTTACAATTGGGTAAATCCTTCTTACAACACTGTTTGCTTGGCTTTTGGGATACTACTCTTCCCACTCCAGTATTTGTGCCTGGAGAATCCCATGGACAGAGGAGCCTGATGGGCCACAGTCCATGGGGTCGAAAAGAGTCAAACTGAATGACTAAGCATACACAACCCATTGGCTACTCCTATATCCTTTGCTGGTTTCTTTTCTTTTTCCTAGTATCTAAATGCTGGAATGCCCCAAGTGCAATCCTTACAACTGCATCTACAAGTGCTTCCTACATGATCTCAGCTGGTCCCATGACTTCCAAATTTATATCTCTAGCCCTAACCTTTCTCTGAATTTCAGCCTAGATGGATATCTAATAGGCATTTCAAAGCTAACATGTATAACGTCAGTATTTTTATTCCTACCCTATTCTTCAAACTGCTCTGTATTATGTCTCCACCAGTTGCTTAAACAAACAAACAAACCTGAGAACTACCCTTCATGCTTTTCTTTCTCCCACGTGCTTAGTCACTCAGTCATGTCCAACCCCATGGACTATAGCCCACCAGGCTTCTCTGTCCATGGGATTCTCCAGGGAAGAATACTGGAGTGCATTGCTATTTTCCTCTCCAGGGGATTTTCATGACCCAGGGATCAAACCCTCATCTCCTGCATTGCAGGCAATTATTTCTTTTTTTATCATCTGAGCAACCTTCACATCTAATCCACTAGCAAATTCGTTCTGGTCTACCTTCAAAAAACATCCCAAACTGGGCAACATCTAACCATGTCTACCTCAGACACTAGTAAAAAACACTTCCCTTCTAAGATCTAGTCTATATACCATAAAATGAGTGATCCTTTAAAAATGTGATGACTATGTCCACACACTATTGGAAATCCTTCAATGGCTTTCAATACCCTTATGAAATCCATAGTTCTCTGTTCCATACACACTGGGCTCCTCGTCATCCCTATAATGCTCCCTTTGCTCTTGCAGGTACATTTGTTTTCTAACTTCATTCAATTATATGCTTAACTGTTACCTCTTCAGGAAGAACCTCTCTGGTCACTGTTACTCTTTTCCCTCTTTTCTTTCTTATGACTAGTCTTCATAACAACAAAACCCTTTGGATATATAATTTACAATTGGGTAAATCCTTCTTACAACACTGTTTGCTTGGCTTTTGGGATACTACTCTTCCCACTCCAGTATTTGTGCCTGGAGAATCCCATGGACAGAGGAGCCTGATGGGCCACAGTCCATGGGGTCGAAAAGAGTCAAACTGAATGACTAAGCATACACAACCCATTGGCTACTCCTATATCCTTTGCTGGTTTCTTTTCTTTTTCCTAGTATCTAAATGCTGGAATGCCCCAAGTGCAATCCTTACAACTGCATCTACAAGTGCTTCCTACATGATCTCAGCTGGTCCCATGACTTCCAAATTTATATCTCTAGCCCTAACCTTTCTCTGAATTTCAGCCTAGATGGATATCTAATAGGCATTTCAAAGCTAACATGTATAACGTCAGTATTTTTATTCCTACCCTATTCTTCAAACTGCTCTGTATTATGTCTCCACCAGTTGCTTAAACAAACAAACAAACCTGAGAACTACCCTTCATGCTTTTCTTTCTCCCACGTGCTTAGTCACTCAGTCATGTCCAACCCCATGGACTATAGCCCACCAGGCTTCTCTGTCCATGGGATTCTCCAGGGAAGAATACTGGAGTGCATTGCTATTTTCCTCTCCAGGGGATTTTCATGACCCAGGGATCAAACCCTCATCTCCTGCATTGCAGGCAATTATTTCTTTTTTTATCATCTGAGCAACCTTCACATCTAATCCACTAGCAAATTCGTTCTGGTCTACCTTCAAAAAACATCCCAAACTGGGCAACATCTAACCATGTCTACCTCAGACACTAGTAAAAAACACTTCCCTTCTAAGATCTAGTCTATATACCATAAAATGAGTGATCCTTTAAAAATGTGATGACTATGTCCACACACTATTGGAAATCCTTCAATGGCTTTCAATACCCTTATGAAATCCATAGTTCTCTGTTCCATACACACTGGGCTCCTCGTCATCCCTATAATGCTCCCTTTGCTCTTGCAGGTACATTTGTTTTCTAACTTCATTCAATTATATGCTTAACTGTTACCTCTTCAGGAAGAACCTCTCTGGTCACTGTTACTCTTTTCCCTCTTTTCTTTCTTGATTGGTTTTGTCATAACTTTTATCTGTGGCTGATACACTATATATCTATTGGTGTATTTTGTCTCCTAAGAATGTAAACTCTGCTGGGGGTACGGCTTTTTTCCCCCATTTTCTTTGTTGTTATACATAGCAGACTTTCAGTGAAAAAATGCACGAATGAGGTTCATCACTAATGCTTTTAGTGATTTCTATTCCAACTGCAGTGCCTGAGAGCCTGTTTTGGCATACCCTTGTCAGCAGTGGATTTAAGGATATTTTTCGTCCTATCTGTGAGCTACAAAATAATTTATCATGGTGAAAACTTACGAAAAGATGGTTAAGATAAAAGCTTTTTCTTTCTTAGTGGTGCATAAAATAATGTGTATTTTTTATTAATTAACAATATTTTGTTAGAGTATAATTGTTTTATGATGTTGGGTTGAGTTGACTCCCCTCAGTACCACCAACCCCCTCCTCCCCAAAGACATTCCACAGGAGATCAACCTTGAAAAATCATGCTATTTTTTTCATCACCAACATTCAATTTTTAGAGACATTTATATTTTTTAATATCCTACGTTAGCTTTTTACTATCACTTAATCTTTAAGATTAGACATGAAGAGCCAAGATTTGAAGAACTTTCATCCAGCAGGTGAGATACTTCAAGAAACTATAAATTTACTTGTAGAGTACAGTTTTTGACAGGAGAAGTAAAGATTAATCTACTCAGAAATGCAAGTTCTTAAGGATAAAAAGAAGACTTCAGCTTTCCTTTCTTTCTTTCTTTTTTTGTAGCGCAATCTTATTGATGCAAGAATGGACTTAGAGTAGATACAAGGATTCTGGGGCTTCTCAGGTTTCTCAGGAGTCCATTCCCTCAGGCAAAGTGGAGGTAGACCGATTTACACAGAATCTGCCCAGTTCTGCTTTCTTATTCACTAATCCCCACAGCGTAGACTGTTTAAACTTGCCGAAAGTTCTGAGACCATTTCTGATTTTATACTGAAAAATGGAAGGAAAGCAGTGGCGCCCATTGAGTGCTTTCTCTGTGCCAGACACATCATCTGAATCATTTCACTCAGTTCCTTACAACATTAATTATTGCCAGCTTACAGTATGTAAGACAATAAACTCAATAAATGCTTGTCCGCTGAACAGACAACATAGTTCTTGATATTTTCATTTTATAAATGAAGATATTGGTGCTCAGATAAGTTAAATATATTGCCCAAAGTTAGATAGGTGGTATGTCTCTTCTTTACTTCCTCCTTCCCTTCCTTCTTTCAGTCTTAAATTTTTTCAAAAGGTAGACATACTTAGCAAAAACCTAAAGATGACAAAAATATAAAGAGTTAAACTGTCTCCTCTTCCTCCCCACTTGACCCTCTACAGATAACCTCTGTAAGGAAATTGCCATATCCATGTCCTTTTCACTGTTATCAAGTGTATGGTACAACTGGTGCCATGGCACTGGGTTGAACATTATAACTAACACCTAGGTTCATATAACTGGGATTTGTCTTTGACTTTGATTCCAGGCTTCCCTCCAATGTTGTAATGGGGTGCTTTCATTATATTATCCTCAGGATTATGTTTCTGTCATGTTCAGCAAGAGTGTATTGGTGTTCTTTATGATAAGACTATTACCAAAATCTTTGAGTTTAATAAAATCAAATCTTTTCTATTTAAGTTGCCAATGTACAATTGGGGGATGTGACAGATAATTGAAACATACTATACAGCAACCATTTTATGACTGTGGTAGCAATTGAAAGGGTAAGCATGGCAGCAGTATGCACTAAAGCTGATAAATGGATTGTAAAGAAAAAACAGTACACAAAGAACTGATAACTGCTTGTCTCTGCTCTTTGATTTGATGTGGTGCTGGTGATAGAACTTCAGTCTTTCTGGAGGCAGTATGTGTTGCTACAGAAAAAGATAAAACTATCTTAATAGATCTTTAGTTATAACCACATTTCTTCTTTCACCCGTGTCTTGCAGTAGTTTGTCTTTTACAAGTGATCTATAACAATTCCAAATGGCTACAAATTGCTCCCCAACATGTTCTTTATTTAGCCCATTTAACAATTTCTTCAGTAAGTCAATTCTGAAGACCAGGTAGCCCTACACTGACCACAATAATATTTCCTTCCTTAGCTTTAATCCTTCACACCTACATGCTTCTCTCTTTTTGCTCCCATGCCACAAATTGTCTCATAATAATCTAACTCTCCTGATTAATTTTTTATTTAGTTTATTTTTTTACTTGCTTACTAATGCTAGGGCCCATGATTTTGTATCGGGATATAGTTGATTAACAGTGTTGTGATAGTTTTGGTAGACAGGGAAGGAACTTAGCCATACATATACATGTATCCATTCTCCCTCAAACTCCCGTCCCATCCAGGCTGCCACATAACACTGAGCAGTTTCATGTGCTATACAGTAGGTTCTTGTTAATTATCCATTTTAAATATAGCAGTGTGTAAATGTGCATTCCAAACTAACTGTAACTCTGCCCCAACAAGCAACCATAACTTTGTTCTCTATGTCTATGAGTCTCTTTCTGTTTTATAACTAAGTAAATTTGTATCGTTTCTTTTTAGATTCCACATACAAAGGATGTCATAAAGTATTTCTTTTCGATTTGAGTTGCCTTGCTCAGTATGATGTCTAAGTCCATCCGTGTTGTTTCAAATGGCATTGTTTCATTCTTTTTAATGACTGAGTAATAGTCCATTGTATGTATGTATATATATATATATATATATATATATATATATATATATACCACATCTTTATCCATTAAAACCCATGATTTTAACATATCTCATCATTACCTCATCAATCCCTCTTTTCTTCAATCTTTCATTGTCTGCAAAGCCCATTCTTTTTTTTTCTTTTACTTAAAAACATGACAAACTGGGCTTCCCTGGTGGTCCAGTGGGTAAAGAGTTCGCCTTAACAGTGCAAGGGGGCACCAGTTCAATTCCTGGCGGGGACAATTCCATGTGCCACAGAGCAGCTGGGCCTGTGTGTCCAATTACAAGCCAGTGCTCTGGAGAGCACGTGCCCAGAGCCAGTGCTCTGCAACGAGTGAGGCCACTGTGATGAGAGGCCCACACAGCCAAAGAATAAAAGATGGATGAAAAATAAAAACGGTGACTTAGAGGGAAAAAAAACCCTTAAAAATGACAAACTTTATTTTGCTTCAAATATAGACCATTACTTTCTTATATTTTTTGAGCATTAAGTTTTAAGCCAGCTTTTTCACCTTCCTCTCTCACCTTCATCAAGAGATTCTTTAGTTCCTCTCCACTTTCTGCCATAAGGTTGGTGTCATCTGCGTACCTGAGGTTATTGATATTTTTTCCATCAATCTTGATTCCAGCTTGTGCTTTATCCAGACCAACATTTCACATGATGCACTCTGCATACAAATTAATAAACCTTGATGCACTCCTTTCTTGGCAAATGGATGGGAAAACAATGGAGACAGTGACAGACTTTATTTTCTTGGGCACCACTACAGATGGTGACAGCAGCCATGAAATTAAAAGGCACTTGCTCCGTGGAAGAAAAGCTATGACAAACCTAGACAGTGTATTCAAAAGCAGAGACATCACTTTACCTACAAAGATCCATATAGTCAAACTATGGTTTTCCCAGTAGTTGTGTATAGATGTGAGAGTTGGACCATACAGAAGGCTGAGCACCGAAGAATTGATGCCTTTGAACTGTGGTGCTAGAGAGGACTCGTGAGAGTCCCTTGGACTAAAAGGAGGTCAAACCAGTCAGTCCAAAAGGAAATCAGCCCTGAATATTTATTGGAAGGACTAACATGAAGCTGAACTCCAATACTTTGGCTACCTGATGCAAAGAGACAACTCATTGGAAAAGTCCCTAATGCTGGGAAAAATAGAAGGCAGAAGGAGAAGGGAATGACAGAAGACAAGATGGTTGGATGGCATCACTGAGTCAATGGACATGAGCTTGAGCAAGTTCCAGGAGATCGGGAAGGACAGGGAAGCCTGTCATGCCTCAGTCCATGTGGTCTCAAACAATCGGACATGACTGAGTGACTGAACTGGGCTGAACTGAGCTCTCTGATGGTCTCCTCAAACCCATTGCCTCTGGATTGTGACTGAACCTTCTCTTTCTACGATGTCAGTCTCTTTTCTTGCCACAAATAAGATCCACTTTCCCCAGAATGCTCCAAAATCTTCCTTGAGACTGTGTATCTCTTAAAACCAATCACCTTTTCACTTATCTCTCACATCCTTTACTGCCAATATTTTTAAAAGAGTAGGCTATACCTGCAGTTTTCATTCCTTACTGCTTCTTTATACCCCTTGAAACCTGGCTTCTTAGTCTCACAACTGTACTGAAATTCTTTCCCCAAGTTTCAATGTTGTATAATATTTTCATATAATAATTCCCAATTTTGCCCTCTTTATGAGCAGTCCTCCTCCCAGGTGTATGTTCTTAAAGCATGTTGTTTACCACATCCTTGGTAAAATTCTCTTTATATGGAGGAATTTCTCTATTATGGCCCTCCCATTACCTTTAGGAGCCATCCTACATTAAGTTCTGCTGTAACTTTTGCATGGTGAATTGCAAGCAGTTATCTGTATAAAGATCTGTGGTTGAATGTTTATGGGGATTTATTAACAAGAGTCCAAACCTCGCTTCAACTCAAGTGCCCCTTAATAGGTGAATGAATAAACAAATTGTAGTGTATTCATAAAATGGAAAACTACTCAGGAATAAAAGTGAGCAAACTATTGATACACACAAGGTGGATGATCCTCAAAAGTATTATGCTACATGAAAGAAACCAGATACTGAAGACTGCATACTGTACAGTTCAATATATATGACATTCAAGAAAAGGTAAAACTTAGTAACAGAAAACAGATTAGTGGTTGCTAGGGTCTGAGGTGAGGGCAGGATACTGCGTACTAAAGGCTAAAAGGAAACGCTCTGTAGTAATGGAAGTGTTCTGTGTATCTGTTGTGATGTGGTGGTTACATGACTGGATACATTTGTCATTGGCATTTTAGAATCTTATTGTGTATAAATTATACCTCAATAAAGCTCAGAGGTTTTTTTTTTTTTTATTTGAAGGATAGTTGCTTTACAGAATTTTGTTGTTTTCTGTCAAATATCAACATCAGTCATAGTTCAAAATGTCAGCTCTCTTAAATTTCCCTAACCATTGCCTGATACTAATCTCTTTCTACGATGTCAGTCTCTTTTCTTGCCACAAATAAGATCCACTTTCCCCAGAATGCTCCAAAATCTTCCTTGAGACTGTGTATCTCTTAAAACCAATCACCTTTTCACTTATCTCTCACATCCTTTACTGCCAATATTTTTAAAAGAGTAGGCTATACCTGCAGTTTTCATTCCTTACTGCTTCTTTATACCCCTTGAAACCTGGCTTCTTAGTCTCACAACTGTACTGAAATTCTTTCCCCAAGTTTCAATGTTGTATAATATTTTCATATAATAATTCCCAATTTTGCCCTCTTTATGAGCAGTCCTCCTCCCAGGTGTATGTTCTTAAAGCATGTTGTTTACCACATCCTTGGTAAAATTCTCTTTATATGGAGGAATTTCTCTATTATGGCCCTCCCATTACCTTTAGGAGCCATCCTACATTAAGTTCTGCTGTAACTTTTGCATGGTGAATTGCAAGCAGTTATCTGTATAAAGATCTGTGGTTGAATGTTTATGGGGATTTATTAACAAGAGTCCAAACCTCGCTTCAACTCAAGTGCCCCTTAATAGGTGAATGAATAAACAAATTGTAGTGTATTCATAAAATGGAAAACTACTCAGGAATAAAAGTGAGCAAACTATTGATACACACAAGGTGGATGATCCTCAAAAGTATTATGCTACATGAAAGAAACCAGATACTGAAGACTGCATACTGTACAGTTCAATATATATGACATTCAAGAAAAGGTAAAACTTAGTAACAGAAAACAGATTAGTGGTTGCTAGGGTCTGAGGTGAGGGCAGGATACTGCGTACTAAAGGCTAAAAGGAAACGCTCTGTAGTAATGGAAGTGTTCTGTGTATCTGTTGTGATGTGGTGGTTACATGACTGGATACATTTGTCATTGGCATTTTAGAATCTTATTGTGTATAAATTATACCTCAATAAAGCTCAGAGGTTTTTTTTTTTTTTATTTGAAGGATAGTTGCTTTACAGAATTTTGTTGTTTTCTGTCAAATATCAACATCAGTCATAGTTCAAAATATAGAAATCTAATACTGGTGCAGTGATTTTCACATCCTCATATATTCCCCAAAGAAATAACTGTTTAGTGAGCATTCTCTTTCTCTCTCTCTCTCTCTTTTATTTTTTAATGTAGAAAAGCCATTTATTCCATTATAAGCACTTACACAGTAGTCCTGGAGAGTAGCAGGCCTGCTGGTGGAGCAGGTCAACCGAAACAGAGATGGTATCAAACTAATGGTCAGGGACTAATGCCTAAAACAAAAGCAACTCTTATCCAGGATTAATTTAATTTTAAAATCAAACACAAGTGATCAATTCACTCATCTCAACTTAACTGGACAGTCTACCTGTGGTACAACTGTCAGGTAAAAACACATCTTTACAACTTGTTGATACCAAGTTCTTTTTTAAAAAAAAAACATTTCACAGAAAGGAAAGAAACAATATGAAAACAGCTCAAGAAATACACTAACAAGCAAAAATATATGGAGAAAGAGGAACACATTGTTTTGACTTAACTGAAGAAAATGAGAGGAGGAGTCTCAGGACAATATAAGAAAATGTGCATCCTGGAAAGTTCGGTGTGAAGGTTTCAGAGTAGGAATTTGTATAATTTGAATCTCCCCTATTTCCTGAATAAAAATGACACCTTGTAGTATTTATACTTCATGGCTCAGACACCTACCACACTTGGCTCTATTTCTTACTCACTCTAACTTTAACTTATATGAATCTGAAAAGCTTGGGGATATAGCATAAGAAGAAAAATAATCACACACAATACTCCCCTTTTTGTGGCTACTTTTAGACCTCTGTTACAAGAAAATTTCTAAAGAAAATTTAAATATAAGTCTGTGACTCTGCTGAATCAAGAAGCCCCCACTTGATATGTAGAAAACATCTTCTGTTTGGACTAATAATACTGCCGATAGAACTTATTATAGAGGGATAATCAAGCAAAGTTTGTGTCTCAAAACCAGTGTTAAAGCAATCTCAGGGTTAAGTGGAAGAAAAGGGGAGTCTAAAATACAAGAAGTGCAGACATGATCTAAGATCCTTGTCCTTCTGGATCCATGCTTAGTACTCATATTCTTTATAAAATTCACAAAGAGTTGGATACGACTGAGCAACTAAACAACAACAGCTCTCATTCAGACTATTCCATTATGTGCCATTATATCATGAGCTTCTATTTTTAATCTACCACTGAATTCAGTAACATTAGTTACATGGAAGACATTCTGCAAGTACTTGGTTTGTGGATGCAGGTATTCTGAGGAGAATCTTAGACTTGAGAAGCAATGTAGTATAATTTTAAATGTTGGTTGTTAGAGAAACCTGATTTAAAATAATTGTTTTGCTACTGAGTTGTGTGAGTTTGGGCAAATTTCTTCTCTGTAGGCCTCCGTTTCTTCTTCTGTGAAAAAGGGGGAAAAACTAGAACCTATTTCATAAGTTTATTGTAAGAATTCAAAGTTGTAATGCTTGTTAAGTAGTTGGCATAAAGGAAACAATAAATGTGAAAGAGATTGAAGAGAATAAAATTTAATTTATCCTTAGGTAAATTTTACTCAGCATCTAATGTTTACTTGTGCAGTGAATTTATTCCTCAAAAATATATAATCACTATCTGTAATCAGGACTCCTTCATTCTCTAGACAACCTTTGGCGCTAGAAACAATCATTGATATATTTTCTATCATTTCCTACTATAACCAGTTACCTCTTTTTCTTTCTTTCTTTACTTTGCTCCTAGGCTTTTATCCCCTGTGATATATATACTGTTACTTTTCAGATGTGGGATATTTACAGTAGGTCCTCAAGAAGCCATTTATTTTATTCCCATTACTTTGTTTACAATTGAAGCGAATTGGTTGATGACTTATTTAATGGATAGATCACATTTCCAGGTAATTATCCTTTAAGAGTGATAGGTAATTCATAAAAATAGCTAGGTAGACTATTAAACATTGACAAGTATTATTAATAAATTTTAAAGTGATACACTAAGATTTAAATCTCCAGGAAGATCCCCTGGAGAAGGGCACAGCAAGCCACTCCAGTGTTCTTGCCTGGAGAATTCCATGGACAGAGGAGCCTGGAGGTTACAGTCCATAGGTAAAATACAAGAAGTGCAGACATGATCTAAGATCCTTGTCCTTCTGGATCCATGCTTAGTACTCATATTCTTTATAAAATTCACAAAGAGTTGGATACGACTGAGCAACTAAACAACAACAGCTCTCATTCAGACTATTCCATTATGTGCCATTATATCATGAGCTTCTATTTTTAATCTACCACTGAATTCAGTAACATTAGTTACATGGAAGACATTCTGCAAGTACTTGGTTTGTGGATGCAGGTATTCTGAGGAGAATCTTAGACTTGAGAAGCAATGTAGTATAATTTTAAATGTTGGTTGTTAGAGAAACCTGATTTAAAATAATTGTTTTGCTACTGAGTTGTGTGAGTTTGGGCAAATTTCTTCTCTGTAGGCCTCCGTTTCTTCTTCTGTGAAAAAGGGGGAAAAACTAGAACCTATTTCATAAGTTTATTGTAAGAATTCAAAGTTGTAATGCTTGTTAAGTAGTTGGCATAAAGGAAACAATAAATGTGAAAGAGATTGAAGAGAATAAAATTTAATTTATCCTTAGGTAAATTTTACTCAGCATCTAATGTTTACTTGTGCAGTGAATTTATTCCTCAAAAATATATAATCACTATCTGTAATCAGGACTCCTTCATTCTCTAGACAACCTTTGGCGCTAGAAACAATCATTGATATATTTTCTATCATTTCCTACTATAACCAGTTACCTCTTTTTCTTTCTTTCTTTACTTTGCTCCTAGGCTTTTATCCCCTGTGATATATATACTGTTACTTTTCAGATGTGGGATATTTACAGTAGGTCCTCAAGAAGCCATTTATTTTATTCCCATTACTTTGTTTACAATTGAAGCGAATTGGTTGATGACTTATTTAATGGATAGATCACATTTCCAGGTAATTATCCTTTAAGAGTGATAGGTAATTCATAAAAATAGCTAGGTAGACTATTAAACATTGACAAGTATTATTAATAAATTTTAAAGTGATACACTAAGATTTAAATCTCCAGGAAGATCCCCTGGAGAAGGGCACAGCAAGCCACTCCAGTGTTCTTGCCTGGAGAATTCCATGGACAGAGGAGCCTGGAGGGTTACAGTCCATAGGTTCGCAAAGAGTCAGGCACACCTGAGCATGCTCACATGCACACGCTTTACCATCAGGTAGAATTGGACTGTACGTCCCACCAAGGTGATGGCTTCTAAACCAGCACATTTTCACCAGGCCAACTGGACTTCATTACAGTTCATAGGGTCACTAAGAGTCAAACACAACTGAAGTAACTTAACAAGATTTAAATAAATCATAAAAGTTTTCAAACTGTAAAGCATGTAAGTATCTATTCAATGCAAGCATCTTATTAACGGCTGAAAAAATTGAGGCCAAAAGAGACTAAATGTCTTGCCTAAGGACATACAATTAATTAGTGACAGAACTTCCAATTAAATCCATTCTTAATTCTGTGGCTTTCCATCAAAACCAGTCTCCATATTTATAAACATAATTAGTCACTTTAGTAAATGTTAACCACTAGCATGAAGTTACCTTTCTTTCATCTAAGAATTAGTACACTTTTCAACACATAAGAAATCTCTTAGATTGAGACTCAGATGTAATTTAATTTTCCTAGTAGTGCCATGATTCCTCTATTCTTTGGTCAAGATCAAAATACCTCTGATTCTTCTTATATCAGGTTGCTTTACTCTTCATCTGTCAAGACAGAATATTTGAGTTTCTGTCTGATTTAAAACTCATTTCTATTACTTGACCTATCTCACAGCTTCCAATTGAAGAAATTTTAAGAACTTCCAGTTTCTCTGACCAGTTTAGATCAGAGGCCAGTAAACTATAGCCTGGAGGCAAATCTGGCTCATCACCTATTTTTGCAAACAATATTTCATTGAAACAGAGCCTTGTTCATTTGTTTATGTATTGTTCATGGTATTTTTTTTTAAATGGAAGGATAATAGCTTTACAGAGTTTTGTTGTTTTTGCATGATGACAGAGTTGCATACTTGTGACAGAGACTAAAAGTCTTCATGAAATGTAAAATATTTACTCTCCAGCCCTTAGAGAAAAACTTTATAGATTCCCTGGGCTAAATTATGATCAATTTTTAGAGATGCTTATGAGCTTTAAGAAAACATGTGTATTCTCTTTTTAGGACATTTTATTAGACATACACCTAGTATTTCAAATACATAAATTATATTTTCACATTTGCTATAGTATTTTTTTTCTGCTTTCCTCTATCAAAGATTTGGTAATATGATATATTGATCTTTTATTGAAATTATGTTTTCTTTCAATTTCTTCTTGGAAACATTTTGCTTATATGTACATATAGTGGTAGCGGCAGGGCTTCCCTGGTGGCTCAGTGGTAAAGAATCCACCTGCCAATGCAGGAGACTCAGGTTTCATCGCTGGGTTGGAAAGGCTCCCTGGAGAAGGAAATGGCAACCCACTCCAGTATTATTGCCTGGGAAATTCCACAGACACAGGAGCCTGGAGGGCTACAGTGCATGAGGTGGTAAAAGAGTCGGACATGACTTATTGACCAAACAGCAACAGCGGTAGGGACACAGTGCTATTGATAATGGCTCATTACTGTTATACCCTCATTGTGAATTATCTATTTGAATAAGAACAAATTATCTTCTCTATCAAATAATGTTTCTTTTCCTTTCATTGTGCTTTGGTATTAATATTGATTCTTTTGATCTATTTTATCTTTACCTACATAATTGCTCCTTCTTTTATTTGATGTTTTTATCTCCTTAGGAATGAGATACATAAGATGATAGCCAACTACATCTCATATGTGTAATTTCCCTATATTTGTCTTTTCCTTAACCAAAAGAGATTGCCTAGGACTTGCAGTGCTGAACTAAACAAAATAAGCCTACAAAACAACCAATTTGCCCCGTTAATTATAACCCAAAACTATGAACAGTACACAGACTGTAACTCACTGGGGACTTTGAAGAGTAAACAAGAGCAGGTGGACTGGGGAGAGAAGTAAAAACTTGAAGAATGGCCAGTAAAGTGATGAGTTTACTATTCCTTTTGTTTTGTTTGGTGAATTCACAAGGTGGTGAATGTTCCACCTTGTGGAGTGGACATAAACAGCAAAAATTGTGAGTAATTCCTCTTTCCGGCCAGAAAGCCGAGAAAATGATCTAGAGAATGCAGACGAAATCCTTTTCTTTATTTTTTACCTTGAGGGCTAACCTGAGATTATTACTAGTTATAGATCTACAGTGTTGTAATGACAAGGCACTCACCTAAAACCCTGACGCAAAACAAATTCCAATTCCCATATTTCTTTCTAGAGAAAGCAAGAAAAGTGACCCTGATGAGCCAAAAGATGTATGGGGAATCCCAATTATTTTTTCACTCTTTTTTTTGCTTCAGTCTAATTTTGACCCCGGTTTCATGTAACTTTGTAAGATCACACAAGTCTGAAACTATGAGAGAAACCCATATTCGAGGCAGAGGAATTGAGGGCATTTGGGACCTTAGAAACTATGGAATTCCAGATTCCCTAATTCTACATTTAAACTGACACAAGTTCTGGGCTTACACCCAAGCTGTGCATGCAGGGGATAGACATAAAAAAAGGTACAGAAAACTTTGCAAACTGAACTATGATATAAACTACTGCTCAAGACCAGAGTAAGTCCTGAGGGGTGCATATTTCCAAACAGCATAGCAATGATTTAGAAAGGTGAACTGATAGTAGAACCATTGCTCACAGAAGGGAAGGTGAAACTTGCAATTCGAACCTAAATGAATTGATTGCCTGTTAAACCAACCAACCAACCAAGCTCATCATTTTCCAGAGGAATTTACAAGGGATACAAAGTAAAAGTAGAATACTCAGAATGTCCAAGATAAATTGTTTAAGTTATTAGACAGTAAACAGAGGCTAGATGTGAGATAATTCAGATATTGGATTTATCATAAAAAGGCTTTAAAACAGTGATATTTTCTAATGGTCCAAGTGTGTAGGATGGCTACTTTTGAAGTGAATAGAAAGATAGAAGTCCTCAGCCAAGAAATATAAACTATATAAAAGAACTAACTAAAAATTTAGAACAGAAAATATAGTAATTTAAGTATTAAAAGCCACTGGAGAGGCTCAATAGCAGAATAGAGATTGCAGCGAAGAGTCAGTGAACTTAAAGAATGTCAATACAAATTATCCTGTCTGAAGAACAGAGAGAGAAGAGATTGAGAAAAAAGGTCTTCAGAGACTTGTGTGAGAAAATAGCAAAATTTTAAGTATTTGAATTGTATACTATAAGTGAATTAATTGTATATTATGTGAATAACATCTCAAAAGAGCTGATAAAAATATGATATTTTTATCATTGCTACTAATTATTTTAATTATTTTGAAATAGTGTTTTTAGCACTATCAAAATAAGTTCAACACTTGTGCCATTGTAGTCCCAAAAGGAGAGGAGAAAGATATTGGCTGAAATATTCCCCAAATTGGTGAAAGATATAAATTTACTGATTCAAGAAGCTCAGCAAACTCCAAAGGGAATAAACATAAATTATGGTCCAATAGATCATAATTTAAACACTTAAAACCAAAGAAAAAAATTCTTTAAAACACCAGAGGAAAAGGGTATATTACATATGGGGGAAATAATGATTAGAATGATGGTGAATTTGTCATCACAAAGGAAACAGATAGGAGTTTCCCTCGTGGCTCAGAGGATAAAGTGTCTGCCTTCATGTGGGAGGCCTGGGTTGATCCCTGGGTCAGGTAGATCCCTTGGAGAAGAAATGGCTCCAAATGTAATATGGAGCTTGCAAAGGAAGACAGAAGACAGTGGAATGATATCTTTAAAGTGCTGAAAGAAAATAACTATCAACCCGGAATACTTTATGCATTTTGGGAGTGATGAAACTATATATAGATCTTGATTATGGTGATAATTATATAATCTGCATTTGTTAGAACTTACAGATTGTACATCAAAAAAGTGGCTTTTATAATATGTAGATTAAAAATAAATTTTTTAAAAGTGACCTATAAAATTTAAACATATAGGATAAATTATGGGCATATGCAAAAAAGGGAAATGGTTTTTTCTTCTTTAAAATAAGAGATAATACCTTCTCAACCTTGGAGGCAAGCCCTTTAAAACAAGAACATGAGTTCTTTTTTTCTATTTTTAAATTTTATTATTTATTTATTTTTTTTTATTTTTAAAATAAGCATTACCTTAGTCACCATTTGAAAATTAAAAATAAAATTACATATACATACAAATATGCATGTATATATACTTAATAAATAGCTCAGTGTTAGAAAAATAGCTTGCACATTTCACAAACATTTAGACATAAGTACGATTTTAAAATACAGATTAAGGAATATATTTTCTACATATAGGTATTATTTGTAGAAGCATAGAAAAGTGTCTTGAAACATATGTACCAATCTCTGAACTGTAGTTAAGATTTACAGTGCTGGAGTTGATGGTGAATTTCTCATTTTGTAGAGAAATTTGTTTAAATGGTATAATAGCTTTCTCTTTTTAATAATTGTTATTTCTTCTGTATTTTAAAATAAAAGTTCTGCAACATTTTTAAAAAGTAAAAATACAGAGGAAATAAACCCCTACATTTTACTTCTTTTTTCTTTGCTTTCTCCTTTGTTGTCCCTATTGGTATGTGTCATGTATTTGCTTGATCACTCAGAGTGAACAAAGTTGCTGAATCTTTGACTCTGTAGAGGCCCCTATCTCTGTTTCATAACGTAAAAGTGTACATACTTGTGTCGTTTACATGCATAGCCCTCATTTTTGCGATAGTTTCCATGTTACTATCATTAACCCTGATCAGTTTCAGAGCAGTGCTTTGGAATGCCTAGGTGTGGGGAAAAGGCTCTGGTTGCCAACTGCTCCAGAAGAAAATTCTTGAACGCGCTGGTAGTAAGTTTCTCTGTTAAATGGTAAAAATAACAATACCTTCCTTATATGTAATCTCATCTATTACCTGAGATAATCCAGAGCTTGGAACCAGGTATGTCTGTCTGTAGAGGTCAGACTCCTCATTGTCACACGCACTGCCTCTCATGAAATACCATATGAATTTTCCAATGGAAGCAAAGTTTAAACTCCTTAATTAATCTATAAAGATTATCTGATCAATCCCATTCAAAACTCTGGCAGAGAGACTTCCCTTGTGGTCCAATGGCTAAGACTCTATGCTCCCAATGCAGGGGACCTGGGTTCAATCCTTGATCAGGGAACTAGGTCCCACATACTACAACTAAGAGTTTACATGCCACAACTAAGACTTGATGCAGCCAAATTAATTAAAAAGAAAAAAAAAAAAAACCTCTGGCAGAGAAGGGTGGTGGCCAAACTTTCTTAAGATGGGAAGCTAAGGTATTAAAAAAAAAAAAAAGGCAGAAACATGATACATTTTAAAATACTATCTTAAAACCATTTTCAGGTTTTGCTTGTTAGTAAACTAAGAGTGTTGATCCACATAGACATTGTATTCCACTCACTTAGAACCAATGTTCATGGAACCATAATCACATACACAAAACTAGACGACTCCTTGGCAACCCAAATTACAAAATTGTGCTCTGCATTGTTCCATTAGTGGGAGGACTAGGTTCGTAACTATCACAGATTGTTTTAACTATTTGATTCCTGAGGACACCTAGATCATGTGACAAGTAAGCAAACAGTGCAAAGACTGTCTCACTGACCAGATATAACATGTGGAGGTAGGCTGCCATGACACTTTTCTTGAGGGAACAGTCTTTGAAATGCCAAGGCACCAGCAGCTGCAGATTTAAAACTGGGGTGGTCAGTTTTTTTTCCCAGCAACTCTCCTGGTATTCCAAATGAAGATTTTCAAAACTGGGATGCTAGTCTCCCACAGAAAGATGTTTAATAGGTTGTCTATTAAAATAAAAGAGATTTCTGTAGTGAATAAGGTTGAGAAGTAATGTGGTAAACAATGTAAACATTTTAAAACAGATTAGGAGGTTTCAGAGCATTTTGATAGATGGATAAATATTCATTGGAATTCTCCAAAATGGTGACAGAGGAGGCTGTGCTTATGCATTTGATTATGTGGCACACTTTTGGAGGGCATAAAAATTTTTTAATATAAATATATTCTTTCTTCCATTTATTCAATCAGTACTTCTTTGCATAATGCAATATTTCATCAGTAGATGGTTATCAATGATAAGCATTTACTCTTTCCAGTAAGTTTTGTGTTTCCCTCTTGAGACGGTCACTCTACACAATAACCAGAATATGGAAGCAACCCAGATGTCCATTGACAAAAAAATGCACAAAGAAGCTCTAGTACATACATACAATGGACCACTCCTCAGCCGCAAAAAGAAATGGGAAGCATAAAGTTTTAATTGTCCCATAAAGGTATATTTTTCCCCCAAGCAGTAGTCATGACAATACAATTTTATTTCAAGCTCCATATTTGGATAGATTCTTTCTTTTAAATTTTATTTGATTTATTTTTAAAATCTTTTTATTTTGTATTGGGATATAGCTGGTTAACAAAAATGTAATAGTTTCAGGTGAATGGGGAAGGGACTCAGCCATGTAACATTCTCTCCCAAACTCCATGTGGCATATTGTGAAAGTGAAAGTTGCTTAGTTGTGTCTGACTCTGCAACCCATGGATGAGCCATGGAATTCTCCAGGCAAGTATACTAGGGTGGGTAGCCTTTTCTTTCTCCAGGGGATCTTCCCAATCTGGATTGAACGCAGATCTGCCGCATTGCAGGCAGATTCTTATACCATCTGAGCCACCAGGGAAGCCCAAAGAACATCCGAGTGGGTAGCCTATCCCTTCTCCAGAGAATCTTCCCGACCCAAGAATCGAACTGGGGTCTTCTGCATTGCAGGTGAATTCTTAACCACCTGAACCAGCAGAGAAGCCCATATATAGCACATTGTTACATACACATTCACCATCTCTCAGAACTACTAATCTGTAAGACACTTTGGGAAATATTGTCATAACATGTACAGATACATGAATGCAGTAAATATCCAGTTTTCAAGCTTTGATATGGAATGAATAGGGATCAGGACCAGTAGCAGGCTGCATGCATGCTCAGTCCCTAAGTCGCGTCCAACTCTTTGCAACCCCTTGGACTGTAGCCCACCAGGTTCCTCTGTCCATGGGGTTTCCCAGGTAAGAATACTGGAGTGGGTTGCCATTTCCTTCTTCTGGGCATCTTTCTGACCCAGTGACTGAACTCGCATCTTCTGCATTGGCAGGCAGATTCTTTCCCACTGAGCCACCAGGGAAGCCCCTTAATCTCCTTTACCTATCAATTTGGCCTTTGAAGTTCTTTCTGAGGATCCCATCTCTTCTCTGAAACCTTCCCTATTGCCTTTCCCTGATCTATTATTCTTTGTTTTATACTGAGATTTATTGCTTATGGGTATTTATTTCACCTCCTCAAGTAGATTTCAAGTTCTTTAACTAGAAAATGCTTTGTGTGGGTAATGGTCACAAGGTGGGTTGATAATAAATATTTACAGACATATACAAAATATGCAGATTGATTATACAAAATATGCTTCTGTATTTTCGTGATATCTTACAGATGGGGCTGGGAGGAAAAAAGCATTTTAGCAAAACAGTAGATGGTTAAAGACTATTAGGCTATAGTGTCATGACCTTAATACTCTAATGTTTTAATTTGTCAACTTATTCTATTTGGGCTGAAACAACACAATTGAAATAGTATTTTGGCATAGTTTGAATGTCTACAATTAGAAGTTCAAAAAAGATGTATTAATACTTACCATCTTCCTCCACATTCAAAAATGTTCTCATAGTATACCTTAAGGAATTAGTATATATCTTCAATATGATGCCTGCCAAGATATGTTAGCACAAAGAACCCCTTTTTCCCAGAACTGCCACAGAAATTAAAACTGAACTTTTGGAGTGATCAATATGAAAATGTACTTTTTATTTATTATGCTAGTGTTCCATCTTTTACCTTGTGATATACGGCACATTGTTACATACACATTCACCATCTCTCAGAACTACTAATCTGTAAGACACTTTGGGAAATATTGTCATAACATGTACAGATACATGAATGCAGTAAATATCCAGTTTTCAAGCTTTGATATGGAATGAATAGGGATCAGGACCAGTAGCAGGCTGCATGCATGCTCAGTCCCTAAGTCGCGTCCAACTCTTTGCAACCCTTGGACTGTAGCCCACCAGGTTCCTCTGTCCATGGGGTTTCCCAGGTAAGAATACTGGAGTGGGTTGCCATTTCCTTCTTCTGGGCATCTTTCTGACCCAGTGACTGAACTCGCATCTTCTGCATTGGCAGGCAGATTCTTTCCCACTGAGCCACCAGGGAAGCCCCTTAATCTCCTTTACCTATCAATTTGGCCTTTGAAGTTCTTTCTGAGGATCCCATCTCTTCTCTGAAACCTTCCCTATTGCCTTTCCCTGATCTATTATTCTTTGTTTTATACTGAGATTTATTGCTTATGGGTATTTATTTCACCTCCTCAAGTAGATTTCAAGTTCTTTAACTAGAAAATGCTTTGTGTGGGTAATGGTCACAAGGTGGGTTGATAATAAATATTTACAGACATATACAAAATATGCAGATTGATTATACAAAATATGCTTCTGTATTTTCGTGATATCTTACAGATGGGGCTGGGAGGAAAAAAGCATTTTAGCAAAACAGTAGATGGTTAAAGACTATTAGGCTATAGTGTCATGACCTTAATACTCTAATGTTTTAATTTGTCAACTTATTCTATTTGGGCTGAAACAACACAATTGAAATAGTATTTTGGCATAGTTTGAATGTCTACAATTAGAAGTTCAAAAAAGATGTATTAATACTTACCATCTTCCTCCACATTCAAAAATGTTCTCATAGTATACCTTAAGGAATTAGTATATATCTTCAATATGATGCCTGCCAAGATATGTTAGCACAAAGAACCCCTTTTTCCCAGAACTGCCACAGAAATTAAAACTGAACTTTTGGAGTGATCAATATAAGAAAGACTTTACCTTGTCACCTTTTTATTTATTATGCTAGTGTTCCATTCAGAATTAGTTCACCTTGTGATATACAGAAGGACATACAAATATGAAATGAAGTAAAATAAAAAATTAATGTCTATTCAAAATGGAGTTCATGCAAGCCAATTCTGAACAAGAAGTAAAATGAGCTGTGTTGTCTACTTTGGTAGAAGGATATAGGACACATTATTTTTTACTTCCAGCTGCTCTTGTAAACAATCCAGTTTAGTTCAATTAGTGTGACCCATTCAAACAGATCAATAAATCAATATTACAGGCTCACTGAACTGAATATCCCCCCTTTTTTTTCATAGCTGAAAGTCATCACATTATGTTAATTCTGTTAGAGTAAAACCTTGATTGACCTGACTCTAACTAACCTGAACCTTCAATTAAGAGGTTATTTTCCCTTGCAGTGTACTTGGATTTTAAAAGAATGAGACAAATGATAAGACAAATTCATAGCAAGTAAAGGATCGATGTAGTGGTTAATCATAAGCTGTTTCAATGAGTAGGCTTATTCCTTGAATTTGTATGCCCTTTTATCTATCACATGGAGGGCAGACCTTTTATGGCTACTATGTGAAGGACCCTGGTTACCTAGTGGGGAAATAGAAGAGGTATCTTTGGAGAAGGCTGGAAGGATAGCAAGGCACCTCACAGTTTTTCTAAGGTTAGCCTTCCTCTCACAGTATTTCAAGAGTTCTACTACAGTGCTTTCTGTAGTTTCTTAAACATTTTAGTTTGCTAAGTGATCACTGCATTTCACTGTAATAATAGTGATAGGCTTCGTGTCAATTCAAAATGTACATTTCCTTGGGAGCTCTTATATACAGTAACTATAAGGACCTGCTACTGACAAAAAACATGAACTCTTGGAGAGAACATCACCACAGAGCTAAGCTGCACCTTGACTTTTGATTCTGGAGGTATCTTTAGACATCAGCCTCCCTTCAAAGAGAATAAAATACCACAAAATACAGTGAAGACAGAGAGGCCATCCGTTCCAACCAGCTCCAGGTAATTTAGGAACTGTTTCTTCATCTACAAAACTATTATATTGGCTTTTAATTTTTCTTGCAATAATCAGAGCTTTAGCAGTACCATCTAGAAACTCCCTTGGGTATGGAAGTGGTGCATATAATTAGATAAGATTGTCAGACTGGAGATATTAACTATAATTCCAATGCTCTTATGCCTTAAATTCAGGAGAAAAGTTTTCATAGAATCCAGTTATAATTAATTTTTTTAAAATGAAATCTGAGTTCCAAATGGAAAAGGTAAAAGAAGGTGTTTTTATAGAATAAATTCTAACCAAAAAAAATTCAGGGTAAAGATGAGTTATAGGATCTGCCTTGAGTAATTCTATGAATTTGTTCATTTATCAAATAATTACTGAGCATCTATTATGTGCGAGCAGCTATGTTAAATTGTACCCTTATGTTTTGTTAGAGGGGTGTGTGTGTGTGTGTGTGTGTGTGTGTGTGTATGTCTTAGTTACTCAGTTGTGTCCAACTCTTTGTGATCCCATGGACTGTAACTCGCCAGGTTTCTCTGTCTGTGGAATTCTCCAGGTAAGAATAGTGGAGTGGGTAGCAATTTCCTTCTCCAGGCCATCTTACTGACTGAGAGTTCTAACCTAGGTCTCCTGCAGTGCAGGCAGATTCTTTACCATCTGAGCCACCAGGGAGACCCTTTGTTAGAGGTACCCAGAAGTAAGCTGGCTTCCCTGGTGGCTCGGTGGCAAAGAATTCTCATGCAATGCAGACCACTTGTTATGCAGGAGATGCAAGTTCGATACCTGGGTTAGAAAGATCCCTTGGAGTAGGAAATGGCAACTGACTCCAGTATTCTTTTTTTTTTTTTTTTAAACATTTATTTATTTATTTAGGGGGGGTGGGGAGGGAGGGGGGCGGGTGGGCCATTTCTCTTGGTCTTTCATTTATCTATTTTCATCCATCTTTGCTCTTTGGCCCATGTGGGCCTCCCACCGCGGTGGCCTCTGTTGTCGTAGAGCACCGGCTCTGGGCGCGTGTGCTCCAGAGCTTGAGCTCAGTAATTGGACACATCGGTCCAGCCACTCCGCAGCACGTGGGATCTTCCCAGGCCAGGGGTCGAACTGGCACCCCTTGCACTGCAAGGCGGTGTCCTTACCCACTGGACCACCAGGGAAGCCCTGACTCCAGTATTCTTGCTTGGAAAATCTTATGGACAGGAGGAGCCTGGCAGGCCATAGTCCATCGGGTTGCAAGAGTTGGATATGACTTAGCAACTAAACCACCACCACCACCCTGAAGTAAAGGGTCTTAGACATTAAATTACTTCAGAGTTTATTCTGAGGACATGGGTTTTAAGCACAAAAATACCTGATGAAAGACTTATACATTAGAGCAGATTTTTTCATGCAAGAAAATAAAGAGATATTTTCAGGTGGTAGAAATGACTGTGATATAGAGGGAGGATTTATCAAATAATTACTGAGCATCTATTATGTGCGAGCAGCTATGTTAAATTGTACCCTTATGTTTTGTTAGAGGGGTGTGTGTGTGTGTGTGTGTGTGTGTGTGTATGTCTTAGTTACTCAGTTGTGTCCAACTCTTTGTGATCCCATGGACTGTAACTCGCCAGGTTTCTCTGTCTGTGGAATTCTCCAGGTAAGAATAGTGGAGTGGGTAGCAATTTCCTTCTCCAGGCCATCTTACTGACTGAGAGTTCTAACCTAGGTCTCCTGCAGTGCAGGCAGATTCTTTACCATCTGAGCCACCAGGGAGACCCTTTGTTAGAGGTACCCAGAAGTAAGCTGGCTTCCCTGGTGGCTCGGTGGCAAAGAATTCTCATGCAATGCAGACCACTTGTTATGCAGGAGATGCAAGTTCGATACCTGGGTTAGAAAGATCCCTTGGAGTAGGAAATGGCAACTGACTCCAGTATTCTTTTTTTTTTTTTTTTAAACATTTATTTATTTATTTAGGGGGGCCGGGTTGGGGAGGGGGGTGGACGGGCCACTTCTATTGGTCTTTCATTTATCTATTTTCATCCATCTTTGCTCTTTGGCCCATGTGGGCCTCCCACCGTGGTGGCCTCTGTTGTCGCAGAGCGCCAGCTCTGGGCACATGTGCTCCAGAGCTTGAGCTCAGTAATTGGACACATCGGTCCAGCCACTCCGCAGCACGTGGGATCTTCCCAGGCCAGGGGTCGAACTGGCACCCCTTGCACTGCAAGGCGGTGTCCTTACCCACTGGACCACCAGGGAAGCCCTGACTCCAGTATTCTTGCTTGGAAAATCTTATGGACAGGAGGAGCCTGGCAGGCCATAGTCCATCGGGTTGCAAGAGTTGGATATGACTTAGCAACTAAACCACCACCACCACCCTGAAGTAAAGGGTCTTAGACATTAAATTACTTCAGAGTTTATTCTGAGGACATGGGTTTTAAGCACAAAAATACCTGATGAAAGACTTATACATTAGAGCAGATTTTTTCATGCAAGAAAATAAAGAGATATTTTCAGGTGGTAGAAATGACTGTGATATAGAGGGAGGATAGTAGGAGAAAGGACAATCTGGAATGATGAACACGTTTCTGATTTGGAGAATTAGATTCATGTCGGTAATACTGGCACTTGTGCTGCCCTCTAAAGTGTTCTATGTGCCAGCACTCTGGTAGGCACTGCTCTGGTGCAGGGAGAACTCTTGTGTTTCAGTGGAATACTGCACTGTCCATAGTGCGCCGTCAGCATTATCTAAACCTGCTTGGGTGGCAGCTGTTTACAACTCTGGAGATAACTGATAGCAACACAAAAGATTTCTTGTCTATAGACAATGATGTTTGTCTATAGGGCAAACAAATCTAATTCTCTCAGTTGAAGGGATAGTTCTCCCATCTGTGGGGAGATCAGTCTGACCTCTGCACATTCATTTCAATATTCCTGATCTATTACAGAATTATACAGTCAACTGGTTGTAAAACTTTATCAGTTTCCTCATTACTGACTTAAGTAAAATCCTTCACATGAACTTATTTTTATCTTTTTTTTTTGCTGTGTCTTCAAGTGGGCTTTTTCTCTATTTTTATCTTTGTATGAAAGTCATGATTTTTACATTTGCGGGAAATCATCCTTAAACAGTAATTATTTGACAAACATGACCTTTGCCCTCCTGGAACTTCCATCCTGGTGGGACAAAAATATAAACTAAACAAATAAGTACATATGTTTTATGTATGGATAAGTGCCATGGAAGAAGATAGAGCATGGAAATGGTATAGGGTGTGAGGTCAGAGGTAGGAGGTTCAGTTCAGTTCAGTTGCTCAGTCGTGTCTGACTCTTTGAGAAATGGGTTCCCTGACTCCAGTATTCTTGCTTGGACGCGGCTGGCAGGCCATAGTCCATCGGGTTGCAAGAGTTGGATATGACTTAGCAACTAAACCACCACCACCACCCTGAAGTAAAGGGTCTTAGACATTAAATTACTTCAGAGTTTATTCTGAGGACATGGGTTTTAAGCACAAAAATACCTGATGAAAGACTTATACATTAGAGCAGATTTTTTCATGCAAGAAAATAAAGAGATATTTTCAGGTGGTAGAAATGACTGTGATATAGAGGGAGGATAGTAGGAGAAAGGACAATCTGGAATGATGAACACGTTTCTGATTTGGAGAATTAGATTCATGTCGGTAATACTGGCACTTGTGCTGCCCTCTAAAGTGTTCTATGTGCCAGCACTCTGGTAGGCACTGCTCTGGTGCAGGGAGAACTCTTGTGTTTCAGTGGAATACTGCACTGTCCATAGTGCGCCGTCAGCATTATCTAAACCTGCTTGGGTGGCAGCTGTTTACAACTCTGGAGATAACTGATAGCAACACAAAAGATTTCTTGTCTATAGACAATGATGTTTGTCTATAGGGCAAACAAATCTAATTCTCTCAGTTGAAGGGATAGTTCTCCCATCTGTGGGGAGATCAGTCTGACCTCTGCACATTCATTTCAATATTCCTGATCTATTACAGAATTATACAGTCAACTGGTTGTAAAACTTTATCAGTTTCCTCATTACTGACTTAAGTAAAATCCTTCACATGAACTTATTTTTATCTTTTTTTTTTGCTGTGTCTTCAAGTGGGCTTTTTCTCTATTTTTATCTTTGTATGAAAGTCATGATTTTTACATTTGCGGGAAATCATCCTTAAACAGTAATTATTTGACAAACATGACCTTTGCCCTCCTGGAACTTCCATCCTGGTGGGACAAAAATATAAACTAAACAAATAAGTACATATGTTTTATGTATGGATAAGTGCCATGGAAGAAGATAGAGCATGGAAATGGTATAGGGTGTGAGGTCAGAGGTAGGAGGTTCAGTTCAGTTCAGTTGCTCAGTCGTGTCTGACTCTTTGAGACCCCATGGACGGTGCCCACCAGGCTTCCCTGTCCTTCACCATCTCCTGGAGCTTGCTCAAACTCACATCCATTGACTCAGTAGGTAGGAAGTAGGGTTGCAGTTAAATAGGAGAATCAAAGGAAAGTATTAGAAAGTTCTCTACAGTGAACTTTGGGATGTATCCAGGGTACTCAAAGTTATATACCTTTATCTACCACATTTATATTTCTATAAATTTTTGTAGTCACATCGTATGTATGTTCGTGGAGGGTAGAAAGAGTTTGTTATCCCACTTTTCTTTTTTGTTTTTCCCTTCCCTTTGCTCTCTCAGGGAATTCAACCGTATCCCCCTCCTTTCTGATCAATATCTTATCTTCATCTGATGGGAACTGTGGTGTATATCCAATGAATCTCTTAGTAAACCTGGCAAAGTCAGTTCAGAGACAGGTTTGTGAGATGAACTTATGGTTGGGTGGGGGAAGGATGAGGTGAAGGAACAATTAGAGAGTTTGGGGTTCACATGTATACACTCCTATATTTAAAAAGGGTAACCATCAAGGACCTACTGTATAGCACATGGAACTCTGCTCAATGTCATATGGCAGCCTGAAGGTAAGGGAAGTTTAGGGGAGAATGGATACAGGTATATCAGTGGCAGAGTCCCTCTGCTATTTACCTGAAACTACCACAACATTGTTAATTAGCTATACTCCAATATAAAATGCATGTGTGTATGCACACTAAGTTACTTCAGTCGTGCCTGACTCTTTGCAACCCCATGGACTGTAGCCTGCCAGGCTCCTCTGTCCATGGAATTCTCCAGGCAAGAATACTGGAGTGGGTTGCCATGTCCTCCTCCAGGGGATCTTCCCCACCCAGGGATTGAACCAGTGTCTCTTACATCTCTTGCATTTACCACTAGTGCCACCTGAGAAACCCATATAAAATAGAAAAGTTAAAAATAAGTAAATAAAAGAACAGAAAAATGTAACTCATGGAGAAAAAGCAATCATAGTTCAGGAGGACTGGAAAACTCTAAGTGGTCACAGAAAAAAGATCACTCACTGAATAAACAAACAAGCATACAAACAAAAAAACAGACTCACAAAGAGAGAGACAGCTTTCTTAAACAGAGCTTGGAGTTAGGAAATTTTCAGTTTGTACCAGAAGTCTACAAGCTTGGGATCTCTCCCAGAACAAACCAATCAATGGCAAAGTATGTGTTGAGTTGTTTTCTTCATGTGAATGGTATTGGTGTTGTAAGGCGCACAGAAAGAGGAAAGTATTTTGGAAATAAATATTTAACCTAAATGTGACAGCAGTTCAAGTTACTCGAAAACAGACAACTAGAATGATTTTACTACCATTTCCATATTTAGCAAGAGATAAGCAGCTATTCTTTCTATGCCCATAGCTTGGCAATATAAAGAAAAGAGTCCCTTTCCCCATCAACTTCTGATTCCTTTGACCCTGATTGGAAACCACTGCTATGAATACTGCTTTTAAATAACTTACTGAAAATTCACATTCCAAGCCCTGATTTTAGAGTTTTAACCTAAAGAAGTTGTTTTGTGCAATTGCTGAACTTACCATATGGATATTATACACAGATTTAATGAAAATGCTATGGATCCTATTCTCAATGTGTTCACAGGAAAATGATGAAAGGCAGTCTTCAGGAGGTATTTACCAAAGAGTGTTTCATCCATTTCTTTCCCAGTGCCTGGTCCATCACCACTGGAACAATCCAGCACACATTGGGATTGATTGTATATGCCCAGGCTATGGCCTTGTTTTCACAATGTGTCTTTGATCCTGTTACTTCTTCATTTACCCTCCATCATGTAGTTAGTTTTGCCGTATACTCTGAGGATACTGTTCTTTTTTTTCCCCTCTCATCCCTCCTACCTCTGCTAGTGTTAGAGCACTGGAATTAGCATGTGTTCCCAGATAATCAAACACAGGAAGGCTATGATATTTTGGTTGTGTTGTTTGCCTTTTCATGTGTATTCGTTTTGTCTCCCCAACTAAACTGTAAGCTCTTTCAAGTGAGAGAGTACTAGGCCTAGAAGCAGTGTTTCACTGATGTTTACAAACAAGTGCCTTCTCTCTTATGCACATTAGTCTTTTATCTTGTACAGTCAAAACGTTCTCATTGCTGCTGCTGGAGAGGTTGTAAAAATACCATGGTGGAATTTATAGGTTCACAAGTAGAAGAAGCAAATGGAGAAGGAAATGGTAACCCACTCCAGTATTCTTGCCTGGTGAATTCCATGGACAGAGAAGCCTGAGGGGGTGCAGTCCATGGGGGTCACACAGAGTTGGACACCACTGAAGTGACTAAGCAGCAAGTAGAAGAAGCAGAAGAGATAATTTAGGGGGAGAGACAGTCCTAATGTTTTGAAAGTCCTATCAGCATTCAAGTGTGTAATCTGGTAAGGGTAATCTATTGAATCATGACTAGCCATCAACATCTTCACTAGATAAATTGACCAAGTTTTTTTTTTTTTTTTTTTTTTTAACAGTGCTGAATCCAGGAAGAGAGGCACATTTTTTAAAAAATTGTTATTTATTGACTTATTTATTTTTGGCTATTCTGGTTTTTCACTTCTGCCACAGGCTCTTCTCTAGTTGCAGAAGTGGGTGCTACTCTCTAGTTCAGGTGAGCAGCCTTCTTGCTGCAGTGACTTCTCTTGTTATGGAACTCGGGCTCTAGGGCACACGGACTTCAGTAGTTGCAGCACATGGGCTCAGTAGTTGCAGCTCCGAGGCTCTAGAGCACAGGCTCAGCAGTTGTGGCTCACGGACTTAGTTGCTCTGCAGCATGTGGGATCTTCCTGGAACAGTTATCGAATTTGTGTCTCCCGCATTGGCAGGCGAATTCTTTCCACTGAGCTACCAGGGAAGCCCGACCAAGTAAGTTTAATTGGAGCTCCTAAAATGAGAACAAGTTAAAAGATGGAGCAAGTTTTAACTTGGGTATGGAAGATGCTATGGAACATGAAATATGTTAGGGGTGTAGGAGAGAGGAGGCGGCCCCACAGTAGGAGCCTGGGACATGCATTTATTCAACAAGTATTTATGAGCTCTGGGAGTACATAGGGCAGAGGAGTAAAATGATAGGAAGGGAAGTGAAGGCAGAGGGAATGAAAGAGAAAACAGACAACCTCCTACACAGTTTTATCAAAGGTTAGCCTTTTGGACATCCAAAGGTTGTTTTTCCTGCAAACATCTTATCTCTTGTTTGTTACTTTGTTTTTGGCCACACTGGAAATTCCCTTATCTGCTAGTTCCTTATCTATTCTTGATTCCTTTGCTTGTTCATCAACAGTAGGGCTAAAGACAACCTCAGATCCCTGGCTTCCTGGAAACTTTTGAATTCCATGGACAGAGAAGCCTGAGGGGTGCAGTCCATGGGGTCACAAGAGTTGGACACCACTGAAGTGACTAAGCAGCAAGTAGAAGAAGCAGAAGAGATAATTTAGGGAGAGACAGTCCTAATGTTTTGAAAGTCCTATCAGCATTCAAGTGTGTAATCTGGTAAGGGTAATCTATTGAATCATGACTAGCCATCAACATCTTCACTAGATAAATTGACCAAGTTTTTTTTTTTTTTTTTTTTTTTTAACAGTGCTGAATCCAGGAAGAGAGGCACATTTTTTAAAAAATTGTTATTTATTGACTTATTTATTTTTGGCTATTCTGGTTTTTCACTTCTGCCACAGGCTCTTCTCTAGTTGCAGAAGTGGGTGCTACTCTCTAGTTCAGGTGAGCAGCCTTCTTGCTGCAGTGACTTCTCTTGTTATGGAACTCGGGCTCTAGGGCACACGGACTTCAGTAGTTGCAGCACATGGGCTCAGTAGTTGCAGCTCCGAGGCTCTAGAGCACAGGCTCAGCAGTTGTGGCTCACGGACTTAGTTGCTCTGCAGCATGTGGGATCTTCCTGGAACAGTTATCGAATTTGTGTCTCCCGCATTGGCAGGCGAATTCTTTCCACTGAGCTACCAGGGAAGCCCGACCAAGTAAGTTTAATTGGAGCTCCTAAAATGAGAACAAGTTAAAAGATGGAGCAAGTTTTAACTTGGGTATGGAAGATGCTATGGAACATGAAATATGTTAGGGGTGTAGGAGAGAGGAGGCGGCCCCACAGTAGGAGCCTGGGACATGCATTTATTCAACAAGTATTTATGAGCTCTGGGAGTACATAGGGCAGAGGAGTAAAATGATAGGAAGGGAAGTGAAGGCAGAGGGAATGAAAGAGAAAACAGACAACCTCCTACACAGTTTTATCAAAGGTTAGCCTTTTGGACATCCAAAGGTTGTTTTTCCTGCAAACATCTTATCTCTTGTTTGTTACTTTGTTTTTGGCCACACTGGAAATTCCCTTATCTGCTAGTTCCTTATCTATTCTTGATTCCTTTGCTTGTTCATCAACAGTAGGGCTAAAGACAACCTCAGATCCCTGGCTTCCTGGAAACTTTTATTCTCTACTGTCACAGAAGATATTTGCTTTAGCCTCTAAGCTGCCTTGACTGGGCTCTGGGGATTTATATAAGGAGATATTTTGGAGCAAAAATGGAAGCACTCTCATGTTTTGGTGTGTGTACAGACTGGGTTGATGAGGGGGTTAACTTCCTGCCAAGGTCATCAGGAAGAGAACTGTCCCCAGAGACATGCTAACATTAACCTGAGAACTAAAGGTTACAGACGCAGAGGGACCTTTGAGCTATAAGGCTGTCACATTCTCACTGCACTAAATCAGGAGGAAAAAAAAAAAGAAAGAAAAGCACAAGGCCACTTGAAGGGTAAGATCAAATTATACATTCTTTCCAAAGAATGCATCTTTGTTCCTTCAGGACTAGCTCAGACCCTCGTATACTTTGTCTGGTGGTAACAAATCAGTGTTTTGAAGGTAGCACAGTATCAGAAAGATCACACATAGGCTTTGATGCTAAAAGACTTGTGTTAGAAACCTGGCTGGACCACTTAATAGCTGTGTGACTTTGATCAAAGACACATCATGGTTATTGCTTCAGTTCTCCAACCTCTAAAATAGATTCCAGTGTCTGTCTCCCAAGGTTTTTAGAATTAGGAATACACACAAAAAGCACTAGCACAGTGCTCTTGTAAACTAGGTGTCCAAACAGTCATAGGCAATATTAATACAACAGTCATGATGTAGAGATAACTCAGATTCCTTCCTCTGCTTGGGAGATGGGTTAGAGAAGGTGGAAGTGAGAAATAGGGCACACTGTTTCCTCTGCCATGGTTAGATAATTATCAGAGAGGTCAGAGATGACTCCATTGTGCCAGAGAAACAGCAAAACAGAAGTTTCAAATAGATGAGAATGACACACAGGATAAACAGTTATATTACATATTGAACAATCCTAAATACTGGCATTCATGAAAAAATTAACTGTGGGGCAATCACTTATAATTAGTAACATTCTTTTCCATGAACACCATAAATATGCTAAAAAGAACTTATCAGTTTCTGTTCTTCTGATCAACAGTAGGGCTAAAGACAACCTCAGATCCCTGGCTTCCTGGAAACTTTTATTCTCTACTGTCACAGAAGATATTTGCTTTAGCCTCTAAGCTGCCTTGACTGGGCTCTGGGGATTTATATAAGGAGATATTTTGGAGCAAAAATGGAAGCACTCTCATGTTTTGGTGTGTGTACAGACTGGGTTGATGAGGGGGTTAACTTCCTGCCAAGGTCATCAGGAAGAGAACTGTCCCCAGAGACATGCTAACATTAACCTGAGAACTAAAGGTTACAGACGCAGAGGGACCTTTGAGCTATAAGGCTGTCACATTCTCACTGCACTAAATCAGGAGGAAAAAAAAAAAGAAAGAAAAGCACAAGGCCACTTGAAGGGTAAGATCAAATTATACATTCTTTCCAAAGAATGCATCTTTGTTCCTTCAGGACTAGCTCAGACCCTCGTATACTTTGTCTGGTGGTAACAAATCAGTGTTTTGAAGGTAGCACAGTATCAGAAAGATCACACATAGGCTTTGATGCTAAAAGACTTGTGTTAGAAACCTGGCTGGACCACTTAATAGCTGTGTGACTTTGATCAAAGACACATCATGGTTATTGCTTCAGTTCTCCAACCTCTAAAATAGATTCCAGTGTCTGTCTCCCAAGGTTTTTAGAATTAGGAATACACACAAAAAGCACTAGCACAGTGCTCTTGTAAACTAGGTGTCCAAACAGTCATAGGCAATATTAATACAACAGTCATGATGTAGAGATAACTCAGATTCCTTCCTCTGCTTGGGAGATGGGTTAGAGAAGGTGGAAGTGAGAAATAGGGCACACTGTTTCCTCTGCCATGGTTAGATAATTATCAGAGAGGTCAGAGATGACTCCATTGTGCCAGAGAAACAGCAAAACAGAAGTTTCAAATAGATGAGAATGACACACAGGATAAACAGTTATATTACATATTGAACAATCCTAAATACTGGCATTCATGAAAAAATTAACTGTGGGGCAATCACTTATAATTAGTAACATTCTTTTCCATGAACACCATAAATATGCTAAAAAGAACTTATCAGTTTTTGTTTTCTTACATTGGTTAATTGACCTCTTATTTATGCTGATGAAAAGAAATGATTTATTAGACACTTAAATGTCAGCATTGGCCTAACCTAGGTAGGATCATCTCAAGCTCTGGATGAATAGATTTGTGATAAAACTCTGCTTGTTATTTTCTTTATTCCAAGTTTCCCATTTGAAGGCATATTGTCTAAATTGAGGCAATCCCTATTTAGGCTTTCATTACCAGCGGGTGGCCAGTGGGCACTTTTTAAAAAAATTATTATTATTATTATTATTATTATTATTTATTTTAAAGATTTTACAGAGTTTTGTTGTTCACAGACATGTATGTTCCCAGATCATTCATATGCATATCCCTGGCCCCCCTCCCCGCCCCCCCGCCACCAGTTCCCCCCTCCCACCCCTCCGGAACATCGCCCCAAGTGATTGTAGGCACTCCTATTCCCTTAGCACAATGACAATAGCCATCCCTTCCACATGTGCCAGTATAGGTTTCGATGTTACTTCCTCTATGCCTCCCTCTCACTGTTCATTCTCCACAATGTCCCTATGTCTATTCTCTCTCTGTTTTTCCATAAGTTCATTGCGTGTGTTATCATGACCATCCTACTAAATTCCATATATATGAGTTAGTATACTGTACTTGTCTTTCTCTTTTTGGCTTACTTCACTTTTTATGATAGGTTCTAGAGCCAGCCACCTCATTAGGACTGAGTCTTCTGCATTTCTTTTAACAGCTGTGTAGTATTCCATTGTATATATGTACCAGAGCTTCTGTATCCATTCATTTGTCGACAGTGGGCACTTTTTAAAAAAAGTTTTTCTTTGTTGTTATTTATAGAGAATATATATTATGCCAAATTTCCTGAGTTCACAGATTTTTTGTTTGTGATGGAAAAACAGCTATTTTATCGTATGATTATTTTATCTGAAAGGTTTCTCACATATATGTAGATATCAGCCTTGCAAAATTATTAGGGAGTCAGTAACTAACAAGAATGTTATGTTGGGGCTTAGAGCTAGAGAGAAGGATTTTTATTGTGGGAAAGTCTACACTTAAAACTTTTCCATGAACACCATAAATATGCTAAAAAGAACTTATCAGTTTTGTTTTCTTACATTGGTTAATTGACCTCTTATTTATGCTGATGAAAAGAAATGATTTATTAGACACTTAAATGTCAGCATTGGCCTAACCTAGGTAGGATCATCTCAAGCTCTGGATGAATAGATTTGTGATAAAACTCTGCTTGTTATTTTCTTTATTCCAAGTTTCCCATTTGAAGGCATATTGTCTAAATTGAGGCAATCCCTATTTAGGCTTTCATTACCAGCGGGTGGCCAGTGGGCACTTTTTAAAAAAATTATTATTATTATTATTATTATTATTATTTATTTTAAAGATTTTACAGAGTTTTGTTGTTCACAGACATGTATGTTCCCAGATCAGTCATATGCATATCCCTGGACCCCTCCCGCCCCCGCCACCAGTTCCCCCCTCCCACCCCTCCGGAACATCGCCCCAAGTGATTGTAGGCACTCCTATTCCCTTAGCACAATGACAATAGCCATCCCTTCCACATGTGCCAGTATAGGTTTCGATGTTACTTCCTCTATGCCTCCCTCTCACTGTTCATTCTCCACAATGTCCCTATGTCTATTCTCTCTCTGTTTTTCCATAAGTTCATTGCGTGTGTTATCATGACCATCCTACTAAATTCCATATATATGAGTTAGTATACTGTACTTGTCTTTCTCTTTTTGGCTTACTTCACTTTTTATGATAGGTTCTAGAGCCAGCCACCTCATTAGGACTGAGTCTTCTGCATTTCTTTTAACAGCTGTGTAGTATTCCATTGTATATATGTACCAGAGCTTCTGTATCCATTCATTTGTCGACAGTGGGCACTTTTTAAAAAAAGTTTTTCTTTGTTGTTATTTATAGAGAATATATATTATGCCAAATTTCCTGAGTTCACAGATTTTTTGTTTGTGATGGAAAAACAGCTATTTTATCGTATGATTATTTTATCTGAAAGGTTTCTCACATATATGTAGATATCAGCCTTGCAAAATTATTAGGGAGTCAGTAACTAACAAGAATGTTATGTTGGGGCTTAGAGCTAGAGAGAAGGATTTTTATTGTGGGAAAGTCTACACTGTCAAAACTTACCATTGTAACCAGTGTACAGGTCTGTGGCACATTCACATTGCTACTGCTACCACCATTCATTTCTACATTGAAACTGAAACTTTATTAAATATTAACTCTTTATTCTTCCTCCCTCCCAACCCTTGAGAAACACCATTCTACTCTCTGCCTCTCTAAATTTGACTATTCTGGGTATCTTGTGTACATGGAACTGCACTGTATTTGTTCTTTTATGTCTGACTTATTTCATTTAGCATAGTGTCTTCAAGATTCATCTGCACTGTAGCATGTTATCTGAGTTTCATTATTGTTTATGTTTCAATAATATTCCTTTACCTATCTATCTAGATATCCGCACACACACCTTATTTTGTTTGTTCATTCATCTGTTGATGGAAACTTGGGTAGTTTTGGCTATTGTGAATAATGCTACTATAAAAATCTGTGTACAAATATCTGTTTGAGTCCCTGCTCTCAATGTTTTGGGGGTATAAACCTAGGATTGCTGGATCATATGGTAATTCTCTATTTAACTGAGAAACAACTGAACTGTTTTATTTTCTACAGTGGTTGCACTATTTTAAGCATTAACTAGATGATTTGCCTGTCCTAAGATTCTTATCTAGCTAGTATGTGAAGTGAAAGTGCTAGTCTCTCAGTCATGTCCAACTTTTTGTGACCTCATGAACTGTAGCCCACTCGGTCTTCTGTCCATGGAATGCTCCAGGCATGAATACTGGTACTGGATTTCCCTGGTGGCTCAGACAGTAAAGAATCTGCCTGCAATGTAGGAGACCCAGCTTTGATCCCTGGGTCAGGAAGATCCCCTGGAGAAGGGAATGGCTACCCACTCCAGTATTCTTGCCTGGAGAATTCCATGGACAGAGGAGCCTGGCAGGCTACAGTCCATGGGGCTACAAAGAGTTGACACAAATGAGTGACTAACACTATTTTACATTCCAAGCAATAATGCACAGGAGTTTCAATAGTTCCACATCCTTGACAAAGTTTTGTTTCCATATATTTTTAAATTATAGTCATCCCAATGAATGTGAAGTGTTATCTTACTATGGTTTCAACTAGTCTGTTTCTCTAACATCTAATATGTTATGGAGTATCTTTTCATGTGCTTATTGGCTATTTGTATATTTTCTTTGGAGACATATCTGTTGATGCACTTTGCCTATTTGGGAATTGAGTTGTTTGCCTATTTTCTTTTAAAAATATTTATTTATATGTTTTTTAAAAGTTTTTATTTTGTATTGAGGTATAGCTGGTTAACAATGTTGTGATAGTTTCAGGTGAATAGCAAAGAGACTTAGCCATAAAATATACATGTATCCATTCTCCCCCAAATTCCTCTCCTGTCCAGGCTGCCACATAACATTGAGCAAAGTTTCCTGTGCTATACAGTAGGTCCTTATTGGTTATTCATTTTAAATATAGCAGTGTGTACATGCCCATCCCAGACTCCCTAATTTTCCCTTTCCACTGGCAACCATCAACTACTTCTCTAAGTCTGTGAATCTCTTTCTGTTTTTCAAATTCATTTGTATCATTTCTTTTTAGATTCTACATGTAAGGGATGCCATGCCGTATTTGTCTTTCTCTGTCTGACTTACTTCACTTACTATGATATTTTCTAGGCCCATCCATGTTACTGAAAATGGCATTATTTCATTATTTCATTCTTTTTAATAGGCGAGTAATATTCCATTATATATGTTTACCACATCTGCTTTATCCATCCATCTATCGATGGACATTTAGGGTGCTTCCATGTCTTGGCTACTGTAAACAGTGCTGCAATGAACACTGGAGTGCATGCATCCTTTCAGATCATATTTTTCTCTGTATATATGCCTAGAAATGGGGTTGCCTATTTTTTTTTAATATCTTTTATTTTACTTATGTATTTGGCTGAACTGGGTCATAGTTGCAGCATGTGAACTGTTAGTTGAGGCATGTGGGATCTAGTTCCCTGACCAGGGATTGAACCCAGGCCCCTTGCATGGGGAGCCAGAGTCTTAACCACTGGACCACCAGGGAAGCCCAGGGGGTTGCCTATTTTTAATTGCTATCTTTTGTTAAGTCAGCTCCAGAAATTGAGCAGAGTAAATTCTTTTCAACAAGAAAAATAAAACTCATTGTAGAAATCAGAGACAAACATGAGGAGTAGCCATTTAAGAAAAGAGGTAGAAAGAGGAAGAAAGAGAGAACACATGGGGGATCCAGGAAGCTTCAGGGAGATGAAGGGACCACAAGAATTGGTTTCTTTAATTAGGTGGGATAAGTGTCATCATGATAGAAGCAGATGTTGGTGACTCTTCGAGCAACTGGTGCTAAAAGGGATAAATAGATGAATTTATGACGATTATAAAAAATAAAAATGTAAGCATACAAGGTTGACCAAAATCTGGCAACTATGAGATCCAGGCGAGAGACACCCAGGTGACACTAGTGGTAAAGAACCCCACCTGTCAGTGAAGGAGACGTGGGTTTGATCCATGAGTCAGGTAAATCCCCTGGAGGAGGGCATGGCTACCCACTCCACTATTCTTACCTGGAGAATCCCATGGACAGAGGAGCCTGGTGGGCTACAGTCCAGAGGGTTGCAAAGAGTGACACACAACTGAAGCAACTGAGCACACAGCACACACACAACCAGGCAGGGTAGGTATAGCATGCCTAAATCAATGGAAAGGTGCACACTAAGACTAAATTGAAGGTAAAAAAAATGAGGAAGGTGCAGGTGATAATAGATAGGAGGATTAGCATTCTAATCAAACACTGCTATACAGTTCATATTTGAGTAAAATATGTTAGGAATGATGAATAAAATTACATCATGAACTTCAGTTGTTTGGCATTTACTCTAAAATGTTAGTTTAAGATTTAGTTATTATTTCAGTTTATAATGTGCTTTTGCTACGAACAAGGTTCAAAAGAATGTCTCTATTGCAATCAAACAAGTCTGTTTTCATCCTACAACTCGAACCTTGGAGGCCGTGACATACAGCTGCCACCTTGTGTTGGTATGTTCACATAGCAGTCTTATGCACTTTCAAAGCAAAACAAAATAGAAACACCATGTCTACGTGGGGACAGATTTGCAAAACAAGTGATGAAGCGTTAGAGGTCTAAATTAATAAGATGTTATTGTTTTTTTTAAAAAGAGGACGGAAAGCAACTGTTGAGAATACTTCCTTATGGGATTCAGAGTGATGCAGTTCCTAATTATTATTGGCAAAAGGGGATTTTTTTTTCATGGATCTGGACAGTCTGTGAATTGTGAATGGGTCCATTGTCTCGGTGGTCTGGTTTACACTTGAATATGCTGTAAATGTATATAGCTGAGAAAGTGGTCAAATACAAGAAGAAATCCATTTGAGAGGAGATGTTTTGTAAGCTCTAAATTCCTTACTTTAAAGGTTATAGTCCTTTCAACAGCATCAAGCCTTCTTTTCCTTCTGTTGTGTAGTTCAATCTTTTTCTATGTCGTGTAACAGTGCTTAATGCTCCCCGAATTCATTTTACTCAAAGAAATCAGTTTGAAAAATCAAGTCCGATGATGCTTTCAGATTAATAGACCTTCTGTTGAAAATAGGTGTACTAGTAATACAAATGTAAGTGATCTGTTCCAATCACCTAAAGTTGGGAAGCGTGGCAGGGACTGAACACCCAATCTCCGGCTGTCTTCTCTTGGGAGTCCGGATGTGGAAAGCTTGTCTTTTTAGAGCTTCATTTTAATTAGCTGATCAGGAGAAGCAGTGATGAAGTAGTCCAAGGGAAACCTCCAAGCTACCCAACTGAACATTATAAGACTGGCTCTCTGGTCTAAAAAAAGCTAAAGTATTGCTTAGATTTACAGTGAAAAATAGCATTGAGGATGATTACAATTAGGAAGGGATGAGTCTTAAATGCACTTCTTATTGCTCTAGTCCAAGAAAGTTTGTTTAAGAGATTCTAAATTTATAAATAATGCTGCTTCCTTGAAAAAAAGAGTTTCTTTTGTTGAGTAACAGTGAAAGCTGTGACTTTTAGATTTTCTTGTAGTTCCCTTTGTGAACAATTAGCTACCTTCCTTTTTTGGTTCACAGCTGGGAGTTATAAGCAAGTTGAGAGTGACAAGAGAAAAATTTGTTCCGGCATCAACAGGAAAACTGTATTGGACATTTTCCTAAACCTTAACTCTGTCTCAGGCAGTCAAGTCATATTAAATCTCAATTGATACTTTACACGTTTATCCAGATTTACATTAAGCTTCTGACATCTTTAGCATTGGCATTGAATAAACTGAGTAAATAGAAAACAATTAAAAACCTGTGGCTGATGTCTGCTTTATTCGCTTCATCTTCTTTTTCATCTCTTTTCCTTTGTGTCTCTAGTCATTTGAGGTGAGTAGTTTGAAGATGTGTTTTTTAGTTAAGTTGTATCCAACTCTAGTTTGAAGATGATTCTCCCCAGTAATCAGTAGTCTATTGAGGAATCAAATGGACACCTTGCCATCTGTAACTTTAGTACCTGTTCACAGTAATGTCTGGATGTCCACTATTTGCTGGTCACCAGATAAGTGTAGGACTTTGTATAAAAATTGCAATGACTAAGCCATTCTCTATCTTCTATTTCTGTCCCACCAGGCCTATCCTACAGAGAGAAAGTCAACTTCTTCAGACATCATTTTTTCTTACCCAAGTTCTTAGAATGTTTAAAATTCACATAATACAACAAATTGAAATTCATTGGTATGACCTCCAAAACCACCCTCTATACTGTTCTCATTTGCAATTTCCATACTGTATCCTCCTTAGTTCCCAATATGTGCTCTGCTGCAAACAAGTTAAATATGTTACATTGGATTGCCTTCTTGAATTTTTACAATGACCTTATGACATATACTTTCATCCTTAACCTCACTTTATAGATGAGGATACTGAAGTTTATTGACAATAAGAACTTTGTCCAAGGGTAATGCAATTAGTTAGTGGAAAATGTGGGACTAGAATCAGTGTTGATTCCAGAATTGTTGTTGTTGTTTAGTCGCTGAGTCATGTCCAAACTTTGTGACCCAAAATTAGTACTCAATAAATCAGTAGGCAGAATGTAGTGCCTTCAGCCTTTGTTTGAATCAGGGACATAAAAAATAAGTTTTTTAAAATTCAGCTTGATGCTAAGGAAGGACGTTATGGAAAATAATTACCGCTGTCTTAGTCTTTATTACTTTATTTTAAACTTCCTCATTTTATGCTACTGAAATTGGTCTCAATAGAAATATTTGGTGAGAAAAATGACATTTTATCTTTTTTGACTTTGTGTTATGGAGAAATTAGAATGTACACAAAGTAGATAGAATAGTTTAATGAATCCCTATGTACTCAACATACCCAGCCCCAAACAATAACCAATTCATTGTGTGTTATCCATACCTCCATGCACTGTCCCCCTCCCATATTTAAGCAAAATCCATTTATCATGTTATAGTCATCATGTTATATATATATATATATATATATATATATATATATATATATATGGTACATATGTCTAAAAGAAGACCTTTTTTTAATTTTTATTTTTTGCTTTTACAGAATTTTGTTTACAGATATGTGTAATCCCAGATTAGTCAGATATATATCCCATCACCCCTCCATCCCACCCCTCCAGGCCATCACATAGCCCCTGTGTAAGATCCCTTAACCCACAGTGCATTGACGATAGTTATCTCTTTTACATATGCTAGTACAGGGCTCCATGTTACTCTTTTCATATCTCTCTCCCACTCCTCCCTCCCCCCAATATCCATAAGTCTATTCTTTATGACTGCTTCTCCATCAATGCTCTGTATGTATATTTATCAATATGATCTTACTAGATTCCATATATGTGTGTTAGTATATTATACTTGTCTTTCTATTTTGACTTACTTCACCTTGTATAATAGATTCTAGATTCATTCATCTCATTAGGACTGGATCTTCTATATTTCTTTTTGTGGTTGAGAAGTACTCCATTGTATATATGTACCAGAGCTTCTTTATCCATTCATTTGTCGATGGACATCTAGGTTGCTTCCATGTTCTAGCTATATTTTTTTTTCTTTTTTTGGAGGGGTGGAGGTGGGGTGGTAGAAGCGGGTTAGGGAGGGAGGTGGGGCAGGCGGGCCACTTCTTTTGGTCTTTCATTTATCTATTTTTCATTCATCTTTGTACTTTGGCCCCTGTGGGCCTCCCATCGCAGTGGCCTCTCTTGTTGCAGAGCACCAGTTCTGGGCGCATGCGCCCCAGAGCTCCGGCTCAGCAATTGGACACATCGGTCCAGCCGCTCTGCGGCATGTGGGATCTTCCCAGGCCAGGGATAGAACCAGCGCCCCTTGCACTGCAAGGCAGTATCCTTACCCACTGGACCACCAGGGAAGCCCCATGTTCTAGCTATTGTGTAGAGTGCTTTAGTGAATATTGGGGTACAGGTATCTCTTTCAATTTTGATTTCATCAGTGTATAAGCCTGGTGAGATTGCTGGGTCATATGGTGCTTCTATTCTTAGCCTTTTGAGAAATCTCCACACTGTCTTCCATAGTGGTTTACATTTCCACCAACAATGCAAGAGTGTTCCCTTTTCTCCACACCCTCTCCAGCATTTATTATATGCAGATTTTTTGATGATGGCCATTCTGACTGGTGTGAGGTGATATCTCATTGTAGTTTTGATTTGCATTTCTCTAATATTAAGCAAAGTTAAACATCGTTTCATGTGTCTTTTGGGCATCTGTAAATCTCCTTCAGAGAGGTGTCTATTTAGGTCTTTTTCCCATTTTTTGATTGGGTTGTTTGTTTTTTCAGTGTTGAGTTGTCTGAGCTGCTTGTATATTTTGGAAATTCATTCTTTGCCGGTTGTTTCATTTGCTTTGATTTTCTCCCATTCTGTGGGTTGTCTGTTCACCTTGTTTGTAGTTTCTTTTGCTGTGCAATAAGTTTTATTAGGTCCCACTTACTTATTTTTGTTTTTATTTCTGTTATTCTAGTTGGCGGGTCATAGAAGATCTTGCTTTGATTCATGTCCTTGAGTGTTTTGCCTGTATTCTCCTCTAAGAGTTTGATGGTTTCTGGTCTTACATTTAGGTCTTTAATCTGTTTTGAGTTTATCTTTGTGTATGGTGTTAGGGAATGTTCCAACTTCATTCTTCTGTCCCATTTTATATTTTCACCTCAAAAAAAGACCATTTTTAATATAATGATAATACAATTACTTTACCTATAATATTAACAATAATTTCTTTAATAATGTCAAATATCTTGTCATTGTAAATATCTCCAATCGTCTCATAAATCGTATGTACTTTGTATACTATATATGAATTAGAATCCAAATAAGGTCCACATCTTGTGATTCGTTGCTCTTTTAAATCTCTTTTTGTCTACCACTACCATACCATCTCTGCTCTTTTTCTTGGCAGTGTGTTGAAGAAACTAGGTTGGTTGTCTTATAGAGTTTCCCACAGTATAGACTTTGATGATTGCCTTCCTATGGTGTAGAATAACAGGTATCTCTTTCAATTTTGATTCTGTATAAGCCTGGTGATTTATGGTGCTTCTATTCTTAGCCTTTTGAGAAATCCACACTGTCTTCCATAGTGGTTTACATTTCCACCAACAATGCAAGAGTGTTCCCTTTTCTCCACACCCTCTCCAGCATTTATTATATGCAGATTTTTTGATGATGGCCATTCTGACTGGTGTGAGGTGATATCTCATTGTAGTTTTGATTTGCATTTCTCTAATATTAAGCAAAGTTAAACATCGTTTCATGTGTCTTTTGGGCATCTGTAAATCTCCTTCAGAGAGGTGTCTATTTAGGTCTTTTTCCCATTTTTTGATTGGGTTGTTTGTTTTTTCAGTGTTGAGTTGTCTGAGCTGCTTGTATATTTTGGAAATTCATTCTTTGCCGGTTGTTTCATTTGCTTTGATTTTCTCCCATTCTGTGGGTTGTCTGTTCACCTTGTTTGTAGTTTCTTTTGCTGTGCAATAAGTTTTATTAGGTCCCACTTACTTATTTTTGTTTTTATTTCTGTTATTCTAGTTGGCGGGTCATAGAAGATCTTGCTTTGATTCATGTCCTTGAGTGTTTTGCCTGTATTCTCCTCTAAGAGTTTGATGGTTTCTGGTCTTACATTTAGGTCTTTAATCTGTTTTGAGTTTATCTTTGTGTATGGTGTTAGGGAATGTTCCAACTTCATTCTTCTGTCCCATTTTATATTTTCACCTCAAAAAAAGACCATTTTTAATATAATGATAATACAATTACTTTACCTATAATATTAACAATAATTTCTTTAATAATGTCAAATATCTTGTCATTGTAAATATCTCCAATCGTCTCATAAATCGTATGTACTTTGTATACTATATATGAATTAGAATCCAAATAAGGTCCACATCTTGTGATTCGTTGCTCTTTTAAATCTCTTTTTGTCTACCACTACCATACCATCTCTGCTCTTTTTCTTGGCAGTGTGTTGAAGAAACTAGGTTGGTTGTCTTATAGAGTTTCCCACAGTATAGACTTTGATGATTGCCTTCCTATGGTGTAGAATAACAAGTTCCTTTGTCCTCTGTGTTTCCTATAAAATATCAATTATATCTAGAGACTTGATTGGATCTACAGGTTTGATTTTTTTTTTCCAGACTTGCTTCCATTAGGATATATACAATATCTGATTGTCTCTCTAAATATACTTATATTAACTTAGGCTATCTTGTGTGTTTATTTACCCATTATTTGATAAGTTCAGTTATTATTTATTGGAGTTCAGCTTCATCTTTCTTTAACAAATCACACCCATCATTGTATTTTCTAAAACACTTTAGTTTCATGTTCTTTAAGGTGGAGTTCTTGAAGTAGAATTCTAAATGTTTTTACTCCTAGTATTTTATAGTCTCTTAATAAGGCATTCAATTCAATATACGTAGAAGTAAGTCTTTTCCCATCTACATTTTATATATTGAAAAATATAGCCAAGTTACATAATTACAGTATAGACTGGAATACACAAGTTTGGGAACAAACGCAACAGACATTTTATAGGCAAAGAGTTACACTGGAGAATGAAGAAATATTTGGTTACCCATTGAGTTTCAGTATATCTTTCTTTTTTTTAAAGATTTTTTTTTGGGGGGGGCCACTTCTATTGATCTTTCACTTATTTATGTTTGTTCTTTGGCCTGTGTGGGCCTCCCATCGCAGTAGCCTCTCTCACTGCAGAGCACCGGCTCTGGACGCATGCGCTCCAGAGCTCCGACTCGGTAATTAGACACATCAGTCCAGCCACTCCGTGGTACGTGGGATCTTCCCAGGCCAGGGATCGAACCCGCACCCCCTGCACTGCGAGGCGGTGTCCTTACCCACTGGACCACCAGGGAAGCCCAAGTTTCAGTATATCTTGAGCATCATTTGGTATGTTTTACAGAGTTAACATGGAAAATTAGTAAAAGAATAGTCCATTGAAAGAGTTTCTAGCACGTTGCTGTTCAACAGAACTTTCTATGATGTTGGACATGTTTTATATCTGAATTGTCCAATACAGTAACCATTAACCACATGTGGCAAATTGAGCACTTGAAACATACCTTGCACAAAACTGTGGAACTGAATTCTAAATTTAACTCATAAATATAGTTTAATTTATATCTTTCTAGGACAGCTCAGTTCTATACTGGGCTGGGGAATCTATACTGGGGAATAATAACTGGTTCCAGAGTCTGACTCCAGAGCCTGTACATTTAACCACAACACTGTACTACTTCCTGTTCTGGTGTTTATTAGGAGCCTTTTTTTATTTTTTTATTTTTTTGGATGCATCAAATGCACTCATATTTATTTTATTTTTTTAAGCAAATGACAAAGATGCAGTTTACCAACTTAACTTTCTTTTATATAAGATGATACCTCATTGTAGTTTTTATTTGCATTTCCCTAATGATATCACCTTATACCTGTTAGAAGGGCTATCATCAAAAACATAAGACAAGAAATAACAAGTGTTGGTGAGGTTATGGAGAAAGGAAAGCCCCAGGACACTGTTGGTGGGAATCTAAATTGGTACAGCCACTATGGAGAATAGTATGGTGGTTCCTTAAAAAACTAAAAATAGAACTACCATATGACCCAGCAATACTGCTCCTGGGTATATAGCCAAAGAAAATGAAAACACTCATTTGAAAAGATACATGCACCCTAATATTCATAGCTGACTTATTTATAGTAGCCAAGATACTGAAACAACTTAAATGCCCATCAATAGATGAATGGATAAAGATGTGATATATGTATATATCATATATATATGATATATACATACACATGCACGAGGCACCGGCTCGTCCAGCCATTTTCCACGTCGTTACGTGGGATCTTCCCAGGCCAGGATCGAACCCGCACCCCTGCACTGCGAGGCGGTGTCCTTACCCACTGGACCACCAGGGAAGCCCAAGTTTCAGTATATCTTGAGCATCATTTGGTATGTTTTACAGAGTTAACATGGAAAATTAGTAAAAGAATAGTCCATTGAAAGAGTTTCTAGCACGTTGCTGTTCAACAGAACTTTCTATGATGTTGGACATGTTTTATATCTGAATTGTCCAATACAGTAACCATTAACCACATGTGGCAAATTGAGCACTTGAAACATACCTTGCACAAAACTGTGGAACTGAATTCTAAATTTAACTCATAAATATAGTTTAATTTATATCTTTCTAGGACAGCTCAGTTCTATACTGGGCTGGGGAATCTATACTGGGGAATAATAACTGGTTCCAGAGTCTGACTCCAGAGCCTGTACATTTAACCACAACACTGTACTACTTCCTGTTCTGGTGTTTATTAGGAGCCTTTTTTTATTTTTTTATTTTTTTGGATGCATCAAATGCACTCATATTTATTTTATTTTTTTAAGCAAATGACAAAGATGCAGTTTACCAACTTAACTTTCTTTTATATAAGATGATACCTCATTGTAGTTTTTATTTGCATTTCCCTAATGATATCACCTTATACCTGTTAGAAGGGCTATCATCAAAAACATAAGACAAGAAATAACAAGTGTTGGTGAGGTTATGGAGAAAGGAAAGCCCCAGGACACTGTTGGTGGGAATCTAAATTGGTACAGCCACTATGGAGAATAGTATGGTGGTTCCTTAAAAAACTAAAAATAGAACTACCATATGACCCAGCAATACTGCTCCTGGGTATATAGCCAAAGAAAATGAAAACACTCATTTGAAAAGATACATGCACCCTAATATTCATAGCTGACTTATTTATAGTAGCCAAGATACTGAAACAACTTAAATGCCCATCAATAGATGAATGGATAAAGATGTGATATATGTATATATCATATATATTTATGATATATACATACACATGCACAATGGAATATATGACCTATATGTATGTATGTATGTATATATATATATATATATATATATATATGTAGTAGAATACTACTTAGCCATCAAAAAATGAAATTTTACCATTTGCAACATGCATGGGCCTGGAGAGTATTATGCTTAGTGAAGTAAGTCAGAGAAAGACAAATGCTGTATGTTTTCACGTACATGTGGGTGCTAAAAAATCAAACAAATGAATATAATAAAACAGAAACAGTCTTACAGATACAGAGAACAAATTAGTGGCTATCAGTGAGGGAATGGGTGGAAGAGGATGTAATGTATAACACAACACAAGGTATATAGGCAATATTTTATAATAAATTTATATGAAATATAATCTATAAAATATTGAATCACTGTATTTTACATATGAAACATATGATATTGTAAGTCAATTATACTTCAGTAAAATAAACAATTGTCAAAGCTTACTATGTTGCCAGCATTCATGCACACTAGAAAAATTCTTAGTTTGTTGTTCAATCACTAAGTCCAAAGAGTCCAACTCTTTGTGACCCCGTGGACTACAGCATGCTAGGCTTCCCTGTCTTTCACTATCTCCCAGAGTTTGTTCAAACTCATGTCCATTGAGTTGATGATGCCATCCAACTATCTTCTATCTCATCCTCTGTTGCTCCTTTCTCCTGCTCTCAAATCTTTCCCAGCATCAGGGTCTTTTCCAGTGCATCAGCTCTTTATATTAGGAGCTTCAGTTTCAATATCAGTCCTTCCAATGAATATTCAACGTTGATTTCCTTTAAGATTGACTAGTTTGATCTGTTTGCTGTCCAAGGGAATCTCAAGAGTCTTTTTCCAGCACCACAGTTTGAAGGCATCAATTCTTTGGCATTCAGTCTTCTTTGTGGCCTCTCACATCCATACATGTCTACTGGAAACACCATAGTTTTGACTATACCAACCTTTGTTGGCACAAGTGGTGTCTCTTCTTTTTAATACACTGTCTAGGTATGCAGGATCATATGGTAACTCTATTTTTAGTTTTTTAAGGAAACTTCGCGTTGTTCTCCATAGTGACTGTACCAATTTACCTTCCCACCAACAGTGTAGGAGGGTTTCCTTTTCTGCATCTGTCATCAATGTCCTGTTTTTAAGCATCTGATAATACCTCATATAAGCCTCAGCCACTTGTTTGAATTTTCTCTCTGCTTATTTCTTTTATTAAAACCTTTTCATTTTGTATTGGAGTATAGCCAGTTAACAATATTATACAATTTTCAGGTGGACCAACAAAGGGACTCAGCCATACACTTATATGTAGCCATTCTCCCCCAAACTCCCCTCCCATCCAGGCTGCCCCATAACATTGAGGAGAATTCCCTGTGCTATACTATGTCCTTGTTTGTTTCTGCTTATTCTTTTTTCAGCTTTCTTTTTACTGTTTTCCATACAAATTTTATTTATTATTATATATTTTACAGGGTTTTGTTGTTTACTGCCACCCAAATCCCCTCCCCATCACACGCCTCCAGGTTGCCACAGAGCCCCTGTGTGAGATTCTCTAGTCCCACAGCATATTCCCCTCCCTCCCACCAATGCCCCTAAAACCGTTCTCCATGTCTGCCTCTCCACTGAGGCTCTGCATGTTCATTTATCAGCACCATCTTTCTAGGTTTCATACACGTGTGTCAGTATATAATATTTATCTTTCTCTCTCTGACATACCTCACTCTGCATAATAGGTTCTAGATTCATCCACCTCATTAGGACTGATTCTGCTTATTCTTTATTCTCAGGATTTTTGTCTGGATGTCACTTCAGTGTTAGCTTTCTTTAAAACATTTTATTTTCTATTGGGGTATAGCTGATTAACAGTGTTGTGATGGTTTCAGGTGGATATCAAAAAGACTCAGCCATGCATATACATGTATCCATTTCCTCCCTTTTAATAAGCTTAAAAGGCTGAAGGATGTCTCTGCATGCCTTGAACTTCATAAAAGTCCATCCTGTTTTGACAGGCTGTTGAAACAAGCATGTTTCTGGTTTTAAGGTCATCTATGTGGGACCTTGGATATGGGAACTGGTGACAGGAAGGCAAAGCAATGGGGAAGTTTTTTTGTCTAGGTATGCAGGATCATATGGTAACTCTCTGCGTTGTTCTCCATAGTGACTGTACCAATTTACCTTCCCACCAACAGTGTAGGAGGGTTTCCTTTTCTGCATCTGTCATCAATGTCCTGTTTTTAAGCATCTGATAATACCTCATATAAGCCTCAGCCACTTGTTTGAATTTTCTCTCTGCTTATTTCTTTTATTAAAACCTTTTCATTTTGTATTGGAGTATAGCCAGTTAACAATATTATACAATTTTCAGGTGGACCAACAAAGGGACTCAGCCATACACTTATATGTAGCCATTCTCCCCCAAACTCCCCTCCCATCCAGGCTGCCCCATAACATTGAGGAGAATTCCCTGTGCTATACTATGTCCTTGTTTGTTTCTGCTTATTCTTTTTTCAGCTTTCTTTTTACTGTTTTCCATACAAATTTTATTTATTATTATATATTTTACAGGGTTTTGTTGTTTACTGCCACCCAAATCCCCTCCCCATCACACGCCTCCAGGTTGCCACAGAGCCCCTGTGTGAGATTCTCTAGTCCCACAGCATATTCCCCTCCCTCCCACCAATGCCCCTAAAACCGTTCTCCATGTCTGCCTCTCCACTGAGGCTCTGCATGTTCATTTATCAGCACCATCTTTCTAGGTTTCATACACGTGTGTCAGTATATAATATTTATCTTTCTCTCTCTGACATACCTCACTCTGCATAATAGGTTCTAGATTCATCCACCTCATTAGGACTGATTCTGCTTATTCTTTATTCTCAGGATTTTTGTCTGGATGTCACTTCAGTGTTAGCTTTCTTTAAAACATTTTATTTTCTATTGGGGTATAGCTGATTAACAGTGTTGTGATGGTTTCAGGTGGATATCAAAAAGACTCAGCCATGCATATACATGTATCCATTTCCTCCCTTTTAATAAGCTTAAAAGGCTGAAGGATGTCTCTGCATGCCTTGAACTTCATAAAAGTCCATCCTGTTTTGACAGGCTGTTGAAACAAGCATGTTTCTGGTTTTAAGGTCATCTATGTGGGACCTTGGATATGGGAACTGGTGACAGGAAGGCAAAGCAATGGGGCGTAGCCCAGTCTTCCATTTGCTCACGCACTGCTGAGCTGGTAATGTGGCAGCCTGCTGTTTCCCAGGATTTAGTCTTATATGCCTCTTTGTCTGTGTGCATGATCTCTGTTCTAGCTGGAAATTGAATCCTCCCAATTTCCCAAACCTCCTAGCCTGGTGTGGTAACCAGACTCTGCACTGGCCTCCAAGCTCAGTGGTAAAGAGTCCACCATCAATGCAGGAGAAGTGGGTCTGATCCCTGAGTTGGGAAGACCCCCTGGAGAAGGGCATGGCAACCCACTCCAGTATTCTTGCCTGGGACATCCCATGGACAGAGGAGCCTGGCAGGCTAGAGTCCATGGGGTAGCAAAGAGTAGGACATGACTGAGTGACAAAACAATAATAACTCAAGTATTTACATACTTGTGTGTCTCCACTCACAGTGACCATGTGTAACCAAAAATTGTGTTGCAGGTGATACTGCCTGACTTCCAAGGCTAAGCTATTGCAGCCTTCACCTTGATCTTTTAGAGCACTTGTTCTTAGAACCCAGATTTACCTTATAAGAATATACCATTCATGGAGAAACCCCAAAACTTCAGAGAGAGAGGGAGGGTCCTAGCTGAGACCTGTCTTTAGAGCCATCTCCTCCAAGGTACCAAGCATGTGAGTGAAACTGTCCTGCATCCTACCAGCCAGCCCAGCCGGTAAGTGAATACCCAGATTATGAAATAGTAAAGTCCCTGTGATGCATTATTACTTTAGATAGATGAAACACCTGGGTAATTTTTACTCTTCCTTCAAGGGTTCATTTAGGCATCACCTCTAAGAAATGTCTGATTTGAGCCTTTTTTGATTTCCCTTCTCACTTTGAGTGAGATGTAGGTATTCTTTGTTCTCTTGCCATATAAGCTTGTATATGTGCTACATTTCTGGGTTTGTGCTAACTACCCCACTAGACTGTGTTCTTGAAAATATGCCTTATTTCTCTGTGAAAGAAGCTTATCTTAGTAGCACATAATGGATGTTCAAACTAAGTTAACAAAATCACAGACTCTGTTGGTGAGATTCTAGAAACAATGTAAAAACCATACATGCAAGCCTTGTGGGAACCCCTCACGCACTGCTGAGCTGGTAATGTGGCAGCCTGCTGTTTCCCAGGATTTAGTCTTATATGCCTCTTTGTCTGTGTGCATGATCTCTGTTCTAGCTGGAAATTGAATCCTCCCAATTTCCCAAACCTCCTAGCCTGGTGTGGTAACCAGACTCTGCACTAGCCTCCAAGCTCAGTGGTAAAGAGTCCACCATCAATGCAGGAGAAGTGGGTCTGATCCCTGAGTTGGGAAGACCCCCTGGAGAAGGGCATGGCAACCCACTCCAGTATTCTTGCCTGGGACATCCCATGGACAGAGGAGCCTGGCAGGCTAGAGTCCATGGGGTAGCAAAGAGTAGGACATGACTGAGTGACAAAACAATAATAACTCAAGTATTTACATACTTGTGTGTCTCCACTCACAGTGACCATGTGTAACCAAAAATTGTGTTGCAGGTGATACTGCCTGACTTCCAAGGCTAAGCTATTGCAGCCTTCACCTTGATCTTTTAGAGCACTTGTTCTTAGAACCCAGATTTACCTTATAAGAATATACCATTCATGGAGAAACCCCAAAACTTCAGAGAGAGAGGGAGGGTCCTAGCTGAGACCTGTCTTTAGAGCCATCTCCTCCAAGGTACCAAGCATGTGAGTGAAACTGTCCTGCATCCTACCAGCCAGCCCAGCCGGTAAGTGAATACCCAGATTATGAAATAGTAAAGTCCCTGTGATGCATTATTACTTTAGATAGATGAAACACCTGGGTAATTTTTACTCTTCCTTCAAGGGTTCATTTAGGCATCACCTCTAAGAAATGTCTGATTTGAGCCTTTTTTGATTTCCCTTCTCACTTTGAGTGAGATGTAGGTATTCTTTGTTCTCTTGCCATATAAGCTTGTATATGTGCTACATTTCTGGGTTTGTGCTAACTACCCCACTAGACTGTGTTCTTGAAAATATGCCTTATTTCTCTGTGAAAGAAGCTTATCTTAGTAGCACATAATGGATGTTCAAACTAAGTTAACAAAATCACAGACTCTGTTGGTGAGATTCTAGAAACAATGTAAAACAAGCCCCATTGACCTGCCAAGTGTTTGTCCATCCAGCCTGTGTGGGAAACCCCTCCCATGATGAGAATTTACTACTTCCTGGAGCAGGTTTTAAATACCTTAGGCTGTTAGCACTGCTTGTCAACTTAGTTCTTGCTCTAATCATTTTTTTTAACTTTTATTTTACTTTTTCTAATCATATTTTCATTCCAGCTCTTCTGAGGGCTGATACAGTTGTTAATATGTTTATTTGTGATCACTGTGCACTGTCTACATTTTTTTGGCCTTTTAAAAGTTTGCGTCATGTATATCTAATTGTATTATTAACTAGAAAATAAGGTGACTTCCTTAAATGTATTTAACTGTCCCCTGCTGGAATGTGCTACATTCAGAAGTAATTCAGTTTATATTCTTAGGCCTGGTGAAGGGTATAGGCTCTAGAGTCAGAAGTTGGGTTCAAATCCTGGCACTACCGCATATTAATGATTATATGAAAATAGGTAAGTCATTTAATATAAATAGGTCTGCTTTCCCATCCAAAAAGAAAGATATAACTTCCTTGTGTATTTGTTGTGAAAATTAAATGATAGAGAATATGAATGGTACTTAGCCAGAACTTAAAACTATCAGAAGCTCAGTAAGTATTAGTGACTCTTGTACCCTTATAGAAACACAGTACCAGTTGATCAAATTAAGCATTCTTTCTCATATTGAGCATTGGATAATTTCCTGATTTTCATTTGTCTTACTTGTTTTTCTTGCCTTTGTCTGGCTGCTTTTCCTTTTTTTTTTTTTTTAAGCTCTACTATTGTGGCATTCAGTTTCTTAAAGCTTATCTACTCTTGTGGTTGAAAATTCAGATTTGCAGATAATCATATTTATGCAAAAGGTGAAAGGTGCTTTTGTCAAAACCTTAACTAAGCTTTTTTTTTTTTTAAAGATTTATTTATTTATTTTATTTTTGGGCGGGGGTCGGGTTGGGGAGGGAGGGGAGCGGGCAGGCCACTTCTATTGGTCTTTCATTTCTCCATTTTCATCCGTCCTTGTTCTTTGGCTCCTATGGGCCTCCCATCGCGGTGGCGTCTGTCACTGCAGAGCGCTGGCTCTGGGCGCATGCGCTCCAGAGCTCCGGCTCGGTAATTGGACACATCGGTCCAGCAGCTCCGCGGCACGTGGGATCCTCCCAGGCCAGGGATCGAACTGGCGCCCCTTGCACTGCAAGGCGGTGTCCTTACCCACTGGACCACCAGGGGAAGCCCAAAACCTTAGCTAAGCTTTGATTCCAAGTGGTTTTATGACTATGTTTCACTTGCAAAAGAAAAATATGTAGCATTTTATGAAACAGTCCATGATCTAGTTTTGTTGTTAACAATATCTAGACCCCTGCCATAAAGAACTGAGATATTATTCTCAACCTAGTTATGTGAATCCTCTAGATCACAGCTTCCTGTTCACTTCTTATTTACTTAGAGGATAAGCGTTGGGGTGGGAATACTTCTTCTCCACTCATATTCCCTTCGAGGTGGGAAGACACCCGTTAGTATAATACATCTTAACTAGGTATGTAAGAGGAATCAACCGCTTGAGTAATGATTTTAAATGCAGAAACTAAGCGTGCATAGTGCAGACCTTTTCTGTCCCCTGCTTCTTGGGAGCAGCTGCCCATAGGGAACATGTAGCCTGTTATATTCTCCAATAACTGGCTCCATTTTTACAGGTCTAATCCTGCTAAATGGTTATGTCTATAGTTAATTGTGAGACTCAGATTATGAACTTCACTTGTCCTTAGAAGCATCATATTCTTAAATATTAGTTTTACGAAATACAAAGCTGATTTTTTTTTCATCTAGCTTAGTACTATGTGCTACCTCTAAGTTGGCTCAGAATTTGAACAGGAAAGATATTTTATTTATGGAGCTGTCTCAAAGACTCAAAATGCAAGAGATAAAGTTGTAGTCATTTTTCTAGTTCTAGCATTTAGTACAATGTCTGGCACATAGCGGGTACTTAAATTAGTGCCTTATGGCTGAAACTCTTTTGAGTAACATAAAGTACTACATAAATAAATGGTAATATTTATTATTTAATTCATTAAGTAAACAACTGTGCTAGTAGATTTGTAAATTTCTAATTTCCAAGAGAAGCTACTAGCACAGCATAGTTGATTCCCCAGGCAATTTGTATATCATTGTCTTAGTTATCTCCAGCTGTTATAACAAAATATCGCAGACTGGGTAGCTTTTAAACAACAAGCCAATTTCTCATGGTTCTCAAGACTGGAAGACCCAGATCAGAATGCCAGCATGCTCAGGTGGAGGCCCTCTTATTAGTTGCATACTTTTCGTATTTTCACATGGTGGAAGGGGCAACCTAGCTTTCTTGGACCTCTTTTATAGGGGAACTAATTTCATATTACTCACTCATTGAAAAAATTGAAATAATCGCCATTTTCAGCAACATGGATGGATCTAGAGATTGTCATACTGAGTGAAATCAGACAGAGATGGAGAAGTATTGTATGACATCACTTATATGTGGAATCTAAAAGAAATTATGCAAAGTAACTTACAAAACAGACTCACAGACTTAGAGAACAAATTTATAGCAGCCAGCTGGGGGAAAGATGGGGAAAAGAGATAGTTAGGGAGCTTGGGATGGACACATACACACTGTTATATTTTAAATGGATGACCAACAAGGTCCTACTGTATAGCACACAATCTCTGCTCAATGTTATGTGGCAGCCTGGATGGGAGGGGAGTTTGGGGGAGAATAGATACATGTATATGTATGGCTGAGTCCCCTTACTGTTCACCTGAAACTATCACAGCATTGTTGACTGGCTATAGCCCAATACAAAATAAAAGTTTAAAAAAAGGAATTAATTCTATTCATGAAGACTTGGTTTGCGTGATTTAATCACCCTCCTCAAACCCCTCTCTTAATACCATCACCTTGGGCATTAGGTTTTCATCATATGAATTTTGGGAGTACACATTGAGACAACAACCATGAACTGTGCTCCAAAAGGTTTTTTAAGTAGAAGGAGAACCCAGTCTTCTTGCACATATTACAGATTGGAAAACCTAAGTACAAAGCAGTTATACAATTTGCTTACACTCTTAGCCATGTTTATAGTAGATCTTTCTTACATAGTCTAGGTTCATATTTTGAAGCTTGGTGGAATACGCTGAGATCACATCTGTAAGCTTTCAAATCACTCTGTAGATGGCAGACTTATGTACAAGTTCATTTGAAGGATGAGAAATAGTTGAATACGTTTGGATCACAAGGTCAAGTTTCAATGTCAGAAGAGACTATCACAGTTAAAGAGGTGTGAAATTTTTGATTGTTATGAAAAAGGTAATTAATAGCAAATTGCAAAATTTATAGACAGCAACAGATGTGTGACAGCTGTGTTAATTGAATGTCTGGTAGGTCTTATTCTTTGTGATTCCATGTGCATATTATGGAAAAGAAAGCAGGCATGACCAGTCAGTTGTAAATTTAAGAGAATAAATATCACCTGAAGAGTGTACTGATCTCCTAAACTTAATAGTTTGTTTTTCTTAGCTTGCAAGATAATCTAGGAATCAAGTTTGATGGCGTGGTAATAAATTTTATACCCAGAGAGCACATACTGTTATAAAAGTATATGACCAAGGTTGCTATAGAGTTTCCTATTTGTAGCTTTTAGGTTAAGACTTGGTGAAATACACATTGATACCAATTTCTAAAGCCAAATGAGCATGAGACTGACAGGAAACCAGAAATCTAGTCACTGGCTCTGTCACTCAGTAATTTAGGGACTGGGAACAAAGTAATTGTTGATCTCTCTGGGCTTCATTCAGTTTCATGTGTCTAAAATTAGATGATTAGATAAATCATCATTAAGTTCCATCTGTGGTTTTATCTCATTACAGAAAAAAATGTCTTAGCAATTTTTCTTTAATTGTAAAAGATATTTAAGACAACAAATTACGAACACCATTACCCCATGGTAGCAAATATATCAAAAGCATTCAATAAGTACTTGTTGATGGGTTGGTTTATTATCTTACATAAACTGTAAAGGATGAAAAGTAGAAGAAAATGCCTAATACCAGTATTAGGGTCCCTTTTGTTTTTTCCAAATGTGTATTGTCTGCTTTTATAAGTTACATTAGTTTGTATAATTTCTACTAGCTGCTGAATAGAAGAAGGCTACAAAGATTCCCAGGTGACTCAGTGGTAAAGGACCCCCCCTGCCAGCACAAGAGACACAGGAGATGGCAGGTTCCATCCCTAGATCAGAAAGATTCCCTGCAGGAGGACATGGCAACCCAGTCCAGTATTCTTGCCTGGAGAATCCCATGGACAGAGGAGCCTGGCAGGCTACAGTCCATGGGGTTGCAAAGAGTTGGACACAACTTAGTACTCACACATACACACACACAGATAATCACCACACATATATTTCCAGTACTGTGGATCAGTAGATTTTTTAAATTTATTTTTGAATCAATAGTTTTTTAATTTTAGTCTATCAAAATCATCTGGAGAGCTCGCAAGAAATGCAAATTCTGATTAGAAAAAGAGGTACCATACTTAGAGAAAACTACCAGAGATGTTAAAGAAGTTCTTGAGTGCAATTTCTAGCTCTGTCTCTTAACTAGCTTCACAATTAATGCCACCCCTCTCAGATGCCACTGTCAACTAACTACCTGACCTAACTCTCCATGTTATTCATTCCCCATCATGGACTCAAGGCTGAGTTGAATGCTGATTTTATTCTCCTCTTGGGTAAGGAAAGGCCCCTTAGTGAATGTTATTATCCATTTTCCTTAATGGACAATTGAAATTATCCAATGTGCAATCGTCTGTCTCCTTTTTTCCTCCATGTTTCCTCTCCTATCCAGGCATGCCTACCATACCTCTGCCTCAAACACAGCTGTTATATAGCAAGACATATAGTATTAAATAATTTTAAAATTCACCCTTCTTATAGCTCTTGAAATTTCCTATTCATGTGCACAAACTCAAATGTATAACCTCTGTGTACAAAACTCAGAACCAATCCTACACCTCATTATAGTCCAACTGCCCCATCCCACAGCATTCAGCATTGCCCTGTGTTCTGTCTGCTGTGTGTGGTAATTAGTCAATCAGGGGAGACTGCTTGAAAGGAAGCTGTATTGGGGCTGGGCTTTGAAGAAGGGGCAGGATTTCCACAGAGATGGAGAGAAATATTGTCTGCTTTTATAAGTTACATTAGTTTGTATAATTTCTACTAGCTGCTGAATAGAAGAAGGCTACAAAGATTCCCAGGTGACTCAGTGGTAAAGGACCCCCCCTGCCAGCACAAGAGACACAGGAGATGGCAGGTTCCATCCCTAGATCAGAAAGATTCCCTGCAGGAGGACATGGCAACCCAGTCCAGTATTCTTGCCTGGAGAATCCCATGGACAGAGGAGCCTGGCAGGCTACAGTCCATGGGGTTGCAAAGAGTTGGACACAACTTAGTACTCACACATACACACACACAGATAATCACCACACATATATTTCCAGTACTGTGGATCAGTAGATTTTTTAAATTTATTTTTGAATCAATAGTTTTTTAATTTTAGTCTATCAAAATCATCTGGAGAGCTCGCAAGAAATGCAAATTCTGATTAGAAAAAGAGGTACCATACTTAGAGAAAACTACCAGAGATGTTAAAGAAGTTCTTGAGTGCAATTTCTAGCTCTGTCTCTTAACTAGCTTCACAATTAATGCCACCCCTCTCAGATGCCACTGTCAACTAACTACCTGACCTAACTCTCCATGTTATTCATTCCCCATCATGGACTCAAGGCTGAGTTGAATGCTGATTTTATTCTCCTCTTGGGTAAGGAAAGGCCCCTTAGTGAATGTTATTATCCATTTTCCTTAATGGACAATTGAAATTATCCAATGTGCAATCGTCTGTCTCCTTTTTTCCTCCATGTTTCCTCTCCTATCCAGGCATGCCTACCATACCTCTGCCTCAAACACAGCTGTTATATAGCAAGACATATAGTATTAAATAATTTTAAAATTCACCCTTCTTATAGCTCTTGAAATTTCCTATTCATGTGCACAAACTCAAATGTATAACCTCTGTGTACAAAACTCAGAACCAATCCTACACCTCATTATAGTCCAACTGCCCCATCCCACAGCATTCAGCATTGCCCTGTGTTCTGTCTGCTGTGTGTGGTAATTAGTCAATCAGGGGAGACTGCTTGAAAGGAAGCTGTATTGGGGCTGGGCTTTGAAGAAGGGGGCAGGATTTCCACAGAGATGGAGAGAAAGGGCATATCAGACAAAAGCAGTAGTGTAAGAGAATAAAGCATTGGTTCTCAAACTTTAGTATGCACAAGAAATGCTTGTTTTTTTTTTTTTTTTTTAAAGAATGCAGGGCTTCCTTGGTGATCCAGTGGGTAAAGAGTCCGCCTTGCAGTGCAAGGGGCACCAGTTTGATCCCTGACCTGGGAAGATCCCACTTGCCGTGGAGCGGCTGGACCAATGTGTCCAATTATGAGCTAGCACCCTGGATTGCATGTGCCCAGAGCCAGTGCTCTGCAATGGGAAAGGCCACTGCAATGGGAGGCCCACACAGGCCAAAGAATAAAGATGGATGAAAATAAATCAATTAAAAAAAAACAATAAAAAGAGGCCAGATTTAAAAAAAGAATGCAGATTCCTGGGCCACACCAAGAGAGAGTCTAATTAGATTTGTCTGGAATGGAACCCAGGGAGCTACATTTTTAATAATTATTTAAGGTGATTTTTATATATCTATTCATGAGCAAGATCTAGAGAAATAATAGGCTGATAAAAATAGAATCTATCTTTATACGTATTGGAACATACTGTGGATCCTACACTTGAATGCCATTTGACTCAATTAAGTTGATCATATATTTATCAAACATATATTAGGAGCTGTTTCTCTATATAAAACAGTGGTTCTCAAACTGTGATCTCTGGACCAGCACCGTCAACATCACCTGAGAATCTGTCTGAAACACAAATTATGGGACTTTACAACTTGGACCAACTGAATCAGAAACTCTGGATCAAGGGTTAAGTGATCTGCTTTAACCAAGCCTTCTAGATAATTCCGATGCCTGAGGAGTTTGTGAACTAGTCCTCTATAGTAATATGAGCTTTGTGTAACAGAATTAACTTTCACATTTGCTATTAGATCCTTTCCATCCAAACCAGTATTTTAAAAACAGGAATAGGAAGAGACTTACCTAATAATTTAATTTAGCAAAATAAAAATAGAGAGTCAATGTGTTATTAAAAGCTGGTGATTTCTGTATCCACACTGGTTAAAAATAGTAAAGAATTTTGTACTTATTTCCTAGAGGACATCACCTAATTTAGTTGTGTAAACCAATGGATATAATGGTGTGATTTCATTTTCATATGAATATGCAAATTATGCATACTTGTTACTATTCTAATTATGATGAATATGTAGAAATGCAATTTATTCTAGCCTAGAGCAGTTTTTCACCTTTTGTTGCACATCAGAATCACCTGGGAGGGCTTCCCTGGTGGTCCAGTGGGTAAGGACACCGCCTTGCAGTGCAAGGGGCGCCGGTTCGATCCCTGGCCTGGGAAGATCCCACGTGCCGCAGAGCGGCTGGACTGATGTGTCCAATTACGAGTCGGAGCTCTGGAGCGCATGAGCCCAGAGCCGGTGCTCTGCGACAACAGAGGCCACCGCGATGGGAGGCCCACACGGGCCGAAGAACAAAGACGGATGAAAAATAAATTAAAAAAAACGAAAGACCAATAGAAGCGGCCTGCCTGCTCCCCTCCCTCCCCACCCCACCCCCACCAAAATAAATAAATAAATAAATCTTAAAAAAAAAAAAAATCACCTGGGAAACTTTAAAAGTAGACACCTAGATGAGCCTCCTCCCTCCATTCTGATTGAATTTGTCTATATTGGCGCATAAGCACTGGATATCTTTGAGAGCTCCCCAGGGAATTAGTATGTACAGTTAGGTTGGAGAATCACTAGCCTAGAGTTTTCTACCTGGTTCCTATCTTTTTAAAATTTACTTTTAATTTTATTTATTGTTGACTATTCTGGGTTTTCACTGCTGCTGCAGGCTCTTTACAACTTGGACCAACTGAATCAGAAACTCTGGATCAAGGGTTAAGTGATCTGCTTTAACCAAGCCTTCTAGATAATTCCGATGCCTGAGGAGTTTGTGAACTAGTCCTCTATAGTAATATGAGCTTTGTGTAACAGAATTAACTTTCACATTTGCTATTAGATCCTTTCCATCCAAACCAGTATTTTAAAAACAGGAATAGGAAGAGACTTACCTAATAATTTAATTTAGCAAAATAAAAATAGAGAGTCAATGTGTTATTAAAAGCTGGTGATTTCTGTATCCACACTGGTTAAAAATAGTAAAGAATTTTGTACTTATTTCCTAGAGGACATCACCTAATTTAGTTGTGTAAACCAATGGATATAATGGTGTGATTTCATTTTCATATGAATATGCAAATTATGCATACTTGTTACTATTCTAATTATGATGAATATGTAGAAATGCAATTTATTCTAGCCTAGAGCAGTTTTTCACCTTTTGTTGCACATCAGAATCACCTGGGAGGGCTTCCCTGGTGGTCCAGTGGGTAAGGACACCGCCTTGCAGTGCAAGGGGCGCCGGTTCGATCCCTGGCCTGGGAAGATCCCACGTGCCGCAGAGCGGCTGGACTGATGTGTCCAATTACGAGTCGGAGCTCTGGAGCGCATGAGCCCAGAGCCGGTGCTCTGCGACAACAGAGGCCACCGCGATGGGAGGCCCACACGGGCCGAAGAACAAAGACGGATGAAAAATAAATTAAAAAAAACGAAAGACCAATAGAAGCGGCCTGCCTGCTCCCCTCCCTCCCCACCCCACCCCCACCAAAATAAATAAATAAATAAATCTTAAAAAAAAAAAAAATCACCTGGGAAACTTTAAAAGTAGACACCTAGATGAGCCTCCTCCCTCCATTCTGATTGAATTTGTCTATATTGGCGCATAAGCACTGGATATCTTTGAGAGCTCCCCAGGGAATTAGTATGTACAGTTAGGTTGGAGAATCACTAGCCTAGAGTTTTCTACCTGGTTCCTATCTTTTTAAAATTTACTTTTAATTTTATTTATTGTTGACTATTCTGGGTTTTCACTGCTGCTGCAGGCTCTTCTCTAGTTGCAGGGAGTGGGGGCTACTCTCCAGTTGAGATGAGCAGGCTTCTTGTTGTGGTGACTTCTCTTGTTGTGCAGCTTGGGCTCTAGGGCACATGGGCTTCAGTAGTTTCGACACATGGGCTCAATAGTTGGGCTTCCGAGGCTCTAGAGCACAGGCTCAGTAGTTGTGGTTCATGGGCTTAGTTGCTCCGCAGCATGTGGGATCTTCCTGGATCGAGATTCGAACCTATGTCTCCTGCATTGGTGGGGCGAACTCTTTATCACTGAGCTACCAGGGAAGCCCTACCTGGTTCCTGTCTTGATTTAGCCACTAAACTCTTTGTTTAACAGCAAATGCATCCTTAAAAAGTGCAATAATGAAAGAGTACCTGTAACAATAGAATTTTGAAAAGGCAACAATGGTTATCAGGTCAAGAAAATGTAATTTGGGCCTCTTCCACTGGATGATTAGTGAATTATTAATATTCTCTGGTGATTAACATCTAGCAAAGTCCTTGAAATCAGGGAATGTATCCTGTCATTTTTATATCCTTGTCAGGCATACAGAATAGACCCTCAAAAGTGTTTACTGAATAAATGAAAGTAAAGAAGGGAGGGAGGGAATGAAATATGAGTGGGTCAATTAACCAGCAACTATCTGGGCTTCCTAGTTGGCTCAGTGGTAAAGAATTCACCAGCCAGTGAAGGAGACACAAGAGACTGAAGGTTTGATCCCTGGGTGGGGAAGATCCCCTAGAGCAGGAAATGGCAACCTGCAATGGCATTTTTTAAAAAAATTTTGGCCTCTTTTATTGTGTTTTTTTGGGGGGAGCACTTTTATTGGTCTTTCATTTATTTGTTTTCATCCATCTTTGTCCCTTGGCCTGTGTGGGCCTCCCATTGCAGCGGCCTCTCTAGCTGCAGAGCACTGGTTCTGGGCACATGCACTCCAGAGCGCTTGCTCATAATGGGACACACTGGTCCAGCTGCTCCGTAGCACATGGGATCTTCTCAGACCAGGGATCAAACCGGTGCCCCTTGCATTGCAAGGTGGTCTCTTTACCCGCTGGACCACCAGGGAAGCCCTGCAATGGCAATCTTGATCTACTGTTTTCACATATTATTTTAGGATCATGGGCAAAGAAGCAAATAAATAACAAGTATGATTCCTATGTGCATGCATGCTAAGTTACTTCAGTCATGTCTGACTCTCTGTGACCCTATGGATCATAGCCTGCCAGACTCTTCTGTCCAGGGTATTCTCCAGGCAATAATACTGGAATGGGTTGCCATGCTCTCCTCCAGGGAATCTTCCTGACCCAGGCGTTGAACCTGCATCTCTTATGTCTCCTGCATTGCAGGCAAGTTCTTTACCACTAATGCCACCTGGGAAGTGCATGGTTCCTATACTCTGAGAATTTATAATTTCAAGATGCGTAGATAGGTATACATTTGAAAAAGCAAAGTAGGTTAAACTTTGTATCAAAAATGCAAAATCTCAGAGAGACAAATATCATATGATGTCACTTATATGCAGCATCTTTAAAAAATGATAGAAATGAGCTTATTTACAAAACACAAATAGACTTACAGACCTAGAAAATGACTTTATCATTACCAGGGGGAATGGTAGGGAGAGGGATAGATTGGGAGTTTGACATTGACAGGATACACATTTCTGTATTTAAAATAAAATCCCTTTCCATGAAAAAAAAGTCAAAAAAGTGCAAAACTTAAATGGTACTGGATTTTATAAGATGAAGAGCTTATAATGTGTTGGGACAATCAGGAAAGATTTCATAGAGGAAGTAGAATTTCAGCAGATGGATGAAATAGGGAGAATAAACCAATAGGGAAGAACATTATGAGCACAGATGCAGAGGAATTTGGGGAACTAAACTGGAAAAAATAGGTTTGGGCTAGATTTTGGAGAGTTCTTGATGCAGATTTAAGTGTTTGAAATTAAAATATTTGAACTTTTGGATTTTATCTTATGAATAAAAGAGAGGCGTTAGTTTGTTTTGTGGTTTGTTGGTTTTTAACAGGGAAGAGACATGACAAAAATAGTAGTTTAGACATTTTATTCTGTTACTAGGATAGCTAATCAACTGGTAGATGACCAGGGATCAAACCTGTGCCCCTTGCATTGCAAGGTGGTCTCTTTACCCGCTGGACCACCAGGGAAGCCCTGCAATGGCAATCTTGATCTACTGTTTTCACATATTATTTTAGGATCATGGGCAAAGAAGCAAATAAATAACAAGTATGATTCCTATGTGCATGCATGCTAAGTTACTTCAGTCATGTCTGACTCTCTGTGACCCTATGGATCATAGCCTGCCAGACTCTTCTGTCCAGGGTATTCTCCAGGCAAGAATACTGGAATGGGTTGCCATGTCTTCCTCCAGGGGATCTTCCTGACCCAGGGATTGAACCTTCATCTCTTATGTCTCCTGCATCAGCAGGCAAGTTCTTTACCACTAGTGCCACCTGGGAAGTGCATGGTTCCTATACTCTGAGAATTTATAATTTCAAGATGCGTAGATAGGTATACATTTGAAAAAGCAAAGTAGGTTAAACTTTGTATCAAAAATGCAAAATCTCAGAGAGACAAATATCATATGATGTCACTTATATGCAGCATCTTTAAAAAATGATAGAAATGAGCTTATTTACAAAACACAAATAGACTTACAGACCTAGAAAATGACTTTATCATTACCAGGGGGAATGGTAGGGAGAGGGATAGATTGGGAGTTTGACATTGACAGGATACACATTTCTGTATTTAAAATAAAATCCCTTTCCATGAAAAAAAAGTCAAAAAAGTGCAAAACTTAAATGGTACTGGATTTTATAAGATGAAGAGCTTATAATGTGTTGGGACAATCAGGAAAGATTTCATAGAGGAAGTAGAATTTCAGCAGATGGATGAAATAGGGAGAATAAACCAATAGGGAAGAACATTATGAGCACAGATGCAGAGGAATTTGGGGAACTAAACTGGAAAAAATAGGTTTGGGCTAGATTTTGGAGAGTTCTTGATGCAGATTTAAGTGTTTGAAATTAAAATATTTGAACTTTTGGATTTTATCTTATGAATAAAAGAGAGGCGTTAGTTTGTTTTGTGGTTTGTTGGTTTTTAACAGGGAAGAGACATGACAAAAATAGTAGTTTAGACATTTTATTCTGTTACTAGGATAGCTAATCAACTGGTAGATGGAAGTTGGCATTGATGGTGGCTGAGTAAATTATAAGGGTGTTGAAAATACAGGCCACTGAAAGTCATGCATGGAATTATGCCATGACAATGAGAACATATAGGAAAGAACAGATGGTGAATATGTAGTTCACAGATTGTGAATTACAACATCCAATTATGTGTGTATGTATGTATATATTAATATGCATATATTAATTATATATGTATAAAATGCTAAATGTGTGCCAAGTAGTGCATATCAAAGATACATCTAGGGCCGATAAACAAGTTATTTAAGAATCACTACAACCTGGGTATCCTCAGCTTCCACCAGTCAGAACTCATGAAGTCCAGTAGGTTTTGCCAATGTTTACCATCAGTCCTAGATAAAGCAATGAACAAAAACAGTCTATGCCTTCATGGAGCCTTTAGATTTGTGAAGAATATATTTGGTGCTAGCCTGTCATAAGCGGAAAACAGCCCACATAGTCTTGTGACACTAAGAATGATCTTTTGGACAATAAATATGTAGAATTAATTGGACCACACCTTGATTATTTTCTGAATTTGTAACTTCTTTTCCCCTTCATTCTGCACTAACTTACCCCTTTGGCACTTCCTCTATGGCTCTTGTGACCCACTGTAAAACCTGTTCTCTCAATTGATTGAACCTATTTGCTTCTTTTTTTTTAAAAAAAAAAAAAAGATTTATTTATTTATTTATTTTGGGCGGGGGTCGGGTTGGGGAGGGAGGGGAGCGGGCAGGCCACTTCTATTGGTCCTTCATTTCTCCATTTTCATCCGTCTTTGTTCTTTGGCTCCTGTGGGCCTCCCATCGCGGGGGCGTCTGTTGCAGAGTGCGGGCTCTGGGCGCATGCGCGCCAGAGCTCCTGCTCGGTAATTGGACACATCGGTCCAGCTGCTCCGCGGCACGTGGGATCCTCCCAGGCCAGGGATCGAACTGGCGCCCCTTGCACTGTAAGGCGGTGTCCTTATCCACTGGACCACCAGGGGAAGCCCCTATTTGCTTCTTATTGCTTTCAATTACAAGTGTTACATGCTCCTGTAAAACTTCTCAAATCCAAGTTGTACCACGTGTGACATACCTATGAAGATTTCATGATATTTGAGGCCATGTCATGGCAATCATTGGACTTCCCAAATGGTGGCTAAGCGGTGAAGAATTCACCAGTAATGCAGGAGATGCGGGTTTGATCCCTGTGTTGGGAAGATCTCCTGGAGAAGGAAATGGCAACCCACTCCAGTATTCTTGCTTAGAAAACTCCATGGATAAAGGAGCCTGGCAGGCTACAATCCATGGGGTCACAAAGAATTGGACACAACTAAGCAGCTGAGTATGCATCCAGGCAAAAGGAGAGAAAGGGAGAGAGGGAGGAAAAGAGAGAGAAAGAGAACGTTAAGATCATGTAAAGTTGCTCCAAGTTTACTGGTTGCTAGAGAAGTGTTTTTTAGCTCAAGTTGTTTTTTATAGACCTCGTAATGATTGCACTTTTGCATAATCAATAGAATCACCTTTGCAGTAAATCCTTTCTGCTTGTTAAAATGTCTGAAAACACCAGACTGACTATTTTTCAGGCTGTTTCCTAATCTCCTTTAATCAGGTATAATTTTTAAAATCATTCATTAGAAGTGCTATCTTTTACACAAAGGACATTCCTAATCATTAAACACTGGCAAAATGAAGTGTGTTATTGAAACACGAGGGAAGGTCAGTTTTTCAGAGTACCAACATTTAAGACCATTTTATTGTTTAAGAGTTCTTTTTAAAAACAAAGAAAGATGAGAAGGAAAAAAGAACACCTTTATTTTTCTTTTATAAATGTGATAATGTATTGCAAAAAGTACTTTGAAAATAGAGAGAAACATTTAGTATTAACTAAAACATTCATATTTGTACAACAAAGACACCAAAAAATTCTAGTAATTATTTCATCTCAACACTTTTTCTATGCATGGTGTAATGTTTTGTATGTAATTTTGTATCCTAGTTTTTAATTTACTGTTATTATAGGGTAGGTGTTTTCACAAGTCTCTGTATATTTTTCTAAAGTACAGTTGTAATTGTTTTATGTTATATGGATATATACCATGCTTTAACTCATAAACAAAACTCACTTTTCTGCATTTCTGATTGTATTCTTAGGTTACTAACCTATATTTCCAGTTATTATGCCTAGATATATGAATATTTATAAAGCCCTTTATATATTTTATTATCCATAAAGAGTATACCTAACTACTTATCCACCAGTATATATTCTAGAATATCTTTCTCAATGTATTCTCATTAGAATTTAGTACTACTAAGAATACACGGGAGGGAAAATTGCAATCATTTTTGTTTCTACTAAACTGGCAAATTACGTGGCCATATTGAATCTCCCATGAAAAACAAAGCAAAATGAACAAAAACATGTTATTAATCTTTTTGACTACATCTATCAACTGAAAAAAACAATAGGACATTATTATTCAGTGACCAAACGAAGGCAGAGACCCAAAAGGGCTAGGCAGCTCTCTGAAGTCAACTTTTAGTTTAAGAGCATATGCTGAGCCTAACAAACTGTTTTTCACAGTCTTGTGGAGTTCAGGGAACAGGAAAAAAAGCCTATAATATGCCTAAGATGGAGAATCTAACAAGAGATCCTTCTACAAATCTTGGGACCCAAATAACCATATTTACAGTTTAAGGGTTAACTAGAAATAAATTTGTTCCTTATCCAGGAGACTGAAAGGAAAGCTGTACTACCTGCTCTGAACCTTAGTAGGGATGTGAGGTAATTCCTTGAGATTTTGGAGATAGCAAGCGAGCTTTTACATAGATTGACAGCTCAAATATTAACCATGTACGTAGTCTGGAAAACCTAAAGCTGAGTATTTAGTTTAAAGCAAATCCCGACTGGTGGTTTTTCCCAGTGCCTAACAGAACCAAACTCAAACCTTTTTTTGAGTGAACTTACCTTTATCCTAAGCTCAGAATAATTCCCACAGAGATGAAAGGAAAATGAGAGAAAAATAAACTTATGAAGAAATAACCATGCATGAGAACCAGTAGAAACAAACGGCAATAGAATAAGATCCACAAAACTTTGTCTTTGTACCTTAAGTTTGGCTTAATGTCTCATTTCCTTTTTTATCAGTGAATAATATTCCTTTGTGTGGATATATGACTATTTATCCATTCGCCTGGTGTAAGCAAAGGCTACTCTCTAGTTACTGTGTGTGAGCTTTTCTTTGTGGTAGCTTCTCCTGTTGCAGAGCACAGGCTCTAGAGTGCAGGTTTCAGTAGTTGTGGCTTGTGGGCTTAGTAGTTGCAGCTTGAGGACTATAAAGCATGGGCTCAGGAGTTGTGGTGTATAGGCTTAATTGCCTGTGCCATGTGGAATCTTCCCAGACTAGGGATCAAATCTGTGTCCTCTGCATTGGCAGGCAGATTTTTTTTTTTTTAAGATTTATTTATTTATTTAGTTTGGGCGGGGGTCGGGTTGTGGAGGGAGGGGAGTGGGCGGGCCACTTCTATTGGTCTTTCATTTCTCTATTTTCATTCATCTTCGTTCTTTGGTTCCTGTGGGCCTCCCATCGCAGTGGCGTCTGTCGTTGAAGAGCACCAGCTCTGGGCGCATGCACTCCAGAGCTCCGGCTCGGTGATTGGACACATCAGTCCAGCCGCTCCACGGCACGTGGAATCTTCCCAGGCCAGGGCTCGAACCGGTGCCTCTTGCACTGCAAGGCGGTGTCCTTACCCACTGGACCACCAGGGAAAGCCCAGGCAGGCAGATTCTTAACCACTAGACCACTAGGGAAATCTCATGTGCAGGTGTTGTGTAGACATATTTTCATTTCACTTGGGTAAGTATCAGGGAACAAAATTACTTAATCAGGTAACATCTGTGTTTAGTTTTGTAAGAACCTACCTGTTTCCTCCAAAATGACTGGACCATTTCTGCATTCCCACAAGTAATGAGAGTCCTTATTATTCCATATCCTTACCAGCATTTGGTGTTGTCGGCTTTTCTGATCTTAACCATTCCGATAGGTGTCTAGTGATAGTTAATGTTTTTTTTTTTTTTTGCACATATTTGTTACTCATTTGCATTTCTTATTTGAATCATCTGGCCAGAATCTAAGATTTCATAGGAGATACACAAAAAATCTGGATATCTGACGTTAAGTAAAATTCCTTAATCATGTTTCATTTACAAAAACAGCTTATAATAGAGCATATTTTGGATAGAATTCATTCTTAGGTGAAAAATAGGAGCAACACACAAAATTTGCAGTCAAGAGAAAATCATTTCACCAGTAAAAATCTTCAGAAAATAATGGACATTTATTTAAACAAGTTTTATTTGAGCAATTCCTCTGGAACTTTGTCTCTTAGTAAGAAAGTATACAACTATAAACACATTCTGTGACTTTATGACATTAAGCTTCTTTCATCCTTGGTATATAAATAAAAGAATCTGGTCTGTGTATAACCCCAACTGTGTTATACAGACTCAAAGCAATAGATTTACCACCAACATGCAATCAAATATAATGGAGATTTTGATTTTCATTACAAAATTCTGTCAACTCTGTTATCATCCCTGCACCCAAAATTGCAAATACATTTACCATTAGTCATCACTTCACTCTTGGCATCATCACTTTATAAGCAGTTATCAGGAATATGATCCCTGGTATTTTACATATTTGCATTTACAAGGAAAGCATTTCTTTCTCTTGTTACACCACTGCCCAGTCCTTTATTTGCTTCCAACACTGAGCATATCCCTTTTTAAAAAGGTGAGGTAAGCTTCATGAACATTTCCATGCACATAAAGGTGTATAAAAGTGAACTACAGTCTTAATTGGCAACTTTGTAAAAACCATTGGTTTGCATAAAGGATAGTAAAGGTTCCTGAAAGCTGAACATGATATGTAGAAAATCTAGCCTATACCTCCTTACAGTTTTACCTTTGAATAATTCTCCCACCAGCAGCCCTAAATCATTACTCATCATGGTTTATAGATCTCTGGAGAAGGTTTTTGAGACAACATTGCAGTGTTAATGTTTAATGTTCCATAAACTATTGTAAGGATAAAATTCTCTTTTCTTTCTAACTTGCGGTTTTATCCTCTATTTAAACTCTCTCTGAAGGTGGCTACTGCTCATCAAGTTCATTTACATTCTGACAACTGTTATTAATTAAAGGACTGGGGATTGTGTTTTCAACTCCAGTGGTAAATTTGTAGCTGTCATTTAATTGACCTCTCAGCAGCACTGGCAGAGATAACTACTCCTTCCAAGTTGATATCCTTTATTCACTTGGCTTTCAGTAAACTGCATTATTCTCTCTTCCTTTTTTTTTGTTCCTGTTCCCTCATTAGCTCTTCCATCTACCTTGTTCTCTGGATCCTCTTTCTCTACTCCCACATCTCTTAAATGCTGGAGTTGGCTTATCATTAGTCTTATTTTCCTCTCTATCTACATTTTTGCCAAAGGTGATATTACCCCTTGATTTTAAACATCATGTGCATATTGATGGTGGCTGAATTGCTAAGTCATGTCTTACTTTTACGACCCCATCAACTGTAGTCCACTAGGCTCCTCTGTCCATGGGATTTCCCAGGGAAGAATATTGGAGTGGGTGTTACCATTTTCTTATCCATACCTACATATTAATGCCTCCTAAATTTGTATATTTATTATAGGCCTGTTCCGTGGGCTCCAGATTGGTATATTCTACTATCTACTTGGCAGCTTAAACCTGACACACTCAAAATTGAGTTCCTAATTCTACCCCCTCCAACTCAAATTGTCTTTTCTCAGTGTGTCCCATTGTTGTAAATGCTGTCAACATTCACCAGTTGTACAGGCCAGAGTCCTCGGAGCCATTCTTGACTCTTTTTTCTAATGATACATACAGCTTATTAACAAAGTCCATGAGCTCTACCTTTAAAATGTGTCTAAACTATCACCACCTTTCACCATTACCAACACTTCTACCCCTGTCCCAAGCCACTATTATCTCTTTCCTAGGTCATTACTATAGATTTTTTGCTAGTTCTCTTGTTAACACTCTTATTCTCTGAAAGTCTATTCTCCACCTATCATCCAGATTACACTTTCTGCTATTAACTGAATTGTGTCCCCCTCAAATCCATATGTTGAAGCCCTAACTCTCATTGTAATGGTATTTGGATGAGGACTTTAGGGGGAAGTAATTGGGCTTAGATGAGGCCAGGAGAATAGGGTTCACATGATGGGATAAGCACCCTTATAAGTAGAGACACCAAAGAGTTTGTTACTTCTTGTCCCTCTCTCCCTCCCTCTACCTGCATGAAGGAAAGGCTATATAAAGACACAACAAGAATGTGGCTGTCTGACAGCTACATGCAAAAAAATGAAGTTGGAACGTTCCCTGACACCATGCACAAAGATCAACTCAAAATGGATTAAAGACCTAAATGTAAGACCAGAAACCATCAAACTCTTAGAGGAGAATATAGGCAAAACACTCAAGGACATAAATCAAAGCAAGATCTTCTCTAACCCACCTACTAGAATAGCGGAACTCAAAAGAAAAATGAGCACGTGGGACCTAATGAAACTTAAAAGCTTTTGTACAGCAAAAGAAATCACAAAAATGCTGAACAGACACCCCACAGAATGGGAGAAAATCATAGCAAATGAAACAACAGACAAAGAATTAATCTCCAAAATCTACAAGCAACTCAGACAACTCAGCACCAGAAAAATGAACAACCCAATCAAAAAATGGGAAAGGGATCTAAACAGACACCTCTCCAATGACAACATACAGATGGCCCAAAAGCACAGGAAACGATGCTCAACTTCACTTATAATTAGAGAAATACAAATCAAAACTACAATGAGATATCACCTCACACCCGTCAGAATGGCCATCATCCACAAATCGACAGACAATAAATGCTGGAGAGGGTGCGGAGAAAAGGGAACACTCCTGCATTGCTGGTGGGAATGTCAATTGATACAGCCTCTATGGAAGACAGTATGGAGATTCCTTCAAAAACTAAAAATATAAGCACCATACGACCCAGCAATCCCACTCTTAGGCTTATACCCTGATGAAATCAAATCTGAAAGAAGCACCTGTACCCCAATGTTCATTGCAGCTCTCTATGCAATAGCTAGAACATGGATGCAGCCTAGATGCCCATTGATGAACGAATGGATCCAGAAGCTCTGGTACATATATATACAATGGAATACTACACAGCTGTAAAGAGAAATGCAGAAGAATCAGCCCTACTGAGGTGGCTGGATCTAGAATGTATCATAAAAAGTGAAGTCAGTCAGAAAGAGAAGGACAAATACAGTATATTAACACATATATATGGAATCTAGTAGGATGGTGATGATGGTACATGCAGTGAAGCGACGGAAAGACAGACATGGACAGTGGACATATGGACATTGTGGGGAAGGAACAGAGGGTGGGAGGCGTAAAGGAAGTAGCATGAAGGCCTGTACTATCATAAGTGAAGAAAATAGCTCTAGTCATTGCTCTGTGAGAAAAGGGGATCCTTCAGGGGTGCTGTGTGATGGTTGGGAGTGGTGGGATGGGGGGGATATGCATATGACTAATCTGGGAACATACATATCTGTAAACAAAACTCTATAAAAGCTAAAAGTAAAATAAAGGGTTTTTTGTTTTGTTTTGTTTTGTTTTTTAAAAAAGAATGTGGCTCTCTGAAATGCAGGGAGAGAGCTCTCACTAAACATCTACCCTATTGGCAACTTAGTCTTGGATTTCCAATCTCCAGAACTGTGAGATTGATTCCTGTTGTTTAAGTCAACCATTTTATGGTATTTTTTTACGGCAGCCTTAGATAACTAAGATAGTTTCCAAAAATATATAAATTAAATCATGTAATTTCCCTGCTAAACGCTTTCAAATAACTTTCTCATTTTTTCTAGAATAAAGTCCAAAGATTTTAACATGACCTGTAAGATTCCATGGAATTCCCCAGTGGTGCTAGTGGTAAATAACCCATCTGCGAATGCAGGAGATGTAAGAGATGCAGATTTGATCCCTGGGTTGAGAAAATCCCCCGGAGGAGGGCCTGACAACTCACTCCAGTGTTCTTGCCTGGAGAAACCCATGGACAGTGAAGCCTGGCAGGCTACGGTCCATAGAGTAGCAAAGAGTTGGACACGACTGAAGCAACTTAGCAGGCACGCATAGGATTCTATACAATCTAGGTCCCTGCTGCTTCTGTGGTAACTCTTAACCAGGTTTTCCCTGGCTTGCTGCATTCCACCCACTGTAAATACTTTGCTGTTGCTAGGTTACCACAGATTCTTCCTCTATCCCTGGATTTTGTACTTGCTGAACCTTGCCCCTCATATTTCCACCAGTGGCATTACTCATTTTCTACCTTTAGATTGTTCTCAAATATAAACTTCTCAAAGATGTCTTTTTGTCTAAAATAACCACATCTTTACCCTATTACAGTTTATCCTATTATTCTTAAGATTTTTAATTATAAACTTATCATTAGCTGATATTATATAATTTATGATCTTTTCCCCCACTAGAGGACAAGTTTCATGAGGGTAGGAGGTGACTAACTATGTCTGTTTTCCTTTCTATTGTAGATTTGTTTATGGTAGACACTTGATAAGTGGTCAGTGAATAAACAGACCAGCTTGATCTCACAATCACTGCTGTCTTCAGGCTCTTTTGTTTAACTCTGAAAATTACAGTAAGGAAAGGGCAACTTGGAATGACTTTAAAAGTCAAACAAGAGAAATATATTTGGGGATTCACCCTTAGTATAACAGAATAACAACCTTTTAAATTTGATGTTCCCATACACAGCTAACTGCTCTGCTGTTTTGCCCTGACAAAGCACATGCTAGTGGTTAGGAAGTCTTCATGGTCTATGATGAAGTAACCTTCTGATTGGCTTCCCAGGTGGCTCAGTGATAAAGAACCTGCCTTCAATGCAGGAGACACAGGTTTGATCCCTGGGTCAGGAAGATCCCCTGGAGGAGGAAATGGCAACCCACTCCAGTATTCTTGCCTGGAGAATTCCAGGCAGTAATAATAAAATCCACCAAATAATATAATAATATGATATATTAATAATAACATAATATAACTCACTAAATTTACAATTCAGTGGCTTTTATTATATTCACAGAGTTGCACAAGCATTACTATAATTTCTGCTCCATTTTTAATCAAAATTAGGTTTTATTCACTGCTTTTGATGTGATTAGGCTTCTGGTATACTTATGAACCCATCTTTACTGGTAACTGATGATTTCTTTTCACTGAAAAACTGAGCTCTTTTATAGCATTGGTAAACTAATATAACCAGGTTTTCCCTGGCTTGCTGCATTCCACCCACTGTAAATACTTTGCTGTTGCTAGGTTACCACAGATTCTTCCTCTATCCCTGGATTTTGTACTTGCTGAACCTTGCCCCTCATATTTCCACCAGTGGCATTACTCATTTTCTACCTTTAGATTGTTCTCAAATATAAACTTCTCAAAGATGTCTTTTTGTCTAAAATAACCACATCTTTACCCTATTACAGTTTATCCTATTATTCTTAAGATTTTTAATTATAAACTTATCATTAGCTGATATTATATAATTTATGATCTTTTCCCCCACTAGAGGACAAGTTTCATGAGGGTAGGAGGTGACTAACTATGTCTGTTTTCCTTTCTATTGTAGATTTGTTTATGGTAGACACTTGATAAGTGGTCAGTGAATAAACAGACCAGCTTGATCTCACAATCACTGCTGTCTTCAGGCTCTTTTGTTTAACTCTGAAAATTACAGTAAGGAAAGGGCAACTTGGAATGACTTTAAAAGTCAAACAAGAGAAATATATTTGGGGATTCACCCTTAGTATAACAGAATAACAACCTTTTAAATTTGATGTTCCCATACACAGCTAACTGCTCTGCTGTTTTGCCCTGACAAAGCACATGCTAGTGGTTAGGAAGTCTTCATGGTCTATGATGAAGTAACCTTCTGATTGGCTTCCCAGGTGGCTCAGTGATAAAGAACCTGCCTTCAATGCAGGAGACACAGGTTTGATCCCTGGGTCAGGAAGATCCCCTGGAGGAGGAAATGGCAACCCACTCCAGTATTCTTGCCTGGAGAATTCCAGGCAGTAATAATAAAATCCACCAAATAATATAATAATATGATATATTAATAATAACATAATATAACTCACTAAATTTACAATTCAGTGGCTTTTATTATATTCACAGAGTTGCACAAGCATTACTATAATTTCTGCTCCATTTTTAATCAAAATTAGGTTTTATTCACTGCTTTTGATGTGATTAGGCTTCTGGTATACTTATGAACCCATCTTTACTGGTAACTGATGATTTCTTTTCACTGAAAAACTGAGCTCTTTTATAGCATTGGTAAATCTAATATAAGTTGAAAGTGTTTTCCTTAAATGCATATGGTCCTTACAATAGAATATTATTAGGCAATGAAACAGAATGTACTGATACATGTTACAACATGGATGAATCTTGAAGACAGCATGCTGAATGAAAGAAGGCTTCTGTGGTGGCTCAGTGATAAAGACTCTGCCTGCCAATGCAGGAGACGCAGGTGCAATCTCTGGGTTAGGAAGATCTCCTGGAGAAGGAAATGGCAATGCACTCCAGTATTCTTACCTGAAGAATCCCATGGACAGAAGAACCTGGCAGGATATAGTCTATGGGTTTGCAAAGAGTCAGACATGACTGAGCAACTGAGCATGCATACAACCATCTAATACCCATAGAAGTGAATTTGAATCTTGTTAAATTTCCTGTTTAGGCTACTCTTGCGATTTATTCATTTAACAAATATGAAACATTTAGGGAAAAATAGTCTGAAAACAAGATGCATAAGATCCAGTCCATGCCACTGAGAAACACAGTCTTGTGGGATGAACACATAATAGGATCATTTCAATACAATGTGATATGCTAGGGTGTAATTTAAGTTACATGTGGGAGCCTAGGGGAAAAAGTATCTATAGCTACCTGAAAAAGTCAGAGAATACTTCATAGAGGAGGTAGCATTTGATATGATAGATGAAGGATGAATGAGTTCTATTGCCAGGCAAAATTTGCAGAAAAGGTTTCTTGAAGAATGATGTGGTACATGAGCTGGGCCATGGGAAAATGTATGGTTGCATACAAGGGAAGATATAGAGGAGGATATAGCGTGGGCAAAGAAGCAGCAACAAATTTTTTTTTAATATGTGGTTTGTTTGAATGGTTGCAAATAATGTGAGTGTATTGGGAGAAGTGGAAGATAAGACTAATCTAGCATATCTGAGCTGATTCTGAGATTTCCAGAGTGATTATTAAAGAGAATACACCATTACAAATTCCATTCCCACAATGCATAACTAGTTAAAGCAATCTAAATTATACGGTGTGTGACTCATTTTTTGCTCTCAGAGATATGGTAACTGATGATTTCTTTTCACTGAAAACTGAGCTCTTTTATAGCATTGGTAAATCTAATATAAGTTGAAAGTGTTTTCCTTAAATGCATATGGTCCTTACAATAGAATATTATTAGGCAATGAAACAGAATGTACTGATACATGTTACAACATGGATGAATCTTGAAGACAGCATGCTGAATGAAAGAAGGCTTCTGTGGTGGCTCAGTGATAAAGACTCTGCCTGCCAATGCAGGAGACGCAGGTGCAATCTCTGGGTTAGGAAGATCTCCTGGAGAAGGAAATGGCAATGCACTCCAGTATTCTTACCTGAAGAATCCCATGGACAGAAGAACCTGGCAGGATATAGTCTATGGGTTTGCAAAGAGTCAGACATGACTGAGCAACTGAGCATGCATACAACCATCTAATACCCATAGAAGTGAATTTGAATCTTGTTAAATTTCCTGTTTAGGCTACTCTTGCGATTTATTCATTTAACAAATATGAAACATTTAGGGAAAAATAGTCTGAAAACAAGATGCATAAGATCCAGTCCATGCCACTGAGAAACACAGTCTTGTGGGATGAACACATAATAGGATCATTTCAATACAATGTGATATGCTAGGGTGTAATTTAAGTTACATGTGGGAGCCTAGGGGAAAAAGTATCTATAGCTACCTGAAAAAGTCAGAGAATACTTCATAGAGGAGGTAGCATTTGATATGATAGATGAAGGATGAATGAGTTCTATTGCCAGGCAAAATTTGCAGAAAAGGTTTCTTGAAGAATGATGTGGTACATGAGCTGGGCCATGGGAAAATGTATGGTTGCATACAAGGGAAGATATAGAGGAGGATATAGCGTGGGCAAAGAAGCAGCAACAAATTTTTTTTTAATATGTGGTTTGTTTGAATGGTTGCAAATAATGTGAGTGTATTGGGAGAAGTGGAAGATAAGACTAATCTAGCATATCTGAGCTGATTCTGAGATTTCCAGAGTGATTATTAAAGAGAATACACCATTACAAATTCCATTCCCACAATGCATAACTAGTTAAAGCAATCTAAATTATACGGTGTGTGACTCATTTGTTATTGCTCTCAGAGATATTTAAATTTTATAGGAGGATGCCTAGAGAGGAAAGTGTATTAGCTAGCAGAATTTTAGCATGGGCCAGTAGATGAGACTGAAACTGAAGCATTTCTAGAAAGCTTTCTCACTCTTAAAAATCATGAGACCACTATCATGGTCTCTGTCTGCCATGCCCAATAACTGGCTTGGAAGATTTTAAATTCTCCCTGCAGTACTTAGTCAAAAAAGGTCCAGAAAATGAATGAATGTTTTATATTTTAAAAATATAAAAGAATAATTTCCCCTAATTGGAATTCCAAATACCCAAAAGGGACATAAAAGTAGTTTGATGTAGAAAATAGTTTAAAAAAATTAAACAGGAATTGAAGCAGCTCTTCTTTACCTAAGTAAAGAATAATAGGGCTTCCCCTGGTGGTCCAGTGGGTAAGGACACCGCCTTGCAGTGCAAGGGGTGCCAACTCGAGCCCTGGCCTGGGAAGATCCCATGTGCCATGGAGCGGCTGGACTGATGTGTCCAATTACCGAGCCAGAGCTCTGGAGTGCGTGCACCCAGAGCCGGCGCTCTGCAACAACAGACGCCACCGCGATGGGAGGCCCACAGGAGCCAAAGAACAAAGACGGATGAACAGAGAGAAACGAAAGACCAATAGAAGTGGCCCACCTGCTCCCCTCCCTCCCCAACCCGAGCCCCGCCCCAAAATAAATAAATAAATAAATCTTTAACCAAAAAAAAAAAAAAAAAGAATAATACATAAAGGGAAAATGCATCTGTTTTGAGCCCTAAAATCAACCTCCAGGGTCCAAGACGAGCTTATATTCAAGTGGGAGAGAAAGTGATTCTCCCCATGAAACTCAGTTCTAAAGAGTTCATCTTTTCCTTGTAGGTTCCTGGTGGGTTAGGTCTTCCCCTTCCATCAGACCAGGTTACTAAGGTAGAGATATTTGTAAAGGTGAAATTAGCAGTACCTCAAATGGAACATGTAAAGCCTGATGGTTGTTCATGCCTTCAGAGTCATACAAAACAGAGCCTTAAAAATACAGCATGAAGAACAGGCTCTTTTTAAAAAGAAAGTAAAATGAAAATGAGTTCCATTTAGAAAAAATGAAGAAAGTAAGTGAATTTGGGCTTTTAAAGATGGCTATATAACTATGAAAAGAAAAGAAAGTTTGAACATGTCTGCATTCCAATGTCAAATTAACCCTAAATTCACTTAAAACCCCCCACAAGCTTCTATTTATTGATTATTACTATTAAATACCTATATATCTTGAGTACTGTGTTAAGAAATGTTGGTAACGACAGAAAGATCCTTTGCCCTCTGATTGGATCTAATTATGGAAGCAAGTCATATACTGATGTCAGCTACAAATTGGCTTTTACCAATTACATTACCAGTGACTGAACAACAAGGACATTTGCCATCCACCACTGTGGAGACTAAACCCAATGCTGTGACAGTTGCTGACTCTCAACAGCCCCTGAGGGAGCTCAGGGTGGAATGAGGCCCTCTGTGCTTCAGAGAATCTGGTGGGACAGGTCTTTAGACAGGCAGATGTTTTTAGGAACAGATTTTATGATCTTAATCCTTGCATCTCCTCATACCTAGAAAAGCACTAAATCTCTTCATGGTGATATCAAATCCTCATGACTAACCAAACCCCCACCCCTTTGTAAAATGAGTGTTTCATGGTATTGAAGCCCCTCTTCATCAAAACCTTACAGATTGATTTTTCTCCCCACTGCCGCTTTGGAGCAGTCTCTCACAGCTATCTGAGGTGCTGCCTCCTAGGCTGAAGTCCTAATTGTGCCCCAAATAAAACTTAACTCACATCTCTCAAGTTGTTCTTTTTTTCTTTTTTAGTCGACACTGAGGATATTAAGGTAGGTAGAAGTCATTTGATATTGATGATATGATGATATCATGTTATAGATACTTCAAGTAAGGGGAATGGTCTCTGAGGGATGGAGTTAGACTGGGTAGCTCTTATGGAGAAGGTTATTCTCTAACTTAGGACTTCACAAAGAAGGTTATGGTGAAGATACCCGAGAAAGTATTCTAGATAAAGGGAAGAGGAGATGGTTGGATACCTCAAATGGAACATGTAAAGCCTGATGGTTGTTCATGCCTTCAGAGTCATACAAAACAGAGCCTTAACAATACAGCATGAAGAACAGGCTCTTTGTAAAAAGAAAGTAAGATGAAAATGAGTTCCATTTAGAAAAAATGAAGAAAGTAAGTGAATTTGGGCTTTTAAAGATGGCTATATAACTATGAAAAGAAAAGAAAGTTTGAACATGTCTGCATTCCAATGTCAAATTAACCCTAAATTCACTTAAAACCCCCCACAAGCTTCTATTTATTGATTATTACTATTAAATACCTATATATCTTGAGTACTGTGTTAAGAAATGTTGGTAACGACAGAAAGATCCTTTGCCCTCTGATTGGATCTAATTATGGAAGCAAGTCATATACTGATGTCAGCTACAAATTGGCTTTTACCAATTACATTACCAGTGACTGAACAACAAGGACATTTGCCATCCACCACTGTGGAGACTAAACCCAATGCTGTGACAGTTGCTGACTCTCAACAGCCCCTGAGGGAGCTCAGGGTGGAATGAGGCCCTCTGTGCTTCAGAGAATCTGGTGGGACAGGTCTTTAGACAGGCAGATGTTTTTAGGAACAGATTTTATGATCTTAATCCTTGCATCTCCTCATACCTAGAAAAGCACTAAATCTCTTCATGGTGATATCAAATCCTCATGACTAACCAAACCCCCACCCCTTTGTAAAATGAGTGTTTCATGGTATTGAAGCCCCTCTTCATCAAAACCTTACAGATTGATTTTTCTCCCCACTGCCGCTTTGGAGCAGTCTCTCACAGCTATCTGAGGTGCTGCCTCCTAGGCTGAAGTCCTAATTGTGCCCCAAATAAAACTTAACTCACATCTCTCAAGTTGTTCTTTTTTTCTTTTTTAGTCGACACTGAGGATATTAAGGTAGGTAGAAGTCATTTGATATTGATGATATGATGATATCATGTTATAGATACTTCAAGTAAGGGGAATGGTCTCTGAGGGATGGAGTTAGACTGGGTAGCTCTTATGGAGAAGGTTATTCTCTAACTTAGGACTTCACAAAAAGTAAATTTGGGATTTTGAATGGTGAAGATACCCGAGAAAGTATTCTAGATAAAGGGAAGAGGAATGATTGATGGTATGGAGGCAGGAATGCAGTATGTGATTTTAAGGAGTCCAGGTTGACAGAATCGGGGCCAGTGATCATGTTGGGGATTAGTAGGGATTTTAGATGAATAGGTAGGGTGGAGGCACGTGATGGAAGACATGGAATGTCAGGTTGATTAGTTTTGACTTGATCCTACTGGCAAATGGATATCCTTGTTGGGGAATAACATGCTGAAAGCAGCACCTTAAGGTTAGTCTAGCAGTGGTTTTTCAGGAAGGATTTGCTTGTTTGTGTGTGGCAAGTGATGGATGGGTGTGAGATCAGTGAAAGAGTTAACTCTCAATTATTGTATTAAAGCTTATCAAAAGCAAATCTTTAAATTCTCTGCTAAGTGATTGAAACAGGGAACAAAGCCACACAGGTTTGTTTTTTTTTCCAGTACCTTTGTTGGCATTATCATAATTTTAAAAAAAATTCTCCTCTTTTTAAATTCAGCATGAGTCTCAGGGGGTGTTGGAAAGAAAGACCTTTCAGGGTGTTTATACTGCTCCACCACCTTCTTGCCCTGCTCCCACCTTCTCCTCTTCCATGCTCAGTGGTCAGGAGGTCTTTAAACCAGACTTATGATTCATTCTTCCATTCCCTGGGGAAGATGTGAGTCACTCAGCCTGTAATCATTAAAGCCCCTAAGTCTGGACTTTGTCCCTTGCTTCAGTTTTCAGAATAAACATAAACTAAGTTGCTTTCTATTTTCTTCAAAATCACCTCTTCTCAGTGTGACTTCATTATTTGAAATTATGCAAAGTCCTAATATCCCAGACAGATCCTTACTGAAATAGAAATAGAAATACACATTGAAAATGCCAAACAGGGATGAACTGAGGATTATCTCTGTTACTATCTCCTCAATTCAGTTGAGGTCACTTTAATGATTATTTATTGAGGACACCCATCAGAGATTTAGGGGCTGCATAGGCACAAAGACTTATCTATATAACATAAATATATAAACAATAAAGGAACAAATCACATTGAGCAATATGGGATATGCATGATTAGGTGCTAAAATAGGTAGCCCAGACATTTGTAAGAATTGCTTGAATTAATTACTCATCATTAAAAAATAAAACCCCAAACCACGCAGTAGTGTGCATGTTATGGATGTTAAATCAACTTTCTGCATCTCATCTATGAATTTCTCTTAGCCAGTATGAGCACAAATGAGAATTGACATTTAATGGACTCAGTATCAAAATAGCATTTCCAAATAGACTTTTTCTTCTTGTTTTTCAATTTTGTAACATTTTTTCCCCAAGTAACTGAGTTGTCCTTTAATTGCCATTTTTTCCCCTTGCAATTAAGGGGATTTGTTTCTAACTGAAAAGTATTATCTGAGTGCATGTGTACAGCCACCTCATTTTAGTTTGAAGACTAGTTTGTAGGGTTATACCAGAAATGAATGTGCTTACTCCATCTGTAGATTAATGAAACAGAATTGGCATCTCTCATGGTGCTGCAGTCACTCACATCTGGTGATAACATTTAATTTCTGTGCCAATAAATAACTGTCTGTGCTCACAGAAGTATCTTGAGGATGCTGAGTTGTTGTTGGCAGATTTAAGAATGGGTGGGAGAAATTCGAGTAGCTTTGTAAAGGGAAACTGCTTTAGAATCGTTTACTGACAGTAAAGGAAATGTTCTGAAATAGAAAGAAGAGGTGGTTTTTCAATGGTGTTAAAATGCCTTAGGTTGCTTAGCCTATCAACCAAGAAGTACACATTAAGATTAGGACAGTGTATTCTGTGTATTCTGTGCCTGGTTGAGAGCAACGGCCTGAGGTAAGAAGATCTAAGGGATTATGAGACATACAAGGGCAAAAAATGAAAAGAAAAAGACAGAGAGAAACAAAGGAATAAAATGAATTCATGTCAAAATGGGAAAGACTGTTGCACATAATTGAGTTCAGACTATTGATAAGGCAACAGAGCAATGTATACTTGGTGTTTCAGCAGAATGGTTGTTCAAAGAACAGAAAGTGTGAGTAGACAATGTGAATGACAAACAAAAATGGCTCATCTCTTGCAAGTGGGGATGTTTGTCTCATCCCTCCCTCATTCAGTAAGATTTAATAAATGATAGAAAGTTTGGCGTCAAAAAAAAAAAGAGGCTCATCTAGCCATCTAAAATGTTGTTTGATTCTCCAAAGAACTTTCCTCCTTTTCCATGTTTTGCAAATATAATACATTGAAATCATATGAAAGGAGACTGTGAGCCACCATTCACTCTTGCTAGGTTTGAGTAGTTGTAGCTACTTAAGATATGAAAATAGTGTAATTCAAAAACAATTTAATATTTTTAAAAATGTATTGCTTAGTAACTGTATTATAAATGATAATGTAGGCAATTTCTACACTATCTCTATAGCAAAATACCTTTTAAGGGTAGCCAGACAACTTGGTGCATAAAGCACATTCACTTATAACCTAGCTGTTAAGTAATAATATTTTGAAGGTATGCTATTTTGGAATAGTTCTGAATCCTCTTTCCCCAAACTCTCATTTTCTACTATTCCAAATCAAGTCCCTTTCTATACCCTAGCTATAAGCTTTTTCTACTTCCCCTAGCCACACTTCGTATGCCAAGTAGACATAGAAATGCTCCATATTGTTAGACTGGCCATCTTGGACTACCTGATAGCATTCTTAGCTGTGGCATCATCCCAGAGTGGTTATTTGGAGGCCCCAAATTAAAAACCTTTAGACTCATATCAACAGAAATGAGACCTAGAGGGTCATGCAGGGCACCTGAGGGATATGCAATGGTCGATTGTTGACACTGAAGGGCTTTCACTTAAATGAATGTGGCAGATCTAAGTAATTTTCTAAGTCAGCATTTAAAATGCTTGGTTTTCAACATTTCATCCTCTCTGGAAAAGAGCTTCCTGCATTGTCTTGTTTTCCCCTTTCTTAATATTTGTAGTAGGATTGCCAGAATTCACACAGAACTCTGGCACCTCCAGGGACTCTGAAGGCAATAGAGCTATGTTTTTATCTGTCTTCATAAGAAATCTTTTGCACAGAGCTGATTGTAATAATTTTTGTTACCTCTAAGGTGTTTTTCTTTTTTAAGAATGACTTCATCTTTTATTTATTTATTTATTCATTATTTATTTATTTTTGCAGGGGGCACTTCTATTGGTCTTTCATTTTGTTTTGTTTTCATCCATCATTGTTCTTCGGCCCGTGTGGGCCTCCCTTCACAGTGGCCTTTCTCGTTGCAGAGCACCAGCTCCAGGCGCATGCACTCCAGAACTCTGGTTCGGTAGTTGGACGCATCAGTCCAGTCGCTCCATGGCACATGGGATCTTCCCAGGCTAGGGATCAAACTGGCGCCCCTTGCACTGCAAGGCAGTGTCCTTACCCACTGGACCACCAGGGAAGTCCCTTTAAGGTGATTTTTTCCAAGGATTTAATGAGGCATATGGGAGAGTCACAGAGATAAGACACTATTCCTATATAACTGTCTCAACAAGACTCAAAATGAAAAGTTCTGATTTAACCCCAGGAGGAGAAGAGTAACTCACCCCTTGTTGATCAGATTTCATCAACTATAATTCTGTCTTCTTTACTGGTCAGAGCAGCATTTGTTTAAGAAGTATAAGAGCTATTTAGTTGTTTGTTTTAGGGGAAGGAGGGCTTTGAGCAAATCTAAGTGTCTATTATGGGCTGCTTCCCTGGTGGCTCAGACAGTAAAAATCTGCCAACAATGATTTGGATTCAGTTCTTGGTTCAGGAAGATCCTATGGAGAAGGGAATGGCAAAACCCAGTTCAGTATTCTTGCCTGAAGAATTCCGTGGACAGAGGAACCTGGTGGGCTACAATCCATGCAGTCACAAAGAGTCTGACACAACTGAGCGACTAACACTTTCACTTTCAAGCCTCTATTATGAAGAAGGGTCTTCGCTGGTGGCTCAGTGGTAAAGAAACCACCTGCCAATGCAGGAGATGCAAAAGATGCGGATTTTATCCCTGGGTTGGGACTCCCCTCGAGAAGGAAATGACAACGCACTCCAATATTCTTGGCTGGGAGAACCCATGGACAGAGGGGCCTGGCAGGCTATAGTTCATGGGTTCCCAGAAGAGTCAGACATGATTTAATGACTAAACAACAACAACAGAGTTCATCTCAAGAGCTCCAGGAAAGGAATCATGCATTTATCAAGGAAACTATTGGAAAAGTTATAAAAATTCACAAAAAAAACTATGTGTAACACTCTACTTGCCATAGTGAGTACACTCTCAAGAATTCTCACTTGGTAGAACAATATTGAATCAGATTTTCTCTTCAAGGAAATATTATTTGAAAAATTTTAGAAACTAGAGAGAATAAAATCTCTATTATTCACTGTCCCTTGTAGAACCTAGTAAGAAAGTGATTTAACTCCCTTTTCAAGTTACCAAGGTGGCCTCAGTGTGATATTCTACTGGATAATATCTTAGTGACTTGTAAATGTCAGTGAAGCGGAGGTCAGTTCTCAATCACATAAATGAGGCTGGCAAAGCTCATCTTAGGAGTTCTCTTACCTTTTCTTTCAATGCTTTTCTCCCCACTATGGTAATTTTATCTTTAATGTATTACTAATGCATGCAGTATTTTTTTTTTTGGCCACTTCTATTGATCTTTCATTTATTTATCTTTGTTCTTTGGCCTGTGTGGGCCTCCCATTGCAGTGTCCTCTCTCGTTGCAGAGCACTGTTTCTGGGCACATGCACTCCAGAGCTCTGGCTCGGTAGTTGGACATATCAGTCCACCCACTCCGCAGCATGTGGGATCTTCCCAGGCCAGGGATTGAACTAGTGCCTCTTGCACTGCAAGGCGATGTCTTTACCAACTGGACCACCAGGGAAGCACTGCATGCAGTATTTTTACAATCTATTTTTTGCTCACATTTTGATATATTTAGTAATTGTATATAATTGTGCCAACACCACCACAATCAAATGTATAGAATGGTCTTTCACCCTAAAAAGTTTCCTTCACATCCCTTTAACTTAATGTCACCTCCCCATCCCTAGCCCCCAGTAACCATTTATCTCTTTTATGTGTTTGCAGTTTTGTCTTTTCTAGAATTTCATATGAATGGAATTACGCAATGTATGATATTTTGTGTTTGACTTTTTCCACTTAGAGCAGAGTTTCTTGACCTTGGCACTATTGACATTTGGGCTGTGTAGTTCTCTGTTGTGGGGGGCTACCTAGTGCTTTTCAGTATGCTGCTCAGCATTGCTGATTGCTCTCTTTTACTGATGAATAGTATGCCAATTTATGGATATTTTATGGACAATTTATATTTTTATTAAAATGTTGATGGGCATTGGATTATTTCAAGTTTTAGAATATTACAAAAAAAAAGCTACTATGAACATCCACATATATATTTTGTGTAGATATGTTTCCCTTTATTTTGGGTAAATACCTCAGAGTGGAATTGCTAGGTTATATGGTAACTCTGTACTTAACTTTTTGAGGAAACACCAGACTGTATTCCAAAGTGGATACACCATTTCACATTCCTACCACTAATGCTTCAAATCCTTGTCAGCACTTGGTATTGACTATCACTTTGATTATAGCCATCCTCATGGATTTATTGTGGTATCTCATTGCCATTTTGATTTATGTTTCCCTAATGACTAACAATCATTAGTCATAATGGATGCTGATGGGTAGAAATAACTAAAGTTGGGTAGTTGGAGTGGTATCAGTTTATAAAAATCTCTGAGCATTTTCGTGTACTTATTGGCCATCTATATATCTTATTTGCAGAAATGTCTGTTGGAATCCTTTGCCTATTTTTACATTGAGATATTTGTATTTTTGTTGTTGAGTTGCAAGAGTTCTTGATTCAACAGCATTTTGTGAGATACATGTTATGCAAATACTCCAAGGCTGTAGCTTATTTTTTTGTTGTTATTTTCTTAATTATGTTTTCCAAAAAGAAAACTTTTTTAATCTTTATGAAATCTGTTTCATCACTTTTTTTTATACTTTGTAATTTGGTGTCCTATTTAAGAAATTTTACCTAATTTAATGTCACAAAAATTTTCTTCTATGTTTTTCTCTAGAAGTTTAGGAGTTTTAGCTCTTATATTTAGATATATGATCTATTTTGCATTAAATTTTGTGTTTGGTGTACAATAATGGTCAAGGTTCTTTTTTCTCATACAGCTTCCCTGGTGGCTCAGATGGTAAAGAGTCTACCTGCAATGAAGGAGACCTGGGTTTGATCCCTGGGTTGGGAAGATCCCCCGGAGAAGGGATAGCCTACTCACTCCAGTCTTCTTGCCTAGAGAATTCCATGGGGTCGCAAAGAGTCAGACATTACTGAATGACTTGACTTTGACTTTTGATAAAGTTGTTACAACATCATTTATTGAAATGAGTATTTTCCCCCCATGAAATTGCCTTAAAACCTTTATCAAATATCAACTGAATCAAAGTATGGAAAGGTATATACTTGAAAGAAATGTGTATTTTGTCATTTTTGTGTGTGTTCTGTGAATATTAAGTTGAAATGATGATAGTTTTGTTCAGATCTAATGTTTTGCTGAGTTTTTGTCTAGTCATGCATTTTAAAACTTTGTTATTGGGTGGACACACACTTGTGATTGTTTTGGCGTATTGATTTGACACATATGATAATGATGTTATCATCTCTGGCAATGATAAAATATGAAATGTGTTTTATTGAATATTACTATAGGTACTCTAGGCTTCTTAACTCACTGTTTGCATGTATCTCACTTCAAGGTTAATCACATGGCTGTTGGCTGAAGTTCCAGATCAATGTTTGTTTCCCAGTTCTGAGCATTTTCGTACTTATTGGCCATCTATATATCTTATTTGCAGAAATGTCTGTTGGAATCCTTTGCCTATTTTTACATTGAGATATTTGTATTTTTTTTTTTGGAGTTGCAAGAGTTCTTGATTCAACAGCATTTTGTGAGATACATGTTATGCAAATACTCCAAGGCTGTAGCTTATTTTTTTGTTGTTATTTTCTTAATTATGTTTTCCAAAAAGAAAACTTTTTTAATCTTTATGAAATCTGTTTCATCACTTTTTTTTATACTTTGTAATTTGGTGTCCTATTTAAGAAATTTTACCTAATTTAATGTCACAAAAATTTTCTTCTATGTTTTTCTCTAGAAGTTTAGGAGTTTTAGCTCTTATATTTAGATATATGATCTATTTTGCATTAAATTTTGTGTTTGGTGTACAATAATGGTCAAGGTTCTTTTTTCTCATACAGCTTCCCTGGTGGCTCAGATGGTAAAGAGTCTACCTGCAATGAAGGAGACCTGGGTTTGATCCCTGGGTTGGGAAGATCCCCCGGAGAAGGGATAGCCTACTCACTCCAGTCTTCTTGCCTAGAGAATTCCATGGGGTCGCAAAGAGTCAGACATTACTGAATGACTTGACTTTGACTTTTGATAAAGTTGTTACAACATCATTTATTGAAATGAGTATTTTCCCCCCATGAAATTGCCTTAAAACCTTTATCAAATATCAACTGAATCAAAGTATGGAAAGGTATATACTTGAAAGAAATGTGTATTTTGTCATTTTTGTGTGTGTTCTGTGAATATTAAGTTGAAATGATGATAGTTTTGTTCAGATCTAATGTTTTGCTGAGTTTTTGTCTAGTCATGCATTTTAAAACTTTGTTATTGGGTGGACACACACTTGTGATTGTTTTGGCGTATTGATTTGACACATATGATAATGATGTTATCATCTCTGGCAATGATAAAATATGAAATGTGTTTTATTGAATATTACTATAGGTACTCTAGGCTTCTTAACTCACTGTTTGCATGTATCTCACTTCCAAGGTTAATCACATGGCTGTTGGCTGAAGTTCCAGTCCTTCATCATATGAACTTCTCTATAGGACTACTCATGACATGCCAACTAGCTTCCCCCAGAATGATATATCCAAGAGAAAAAAATAAGAATGATAAAGATAGATTTCAAAGCCTAAGCTCAGATGTGACATAACCATAATTTTTGCTATGTTCTTTTGGTCACACTGATGAATCCTGGTATAACTTGAGACTCTACATGTGCTAGGAGGTGAGGGTCACTAGGGTTAGCCTGGAGGTTGGATCTTAGAATAACCATCTGAGAATCAAGGTTTATGCTTAGAAGTCTTAATTTAAAGAATAATTGCTTTTCTGTCCAGTGTTCTCTGAGAGCCCAAAGTGGTCATGCTTAGTTACTTCTCAGAAGCTATTTAATGAAAAATGAATAAATTTTAAAAAACCAGACATTCTTGACATTCTCTGCAATGTGCTAGGTCCTATGCTTGGCAGAGAGGAATGTAAGAAAAGTAACATCAAACATAGTGCTGGTTTTCAAAGAAATCACCACCGGTTGAGACAATACCAACATTTCTGTCATTAATATTAACCTAGTACAGGCCTCCATCACCTTTTCTGTCAAAGTTATGATATCCTTGGTTCCAGACATTGCTTTCTTGAATCCATTCTTTATTTTTCTGCCTGAAGTATGCTTTTAATGTCTAATGATAGAACTCCCTTTTATAAATATTTGATGTTTCTTTATTGCCTATAGGAAAAAAAAAATCTAATATTCTTAGAAAGTTTAAGATGCTTCAAAATCTGACCTCAGCCTCTGTAACTTACACCATTCATCACCCTCACTTCCTTTGCAATGCAAATTATGTTATAGTCTAGTTTTTTGCCAAATAATTTTCTATAGAACTTTAAGTTCATTGCTCTGGGCTAAAACATTTCAATGGTCATATGAATTTGGAAATATAGTATATTCTTCTCCTAGAAATGCATGCAATATATTAGTATGGTAAAAGCTCTGAAAAAATACAGTATTGAAGAGATCTATTTAGTATTAATCACTTGTTTTCTAATTTATTTGCTCATGGAACAAATTTTTGAAACATACTTCTTAAAAAGCATAAAACTCTCTCATAGAACATGCTTTGGGAAATGCTGATCTGTCACATGGGACTATTTGCAGTTTCACATGGGACTATTCGCAGTTTCGCATGGAACTATTTGTTACTCAAACAACATTTTACAATTTTTGGCATGGGGTAGAGGAAATTCATCTGGAAGTGGAAACCCTATAAAGCCTTTACTTTTCTTACCAATCCAGAAAACTTACTTATCTTTTAAAGTCCAGCTCATGTTTACTCTCCTATAATACCTTCTCTATCACATCATACAATTTTCCCTAAGGCAAAATTAATTGATTATCTATGTCATTATAAAATTTTGCTTATGACTCTTTAGTATGGCTTCTCATATTCTGTGTGTCTGCCTCTTTTCCTGGTAATTGAAGCTATTTAATGAAAATGAATAAATTTTAAAAAACCAGACATTCTTGACATTCTCTGCAATGTGCTAGGTCCTATGCTTGGCAGAGAGGAATGTAAGAAAAGTAACATCAAACATAGTGCTGGTTTTCAAAGAAATCACCACCGGTTGAGACAATACCAACATTTCTGTCATTAATATTAACCTAGTACAGGCCTCCATCACCTTTTCTGTCAAAGTTATGATATCCTTGGTTCCAGACATTGCTTTCTTGAATCCATTCTTTATTTTTCTGCCTGAAGTATGCTTTTAATGTCTAATGATAGAACTCCCTTTTATAAATATTTGATGTTTCTTTATTGCCTATAGGAAAAAAAAAATCTAATATTCTTAGAAAGTTTAAGATGCTTCAAAATCTGACCTCAGCCTCTGTAACTTACACCATTCATCACCCTCACTTCCTTTGCAATGCAAATTATGTTATAGTCTAGTTTTTTGCCAAATAATTTTCTATAGAACTTTAAGTTCATTGCTCTGGGCTAAAACATTTCAATGGTCATATGAATTTGGAAATATAGTATATTCTTCTCCTAGAAATGCATGCAATATATTAGTATGGTAAAAGCTCTGAAAAAATACAGTATTGAAGAGATCTATTTAGTATTAATCACTTGTTTTCTAATTTATTTGCTCATGGAACAAATTTTTGAAACATACTTCTTAAAAAGCATAAAACTCTCTCATAGAACATGCTTTGGGAAATGCTGATCTGTCACATGGGACTATTTGCAGTTTCACATGGGACTATTCGCAGTTTCGCATGGAACTATTTGTTACTCAAACAACATTTTACAATTTTTGGCATGGGGTAGAGGAAATTCATCTGGAAGTGGAAACCCTATAAAGCCTTTACTTTTCTTACCAATCCAGAAAACTTACTTATCTTTTAAAGTCCAGCTCATGTTTACTCTCCTATAATACCTTCTCTATCACATCATACAATTTTCCCTAAGGCAAAATTAATTGATTATCTATGTCATTATAAAATTTTGCTTATGACTCTTTAGTATGGCTTCTCATATTCTGTGTGTCTGCCTCTTTTCCTGGTAAGCTATGAACTTCTTTAGGGAAGGGGCTGCATCTTATGTACTTTCCTGTCTTGAATGCCTAGCATAACGCCAGGCATTTCAGGGGTGTATTCAGTTAATGCTCATTACATGACTATACATAAAATCATTATCCCAATATAAGCTAATATATAAATAAAACCTGAATTATAATGAAGGAAAGTTTCATAGAGAAGGTAGGTCTTGAACTAGGATTTGAAAGATGAGTAGGATTTGTGTAAGGTAGACACTTTAAATGAAGACAAAGGTCGGCATGAGTCCAGCATGTTAATGAAATGGTCAGGGAAAATAATGGATGCGGATGGGTAGAAATAACTAAAGTTGGATAGTTGGAGTGGTATCAGTTTATAAAAATCTTTGAATGCCAAATATAATTGTTTAAAGGCTGTCGATTGAAGGATTAAATCAGGATAAATGCAAGATTTAACAAAGATTTGACAAAAACACCCCAAATTTGTATCAATTTGAATTAAGGTCTCTGTTCATTATTAAAGTCACCAATGTCTGTCAATATTAAGTGATCTGTGCAATTCACATTATTAAGGCTTATGTGTGAATTGCATTGACTTTATATTTCCTAACAGAAATTAGTAATTTATAGGTTAAGTATTATCATAAAAGTAGAATCTTCCTCCTGTCCCCATTTTTTCCTGATAAAATATTTCTCATTGGAACTATAAACATGGTCTTCTTAAATTCAAGCACTAGAAGTGACCCCTGTTCATGGCTATTAATCCACGTTTTTTAGCCCTTACATTTTGAAATGGGATGGAATCTTTTGAACTCAATGGAGGAAAGGTATTCCTCAACAGAGAAGTGAAACTTTTCTTAAATTGGCATTCATCTTTCTTTAGCTCCAACTCATTAAATGTATAAAATTAGTTTGTAGGCCATCATATTGAGTTTTTAATGTACCTATTATCAAAAAATGTTTTTTCTCTTAATGAGATTGTAAGCTCCAAGAGAATATTTCAAATCTAATAATTGGATTTTAGATTGCCTTATTCTAGGAATACATTTTCTAAATTTTCTTCTGAATGCTATTGAATGAATCTTCTGAAACTTTTTCAATCTAAGTTTTACTTTGTTGGAACTAACAACTCCAAATCCACTTGCTTAGTTCTAATGCCAACCTCTACAATTGATATGATATCTTTAAGGAATATTATTGGTATATATATTTAGTTTTAGTTGAGGTATAATTAACATATAACATTATATTAGAGTCAAATATGCAACATAATAATTCAATATTTGTATTTATTGTGAAATGATCACCACAATAAGCCTAGTTAACATTCATCATCACACATAGTTAGAATTAATTTTCTTATAATGGAAACTTTTAAGATATATTCTCTTAGCAACTTTCAGACACATAATACAGAATTATTAACTATAGTCACCATGGTTAATTACCTGACTAATTTATTTTTAGTAGTGCTTTACCAATCCTCTCTTTCCTTTTACCTTGGTCTACTTTCCGTCACTTTATTTATTACAACCTGATACATTAAACATTTATTTCTTTATTTTTTGTCTCTCCTCACTAAAGTTTAACATCTATTAGAAAAAGGATATTGTCTTGCTCACTGCCACATTCAGAGGTCCTAAAACATTGTCCAGAATGTAATAAGTACTTAATAAATGCTAGTTGAATGAACAAACAAATTAATGAAATGAAGGGTACACTAAATGCTTTTTTGTCCCAAATGAGTTATTTCAAAGCTGATTCTTAAATGAGTAAATACTTACTGAGCTGTTTCTGTATGTGAGATATTCTATTATACTAAGCACTTGAGACATACAAAATAAATCATATATAGTCATGTCATGTCTGCCTTCAAGCGAGAATTTAATAGGTAAGATAATATATGCATACAAGTAACTTTAATACAAGGTAAAATAAAAGAATCAGAAAAAAGACTCATAAAGGTACAATAAGAATTAAAAGGGGGAAAACATTTTTGGCTGATGGAATGACAGGCTTCTTAGGTAAAGAACCTGCCTGCCAGTGTAGGAGACATAAGAGACACTGGGTCAGGAATATCTCCTGGAGGAGGGTATTGTAACCCACTCCAGTATTCTTGTCTGGAGAATCACACAGACAGAAGAGCTTTCGGAGCTACAATCCGTGGCGTCGCAAAGAGTTGGATATGACTGAAGTGACTTTAGCATGCATGCATCAGAGTGGACTTCACAGGCAAGAGAGTGCTTGACACATGGTTGGTAAATATTTGGATATGCTTTAGAAATAAATATATTTCATAAAAAGAAGTAAATATATTTTCATTCCCACCTGGAACATGGAACAACAGACCAGTTCTAAATTGGAAATGGAGTACGTCAAGGCTGTATATTATCACTCTGCTCATTTAATTTGTATGCAGAGTACATCATGTGAAATGCCAGCCTGAATGAATCACAAGCTGGAATCAAGATTACTGGGAGAAATATCAATAACCTCAGGTAAGCAGATGACACCCCTCTTATGGCAGAAAGCGAAGAGAAACTAAAGAGTCTCTTGATGAAGGTGAAAGAGGAGAGTCAAAAAGCTGGCCTAAAACTCAACATTCAAAAAACGAAGCTTGTGGCATCTGGTCCCATCACGTCATGGCAAATAGATGGGCAAACAATGGAAACAGTGACAGACTTTATTTTCCTGGGCTCCAGAATCACTGTGGATGGTGACTGCAGCCATGAAATTAAAAGAGCTTGCTCCTTGAAAGAAAATCTATGACAAACCTAGACAACATATTAAAAAGCAGAGACATCACTTTGCCCACAGAAGTTCATATAGTCAAAGCTGTGGCTTTCCCAGTAGTCATGTATGGATGTGAGAGTTGGACCATAAAGAAGGCTGAGCACTGAAGAACTGATGCCTTTGAACCATGGTGTTGGAGAAGAGCCTTGAGAATCCCTTGGACTATAAGGAGATCAAACTACTCAATCCTAAAGGAAATCAACCCTGAATATTCATTGGAAAGAATGATGCTGTGGCTGAAGCTCCAATACTTTGACCACCTGATGCAAAGAGATGACTCATTGGAAAAGACCCTGATGTTGGGAAATACAGAAGGCAAAAGGAAAATGGGACGACAGAGGAGGACATGGTTGGATGGCATCACTGAGTCAAGGACATGAGTTTGAGCAAGCTCTGGGAGATAGTAAGGGACAGGGAAGGCTGGTGTGCTGCAGTCCGTGGGGACTGCAAAGGGTCAGACATGATTGAGCAACTGAACTGAAATATATTTCATATAAGAAAAAGAGTAAACAAAATATGATTAAAATAATAGGATATTAGCTCATTGCTATTTTATTTCAATATTCATATAGCTGACATTTTGCAAAGTGATGGTTGAGTAATTATCAGTGATAAAATTTTGAGTTGGCAGCTTATATAGCTATGTATCTCTTTTCTGTCACTTTGACTAGAGGTAAGCCAAATCACCTCATTGAGTGGTATTATGGATAAAACAGGTGACTAACCAAATATCCTGACCTATGACACAAGATCCTATATGTATGAAATATGGCTTCATGCTTTCTCCGCTGTTAATCACACACAAAGCACATATAATGGGTACCTTGGAAATTCAGTCAGGCATTTTGGCAGCTTTGGTAAATGAAAAGGCTAGAAGACTACTGAAAAAGAGATAGATATGTTTTGCAGCTTAAAATGTATGTGTGTATGTGTGTGTGTGTGTGTGTGTGTTTCTTTTTAAAAAGACTGAAATACATCTGTCATATCATCAAAGTATAAATTAATACTCTAGAGATTATTTTTTAAAAAACAAAAATGGAAAGAATTTTTATTGTGGAAGGAAATGTGCTTTATTGTCTCTTCAATGAAAAATTATTGAAGACCTACTATGTGTGAAGCACTGAGCTAGACACTGTGGGATAAAGCATGATTGTGTGTGTGCTTAGTTGCTCAGTTGTGTCTGACTCCTTGCAACCCCATGAACTGTAGTCCACTAGGCTCCTCCCTCCATGAGTTTCTCCAGGCAAGAATACTGAAATGGATTGCCATTTTCTTCTCCAGGGGAAAACATGATTAATATGTATTATTTATCAAAAAAGTTTAAAATCTAGTAGAGAAAAAAAGGTATCTCTTCAAAAATGTCAGTTAGAAAGTGTGTCATAAAAGTTGCTAAAGAGCATACATGGAACTTCAGAGGAAGAGGAATGCATACCCATTGGTGGCGAGATCATTGGGATGATTGCATTGAGCCTGAAACCTGGAAGAATAGGATTCAATAGGCAAAGTGGTGAGGGGAAATTGAATGAAAATGGCACACCATGAGCAAAAATATAGCAATGAGAATGTGAGGAGCCTTTCTAATTTTTTATCTTTTTTGAAATCTATGTAATGATATGTGGATCCAGTAATTAGAAGATAAATGCTTGATATGAATATGCCCATGGCTTGCAAATATTAAATGAGATTATTATTATTTTTCATTTAAGAGGCCTAATAAAATCTCATGAGTGACATATTTAAATCTACTCTTAGTACACTAATAATGCCTAATAGTGGAACCTTCAGTTTTTTTTTTTTTAATTAATTAATTAATTTATTTATTTATTTTTGTACATGTATGTTCCCAGATCAATCAGATGCATATCCCTTGGCCCTCCCCCCACCCAGGTTCCCCGCCCCCCATCCCTCCAGACCATTCCTCCAAGTGGTTGTAGGTACTCCTATTCCCCTAGCACAATGACAATAGCTATCCTTTCTACACATGACAGTATAGGTTCCCACGTTACTCCCTCCCATTGTTCGGTCTCCACAATGTCTTTATGTCTATTCTGTTTTTTCATGAGTTCACTGTGTGTGTTATCATGACCATCTTACTAGATCCCATATATATGAGTTAGTATACTATACTTGTCTTTCTCTTTTTGACTGACTTCACTTTTTAGGATAGGTTCTAAAGCCAGCCACCTCATTAGGACTGAGTCTTCTGCATTTCTTTTAACAGCTGAGTAGTATTCCATTGTATATATGTACCAGAGCTTCTGGATCCATTCATTTGTAGATGGACATCTAGGTTGCTTCCATGTTCTGGCTATTGTATAGAGAGCTGCAATGAACATTGGGGTACAGGTGCCTCTTTCATTTTTGATTTCATCAGGATATAGGCCTAATAGTGGGATTGCTGGGTCATAGGGTGCTTCTATTTTTAGTTTTTTAAGGAATCTCCATATTGTCTTCCATAGAGGTTGTATTAATTTACATTCCCACCAGCAATGCAAGAGGGTTCCCTTTTCTCCACACCCTCTCCAGCATTTGTTGTCTGTTGATTTGTTGATGATGGCCATTCTGACAGGTGTGAGGTGGTATCTCATTGTGGTTTTAATTTGCATTTCTCTAATAATAAGCGAGGTTGAGCATCGTTTCATGTGCTTTTGGACCATTTGTATGTCCTCTTTGGAGAGGCGTCTCTTTAGATCTTTTTCCCATTTTTTGATTGGGCTGCTCATTTTCCCTGTGCTGAGTTGTCTGAGTTGCTTGTAGATTTTGGAGATTAATTCTTTGTCTGTTGTTTCATTTGCTATGATTTTCTCCCACTCTGTGGGGTGTCTGTTGAACTTTTTTGTAATTTCTTTTGCTGTACAAAAGCTTTTAAGTTTCATGAGGTCCCATATGTTCATTTTTCTTTTCAGTTCTGCTATTTTAGTTGGTGGGTCAGAGAAGATCTTGCTTTGATTGATGTCTTGAGGGTTTTGCCTATATTCTCCTCTAAGAGTTTGATGGTTTCTGGTCTTACATTGAGGTCTTTAATCCATTTTGAGTTGATCTTAGTGTATGGCGTCAGGGAATGTTCCAATTTCATTTTTTTGCATGTAGCTGTCCAATTCTCCGCACCACTTGTTAAAGAGACTGTCTTTGTCCCATTTTATAGTTTCTCCTCCTTTATCCCATACTATGCATGAGTTTGTTTCATACTGTGTGTGTTATAGACCATCCTACTAGATTCCATATATATGTGTTAATATACTGTATTTGTCCTTCTCTTTCTGACTGACTTCACTTTTTAGGATAGGTTCTAAAGCCAGCCACCTCATTAGGACTGAGTCTTCTGCATTTCTTTTAACAGCTGAGTAGTATTCCATTGTATATATGTACCAGAGCTTCTGGATCCATTCATTTGTAGATGGACATCTAGGTTGCTTCCATGTTCTGGCTATTGTATAGAGAGCTGCAATGAACATTGGGGTACAGGTGCCTCTTTCATTTTTGATTTCATCAGGATATAGGCCTAATAGTGGGATTGCTGGGTCATAGGGTGCTTCTATTTTTAGTTTTTTAAGGAATCTCCATATTGTCTTCCATAGAGGTTGTATTAATTTACATTCCCACCAGCAATGCAAGAGGGTTCCCTTTTCTCCACACCCTCTCCAGCATTTGTTGTCTGTTGATTTGTTGATGATGGCCATTCTGACAGGTGTGAGGTGGTATCTCATTGTGGTTTTAATTTGCATTTCTCTAATAATAAGCGAGGTTGAGCATCGTTTCATGTGCTTTTGGACCATTTGTATGTCCTCTTTGGAGAGGCGTCTCTTTAGATCTTTTTCCCATTTTTTGATTGGGCTGCTCATTTTCCCTGTGCTGAGTTGTCTGAGTTGCTTGTAGATTTTGGAGATTAATTCTTTGTCTGTTGTTTCATTTGCTATGATTTTCTCCCACTCTGTGGGGTGTCTGTTGAACTTTTTTGTAATTTCTTTTGCTGTACAAAAGCTTTTAAGTTTCATGAGGTCCCATATGTTCATTTTTCTTTTCAGTTCTGCTATTTTAGTTGGTGGGTCAGAGAAGATCTTGCTTTGATTGATGTCTTGAGGGTTTTGCCTATATTCTCCTCTAAGAGTTTGATGGTTTCTGGTCTTACATTGAGGTCTTTAATCCATTTTGAGTTGATCTTAGTGTATGGCGTCAGGGAATGTTCCAATTTCATTTTTTTGCATGTAGCTGTCCAATTCTCCCAGCACCACTTGTTAAAGAGACTGTCTTTGTCCCATTTTATAGTTTCTCCTCCTTTATCAAAAATAAGGTACCCATAGGTGCGTGGGTTGATCTCTGGGTTCTCAATCTTGTTCCATTGATCTATAGTTCTGTTTTTGTGCCAGTACCATACTGTCTTGATAACTGTTGCTTTGTAGTAGAGTCTGAAGTTAGGGAGGCTGATCCCTCCAACTCCAATTTTCTTCCTCAGGATTGCTTTGGCTATTCGAGGTCTTCTGTGTTTCCATATGAACTGTGTTATTATTTGGTCTAGTTCTGTGAAAAATGTCAGTGGTAGTTGAATAGGTATTGCATTGAATCTGTAGATGATATTTGGAAGTATGGTCATTTTCACAATATTGATTCTTCCAATCCAGGAACATGGAATATCTCTCCATCTGTTTAAGTCTTCTTTAATGTCTCTCATGAGTGTCTTGTAATTTTCTGTGTACAATTCTTTTGTTTCTTTGGGTAGGTTTATTCCTAGATATTTGATTCTTTTGGTTGCAATGGTGAAGGGGATTGCCTCTTTGATTTCATTTTCTGTTTTTTCATTGTTTGTGTATAGGAATGCCAGTGACTTCTGTGTGTTGACTTTATATCCTGCAACTTTGCTGAATTCATTGATTAGTTCTAGTAGCTTTGTAACCGTGTCTTTGGGATTTTCTATGTATAATATCATGTCGTCTGCAAAAAGAGAAAGCTTGACTTCTTCCTTTCCAATCTGGATTCCTTTGATTTCTTTCTCTTGTCTTATTGCTGCTGCTAGGACTTCCAGGACTATGTTGAATAGCAGTGGTGAAAGTGGGCACCCCTGTCTTGTTCCTGATCTTAGAGGGAATGCTTTCAGTTTTTCACCATTAACAATAATGTTCGCTGTAGGTTTCTCATAGATGGCTTTTATTATGTTGAGATAGGTTCCTTTTATGCCCATTTTCTGAAGAGTTTTGATCATAAATGGATGTTGTACTTTGTCGAAGGCTTTTTCTGCATCTATTGAGATGATCATGTGATTTTTGTCTTTCAACTTGTTGATATGGTGTATCACGTTGATTGATTGCGGATGTTGAAGAAGCCTTGCATGCCTGGGATGAACCCAACTTGATCGTGATGTATGAGTTTTTTGACATGTCGTTGAATTCTGTTTGCTAGGATTTTGTTGAGGATCTTGGCATCTAAGTTCATCAGTGAAATTGGCCTATAGTTTTCCTTTTTTGTGTTGTCTTTGCCTGGTTTGGGTATCAGGGTGATGGTGGCCTCGTAGAATGTGTTTGGGAGTTTTCCTTCCTGTGCAATTTTTTGAAAGAGTTTTAGAAGGACAGGCATTAGCTCTTCTTTAAATGTTTGGTAGAATTCGGCTGTGAAGCCATCTGGTCCTGGGCTTTTATTTTTGGGTAGATTTTTGATCACAAAGTCAATTTCTGAGCTTGTGATTGGGTTGTTCAAAGTTTCTGTTTCTTCCTGGCTCAGTCTTGGGAGATTAATCCTGTCCAAGAAACTGTCCATTTCTTCCAAGTTGTCCAGTTTGTTGCCATAGAGTTGCTCATAATAGTCTCTTAGAATCCTTTGGATTTCTGCATTATCTGTTGTAATCTCTCCTTTTTCATTTTTGATTTTGTTGATCTGGTTCTTCTCTCTTTTTCTTAATGAGTCTGGCCAGTGGCTTGTCAATTTTGTTTACCTTTTCAAAGAACCAGCTTTTTGTTTTATTTATCTTTACTATTGTTTCTTTTGTTTCTTTCTCATTTATTTCTGCTCTGATCTTTATGATTTCTCTTCTTCTGCTGGCTCTGGGATGTTTTTGTTCTTCTTTCTCCAACTGTTTTAAGCGGAGGGTTAGGTCATCTGCTTCATATTTTCCTAGTTTCTTGAGGTGGGATTGTATTGCTATAAATTTCCCTCTTAGAACTGCTTTTGCTGTATCCCATAGGTTTTGCACTGTCGTGTGTTCATTGTCATTTTCTTCTAGGAATTGTTTAATTTCTCCTTTGATTTCCTCAACGATCAGTTGGTTTTTTAGGTATGTATTGTTTAATCTCCATGTGTTTCTGTTTTTAGGGTTTTTTTTCTGGTAGTTGATCTCCAGTCTCATTGCATTGTGGTCCGAGAAGATGGTTGATATAATTTCGGTTTTCTTGAACTGACTGAGGTTAGATTTGTGGCCCAAGATGTGGACTATCCTGGAGAATGTTCTGTGAGCGCTTGAGAAGAAAGTGTATTCTTCTGCTTTTGGATGGAATGTCCTAAAGATATTGATGAGGTCCATCTTTTCCAGTGTGGCATTTAAGGCTTGTGTTTCTTTATTAATTTTCTGTTTTGTTGATCTGTCCATTGGTGTGAGAGGAGTGTTAAAGTCTCCTACTATTATTGTGTTATTGTTGATTTCTTCTTTTATGTCTGAAAGTACCTGTCTTATGTATTGAGGTGCCCCTGTGTTGGGTGCGTAGATATTCATGACTGTTATGTCTTCCTCTTGGATAGATCCCTTAATCATGATGTAGTGACCTGCCTTGTCTCTTAGAATCTTCTTTACTTTAAAGTCTATTTTGTCTGATATAAGGATTGCTACTCCAGCTTTCTTTTGATTTCCATTTGCATGGAATATCTTTTTCCAGCCTTTCACTTTCAGTCTATGAGTGTCTCTAGGTCTGAAGTGGGTCTCTTGTAAACAGCATATATATGGGTCTTGCTTCTGGATCCATTCAGCCAGCCTGTGTCGTTTGGTTGGAGCATTTAGTCCATTTACATTCAAAGTAATTATTGATACGAATGTTCCTATTGTCATCTTCTTAGAAATTTGGGGTTTGATTTGTAAGGCTTCTCCTACTCTTGTATTTATTGGCTATATCAGGTCCTTTAACACTTGTTGTAGGGCTGGTTTTGTGGTACAGAATTCTTTTAGCTTTTGCTTGTCTGTGAAGCTTTTGACTTCACCATCGATTTTGAATGAGATTCTTGCTGGGTAGAGAATTCTTGGTTGCAGGTTATTCTCTTTTAGCCGTTTAAATGTATCTTGCCATTCTCTTCTGGCCTGTAGGGTTTCTGTTGAGAGATCCGCAGTTAAACGTATGGGGTTTCCTTTATATGTTATTTGTTGTTTGCTCCTAGCTGCTTTTAGTAATCTGTCTTTATATTTACTCTGCGTTAGTTTGATTAGTATGTGCCTTGGTGTGTTTCTTCTGGGGTTTCTCCTGTATGGAACTCTTTGTGCTTCCTGGACTTGGCTGACTATCTCCTTTCCCATGCTGGGGAAGTTTTCAACTATAACCTCTTCAAGAATTTTTTCATAGTCTTTCTTCTCTTCTTCTTCTTCTGGAACTCCTATAATTCTAATGTTGGTGCGTTTAATATTGTCCCATAGGTCTCTGAGGCTATCCTCAGTTCTTTTAATTCTTTGGGCTTTGTTCTGTTCTTCAGCACTTATTTCCACCATTCTGTCTTCCAGCTCACTTATCCATTCTTCAGCCTCTGATACTCTACTGTTGAGACCTTCTATAGTATTTTTGAGTTCAGCAATTGAGTTGGTGGTCTCTATTTGCTTATTTTTCATTTCCTGCATGTCTTTTCTCAATGCACTAATTTCCTCTAATATTCTGTTTTCGGTGTTTTGCATCCTCATTAGTATAGTTTTTCTGAATTCTCTTTCAGATAGCTTGTCTATCTCCTCCTCTGTCATTTGAAGTGGTGTTTCTCTAGCTTGGTCCTTCATTTGTACAGTGTTTCTCTGACGTTTCATCATTAGGTTAATTTTTGTTTCTTTGTGTGTGTCTGTGTGTATGGAGTTCTTATTCCCACCAGGCTTCTTGGTTGAATTCTCCCTTCCTTTGGGTTTTTGTCCTTGTAGAAGGGTTCAGTGGCTTGTGTCTTGGGTGGTGATAGACCTTGTTTACAGGTGAATAATCTGTAGTGTTGTATGTTCTTTGATAATCAGTGTGGGGTCTTGGAATCCGGGCTTCCGCTTCGAGGATCCTTGGTTTGATGATTGGTCAGGGAGTGTAGGCTCTATGTCTGGTTTGCTATGGTGTTCTGTGATACTAGTTCACACACTAGCATCGGCTCCTCGCGGCGTCCGCGGCTCCTCGCGGCGTCCGCGGCTCCTCGCGGCGGGCGGGTTCCGGCGGCTCCTCGCGGCGGGCGGGTTCTGGCGGCTCCGGAACCTTCAGTTTTAAATGAAGACTGTGAATTGAGAAAAATGAAATGGCTCACATTAGACTACGTCTGATGTTCTCTCTGATGACAAATAACTGGCTTGACTGAAGTTTTATTTGTCAGTTGATGGTTTCTCATTGTATATGTAGATGTCAGCTAAGAGTAAATGCATATTTGGAGTGCATCTTTTGGACTTTTATATTGATTCCATATTCCTGTTATCATGACTACCTGTCAGGCATAAAACAGAGCAGATGTCCCTTTATTTGAATATCTGTATCAGCTCTCTGCACTTAACATGTTCTAGTCATTAAGTCATGGGAAGTAGTAGGAGTGCACTGCTTTTTCCTGTCTACATCCATTCTTTCTCTTCTGAGAAGCTGTGATTACTCTGACAGATAAAAGATCAACTTTTCTACTAAGTGCAAGTGTGTGACTTTTTTGGGGAGGGGGGCACTTCTATTGATCTTTTATTCATTTATCTTTGTTCTTTGGCCTGTGTGGGCCTTCCATCTTGGTGGTCTCTCTCCTCACAGAGCACCGGCTTTGGGCACATGCGCTCCAGAGCTCCGGCTCCGTAATTGGACACATCAGTCCAGCCACTCCGCGGCACGTGGGATTTTCCTGGTCCAGGGATCGAACCGGCACCCCTTGCACTGCAAGGTGGTGTCCCTACCCACTGGACCACCAGGGAAGCCCAAGTGTGTGACTTTTAAGTGCCTAGATACTGCTTCTATGATGAATGTATGTGGGTCCAGCTAAACACTTGAATTTAAGATGATTTTAATTGTAAACCCACATTAGTAGAATTGTGATACAACAATATTTACATGTTGGGTAGATCTGTTTGAGAAAAAAGTGAAAAGGATGATTTGAGACATAATTTAAGCTATCATACAGATGATTCACTCAACACCTTATTCAGTCTGCAGTTAACCACTTTTGCTCCATTCCAATAATCCAATTTAAAGATCACACTCCAGTCTATACCTTCTATAACAATTCTTACAATAATTTATAATGGAGGTGGGGAAGGGATAAATTAGGAACTTGGGATTAACAGATACATACTGCTATGTACAAAACAGTTAAAAAGCAAGATCCTACTATATAGCACAAGAAACTACATTCAATAACCTGTGATAAAGCATAATGGAAAAGAATATGAAAAAAGTATATATATATATATTTGTGTACTCTTTTGATAACTTTTGAATAAATACTAGAGACTTCCTGGCAATCTAGTAGTTAAGACTCCACACTTCCACTTCGTGGAGCATAGGTTCGATCCTGGCTGGGGAACTATGATCCCACATGCTGCAAGGCATGACCCCAAATAAAAATATTCATTCCATATTCCTGTTATCATGACTACCTGTCAGGCATAAAACAGAGCAGATGTCCCTTTATTTGAATATCTGTATCAGCTCTCTGCACTTAACATGTTCTAGTCATTAAGTCATGGGAAGTAGTAGGAGTGCACTGCTTTTTCCTGTCTACATCCATTCTTTCTCTTCTGAGAAGCTGTGATTACTCTGACAGATAAAAGATCAACTTTTCTACTAAGTGCAAGTGTGTGACTTTTTTGGGGAGGGGGGCACTTCTATTGATCTTTTATTCATTTATCTTTGTTCTTTGGCCTGTGTGGGCCTTCCATCTTGGTGGTCTCTCTCCTCACAGAGCACCGGCTTTGGGCACATGCGCTCCAGAGCTCCGGCTCCGTAATTGGACACATCAGTCCAGCCACTCCGCGGCACGTGGGATTTTCCTGGTCCAGGGATCGAACCGGCACCCCTTGCACTGCAAGGTGGTGTCCCTACCCACTGGACCACCAGGGAAGCCCAAGTGTGTGACTTTTAAGTGCCTAGATACTGCTTCTATGATGAATGTATGTGGGTCCAGCTAAACACTTGAATTTAAGATGATTTTAATTGTAAACCCACATTAGTAGAATTGTGATACAACAATATTTACATGTTGGGTAGATCTGTTTGAGAAAAAAGTGAAAAGGATGATTTGAGACATAATTTAAGCTATCATACAGATGATTCACTCAACACCTTATTCAGTCTGCAGTTAACCACTTTTGCTCCATTCCAATAATCCAATTTAAAGATCACACTCCAGTCTATACCTTCTATAACAATTCTTACAATAATTTATAATGGAGGTGGGGAAGGGATAAATTAGGAACTTGGGATTAACAGATACATACTGCTATGTACAAAACAGTTAAAAAGCAAGATCCTACTATATAGCACAAGAAACTACATTCAATAACCTGTGATAAAGCATAATGGAAAAGAATATGAAAAAAAGTATATATATATATATATTTGTGTACTCTTTTTGATAACTTTTTGAATAAATACTAGAGACTTCCCTGGCAATCTAGTAGTTAAGACTCCACACTTCCACTTCGTGGAGCATAGGTTCGATCCCTGGCTGGGGAACTATGATCCCACATGCTGCAAGGCATGACCCCAAATAAAAAATACTAGTATTACTGCTATTTTACAGATGAGGAAGCTGAGCCTGGAGAGGTCATGAAATGTACACAAAAGTAACACAGACACATAGCTGAAGAAAGTAAAGATGTGAATCAAGATTTGACTGATTCCAAAGTCTGTACACTTTGACCACTCTACTCCAACTCTGCAGTTTTAAACTGACTCTTTCCTTCAGTTTTTCTGCTTCTACATCTAAGCAGATCCTTAGTCTTACCAAGCACTCTGATCTTTGTCATTCCACATTCAACCAAAAACTTGCTCACTTTTGATTTAACATTTTCCTTTACCTAGTCTTGGCACTTCCATTAGCACCCTGCCCCTGTGTCTTTTTGCCATTTCCCTCAGCTACTCTATACATTCTCACATCTAGATCAGTCCAATTATTTGTTTATTTTGCTTCTCCTCTCAAATTCCCCAGTCTTGGTTGACTTGCTTTTCATGACTATGCTGGGTAATCTGGCACACTATGAAATATGTATTTTTCTCACCTTGATGCAGCTGTCAGTGTTGGCTACCAATCTTTTTATGAACCCTACTGACATTCCTTTCTCAGTCTCCACTGTCTCTGTTTCAAACTGTATCACTTTTTTTTTTTTAAATTTTGGCCTCTTTTATTGGCTTTTTATTTATTTACTTTCATCCATCTTTATTCCTGGGCCTGTGTGGGCCTCCCATGGCAGTGGTCTCTCCTGTAGCAAAGCACCTGCTCTGGGTGCATGTGCTCCAGGGTGCTGGCTCGTAATTGGACACACCGGTCCAGCCACTCCATGGCATGTGAGATCTTCCCAGGCCAGGGACGGAACTGGTACTCCTTGCACTGCAAGGTGAACTCTTTACCCACTGGACCACCAGGGAAGCCCCAAACTGTATCACTTTTTTCAGACCCTTATTTTTCTCCTATCCCTACCACTTCAATATATACAAATTATTTTAACTCCTCTGCCATAGAAGACAAAGGGCCCTCAATGATTCTTCTCTCCTCTAAATTTATATCTAGTTTTACCCATTTATACCTGATTCTTTTCCAAAGCTAATCTGTGCCCTTGATTCTATCTTCTCTCCACAATCCAGTCACTTTATCCCTCCTCCAGAGTCTTGATTCATCAGCTGTCAAATCTCTCTACTTTACTTCTCCACCCACTCCCCCTTATTGGCAGCTTTCTTTAAACCACAAAGAAGTTCAAGTCACCTCACTCTCAAGCTCCAATAGCTAAAAGACCTAAGCAAAAAGAAAGATTGCCTTGACCTGGCTTCTTTCATGGGCCGCCTTCTCTAACATATTTCTTGAGAGAGCATTGTATTTTTTTTAGTCTTACCAAGCACTCTGATCTTTGTCATTCCACATTCAACCAAAACTTGCTCACTTTTGATTTAACATTTTCCTTTACCTAGTCTTGGCACTTCCATTAGCACCCTGCCCTGTGTCTTTTGCCATTCCCTCAGCTACTCTATACATTCTCACATCTAGATCAGTCCAATTATTTGTTTATTTTGCTTCTCCTCTCAAATTCCCCAGTCTTGGTTGACTTGCTTTTCATGACTATGCTGGGTAATCTGGCACACTATGAAATATGTATTTTTCTCACCTTGATGCAGCTGTCAGTGTTGGCTACCAATCTTTTTATGAACCCTACTGACATTCCTTTCTCAGTCTCCACTGTCTCTGTTTCAAACTGTATCACTTTTTTTTTTTTAAATTTTGGCCTCTTTTATTGGCTTTTTATTTATTTACTTTCATCCATCTTTATTCCTGGGCCTGTGTGGGCCTCCCATGGCAGTGGTCTCTCCTGTAGCAAAGCACCTGCTCTGGGTGCATGTGCTCCAGGGTGCTGGCTCGTAATTGGACACACCGGTCCAGCCACTCCATGGCATGTGAGATCTTCCCAGGCCAGGGACGGAACTGGTACTCCTTGCACTGCAAGGTGAACTCTTTACCCACTGGACCACCAGGGAAGCCCCAAACTGTATCACTTTTTTCAGACCCTTATTTTTCTCCTATCCCTACCACTTCAATATATACAAATTATTTTAACTCCTCTGCCATAGAAGACAAAGGGCCCTCAATGATTCTTCTCTCCTCTAAATTTATATCTAGTTTTACCCATTTATACCTGATTCTTTTCCAAAGCTAATCTGTGCCCTTGATTCTATCTTCTCTCCACAATCCAGTCACTTTATCCCTCCTCCAGAGTCTTGATTCATCAGCTGTCAAATCTCTCTACTTTACTTCTCCACCCACTCCCCCTTATTGGCAGCTTTCTTTAAACCACAAAGAAGTTCAAGTCACCTCACTCTCCAAGCTCCAATAGCTAAAAGACCTAAGCAAAAAAGAAAGATTGCCTTGACCTGGCTTCTTTCATGGGCCGCCCCTTCTCTAACATATTTCTTGAGAGAGCATTGTATTCTCACTTCCTCCATTTTATTACTTTTTTTCATCCCCTGAGTTGCTAAAATTTCTTTACTTTGCTACATAGTCTGCAGTCATACCAGACTGTGATTTATCCCAATTGCCAAGTGCAAATACTCCTGGTGAGACTGGAAGGGTAATGGGTTTTACATTATTTATTTCCACTTTTAGGTGACTTATTTCAATTGAATCAATTTACCTATAATACTGAGCAGCTGTTTTGACAGCATGGTGTTCCTGGATAAGAGATGAGGGATAATTTCAGTAGTGGAGTACCTGGGGATGGGAGAAAGTCTAACTGAAATTCTTCACTGGTGGTAATGAGGTATCTTTAAGGCACTTTGAATGCCATATGAGGGCAGGGAGTCCCATATGGTGACTCAGAATGGTTATCAAGAAACAAGAGAGGAACAAATGAAGGTAGATGGGAAGGCCTTAAAGACAAGGTGTTTCTGTTTAACGATATGCCTCAATGCAGTCTGATCCAATCCAATCCAATTCAATCGCAGTAGACAAGTAAACTTTAGCAATGCCATAGTAGCTATGGTAGTGGGCTTCTGTGCATTTTGTGAGAGATTTTCTTGTTGATTTCTGGTGCACTGGGTATATCAGAGAGTCAAAAGGAAATTGGAGATTAAGGAATACTTGGCCTGATTTTCCATTGCTGCTCAAAGGTCAGGGACACTGAAAACTTTCTTTTAGGTATATTATAAAATAATAGAAATAAATAAAGGATTCCTTTGTAGTTCAGCTGGTAAAGAATCTGCCTGCAATGCAGGAGACCCCAGTTCAATTCCTGGATTGGAAAGATCCCCTGGAGAAGGGACAGGCTACCCACTCCAGTATTCCTGTCTGGAGAATTTCATGGCTCGTCCATGGGTTGCAAAGAGTTGGACATTACTGAGTGACTTCACTTTCACTTTTCAGAAATAAATAATCAAGGATGTCATGGAGGGCTCCCCTGGTGGTCCAGTGGGTAAGGACACCGCCTTGCAGTGCAAGGGGCGCCGGTTTGATCCCTGACCTGGGAAGATCCCACGTGCCGTGGAGTGGCTGGACCGATGTGTCAAACTACTGAGCCAGAGCTCTGGAGCATATGTGCCCAGAGCCGGTGTTCTGCAGTGAGAGAGACTGCTGCAATGGGAGGCCCACACAGGCCAAAGCACAAAGATGGATGAAAATGGATAAATGAAAGACTAATAGTAATGGTCAAAAAAAAATATATCATGGCAAGTCTATTTAGGACAATCCCTGCCCCGACTCTGCGCCCCCCAGATATGGATTTGACACACCTGATCTGTAATATTAAATCTTTGCATTAGGAAACAGTAATTGAATTAATACCAAAACTGATTATCTTTGATAGACACTTAACCATGTATTAGAATTTTTAAAAAATTCTAAAATGTGTAATTCAGCATGAAAGATTAAAATAAATTTAGCATATCATTTTGATGTATTAGAGTTCTGGCTAAAGTTTGAACTTCCTTCACTGTTCTTTTCTGTTTTGCTTTGTTTTTAGATGAGGAGGAGAAAATAGATAATGAGGTTCTACTTCTCTGGTGGAGTTACCTATGAATTCTTACACATCATGGGTAAGTCTGAATTGCAAAGCTTATACCTTGTATGTATAAATATTAGCTGATGTAGCACAAAGTTACTATTATGGTTATTTTTAAAATATAATTCTTAGGGATCTTGCTTTACTCTGAAGTTCAAATTACTCTAACTTTTGATCATGTACCATGCCCTGTTTCAGCCAGTTATTAGTAATTGCTATGCTTTCATAGCATCATAAATCTAGTCTGTTAGTTGATTATAGATACCATCCAAAAGTCCTCAGTTCCCTTTATTTAATATGATAACTGGTGCTTCTTTTATCATTTTACCTTTATACCCTACTCCTTACAAATTGCTTCCCACTCATGTCATTGTAACTCCAAAATCTAGAGTATATTCTAATCCAAAATCTCTATAGACATGGCTCACTAGAGTCTCTTCGTTCTAAAAGTATTTATCAGGCATCTGTTATATACAGAGCACTGCACTTGATGCTGGATCTTGAGACAAAGCATAAGGTTTGGTCTTCCATTACTGTGTGCATGTGTACTAAGTCACTTCTGTTGTGTCTGACTCTTTGTGACCCTGTGGACTGTAGCCCTTCAGGCTCTTCTGTCCTTGGAATTCTCCAGGCAAGAATACTGGGGTTGGCTGCCTTGGCCTCCTCCAGGGGATTTTCTTGACCCAGAGATTGAACCCATCTCTTATGTCTGCTGCATTGACAGGCAGATTCCACTAGGCAGATTCCACTAGTGCCACTTGGGAAGCCTCTTTACTGAATATTGTTCAATATGGCTTTTTGGTCAACACTTTAATGCTTTTCTGGGTTAGTCATCCATACTAATCTTCTTTTAATTTCTAGAAATTTCCGTGCTGAAATTTCTTTTCCAATATCTGTATGGTGTGTGTTCAGTTGCTTCAGTTGTGTCTGACTCTTTGTCACCCCATGGACTGTAGCCCACCAGGCTCCTCTGTTCATGGGATTCTCCAGGCAAGAATACTTGAGTGGGCTGCCATGCCCTCCTCCAGGGGATCTTCCTGACCCAAGAATTGAACCCACATTTCTTATGTTTCCTGCACTGGCAGGTAGGTTTGTTTGGTTTTTTTTTTTTTTTTTTTTTTTTTTTTTTTTTACCACTAGCACCAACTGGGGAGCCCATATATGGTGTATGCTAACAATTAATCAATAACTATGTGAGTCAGGAAAATAGTTTAAGAGTGTCAGCAGTGTATGCAACGAGTTTAAGAGTGTCACTCAGTGAATGCGAGCCTGAGTTGGAAGCTACAACGGGAAGAAAGCACAGCATTTTAAATATGATCTATAGAAACTGGTGAATATGTAAGTATCCACTATGGAATCTACTACTGGGCTCAGTTATGGACGTATCCCAGGAATTATTTCATGTGTCTTGGCACTGACAGAAGATCAGCCTTAATTTGGCATCAAGGTTGTTAGAGTTTTGAAGAGCGTATAGTCACAGATGATGTGTAGGTGAACTATGGCAATGCTTTCTAGGTTGTCAACATTTCTACTAGTCTTAATTTCATCACCATCTTTTTTTTTTTTTTTTAGGGGGGGCGGGTTGGGGGCGAGTGGGCCACTTCCATTGGTTTTTCATTTATCCATTTTTCATCCATCTTTGTTTTTTGGCCCGTGTGGGCCTCCCATCGCGGCGGCCTCTGTTGTCGCAGAGCACCGGCTCTGGGCGCATGCACTCCAGAGCTCCGGTTCGGTAATTGGACACATCGGTCCAGCTGCTCCGTGGCACATGAGATCTTCCCAGGCCAGGGGTCGAACCGGCGCCCCTTGCACTGCAAGGCGGTGTCCTTACCCTCTGGACCACCAGGGAAGCCCCATCACCATCTTTAAAGACAAGCCAAAAGGAAAAATTCTAGATTAACTCATATCAAGAGACATGAATTTAATTTCTGACTCTGTCAATAGCTAGTTATTTCCTCTTTGGATATTTCTTCTATAAAATGAGGGATAATTTCCAATGTATTATCCAACAATGATAGTCCCTATGAGTGTGTATTTTATCCTAGCTTTTTTAAAATATTTTATAAAAATATATTTTATATATTTTCATGGCATTTATTAACACCAGTAGAACTAAATAAAACTGAAATTGGACACCCATGGTGAAGAAGTGGAACAAGATACGAAATAAAAATGTATCATTGTCCTTTGTAGTCATTTCAATAAATGATTTCTATCTTCAGTACATCTATATCTCTTTAGTTATACAGCTGCATAATAATCCGTAAATTTTTGCCTCCTACTGCAAAAAATCATTTTTTGAGTCAGGAAAATAGTTTAAGAGTGTCAGCAGTGTATGCAACGAGTTTAAGAGTGTCACTCAGTGAATGCGAGCCTGAGTTGGAAGCTACAACGGGAAGAAAGCACAGCATTTTAAATATGATCTATAGAAACTGGTGAATATGTAAGTATCCACTATGGAATCTACTACTGGGCTCAGTTATGGACGTATCCCAGGAATTATTTCATGTGTCTTGGCACTGACAGAAGATCAGCCTTAATTTGGCATCAAGGTTGTTAGAGTTTTGAAGAGCGTATAGTCACAGATGATGTGTAGGTGAACTATGGCAATGCTTTCTAGGTTGTCAACATTTCTACTAGTCTTAATTTCATCACCATCTTTTTTTTTTTTTTTTAGGGGGGGCGGGTTGGGGGCGAGTGGGCCACTTCCATTGGTTTTTCATTTATCCATTTTTCATCCATCTTTGTTTTTTGGCCCGTGTGGGCCTCCCATCGCGGCGGCCTCTGTTGTCGCAGAGCACCGGCTCTGGGCGCATGCACTCCAGAGCTCCGGTTCGGTAATTGGACACATCGGTCCAGCTGCTCCGTGGCACATGAGATCTTCCCAGGCCAGGGGTCGAACCGGCGCCCCTTGCACTGCAAGGCGGTGTCCTTACCCTCTGGACCACCAGGGAAGCCCCATCACCATCTTTAAAGACAAGCCAAAAGGAAAAATTCTAGATTAACTCATATCAAGAGACATGAATTTAATTTCTGACTCTGTCAATAGCTAGTTATTTCCTCTTTGGATATTTCTTCTATAAAATGAGGGATAATTTCCAATGTATTATCCAACAATGATAGTCCCTATGAGTGTGTATTTTATCCTAGCTTTTTAATATATTTTATAAAAATATATTTTATATATTTTCATGGCATTTATTAACACCAGTAGAACTAAATAAAACTGAAATTGGACACCCATGGCTGAAGAAGTGGAACAAGATACGAAATAAAAAATGTATCATTGTCCTTTGTAGTCATTTCAATAAATGATTTCTATCTTCAGTACATCTATATCTCTTTAGTTATACAGCTGCATAATAATCCAGGCATAAATGCTCTTTGATAATTAGGGGGCATGCCTCCTACTGCAAAAAATCATAAGATATAAGAATCAGGATAATTAATTATTGCTAAAGTAATTGAAGAATGGAAAACCCTGATCAGCCTTTTCAAACTGTGTTCTATTTTTCTCTTTAAGAAAACAATAAATGAGAGCTTTTATTATAGATAGAAGAGAATGCATATTGAATTTTCATATCACTCCAAAGATTTGTATTAAAAGTGTTATATAACCTCAGAAATGGCAAAAAAGTCTTGGTCACAAGGAAATGGAGATTTTCAATGCTCTAATTACTTAGAATATACATCACAATAAAACAGAAGTGATCCAAAGTGGAAGGTAGGATGGTCTCCTTCAACAAAGTTGATAAGCAAGCTTTCTATGCCAATAGCTGAGACCTTGCCCCTTCCACTTTTTCACCACTAAAGCATCTGAGGGCCAGAAGCACATTTAGTGTTCTCTAGAAGTCACGCATTAACATTTAGTTTACATAGGAAAAATGTACTTTTTCATGCAAATTTTGTGCTTTCAAAAAGGCTTATTGTTAGCCAGAACATGGAAGCAACCTAGATGTCCATCGACAAATGAATGGATACAGAAGCTCTGGTCCATATATACAATGGAATACTACTCAGCTGTTGAAAGAAATGCAGAAGACTCAGTCCTAATGAAGTGGCTGGCTCTAGAACCTATCATAAAAAGTGAAGTCAAAAAGAGAAAGACAAATACAGTATACTAACACACATATATGGAATCTAGTAGGACGGTCGTGATAACACACACAGCGAACTCATGGAAAAACAGACAGAGCATAGACATAGGGACATTGTGGGGAAGAAATAGGGAAGGGGAGGCATGGAGGGAGTAACATGGAAACCTATACTGTCATGTGTGGAAAAGATAGCTATTGTCATTGTGCTAAGGGAATAGGAGTGCTCACAATGGCATGGGGTGATGGTCCGGAGGGGTGGGATGGGGGGAACTGGGGAGTGGGGGGACCTGGGAACATACATGTCTGTGAACAACAAAACTCTGTAAAACCTTTAAAATAAAGAATTAAAAAATAAAAATAAAATTAAAAAAGGCTTATTGTTGTTGTTCAGTTGCTCAGTCTTACCAACTCTTTGGGACTCCATGGACAATGGCTCACAAATCTCCTCTGTCTATGGGATTACCCAGGCAAGAATACTGGAGTGGGATGCCATTTCCTTCTTCAGGGTGTCTTCCATATCTAAGGATCAAATGTGAACCTCCTACATTGGCAGGCAGATTTGCTACCACTGAGCACCAGGAAGCCCTGTGGTGAAAAGTTCCTGATTTCTCAGATTCCTGAATTCTCTCGTTTACTTTTTTGCATTCATTATTTAAAACCTAGAATACAGTATACATCACAATAAAACAGAAGTGATCCAAAGTGGAAGGTAGGATGGTCTCCTTCAACAAAGTTGATAAGCAAGCTTTCTATGCCAATAGCTGAGACCTTGCCCCTTCCACTTTTTCACCACTAAAGCATCTGAGGGCCAGAAGCACATTTAGTGTTCTCTAGAAGTCACGCATTAACATTTAGTTTACATAGGAAAAATGTACTTTTTCATGCAAATTTTGTGCTTTCAAAAAGGCTTATTGTTAGCCAGAACATGGAAGCAACCTAGATGTCCATCGACAAATGAATGGATACAGAAGCTCTGGTCCATATATACAATGGAATACTACTCAGCTGTTGAAAGAAATGCAGAAGACTCAGTCCTAATGAAGTGGCTGGCTCTAGAACCTATCATAAAAAGTGAAGTCAAAAAGAGAAAGACAAATACAGTATACTAACACACATATATGGAATCTAGTAGGACGGTCGTGATAACACACACAGCGAACTCATGGAAAAACAGACAGAGCATAGACATAGGGACATTGTGGGGAAGAAATAGGGAAGGGGAGGCATGGAGGGAGTAACATGGAAACCTATACTGTCATGTGTGGAAAAGATAGCTATTGTCATTGTGCTAAGGGAATAGGAGTGCTCACAATGGCATGGGGTGATGGTCCGGAGGGGTGGGATGGGGGGAACTGGGGAGTGGGGGGACCTGGGAACATACATGTCTGTGAACAACAAAACTCTGTAAAACCTTTAAAATAAAGAATTAAAAAATAAAAATAAAATTAAAAAAGGCTTATTGTTGTTGTTCAGTTGCTCAGTCTTACCAACTCTTTGGGACTCCATGGACAATGGCTCACAAATCTCCTCTGTCTATGGGATTACCCAGGCAAGAATACTGGAGTGGGATGCCATTTCCTTCTTCAGGGTGTCTTCCATATCTAAGGATCAAATGTGAACCTCCTACATTGGCAGGCAGATTTGCTACCACTGAGCACCAGGGAAGCCCTGTGGTGAAACAGTTCCTGATTTCTCAGATTCCTGAATTCTCTCGTTTTTACTTTTTTTTTGCATTCATTATTTATGTCACAAATAAGACCTTATTGTTTAATTGTGATATCACAGACTTTAGCACTTTATGCTATCATATTCTTTATATGTTTATGAGTGTAAAGCTTGTCCCCTTAGCTGGTTTTCAAGTGCCTTAGTAACAGAATTCTCTCTCTTGACTTCCTATGATTCTCTACCACATCTAGCATGTTTCTGGGCATGTAGAAAATGCCTTGATTAAATGACTGATTAATCAATGTTGTTTGATGAAAAATGATTGTGGGTGACATGAACTGTGTGCAAATTTGAGAAAACAAATGTGACACTTGGATGCCTTGAAGAATGTACCATTCAGATCTCTGATTAATGAACAAACTTTAATTCATTATCTTCTTATTGTTGATGAGCAGACACACAGAATCAATATTAATACAATAGAAAGTTTTAATTTTGGAACATAGCAGTGTCAGTAATATTATAAAATAAAGTGTGCAGAAGCTTTTATGTTTAATTAAGTCCAATTTGTTTATTTTTATTTTTAATTTTCATTACTCTAGGAAATGAGTCAAACAAGATCTTGTCATGATTTATGTCACAAAGTGTTTTTCATACGTTTTCTTGTAAGAGTTTTTCTTCTAAGACCAGTCTAATAGTCTCTGGTCTTACATTTAGGTCTTTAATCCATTTTGAGTTTATTTTTGTGTCTGGTATTTAGGGACTGTTCTAATTTCATTCTTTTACAGCTAGGAAAAGCTGTCCAGTTTTCCCAGCAAAAACTTATTGAAGAGACTGTCTTTTCTCCAGTGTATATTCTTGCCTCCTTTATCGTAGATTAGGTGATCATAGGTGCATGGGTTTATCCCTGAACTTATATTCTATCCTGTAGCAAATATCCTTTCTATCCTAGCCAAACAAATATCTATCCTGTAACATTAGACAGTGTATTAAAAGGCAGAAACATTACTTTGCTTACAAAAGTCCATATAGCCAAAGCTATGGTTTTTCCTGTAGTCATGTATGGATGTGAGAGCTGGACCATAAGGAAGGCTGAGCACTGAGGAATTGACGCCTTCGAACTGTGATGTTAGAGAAGGTTCTTAAGAGTCCCTTGGACTGCAAGGAGATCAAACCACTCAATCCTAAAGAAAATCAACCTTGAATATTCAATTGGAAGGACTGATGCTGAAATTGAAGCTCCAATACTTTGGCCACCTGATGTGAAGCGACATTGGAAAATACCCTGCTCCTGGGAAAAATAGAAGGCAGAAGAAGGGGACAACAGAGGACAATATAGTTGAATGGCATCACTGATGGACATGAGTTTGAGCAAGCTCCGGGAGATGTGAAGGACAGGGAAGCCTGTTATCTTGCAGTCCATGGGATTGCAAAGAGTAGAACATGACTGAGCGACTGAACTGAACTTGAATGTTGGTCTGTATTTCAGTTTTAAACTTAGATGCTTCCTCTGTACAACAAAGAAAATGATAAACAAGGTACAAAATCAACCCTCAAAATGGAAGAAAATATTTGCAAATGAATTAGCTGATAAGGGGTGTATCTCCAAAATATACAAACAGCACATGCGGCTCAATATCAAAAAAGCAAACAACCCAATTTAAAAAAAATGGGTAGAAGACCTAAATAAACATTTCTCCAAAGAAAATATATAGGTGGCCAAGAGGCACATGAAAAGATGCTCAACATCATTAATTATTAGAGAATGCAAATCAAAACTCACACTGGTCAGAATGGCCATCATAAAAAATATCTACAAATAATAAATGCTGGAGAGGGTGTGGAGAAAAATGAACCCTCTTACACTGTTGGTGGGAATGTAAATTGATAGAGCCACTGTGAAAGACAGTATGGAGGCTCCTTGAAAAACAGTACTATCTGTTTACAGTACCCAGTAATCCCACTACTTGGCATATGCCCTGAGAAAACCACAATGCAGAAAGACATATACCCCAATGTTCATCGTGCACTATTTACAATAGCTAGGACATTGAAGCAGCCTAAATATCCATTAATAAATGAATGGATAGAGAAGATGTGGTGCATATATACAGTGGAAAATTGCTCAACCATGAAAGGAACAAAATTGATTCATTTGTAGAGATGTGGATGACCTAAAATTTGTCATACAGAGAGAAGTAAGCCAGAAAGAGAACAAAAAAATATTGTATATCAACACATGTATGTGGAACCTATAAAAATGGTATAGATGAACCTATCTCCATGCAGGAGTAGAGACACAGATGTAGAGAATGGACATGTAGACGCAGAACAAGGAAGAGGGAGTGGGGCGAATTGACAGACTAGCTTTGACATACATTCGCTACCATATGTAAAATAGATAGTTGTTGGGAAGCTGCTGTATGGCAAAGGGAGCTCAGCCTGGTGCTCTGTGATGACCTAGATGGGTGGGATGGAGAGTGGGGTGGGAGTAAGGTCCAAGAGGGAAGGAATATAGGTATATATACAGCCAGTTCATTTCACTGTACAGCGGAAAGTCACATAGCCTTATAAATCAATTACAGTTCAACAAAAAAGAAATGAAATATGATCAAACGTGATCAAACTGAATTTTTTTCAATTGTCAGGACAGGTTTTATCCACTTTTATTTTTATAAAATTTCAAGTATCTATATATTTTTGGTTTCAATATAAGTTCTTTTGGTTCATTTTAATAATCATTTCTATACACATGTAACAAAACTATTGCCTTATGGCTCTTTTCTTACAGATTCTGATAAGGTCTATGATGGTTAATTTTATGTGTCAACCCTGACTAACATACGGGGTCAAGTGTTGTTTGGCCTTTGTACTTTGTTTTAGGCTGGCTTAGCAAATCAAAACTCACTTCAAATCATATAAAAATATCTACAAATAATAAATGCTGGAGAGGTGGAGAAAATGAACCCTCTTACACTGTTGGTGGGAATGTAAATTGATAGAGCCACTGTGAAAGACAGTATGGAGGCTCCTTGAAAAACAGTACTATCTGTTTACAGTACCCAGTAATCCCACTACTTGGCATATGCCCTGAGAAAACCACAATGCAGAAAGACATATACCCCAATGTTCATCGTGCACTATTTACAATAGCTAGGACATTGAAGCAGCCTAAATATCCATTAATAAATGAATGGATAGAGAAGATGTGGTGCATATATACAGTGGAAAATTGCTCAACCATGAAAGGAACAAAATTGATTCATTTGTAGAGATGTGGATGACCTAAAATTTGTCATACAGAGAGAAGTAAGCCAGAAAGAGAACAAAAAAATATTGTATATCAACACATGTATGTGGAACCTATAAAAATGGTATAGATGAACCTATCTCCATGCAGGAGTAGAGACACAGATGTAGAGAATGGACATGTAGACGCAGAACAAGGAAGAGGGAGTGGGGCGAATTGACAGACTAGCTTTGACATACATTCGCTACCATATGTAAAATAGATAGTTGTTGGGAAGCTGCTGTATGGCAAAGGGAGCTCAGCCTGGTGCTCTGTGATGACCTAGATGGGTGGGATGGAGAGTGGGGTGGGAGTAAGGTCCAAGAGGGAAGGAATATAGGTATATATACAGCCAGTTCATTTCACTGTACAGCGGAAAGTCACATAGCCTTATAAATCAATTACAGTTCAACAAAAAAGAAATGAAATATGATCAAACGTGATCAAACTGAATTTTTTTCAATTGTCAGGACAGGTTTTATCCACTTTTATTTTTATAAAATTTCAAGTATCTATATATTTTTGGTTTCAATATAAGTTCTTTTGGTTCATTTTAATAATCATTTCTATACACATGTAACAAAACTATTGCCTTATGGCTCTTTTCTTACAGATTCTGATAAGGTCTATGATGGTTAATTTTATGTGCCAACCCTGACTAACATAAGGTGTCAAGTGTGTTTGGCCTTTGTCAGACTCATGTCTGACCTCTACTTTGTTTTAGGCTGGCTTAGCATGATGTCACCTCAGAAAAAACCCTATTAGAGCCTGTTGTGTCAATGTTAGTTGCTCAGTGGTATCTGATTCTTTGTTATCCTATGGACTGTCCCCCACCAGGGTCCTTTGTCTATGGGATTCTCCAGGCAATAATACTGGAGTGGGTTGTCATGCCCTTCTCCAGGGGATCTTCCTGACACAGGGATTGAACCTGAGTCTCCCGCATTGCAGGCTGATTCTTTACCATCTGAGCCACCTGGGAAGCCTAATTTGATATAAAATTTGTATACCAGCTTTTATACCCCAGTTCTGCTTTGGTTTCCTGAGACTAACTCATGATTGCTGCCTATTTAGTGGTACAGATTGTTGACTGCATTAAAGCACCAGGATGAGGGGGAAAGTGGAGTCTGGCATGGGGTTCTATTTCCTGGAAGGAATAGGAGCCTTTTAATAATTTGATGAATGCACTACATAGGCCAGCAGTATTTTCATCTTGGGTTTGGTTTTAGCCCTGATGCCTATCACCTAAAACCTTCCGTTCCTCTTAAAACCGGCTTCACTTATGGTGCCCATTGAGACAAATCCCCTCTGTTGCACTATCCTCACAGGTGCTTCAGTTATGAGAGGTCAGTCTCTTCAGTGTTAACTGCAGATAAGGTTATTCCACTCTTCAGAAACTGACCTTGTGATATAGTTTTCAGCAATCAAATGATATTAGTGTGCTGCAGTTGGTGATTTCCCTAAAACTGAAAATAACAGTTTGGTATTTGAAATCTCAAGTGTAGACTTCTTACATTCATTATACATAAAAAGAAGATCTTTTGAACCAAAATGGTAAGTCTATGTGCATGTTAAATAAATGCTCAAGAATGACATGCTTTTAAAGTGAGCTTTTCTTCAAAGCAATGAATTCTCAAGATAAAGGAATATATCTGCAAAAAAGAAAAAAAATTAGCTTTTACCACTGCTATCAGAAAGTGTTAGTTTTTAACACAGTATATGTTCCCTGAAACAAAATTCAAGCAATACATAAGTGTAGAGAATAAAAAGTTAAAACCCTTCTCATCCCACTGACTGATCCAGTCCCAGGTCCAGAAGAGTAACACTATAACAAGACTAACGTATTTTCTTCTGATTTTTTTCTATGGGTGTATGTATGCTCATTCACTCATAAATATCCGACTTTTTGTGACCCCTCCCTGGACTGTAGCCCACCAGGCTCCTCTGTTCATGGGATTTTCTGGGCAAGGACACTGGAGCAGGTTGCCATTTCCTCCTCCAAGGGATCTTCCCAACCCAGAGATCGAACCCATGTCTCTTGCACATCCTTCATCGGTAGGCAGATTCTTTACCACTGCACCACCTGTATATATGTGTAGATTTTTTAAAAAGAGGGATTTTTATTGCAAGAAATGGTTTGTGGTATATGTATTGTTCTGCAAATGCCTCTTTTTTTTTTTTTACATAACATACTATCAAGGACAGGTATGTCCTTAGTATTAGTACCTAAAGAACTTATCCTGTTAATGGTGTCTTGGCATTTCATAGCCTAAATACCACTATCAGTGCACTTGCTCAGTCATGACCAACTCTGAGACCCTATGGACTGTGGCATGCCAGACTTCCCTGTCCTTCCCTGTGTCCCAGAGCTTACTCAAACACATGTCCTTGACTCAATGATGTCATTCAACCATCTCTCCCTCTGTCGTCCTCTTCTTTTGCCTTCTATATTTCCCAACATCAGAGTTTTTACAAGTGAGTCATCTCTTTGTATCACATAGCCATAGTATTAGAGCTTTAGCTGCAGCATCATTCTTTCCAATGAATATTCAGGGTTGATTTCCTTTAGGATTGAGTAGTTTGGTCTCTATGCAGTCCAAGGGACTCTCAAGAGCCTTCTCCAACACCACAGTTCAAAGACATCAGTTCTTCAGTGCTCAGCCTTCTTTATGGTCCAACTCTCACATCCATATGTGACTACTGGGAAAACCATAGCTTTGACTATATGGACTTTTGTGGGCAAAGTGATGTTTTCTGTTTTTTAATACACTGTCTAAGTTTGTCATAGCTTTTCTTCCAAGGAGCAAGCATCTTTTAATTTCACGGCTACAGTCATCATCCGCAGTGATTTTGGAGCCCAAGAAAATAAAATTTGTCACTCTTTCCATTGTTTGCCCATCTATTTGCTGTGAAGTGATGTGACCAGATGCCATGATCTTTGTATTTTGAATGTTGAGTTTTAGGCCAGCTTTTTGTCTCTCCTCTTTCACCTTCATCAAGAGGCTCTTTAGGTCCTCTTTGCTTTCCGCCAAAAGGGTAGTGTTATTTGCATACCTGAGATTATTGATATTTCTCCCGGAAATGTTGATTCCAGTTTGTATTTCATCCAAATTGGCATTTCATATGATGTACTCTGCATATAAATTAAATGAGCAGGTTGACAATATACAGCCTTGATGTACTCCTTTCCCAATTTGGAACTAGTCCATTGTTCCATGTCCAGTTTTAACTGTTGCTTCTTGTCCTGTGTACAGGTTTTGAAGGAGGCAGGTAAGGTGGTCTGATATTTCCATCTCTTTCAGAGTCTTTCACAGTTTGTTCTGATCCACACAGTCTAAGGCTTTATCATAGTCAATGAAGCAGGAGTAGATGCTTTCCTGGAATCCCCTTGCTCTTTCTGTGATGTAACAGATGGTGGCAATTTGATCTCTGATTCCTCTGCCATAACATAGAGGATTAGAAAACAGATCTAGGAATAAAAAGTTCTCATTTCGATTCTACCTTCAGTCATTGCAAGTTTCAGTTTCCTCATCTGTAAAATGAGAATAGTAAGACCCAGTTTGTATAGTTGCTATGATTATTAAATAAAAGCTGGCTTAAAATTCAACATTCAAAACACTAAGATCATGACATCTGGTCCCATCACGTCATGGTAAATAGATGGGCAAACATTGGAAATCGTGACAAAGTTTATTTTCTTGGGCTCCAAAGTCACTGCAGATGGTGACTGCAGCCATGAAACTGTAAGACACTTGGTTCTTGGAAGAAAAGCTTTGACAAACCTAGACAGCATATTAAAAAGCAGAGACATTAATTTTCCTACAGAGGTCTATATAGTCAGAGCTGTTTCCCAGTAGTCATGTACAGATGTAAGTGTTGGGCCATAAAGAAAGCTGAGCGCTGAAGAATTGATGTTTTATGTAAGCAGTTGTGATGGGTAGTTTACAAGTGTCATGTCAAAGAACATACTATCCCCTGGGAGCATCACTTTTAAGTTCATTTTATTTATTTATGCCTCAGTGTGAATGATAAAATGTTTTAATGAAACAAGTGTGGAAACCAGGAAACAGAGGAAGAGAACAAACGTGGGGGAAGAGAAGAAGAGAGATTAGACGGGTAGGGAAGGGTCAATTACATTATTTTGTCAAAGGCCACAGCTGACCTATTACTTTAAAAATTTGAATGAACTTAGGAGCAAATTTGAAATATACAGTCATTAATATTGAAGACAAAATAAACTACAATAAAATAAAAATCAAACTTAAAAAGTAAGTACCAGCATTTTCTTAAATTAGATGACATCGTGGATATAGGTGAGGATTTATTTTTTGTTTGATGAGAGTATTGATCTCACTTGATTTTAGTTAGTTCTTATCATTATCTGAATAAGGAACTTCATGTTTATATTATGATTAATGTTGTCTTTTGCCATTATTTTAATGTATTGTGGTAGTTTATAAAAAACTTGGCATTAAGAATATTGATATTTCACATTCTACTTTCATCATCTATGAAAAGATTTATGGTAATACAAATCCTAATTGATTTTTGCCTTTGAAGTCTTAACCCTACATTACTGTCTGAGTATATGGCCAGAAAGGGAAGCCTGCCATCAAACATATATTCTTCAACTATAATAAAATATAGCTAGAAGAAAGAATTATGAAACCATACAGATATATTTAAAATATTTTTTACCAAAGCTAAATTTTTTGAAAGAAGTTAACAGTCTAAGTTTATGCAGAATTTTCCTGGTAGCCAAATATGATTTATTAAGTATGCGGGTGTGATGCATCATTAACAAAACTGATGACTTCTTAAATTTGTATTAATGCTAACTCAGACAGTGAGCATATTTACTTATACTTCGAAAAATAGCATATTTGCATCCAAATTTACCTGAAGAGGCTGAACATTTAATAAATATTGTGATAGCCAGCCTTATAAATGCCCCTTAATGATGATCTCTGCTTCCTGGCATTGTTCCAGGGTTAGATATCATAACAAATAGCTTATGGCAGAAGTAAAGTGAAGTCACTTCTGGAATGGAGTTATACTAAACTGTGGTTTCTATCTTTGCTGTTTTCTATATTTCTTTCTCTCTTTCTTGGGTCACATGCTCTGGGGGAAAACCATGTCATGAGTAGGCCTATGAAGGTGCCCACATGGCAGGGAATTAATGCTTCCTGCCCACTGTTACGTAAATGTGATGATTAAGTGGATACTTTAGCCTGTTTAGAGCTTGGATTCCTAGTCATAGCTTAACTGACACTTTATGGGAAGCCCTGAGGCAGAACCACCTAGCTACACTGATCCCAGATTCCTGATTCTCAAAAGCTATGTGAGATAATAAATATTTATTGTTTAAAGCTGTTTGTTTACAACTGGTAAATTTTAGAGTAATTTGTTAAACGGTCATAAACGATTGATACAGACGATGGCTTCAGATATTTCAAGGAATTCTCTAGAAAAGGAAGAAAGCATTTGACACATATTTGAACACATGAGATATGTATTTTATATTTTGTGGTATACCAGGCAAACCTTATATGTTGATGATTGTTAAAGTAATAATAGCATCTGCCATTTATTTCTTGTGCTCAGACACTCAGTCTGCCTGACTCTTTGCGACCCCATGGACTGTAGCCTGCCAGGCTCATCTATCCATGGGATTTCCCAGGCAAGAATACTGGAGTGGGTTGCCACGCCCTTCTCCAGGGATCCTGTCTCCTGCATCTCCTGTATTGCAGGCAGATTCTTTACCCATTGAGCCACCTGGGAAGACCCATTTATTTCTTATTATATGACAAACAGTATACTTTAAAGTAAGAACTTCTTAAATATGATTTATTAAGTATGCGGGTGTGATGCATCATTAACAAAACTGATGACTTCTTAAATTTGTATTAATGCTAACTCAGACAGTGAGCATATTTACTTATACTTCGAAAAATAGCATATTTGCATCCAAATTTACCTGAAGAGGCTGAACATTTAATAAATATTGTGATAGCCAGCCTTATAAATGCCCCTTAATGATGATCTCTGCTTCCTGGCATTGTTCCAGGGTTAGATATCATAACAAATAGCTTATGGCAGAAGTAAAGTGAAGTCACTTCTGGAATGGAGTTATACTAAACTGTGGTTTCTATCTTTGCTGTTTTCTATATTTCTTTCTCTCTTTCTTGGGTCACATGCTCTGGGGAAAGCCATGTCATGAGTAGGCCTATGAAGGTGCCCACATGGCAGGGAATTAATGCTTCCTGCCCACTGTTACGTAAATGTGATGATTAAGTGGATACTTTAGCCTGTTTAGAGCTTGGATTCCTAGTCATAGCTTAACTGACACTTTATGGGAAGCCCTGAGGCAGAACCACCTAGCTACACTGATCCCAGATTCCTGATTCTCAAAAGCTATGTGAGATAATAAATATTTATTGTTTAAAGCTGTTTGTTTACAACTGGTAAATTTTAGAGTAATTTGTTAAACGGTCATAAACGATTGATACAGACGATGGCTTCAGATATTTCAAGGAATTCTCTAGAAAAGGAAGAAAGCATTTGACACATATTTGAACACATGAGATATGTATTTTATATTTTGTGGTATACCAGGCAAACCTTATATGTTGATGATTGTTAAAGTAATAATAGCATCTGCCATTTATTTCTTGTGCTCAGACACTCAGTCTGCCTGACTCTTTGCGACCCCATGGACTGTAGCCTGCCAGGCTCATCTATCCATGGGATTTCCCAGGCAAGAATACTGGAGTGGGTTGCCACGCCCTTCTCCAGGGATCCTGTCTCCTGCATCTCCTGTATTGCAGGCAGATTCTTTACCCATTGAGCCACCTGGGAAGACCCATTTATTTCTTATTATATGACAAACAGTATACTAAGGATTTACATATATTATCTAATTTAACTATAAAAATATTCTGTTGCATTACCATCTTCAACTTATTGATAAACTCTGGCTAACAGAGTTTAAGCAGTTTCTCAACAGTTATATGCCTGAGTGGTACAGCTGGACTTCAAAACTTGTTCTCTTTGACTCCAAATTCTGATTCTAACAAATGTACAAAAGAAGACCATTGTGTTGAGTGGCTACTGTATTGTTGGGATGGTGTTGGCATTTAATAGGAGGGAATCTGGGGATATTAGGTGCCCTGAAATACATGGGACAAGCCCACAGAGTGGAGATTTTCCCTATATCCCATGTGGCTTTATTTTGTTCAATTTTTGACATTTAGAAAATTCAAGTATAGTTGATTTACAATATTATGTTAGTTTCAGGTGAACAATGTAGTAATTCAATATTTTTATAGATTATACTCTGCTTAAACTTATTATAAGATATTGGCTACATTCCTTGTGCTATACAATATATCCTTGTACATTATTTATTTATATATAGTAGTTTGTACCTCTTAATTCCCTACCTGTATTCTGTCCCTCCTTCTTTTCCTCTCCCCTCTGTTAATTGCTAGTTTGTCCTGTATATCTATCAGTCTGTTTCTGTTTTGTTATATTAATTTATTTGTTTTATTTGTTACATTACACATGTGAATGATAACATACATTATTTGTCTTTCTCTGACCTAACTGAGCATAATGCCCTCTGTGTCCATCCATGTTGTTCCAAAGGGCAAAATTTTCATTTTTTTGTGGCTGAGTAATAATTCATCTTTTCAATTTAGTGTTTTTGTTTTCTTCAGATATATATCCAGGAGTGGGATTGCTAGATCATATGGTAGTTCTAGTTTTAGGTTTTTAGGAAACCTCCATGCTCTTTTCCACAGTGGCTGTACCAATTCACATTTCCTCCAACAGTGTATGAGGGTTCTTCTTTCTCCACATTCTCGTCAGCATTTGTTATTTGTATCCTTTTTGATGATAGCCATTCTGACAGGTATGAGGTAATATCTTATTGTGATTTTGCTTTGCATTTCTCTGATTATTAGCAATGCTGAGCATCTTTTCATGTGCCTATTACCCATCAGTGTGTCTTCTTTGGAGAAATGTCTATTCAGGTCTTCTGCCCATTTTTTAATTGGGTTGTTCATTTTCTTAATGTTGAGTTATAGGAGCTGTTTATATATTTTGGATATTAACCTCTTATTGGTCTTTTCATTTACAAATATTTTCTCCCACTAAGTAGGTTGTATTTTTGTTTCATTGATGTTTTTATTTACTACAAAACTTACAAGTTTAATTAGGTTCCTATTGCTTATTTTTGCTTTTGCTTCCTTTGTCTTAGGAGACAGACCCAAAATGTAAGGCTACTATTTATTTCAGAATATTAGGTGCCCTGAAATACATGGGACAAGCCCACAGAGTGGAGATTTTCCCTATATCCCATGTGGCTTTATTTTGTTCAATTTTTGACATTTAGAAAATTCAAGTATAGTTGATTTACAATATTATGTTAGTTTCAGGTGAACAATGTAGTAATTCAATATTTTTATAGATTATACTCTGCTTAAACTTATTATAAGATATTGGCTACATTCCTTGTGCTATACAATATATCCTTGTACATTATTTATTTATATATAGTAGTTTGTACCTCTTAATTCCCTACCTGTATTCTGTCCCTCCTTCTTTTCCTCTCCCCTCTGTTAATTGCTAGTTTGTCCTGTATATCTATCAGTCTGTTTCTGTTTTGTTATATTAATTTATTTGTTTTATTTGTTACATTACACATGTGAATGATAACATACATTATTTGTCTTTCTCTGACCTAACTGAGCATAATGCCCTCTGTGTCCATCCATGTTGTTCCAAAGGGCAAAATTTTCATTTTTTTGTGGCTGAGTAATAATTCATCTTTTCAATTTAGTGTTTTTGTTTTCTTCAGATATATATCCAGGAGTGGGATTGCTAGATCATATGGTAGTTCTAGTTTTAGGTTTTTAGGAAACCTCCATGCTCTTTTCCACAGTGGCTGTACCAATTCACATTTCCTCCAACAGTGTATGAGGTTCTTCTTTCTCCACATTCTCGTCAGCATTTGTTATTTGTATCCTTTTTGATGATAGCCATTCTGACAGGTATGAGGTAATATCTTATTGTGATTTTGCTTTGCATTTCTCTGATTATTAGCAATGCTGAGCATCTTTTCATGTGCCTATTACCCATCAGTGTGTCTTCTTTGGAGAAATGTCTATTCAGGTCTTCTGCCCATTTTTTAATTGGGTTGTTCATTTTCTTAATGTTGAGTTATAGGAGCTGTTTATATATTTTGGATATTAACCTCTTATTGGTCTTTTCATTTACAAATATTTTCTCCCACTAAGTAGGTTGTATTTTTGTTTCATTGATGTTTTTATTTACTACAAAACTTACAAGTTTAATTAGGTTCCTATTGCTTATTTTTGCTTTTGCTTCCTTTGTCTTAGGAGACAGACCCAAAATGTAAGGCTACAATTTATGTCAGAATATTCTGCCTGTTTTCTTCTGGGTTTATGATTTCATGTCTTACATTAATATCTTTAATACATTTTGAGTCTATTTTTGTATTTGGATCGAGAAAATATTCTAATTTCATTCTCTTATGTGTAAATGTTCAGTTTTCCCAGCTCCACTTATTGAAGAGGCTGTCTTTTCTCCACTGTATATTCTTGCCCTAGTTGTCCTAGACTAATTGATCATATGTGTGGGGTGTTATTTCTAGGCTCTATATTCTGTTCCATTGGTCTGTATCTGTTTTTGTGGCAGTATCATACTGTTTTGATTACTGTAGTTTTGTAGTATAGTCTGAAGTCAGGGAAGTATGATACCTCCAGCTTTGTTCTTTTCTGTCAAGATTACTCTGGCTATTCAGGGTATTTTGTGGCTCCCTATATGACTTTCAAATGCCTGTCCCAGAAATTCATGTAGGCAAAAATGTAAAATTATCTGGGCCTAGAATATAACTTCATTTTTTATATTAAAAGCAAATTACTTTTGTATAGTTTTAATAGCTACTGACTTTTCCAGAAAAGCAACTACTGTGTAAATCAAGGGAAGATCTTACTTTATTTTGCTTAGTGTTTTATATAAAGTTGTTTACTATTTCCAAAAATCATGTCATCTGTATAGTGCCTAATTATGGTATTTGAGTTGTCAGTACAATGCTCTTGTATTAATCTGTGTTTGTATTTGACACTTTTGTCACATTCATGGTAATCCTATGGATATATTTCTACAGCCATTATTTTCTTCATTTTTAATTTAACTTTAAAGATTATACTCTATTTACAGTTATTTTAAAATATGGGCTATATTCTATATATTGTACAATATGTCCTTGTAGCCTGTCTTACTCCTGAGAGTTTGTACATCTCACTCCTCTACCCCTATATTGCCCCTACCTTCTCTTCCCCCACTGGTAATCATTAGCCCACTGGTAATCATTAGTTTGTTCTCTGTATCTCTGAGTCTGCTTCTTTTATGCCATATTCACTAGTTTGTTGAGTTTTTTAGACTCCACATATAAATGATACCATACAGTATTTGTCTATCTCTGTGTGACTTATTTCACTTAGGATAGTGCTCTCCAAGTCCATCCATGTTGTTGCAAATTATAGCCCTTATTTTGAAATGTCAAATATAAATAAAAAGTAGTGAAAATGTTCAGTTCAATATTATCTTGCTTATCTTAAATTGAAACTTTTTAAATTTAAGTCAATGTATATTTTTGTATTTTTTAAAAATATTTATTTATTTGACTGTGCTGGGTCTTAGTTGCAGTATGTGGGATCTAGCTCCCTGACCAGGGCTTGAACCCAGGTCTCCTGCATTGGAAGCCAGGAGTCTTAGCCAATGGGCCACCAGAGAAGTTCCTATTTTTGTATTTTAAATCGATACAAATATCTGACTATTCCATGTGTCTTCCAGTATATTCATGCCCAAGCATTTACATATCAAAATATGTAATATATTATATTTCTGTATTACCATATTATGAAGCTATTTCTTGGTATTTTTCTTTTATGCTTTAATTAAACCACTACATTGATTTTTATATGTAGATAACTTCTATTATGTATGATTTGCAGAAAGAGGGTATTGCAAAATATTTAAGACAAGACAGCATTAGTCAGATAGAAGTGAATTCAGGTGTTGCTCGAGCAGCTATTTAAATATACAAGTTTTTAGGCACAACCAAGGACTACTGAATTAGAACCTGTGGGGAACCTAAGCTCAGCAATGAATCTTTAAATAAGCTCCTGGGATGATTCTGATGCTTTGTAGAATCAGTTCATGAACTGGCATTTAGAAAACATTGATCTTAATATCATCATCTGCCTTTATATTCTTGTGATCTTAGTCCTATTGTCATCTCTTCTTAGGAAAGGAAATAAATTATTTCTTTCATCTTTTATTTTGAATATGTCTCTCCTCTGATTCCTTTATCTCTGTCTACACCTGTGCTTGACTCAGGGGCTTAAAGAAGTGTTTATTTGACCCCATTTTCTTCCTAAATCTGTGCTGTATCATTTATGTTTTCTTCCTGAATGTACGTCTTAAAAGAGTTGTGTAATAATTTATTTCCACTAATATTTCTTTGTTTCCAACGACCTGTAATATGTCTTCTGCCCTCACCACTGTAATGAAACTACTTTTTCAAACTTTTCTAAGTGACAATACAATAACATCTTCTCAGTTCTCGTCCTGCTCATTTCCTTTGCAACATTATATACTTTTTTTTAAAAGATTTATTTATTTATTTTGGGCGGGGGTCGGGTTGGGGAAGGAGGGGAGCGGGCGGGCCACTTCTATTGGTCTTTCATTTCTCTATTTTCATCCATCTTTGTTCTTTGGTTCCTGTGGGCCTCCCATAGCGGTGGCGTCTGTCGTCGCAGAGCGCCGGCTGCGGGTGCATGCGCTCCAGAGCTCCTGCTCGGCAATTGGACACATCGGTCCAGCCGCTCCGTGGCACGTGGGATCTTCCCAGGCCAGGGATCGAACTGGCGCCCCTTGCGCTGCAAGACGGTGTCCTTACCCACTGGACCACCAGGGGAAGCCCCATTATACACTTTTGAATATCTTTTCCTACTGGAAAATTCTCTTTTTCTTGGTTTCTAGAACAGTAAACTCTCCTGATTCTCCTTTTTACCCTTCTGATAAACATGGATAATTTCCTTCCCTTAAACATATTTTTCTACCCACTCATTATAGATCTTTTCAAAGATCAGTCCTCAGATCAATTTTCTGTATAAATATACTTTCCCCAAATTGTGTCAGTAGCCATTTTTAAGGATTCACCATATATTTTTATTTATCTTCTAAGCATTTATTTATATACAATATATCCTGAGGATATCTCATTTTTATGCATCAGGAACTGAACTCATCTTTTCTCATAAACTAGCCACAGTTCTGTTCCTGGGTAGTTAATATCACCACCAAATTACTCAGACTTGAAACCTCAGTCAACTTTTCTCATCCTTCATATATAATCAATGATCAACTTCTACTGGTTCTCCTGCAAAATCTGCTATAAATCTTTTAAATTCATACTGTATCTGTCATCATTTCAAGCACTTGTTGACTCTGGCCTCCTAACTGGTCTGATGGGGCTGAAGTGTTTATTTGACCCCATTTTCTTCCTAAATCTGTGCTGTATCATTTATGTTTTCTTCCTGAATGTACGTCTTAAAAGAGTTGTGTAATAATTTATTTCCACTAATATTTCTTTGTTTCCAACGACCTGTAATATGTCTTCTGCCCTCACCACTGTAATGAAACTACTTTTTCAAACTTTTCTAAGTGACAATACAATAACATCTTCTCAGTTCTCGTCCTGCTCATTTCCTTTGCAACATTATATACTTTTTTTTAAAAGATTTATTTATTTATTTTGGGCGGGGGTCGGGTTGGGGAAGGAGGGGAGCGGGCGGGCCACTTCTATTGGTCTTTCATTTCTCTATTTTCATCCATCTTTGTTCTTTGGTTCCTGTGGGCCTCCCATAGCGGTGGCGTCTGTCGTCGCAGAGCGCCGGCTGCGGGTGCATGCGCTCCAGAGCTCCTGCTCGGCAATTGGACACATCGGTCCAGCCGCTCCGTGGCACGTGGGATCTTCCCAGGCCAGGGATCGAACTGGCGCCCCTTGCGCTGCAAGACGGTGTCCTTACCCACTGGACCACCAGGGGAAGCCCCATTATACACTTTTGAATATCTTTTCCTACTGGAAAATTCTCTTTTTCTTGGTTTCTAGAACAGTAAACTCTCCTGATTCTCCTTTTTACCCTTCTGATAAACATGGATAATTTCCTTCCCTTAAACATATTTTTCTACCCACTCATTATAGATCTTTTCAAAGATCAGTCCTCAGATCAATTTTCTGTATAAATATACTTTCCCCAAATTGTGTCAGTAGCCATTTTTAAGGATTCACCATATATTTTTATTTATCTTCTAAGCATTTATTTATATACAATATATCCTGAGGATATCTCATTTTTATGCATCAGGAACTGAACTCATCTTTTCTCATAAACTAGCCACAGTTCTGTTCCTGGGTAGTTAATATCACCACCAAATTACTCAGACTTGAAACCTCAGTCAACTTTTCTCATCCTTCATATATAATCAATGATCAACTTCTACTGGTTCTCCTGCAAAATCTGCTATAAATCTTTTAAATTCATACTGTATCTGTCATCATTTCAAGCACTTGTTGACTCTGGCCTCCTAACTGGTCTTCTTTTTACTAAACTGTCTTCTCTCTAGTTTAATATCTCAGCAGTTAACTACTTGGCCTGTGAAGCCAGACTGTCAGTGTTTGACTTTATCACTTACTACATGACCTTGAACAAGTTCCTTAGTCTTTCTCTGCTTTAATTTCCCCATCTATAAAGTAAAGCTACAAGAAAATCTACCATGTAAGATTGTTTTTATGATGAAAGCAAATATTATATGTATAGTGCTTCAAAGGGTACCTGAAACAGTGTAAGTGTTCAACTGTCATTAACTCTTTGACTTGCTAGCATTTTTACCCAGGTTTATTTTCCCATTCAGAGTTTCCTATCGTTCTCTACTCATATAAGTCTTTGCAATTGTACTCCTGTGCATGCTATGTCACTGCAGTCACGTCTGACTCTGTGCAGCTCTTCAGACTATAACCCAGCAGGCTCCTCTGTCCATAGGATCTCTAGGCAAGAATACTGGAGTGGGTTGCCATGGCCTCCTCCAGGGGATCTTCCTGACCCAGGGATGGAACCTGTGTTTCTTATGTCTCCTGCATTGGCAGGTGGGTTCTTTACCACTAGCACCACCTGGGAGGCCCCTTTGCAATTGTAAGTAGCCTCAATTATATGTTTAAACTCATTTCATTTGATGTTTTACATAAATTAAATATGAGAGAATGGATTTCTTTTCACTTTTCTCCCTTTGGAGTATTTTGATAGACTATATCATAATAGTAATTATTCTCTGCCCATGTCAGAACAGATTAAATATTCTTATCTTATAGTTTTATTTTCATTTATTGGATCACTTATAGCTCATCTGTAAAGTCTGATTGATTGATGTGGCCTCACATTTCTGAGTAAGGAACAGAGTACTTGATAAAGTCAATTACTATTTCCTTGATGTATACACTCAGTTATGCCTTAGATACAGTTTTTATTGAGGTATAGTTGATTTACAGTGTTGTATTAGTTTCAGGTATATAACAAAGTGATTCACATACATATATATGTATATATAGTCAGTTATGTATATATATTTTTTAATATTCATTTCCATTGTACGTTGTTACAAGATATTGAGTAGAGTTCCCTGTGCTTTACAGTAGGTCCTTGTAGTTTACCTGGTGTGTGTGTGTGTGCATGTGTTAGTTGCTCAGTCATGTGCAACTTTTTGTGACCCCATGGACTGTAGTCCACCAAGCTCCTCTGTCCATGGAATTCTCCAGCAAGAATACTGGAGTGGATTGCCATTCCCTTTTCCAGGGGATCTCCCCAACCCAGGTCTCCTGAATTTCAGGCAGAGTCTTTACCATCTGAGCCACAAGGGAAGCCCAATATAGCAATGCATATCTGTTAATATGACTTACTTCACTTAATATGATAATCTCTACATCCATCCACATTGCTGCAAATGGCATCAATTCATTTCAAGACTGAGTAATCTTCCATTGTGTGTGCATATATATATATATATATATATATATATATATATATATGCATGCATATATAGTATGTATGTATGTGTATATATGTATGTATATATATATACCACATCTTTATTCATTCATTTGTTTATGGACATTTAGGTTGCTTCCATGTCCTAGCTATTGTAAATAGTGTTGCAATGAACATTGGAGTGTATGTCTCTTTTTCAAATTAGAGTTAGATGCTATACTTTTTTCTATCAGCTAATGATGTTGGTTTCAGAAGGCAAACGAAAAAAACTAACTATAATTCAGAACTTTGGTACTAGCTTTGAGAATAATATTTCTTGAAATAGTCCTGTATTTAGTAGACAAAGGAAATCTTCTGGGGAGAGGTGAATATTTGCATAAGTCCTTTATAGTATGCTTCTCTTCTATAGTGCATGTTAAATGTTTTAGGATAAGCCAATCTCTTTTCTCTTGTTAGATTCAGCTTTTATAGTCAAAGTGATAGATTCCCACCTCTACCTCACTTATTTTGGATAAGGAATGTGGATTTGAGTAGATGGATATTAGATAAGAGTTCAAGGAGCTCATGTATAATACACCTCACCCCAAATGATCAAACGGCCAAGGGCAAGGGACAGAATACAATGCATTTACCTTGTTGCCCTTCAGCGTTAAAAACAAGACAACAAGTCTGAAATGGAGTCCCTGTACTAAGCCCTGCATCACCAAACCTATACTTAATTACAATTTTGTGTCTCCCAAGATGGAACATTAAACTAGTGAGTCAAGGATCTCCTGATCAGCACTAGGTAGATCATCTGCCTGATAGACCTTTACCATCCCTGAAGGAATGTAACCTTACATTAACTAACCCACATTTTTGCCAGCTACCACCTGCTATCAGTATATAAAGGTTTTTTCAGTCCATTATATTCATACTAGTGGATACCCTCCCCAACCCAGGTCTCCTGAATTTCAGGCAGAGTCTTTACCATCTGAGCCACAAGGGAAGCCCAATATAGCAATGCATATCTGTTAATATGACTTACTTCACTTAATATGATAATCTCTACATCCATCCACATTGCTGCAAATGGCATCAATTCATTTCAAGACTGAGTAATCTTCCATTGTGTGTGCATATATATATATATATATATATATATATATATATATATGCATGTATATATATGTATGTATGTATGTGTATATATGTATGTATATATATATACCACATCTTTATTCATTCATTTGTTTATGGACATTTAGGTTGCTTCCATGTCCTAGCTATTGTAAATAGTGTTGCAATGAACATTGGAGTGTATGTCTCTTTTTCAAATTAGAGTTAGATGCTATACTTTTTTCTATCAGCTAATGATGTTGGTTTCAGAAGGCAAACGAAAAAAACTAACTATAATTCAGAACTTTGGTACTAGCTTTGAGAATAATATTTCTTGAAATAGTCCTGTATTTAGTAGACAAAGGAAATCTTCTGGGGAGAGGTGAATATTTGCATAAGTCCTTTATAGTATGCTTCTCTTCTATAGTGCATGTTAAATGTTTTAGGATAAGCCAATCTCTTTTCTCTTGTTAGATTCAGCTTTTATAGTCAAAGTGATAGATTCCCACCTCTACCTCACTTATTTTGGATAAGGAATGTGGATTTGAGTAGATGGATATTAGATAAGAGTTCAAGGAGCTCATGTATAATACACCTCACCCCAAATGATCAAACGGCCAAGGGCAAGGGACAGAATACAATGCATTTACCTTGTTGCCCTTCAGCGTTAAAAACAAGACAACAAGTCTGAAATGGAGTCCCTGTACTAAGCCCTGCATCACCAAACCTATACTTAATTACAATTTTGTGTCTCCCAAGATGGAACATTAAACTAGTGAGTCAAGGATCTCCTGATCAGCACTAGGTAGATCATCTGCCTGATAGACCTTTACCATCCCTGAAGGAATGTAACCTTACATTAACTAACCCACATTTTTGCCAGCTACACCTTACTTGTTCTTGCTCCCATCAGTATATAAAGGTCTTTCATTTTGTGCAGTTCTTTGGAACTCCTTTCTGTTCGTTAGATTGGATGATGCGCAATTCATGAATCACTAAATCCAATAAAAATCTTTAAAATGTACTCAGTTAAATTTTGTTGGTTAACAACAGTTGTAAGAGTGTTTTCACAAACAGGTCAACAGGGTAGTAGAGAAAAACTGCAGAGTTAAGGAGAGAATTGGAAGGGAAAAGGGTATGAGAAATCAGCAGGTTGAGAAGATAGCAAGGTAGGTTGGAGAAGAAATTTTTCAGCCTCCTCACCTGTCTCCTGAAAGTTTTCCTATAGGCTTGTCTGTCCACATTCAACAGAGTGTGATCAAACCCTGGGTGTAGGCCCCCTTTAACCACTGAGGGCAGCTTTGAAAAATAATAACTTCTTTTTTAAATTGAAGTATAGTTGATTTAAACATTATATTGTTATACTGCGTAGTGATTCAGTATTTTTGTAGATTATACTCTTAAAAATTATTATAAATTCATGGTTGTAATTCCCTGTGCTCTACAATATATTTTTGATGCTTATCTATTTTATAACTACTAGTTCATATCTGTTAATCCCATACCCATAATTTGTCCCTTCCCCCGACTCCCATTCAGTAACCACTAATTTGTCTTCTGTATCTGTGATTCTGTTTCTCTTTCACTATATACATTTGCTGATCTTTTTTTTTTTTTTAGATTCCACATATCAATGATAGCTACAATATTTGTCTTCCTCTGTCTGACTTATTTCACTTAACATGATGTTCTCTAGGTTGCTGTATTTGGCAGAATTTTATTCTTTTTATGGATGAGTAATATTCCATTCAGGAGATCACAGGAAATGAGGTAGCCACTAGGACAGACCTCTCTCTGCCCTTGCTGAGAGCAGCCAGCACCCACATGCTGCTCAGGAGTAGAGAACAGGCTTTTCCAGCTTTTCTGTCTATTGAGTGGTTCTCCAGTCAGTCAAGGAGGGCTTGTTTCCTACCCACAGGATCCCAAGACTGGGTTACACAATCTGTGACTTTCACTGCTTACTTCCTATGGTGACTCCCTTCTCATGAATTCTTCCTTTTCCTCTAAATTCCCTCCGAGGGGCACAGGTCTCCACCCTAGTGCTGTTTTTTCCATTCTACCCATTTACATGTAGATCATTCTTATAGTCTTGTTTGTATAGCAGTCCTTTTCCAGTTAGTTTTCAGTGAGAATTGTTCTACATGCAGATGTATTTTTGATGTGTTCATGTAGGAAAATAAACTCCACATCCTCGTACTCTGCCATCTTAATCTCAGATCAACAATTAACTTCTTAATGCAGCATAAGGGATTGTTAAAATCCCCCTGTCCTCTGCTGGGATTGTACATGGACAGAGGAGCCTGGCAGACTATATTCTATGGAGTGGCAGAGTCAGACAGGACTGAGCATAAATGCTTTTATTGTGGAGCACAGTCTCTAGAGCAGGAGGGCTTCAGTAGTTGTGATGCATGAGCTTAGTTGCCGTAAAGCATGTGGGTTCTTCCCAGACCAGGGATTGAACCAGTATCCTGCATTGCAGGGTGAATTCTTGACCACTGGGCAACAGCAAAGCCTTCAAAGATTTTTAAATGTATTTAATTCTGATATCTCAAAATTATATTTGGTTGGAATCAATTACTGTGAAGATTAGATTAAAATATTTTTCTTTTGAAAAACCAAAAACCTCTATCCTCAACTTTTTCAAATGCCCCAGTTACTTTGTGCTCCCTCACACTTTCCAATCCTCTCTCTTTGACTTTACCTGGAATCCCTTCCTCCTCATATGCCTTACACCTCATTCCCCTTAAGTCCCTCTTGTTCTTATTATTCACTCCCCTAAAGCAACAGACAGTGCAGCAGCATGGTGAAAGCTTATCAATATGGTACATAGAGATCAAATATAAATTTACATAGAGAAAAATGCTGATAGACATAAATGGGAATGGAATGTTGCCATTTATTTATTAAAACTTTTATGAGTCAGCCTTTCCTACATATAATTTTTCATTTGCAGCTTGTTTGATTCCTTTCTCATTCCTAAATAGACTGCTTCACTTCCTACTTTTATTCTTCTTCTTTATAGTCTACATAAACCTTCCTTTGCATACTCATAACATGAAGAGTAAAGCATTTAAGCTAGTGAAAAGGCAGAATAATTGTGTTGTCTTTGATTGATGAGGCTGTCATATTAGTTAAATCAAATCTTCAAGTAGGCAGAGTGCTGCAGCATTCATTTCAAAAGGGATAACATAGCACGCTGTGAAGTGCCTTATTCATTGTATCATGCTCACAGCAGCTCCTGCAAAAACTGAAGACATGACCTTTGACCTCAAAAAGTTGATCATCTGCTTGGTACAATCAAACGTACATAATTTGAAACACTTTAAAAGCCAAATATTAACAAATACAGATTGGTTATATACTGAGCCCCCAGTTAATGTAATCCCCTTTTCTGAAGACAATCAAGAAAGGGAATGACATGAGCCATTAGACTCTCAAGAGCTACTACATGGAAGTGGGTGAATTTATAGGGAAAGAACAGAGAAGTTAAGACTGAACCATGGAGCTTTCCAAAAGTCAGTGGGTAAATTCAACTTCATGTTCAACATCATTTAATGATTAGTCACTATGTTCTGGGATTGATGTTTTTGCATATATGATCTTGTAATTATTGTAACAGCTTTATAGTGATACTAATGTTCAGTAGAATTCTGTAACTAAGCTGAAATCAGTTATAATACTTGATTATTTAAATTTTGTTGTTGTTAGTCACTCAATTGTGTCTGACTCTTTGCAACCCCATGGACTGTAGCCTACCAGGCTGCTCTTTTCGTATACTACAGTGGGTTGTAATTTTTTTCCCTTTTTTTGTTCTTGTGCTCCCTCACACTTTCCAATCCTCTCTTGACTTTACCTGGAATCCCTTCCTCCTCATATGCCTTACACCTCATTCCCCTTAAGTCCCTCTTGTTCTTATTATTCACTCCCCTAAAGCAACAGACAGTGCAGCAGCATGGTGAAAGCTTATCAATATGGTACATAGAGATCAAATATAAATTTACATAGAGAAAAATGCTGATAGACATAAATGGGAATGGAATGTTGCCATTTATTTATTAAAACTTTTATGAGTCAGCCTTTCCTACATATAATTTTTCATTTGCAGCTTGTTTGATTCCTTTCTCATTCCTAAATAGACTGCTTCACTTCCTACTTTTATTCTTCTTCTTTATAGTCTACATAAACCTTCCTTTGCATACTCATAACATGAAGAGTAAAGCATTTAAGCTAGTGAAAAGGCAGAATAATTGTGTTGTCTTTGATTGATGAGGCTGTCATATTAGTTAAATCAAATCTTCAAGTAGGCAGAGTGCTGCAGCATTCATTTCAAAAGGGATAACATAGCACGCTGTGAAGTGCCTTATTCATTGTATCATGCTCACAGCAGCTCCTGCAAAAACTGAAGACATGACCTTTGACCTCAAAAAGTTGATCATCTGCTTGGTACAATCAAACGTACATAATTTGAAACACTTTAAAAGCCAAATATTAACAAATACAGATTGGTTATATACTGAGCCCCCAGTTAATGTAATCCCCTTTTCTGAAGACAATCAAGAAAGGGAATGACATGAGCCATTAGACTCTCAAGAGCTACTACATGGAAGTGGGTGAATTTATAGGGAAAGAACAGAGAAGTTAAGACTGAACCATGGAGCTTTCCAAAAGTCAGTGGGTAAATTCAACTTCATGTTCAACATCATTTAATGATTAGTCACTATGTTCTGGGATTGATGTTTTTGCATATATGATCTTGTAATTATTGTAACAGCTTTATAGTGATACTAATGTTCAGTAGAATTCTGTAACTAAGCTGAAATCAGTTATAATACTTGATTATTTAAATTTTGTTGTTGTTAGTCACTCAATTGTGTCTGACTCTTTGCAACCCCATGGACTGTAGCCTACCAGGCTGCTCTGTCCATGGAATTTTCCAGGCAAGTATACTACAGTGGGTTGCCATTTCCTTCTCCAAGGAATCTTCACAACTCATGAATTGAGCCTGTGTCTCTTGCACTGGCAGGTGGATTCTTTACTGCTAAGCCACATCTAAGAATCCTTTTAAGTCATTCTTCAGGAATAAAAAATAAAAATCTGGGAAAGAAACAAAAATAAAATCTTGAAAGGTAGACAGGATAATACCACTGAGGATTAAACAATCTGAAGTGAGAACCATTGGAATTAGCTAAGTAGCTTGATCTATTTTCAGTGAAGAATCCACATGGAAGTGAGATAACCTGCTTGTGCTAACTTTCACAAGGGGAGGGAACTTTCTTGAAGCTTCAGGATCGTTTCCATATCATTTGCATTAAGAAGGTTTAAATAGGAATAATTCAGGCTATGGTATTTTCTTTGGCAAGTTATGATTAATGTCTTTCTCTAGTATAGATGTGTGCAAATTGAATTCACAGTAATGTGATTTCTATGTGTAATGTATGTTGCCATTGCATTCTGACAACTTGAGATCTGTCGTGAAGAAAGAAAATAATTTGCAATCAGCAGTGGGAGTTTAATATTTTAATTCTCCTGCTGTTGTGCAAAATGTTATTGTGCTTGTAGAATCAATTAGTCCTAAAGTAGGGAATCAGCATAATGCAACTACATTATACAACCTTTGAACTTGAACTGTAGGTAGAAACTGATAGGTTCTTTAGTTCATTGTCACTATGTAAAGGGAATGCAATCATCAAAAATATTTCAAACTAAGGAACCATTGACAAGGAAACATTCCGAGAAGACACATGGACACAGTAGAGCCATGGAATATACTGAATTTATAGTACATAAATTGAGTTAATAATTACAAGCAAAATGTTGTAATTTGGCTATTTACAATTTAAAACTAAATGCATGCAATTGAAGCATGTGTCTGTCTAAATGAAAGATAAACACAATTAAATGACAAATGACAATCTGAAATAAAACAGCTTTATAGTGATACTAATGTTCAGTAGAATTCTGTAACTAAGCTGAAATCAGTTATAATACTTGATTATTTAAATTTTGTTGTTGTTAGTCACTCAATTGTGTCTGACTCTTTGCAACCCCATGGACTGTAGCCTACCAGGCTGCTCTGTCCATGGAATTTTCCAGGCAAGTATACTACAGTGGGTTGCCATTTCCATCTCCAAGGAATCTTCACAACTCATGAATTGAGCCTGTGTCTCTTGCACTGGCAGGTGGATTCTTTACTGCTAAGCCACATCTAAGAATCCTTTTAAGTCATTCTTCAGGAATAAAAAATAAAAATCTGGGAAAGAAACAAAAATAAAATCTTGAAAGGTAGACAGGATAATACCACTGAGGATTAAACAATCTGAAGTGAGAACCATTGGAATTAGCTAAGTAGCTTGATCTATTTTCAGTGAAGAATCCACATGGAAGTGAGATAACCTGCTTGTGCTAACTTTCACAAGGGGAGGGAACTTTCTTGAAGCTTCAGGATCGTTTCCATATCATTTGCATTAAGAAGGTTTAAATAGGAATAATTCAGGCTATGGTATTTTCTTTGGCAAGTTATGATTAATGTCTTTCTCTAGTATAGATGTGTGCAAATTGAATTCACAGTAATGTGATTTCTATGTGTAATGTATGTTGCCATTGCATTCTGACAACTTGAGATCTGTCGTGAAGAAAGAAAATAATTTGCAATCAGCAGTGGGAGTTTAATATTTTAATTCTCCTGCTGTTGTGCAAAATGTTATTGTGCTTGTAGAATCAATTAGTCCTAAAGTAGGGAATCAGCATAATGCAACTACATTATACAACCTTTGAACTTGAACTGTAGGTAGAAACTGATAGGTTCTTTAGTTCATTGTCACTATGTAAAGGGAATGCAATCATCAAAAATATTTCAAACTAAGGAACCATTGACAAGGAAACATTCCGAGAAGACACATGGACACAGTAGAGCCATGGAATATACTGAATTTATAGTACATAAATTGAGTTAATAATTACAAGCAAAATGTTGTAATTTGGCTATTTACAATTTAAAACTAAATGCATGCAATTGAAGCATGTGTCTGTCTAAATGAAAGATAAACACAATTAAATGACAAATGACAATCTGAAATAAAATTTTTGCAAGTGTAGGCATACATAGGGCCAATGAATTTAATATGTAAAGAAAAAATTTTCAAGTCAGTGACAATTAAAAAACACATGTAGTAACATCTCAATAAAAAAAATGGACAAAGGCTATGAACCAAAAATGCACAAAGGAAGAAATATGGATACAATAAATGTGCAAAAATGTTTGTCCTTACTAGTAAAAATGTTGTAGGTAAAAAAGGCATGATGAGTTTATGTCCTAATCATTCCTTTTTCCCACATGAGACACAAAAATGTTAATTATAAAATAAGAATAAGATTAGTAAGACATGATCGTGTTCAAAATGATAAATTACTGTGTGGAACAGAAACATAGTAGAGATATATTTAGTGGTAAAACCACAGGCATAAATGAGTTCCAGTTTCAGATATAGGCAGAAATCCTGAAAAAGTTTGCTTACATGGAATAAAGGAGCTGTAAGATTGCATACTTAGAAGGTGAGAGCTAAATTCACAAAGTGAAATCAAGAACATTGATGAAGCTCCCCTGGTCACAACTTGGGTCAAGCTCTCTTGATCTCGATAAATGATAAAACCTAGGGCCACTGCCTGGGCTGTAGCCTTTTTAAAGCTGCATATCTTATAAGTTTTCAAGTATATCTATTTTACCTTCTTAGGTGGGTTTATTCCTGGGTGTTTTATTGTTTTTGCTATGATGGTATATGTGATGGTTTCCTTAGTTTCTCTTTCTGATAGCTCATTGTTAGTGTATAGAAATGCAAGAGATTTCTCTGATGAAAGAAATTGAAGACAACACAGATGGAAAGATATGTGTTCATGGATTGAAATAATTAGTATTGTTAAAATGACCATGCCGCCCAAAGCAATCCACAGATTCAGTACAATCCCTATCAAAATACCAGGGCATTTTTCAAATAACTGGGACAAATGACTTTAAAAACTGTATTGAAACACAAGAGACCCAGATAGGTGGGCAAGATAGGAGTAGAAGATTAAGAGGTACAAACTACTGTTTATAAAATAAACTCATTTGCATGCAATTGAAGCATTGTTCAAAGATAAAAAAAGAATGACAATCTGAAATAAAATTTTTGCAAGTGTAGGCATACATAGGGCCAATGAATTTAATATGTAAAGAAAAAATTTTCAAGTCAGTGACAATTAAAAAACACATGTAGTAACATCTCAATAAAAAAAATGGACAAAGGCTATGAACCAAAAATGCACAAAGGAAGAAATATGGATACAATAAATGTGCAAAAATGTTTGTCCTTACTAGTAAAAATGTTGTAGGTAAAAAAGGCATGATGAGTTTATGTCCTAATCATTCCTTTTTCCCACATGAGACACAAAAATGTTAATTATAAAATAAGAATAAGATTAGTAAGACATGATCGTGTTCAAAATGATAAATTACTGTGTGGAACAGAAACATAGTAGAGATATATTTAGTGGTAAAACCACAGGCATAAATGAGTTCCAGTTTCAGATATAGGCAGAAATCCTGAAAAAGTTTGCTTACATGGAATAAAGGAGCTGTAAGATTGCATACTTAGAAGGTGAGAGCTAAATTCACAAAGTGAAATCAAGAACATTGATGAAGCTCCCCTGGTCACAACTTGGGTCAAGCTCTCTTGATCTCGATAAATGATAAAACCTAGGGCCACTGCCTGGGCTGTAGCCTTTTTAAAGCTGCATATCTTATAAGTTTTCAAGTATATCTATTTTACCTTCTTAGGTGGGTTTATTCCTGGGTGTTTTATTGTTTTTGCTATGATGGTATATGTGATGGTTTCCTTAGTTTCTCTTTCTGATAGCTCATTGTTAGTGTATAGAAATGCAAGAGATTTCTCTGATGAAAGAAATTGAAGACAACACAGATGGAAAGATATGTGTTCATGGATTGAAATAATTAGTATTGTTAAAATGACCATGCCGCCCAAAGCAATCCACAGATTCAGTACAATCCCTATCAAAATACCAGGGCATTTTTCAAATAACTGGGACAAATGACTTTAAAAACTGTATTGAAACACAAGAGACCCAGATAGGTGGGCAAGATAGGAGTAGAAGATTAAGAGGTACAAACTACTGTTTATAAAATAAACTCAAAAGATATATTGTACAATACAGAGAATATAACCAATATTTTATAATAACTATACATGAAGTATAGCATTTAAAAATTGTGAATCAGTATGTCATTTGCCTGTAACTTGTATAATATTGTGCAGTAACTATACTTCAGTTTTAGAAAAGCTGCGTATTTCTCAGAGTCACCTTTCTCCTGGCCTCTAAACCATCACAGATATGAGGAAAAAGGGAGTCCCTGAGCTATCTTTGCTCCTGGTAACGTATTCCTCCCTCACCTCCATCAAGAGGGAACCCCAGCTGTAGGAGCTCTTGGCAAGAGCTACACTTGATCCTTCAACACCCACACAAATACTGAAAGCCAGGCCTATTTCTAAATTTGCAGGGTCCAGAGCAAGTATACCAACAGAATCATGTGTATCACATTTATATCTATTGAAATTCTGAAGATAGAGGTAACAGAAGGTTAAACAGAATACTATGATAAATCTCCTAGCTTGATGAATACTTTTATATTGATAACATCCAAATATTATAAATACGGTTTTTACATGCTAAAAATCTATAAAGTGCTAAAAACTACTGAACTGTTATTTTACATATACAGCTTTCTGTTTACAATTTGGTGATATTTGGAAGAGTAATAAAATAAACACATAATTCATAAGTTAGTATGTATTTGTTCCAGTAACTATTTTTCTTACTTTCATTGGAAAAAGCTCACGATGAAGTTGTTATAATCAAGGTTTTTACATAATCTGTGTTCTATATGTCTTCTGATTTGAAGGATTAAAATTAATACAGTTTCAAAATTTACAAAATTAGAATATATTTTATATAAAATATAAATTTACATTTAAAGTAAAATCACATTTTAAAGTTATTTTTCTTATAAAATAAAATAAGTAAAATGAAAAACAAAATTAATATCATACTTTTAAAGCAAAATTATATATAGCTTAAAGACTTTAATTTTTTTAAAAAGAAGAACATTAAGTACTTGTATAAAACAAGATTATTCACAAATTTTTAGTTTGACCTATGTTAGTAAACAAAGAAAATAATTGACGTTTATCCATGTCATACCTTGACAGATACAGCTACACCTTCAATAATAAGATGAATTATTTAATAATGCAAACTGGTTCTCAGTCAACCAGTGCAGGTATTGGATTTGTAAGTTTCTTCAGAACCATGAGTTGTATTAGGAAGAGAAGCAAAAAATGGATGCCAAGGGACTTCCGTGGTGGTCCAGTGGTTAAAACTCCATGCTTCCAGTGCAGAGGACATGAGTTGCATCCCTGATCAGGGAATTAAGATCCCACATGCTACAAGGCACTGCCAAGAAATTAAAAAATAAAAAGGATGCCAAGCACTGTTCTGAGAGTCTGAGATGAAACTTTGTTATGTAACAATTCATTGCATTCATATAATATGAGTTGAAGGGTTTGACAAGTTTGTCTTTTCTACTAACAGTGATTCTGCTGTTCAATCCCTTCCCACATTCTAATGCACTGTCCAAGTCTGACTAAACACAGCAGTGCAAACTACAAATCTTCATCATGTATGTTAGCTTAGATTCTTCAAGAAGCAGATACCAAAACAGGATTAGACATGTAAGAGGTTTATTGGAGAAAATGCCTATGAAAGACAAAGGGAAGGAATTTACAGGCAAGGATCATCTTCAGACAATGAGACAAGTCTGACCCCTTTTAGGGCAAAGCAAAGAAAGGAGAGAAAAAAGATGATAGAAGAATTTCAGGTTGCAGTGGTGTTCTTAGAAAGTTTTAGTCAAGTCAGTAAGTAATCTTTGATCCAAAGCTGTCCATTAGAGAAACCTCATGTCCTACAAGAAAAAGCCTGTTCATGCTTCCCTACAGTATTTAGGTTTTGGCTAGGAGCCTAGGAAATGTGACCTTTTACAGAAATGTGGTCATAGACCCAGAGAAGCAACAGCTTGAGACTGTTGGTCAGCTGAGCTCCATGAAGCAGATTTAGGCAGCACATTTCTTGGTGACCAAGTTCAGGGGTAGGACTCAAGATTTTTAAGCTATCAGTTCTCCAGAAATTAATTTGTAGAGTCAACTCAGTGCTTATCAAAACCCATCAGGTTTTTCCTATAAAACTGATAAAGTGATTCTCAAATTCATATGACAGTTTGAAGGACCTGGAGTAGTCAAAATTACTTTTGTGAAGAAGAACAAAAATTGAAAGACTATTACAGGTTTTTAAGGCATTATAAATCTCTAGTTATCAAAGTAATGTGTTATCAGTGTGAGATACACAAATGGATTAACAGAAAAAATAAAGAATTCAGAAATAGACTCAGATATGTGTATAAAAAAATGAACTTCAGCATTGGTGGAATTACAGTTCAGTCAGTGAGAAAAGGAGAGCCTCTCAATAAACGGTGCTGAAAAATTGAATAACTGTATACAAAAATACATATAGGAAAATGTCAACAACCTCAGATATGCAGGTGACACCACTGTCATGGCAGAAAGTGAAGAGGAGTTAGAGTCTCTTAATGAAGGTGAAAGAGGAGAGTGAAAAAGCTGACATGAAACTCAGCATTCAGAAACCTGAGATCATGGCATCTAGTCCCACCCCTTCATGGAAAATAGAAGGGGTAAAAGTGGAAGCAGTGACAGATTTTATTTTCTTGGGCTCCGAAATCACTGGACAGTGACTGCAGCCATGAAATAAAAAGACACTTGCTCCTTAGAAGAAAGACTATGACAATCTAGACAGCATATTAAAAAGCAGAGACAACTTTGCTAACAAAGGTCTATATAGTTAAAAACTGGTTTTTCCAGTAGTCATCTACAGATGTTAGAGCTGGACCATAAAGAAGGCTAAGTGCCAAATTGATGCCTTCAAACTGTGGTGCTGGAAAAGACTCTTGAGAGTCCCTTGGACAGCAAGAAATCAAACCAGTGCATCCTAAAGGAAATCAACCCTGAATATTCATTGGAAAGACTGAGGTTGAAGCTGAAGCTCTAATACTTGGCCACCTGATGCGAAGAGCTGACTGAGTAGAAAAGACCCTGATACTGAAAGATTGAAGGCAAAAGGAGAAAGGGACGGCAGAGGATGAGGATGGTTGGTTGGTCAGCTGAGCTCCATGAAGCAGATTTAGGAGTCGGAAAGTCAGATTTCTCCAGAAATTAATTTGTAGAGTCAACTCAGTGCTTATCAAAACCCATCAGGTTTTTCCTATAAAACTGATAAAGTGATTCTCAAATTCATATGACAGTTTGAAGGACCTGGAGTAGTCAAAATTACTTTTGTGAAGAAGAACAAAAATTGAAAGACTATTACAGGTTTTTAAGGCATTATAAATCTCTAGTTATCAAAGTAATGTGTTATCAGTGTGAGATACACAAATGGATTAACAGAAAAAATAAAGAATTCAGAAATAGACTCAGATATGTGTATAAAAAAATGAACTTCAGCATTGGTGGAATTACAGTTCAGTCAGTGAGAAAAGGAGAGCCTCTCAATAAACGGTGCTGAAAAATTGAATAACTGTATACAAAAATACATATAGGAAAATGTCAACAACCTCAGATATGCAGGTGACACCACTGTCATGGCAGAAAGTGAAGAGGAGTTAGAGTCTCTTAATGAAGGTGAAAGAGGAGAGTGAAAAAGCTGACATGAAACTCAGCATTCAGAAACCTGAGATCATGGCATCTAGTCCCACCCCTTCATGGAAAATAGAAGGGGTAAAAGTGGAAGCAGTGACAGATTTTATTTTCTTGGGCTCCGAAATCACTGGACAGTGACTGCAGCCATGAAATAAAAAGACACTTGCTCCTTAGAAGAAAGACTATGACAATCTAGACAGCATATTAAAAAGCAGAGACAACTTTGCTAACAAAGGTCTATATAGTTAAAAACTGGTTTTTCCAGTAGTCATCTACAGATGTTAGAGCTGGACCATAAAGAAGGCTAAGTGCCAAATTGATGCCTTCAAACTGTGGTGCTGGAAAAGACTCTTGAGAGTCCCTTGGACAGCAAGAAATCAAACCAGTGCATCCTAAAGGAAATCAACCCTGAATATTCATTGGAAAGACTGAGGTTGAAGCTGAAGCTCTAATACTTGGCCACCTGATGCGAAGAGCTGACTGAGTAGAAAAGACCCTGATACTGAAAGATTGAAGGCAAAAGGAGAAAGGGACGGCAGAGGATGAGGATGGTTGGATGGCATCACTGACTCGATAGGCATGAGTTTGAGCGAACTCTGAGAGATAGTGGAGGACAGAGGAGCCTGGTGTGCTGCAGTTCATGGGGTCACAAAGAATCAGACACGGCTGAGCGAGCTACTCTGCAGGCCAAATACAGCTCCCTATTTGTTTTATAAGTAAGGATTTATTGGATTTTATTCTTGTCTATTAATTATGTATTGACTATGACTACTATTGTACTACAAAGTTAGATAGCTGTGAAAGAGACCGTGTGGTCCGAAAAAACCCAAAAATATTAGCTATCTAATCCTCTAGAGAAAAAATTTGCTATATAAGATATAGGAAAAGCACAACTCATAAAAACAAAAAATGATAAATTGCACTCATTGAAGTTAGAAATGTCTCCATTAGTTTTCACAAGACACTGTTAAGGGGACTGAAAAGATAAGTCATAGACTAGGAGAAAATATTTGCAAATCATATGTCTGACAAGGAATTTTTATTCAGAATATACAAAGAACTCTTAAAACTCAGCAGTAAAAATACAAACAACCTAATATTGAAAAAGGCTTGAAAAAGTGCTCACCACAGAAGATGTATGCATAGCAAATAAGCACATGAAAAAATACTCAGTATTAATATTTATTAAGGAATGTGTATTAAAACCACACTGAGATACCACTAAATACCTATTAAAATGGTTAAATGTCAAGGCTCACCATACCAAATGTTGGCAAGGATGTGGAGGGACGAGAACTTTGTACAGTGCTGATGAGAATTTAATATGGTACAGCCACTTGGGAAAAGTTTGTCTGCCACTCTCTTAAAAGTTAAATGTACAACTATCATGACAGCATATTGAGAGCAATTTTCCCTATATAGTTAAACTGGTTTTTCCAGTCATGTTAGAGCTGGACCATAAAGAAGGCTAAGTGCCAAATTGATGCCTTCAAACTGTGGTGCTGGAAAAGACTCTTGAGAGTCCCTTGGACAGCAAGAAATCAAACCAGTGCATCCTAAAGGAAATCAACCCTGAATATTCATTGGAAAGACTGAGGTTGAAGCTGAAGCTCTAATACTTGGCCACCTGATGCGAAGAGCTGACTGAGTAGAAAAGACCCTGATACTGAAAGATTGAAGGCAAAAGGAGAAAGGGACGGCAGAGGATGAGGATGGTTGGATGGCATCACTGACTCGATAGGCATGAGTTTGAGCGAACTCTGAGAGATAGTGGAGGACAGAGGAGCCTGGTGTGCTGCAGTTCATGGGGTCACAAAGAATCAGACACGGCTGAGCGAGCTACTCTGCAGGCCAAATACAGCTCCCTATTTGTTTTTATAAGTAAGGATTTATTGGATTTTATTCTTGTCTATTAATTATGTATTGACTATGACTACTATTGTACTACAAAGTTAGATAGCTGTGAAAGAGACCGTGTGGTCCGAAAAAACCCAAAAATATTAGCTATCTAATCCTCTAGAGAAAAAATTTGCTATATAAGATATAGGAAAAGCACAACTCATAAAAACAAAAAATGATAAATTGCACTCATTGAAGTTAGAAATGTCTCCATTAGTTTTCACAAGACACTGTTAAGGGGACTGAAAAGATAAGTCATAGACTAGGAGAAAATATTTGCAAATCATATGTCTGACAAGGAATTTTTATTCAGAATATACAAAGAACTCTTAAAACTCAGCAGTAAAAATACAAACAACCTAATATTGAAAAAGGCTTGAAAAAGTGCTCACCACAGAAGATGTATGCATAGCAAATAAGCACATGAAAAAATACTCAGTATTAATATTTATTAAGGAATGTGTATTAAAACCACACTGAGATACCACTAAATACCTATTAAAATGGTTAAATGTCAAGGCTCACCATACCAAATGTTGGCAAGGATGTGGAGGGACGAGAACTTTGTACAGTGCTGATGAGAATTTAATATGGTACAGCCACTTGGGAAAAGTTTGTCTGCCACTCTCTTAAAAGTTAAATGTACAACTATCATGATCCAGCCATTCCACCCACAATGATTTATACAATAGAAATAAAGGTATATGGCCTTACAATTACTTGTATGTAAGTATTCATAGTAGTCTTCTTTATAATTCTCAAAAACTTGAAAGATGTTCATCAACAGGTAAATGAATGAAAAAACTGTGGTATACTCACCATTGTTACATGCAAACATGAATAAATCTCTAATTATGCTAAATGAATAAAATAAAAAGAGCTCATACCATATGATTCCATTTTATATAAAATTCTAGAAAACTAAAAATTTATATTTACAAGACAGATCATTGGTTGCTTGTTGGGGAGTATTAGGAGGAGCAGGAGAAAAGGACTGCAAAGAGGCACAGGGGAAGTTGAGGGAAGTAAATATGTTCAGTAGGTTGATTGGAGTGATGGTTTCCTGATTGTGTAGGTATCTCCAAACTTATCAAATAGTACACTTTAAACATGCCAATTATACTTCAATAGAGCTGTTTGTAAGTGTTAATAAAAGTGTTCACTTATAATAGTTTGCCCTCTTTAGGGACCAGGACACCCAAACTGTGCAAAACCTAGGATTGTGAAAACCCGAGTTCTTCCTTGTTGGGAGTGATGGTAAGAGGACTGACCACTCCTTCTTTGACCCCATTTCCTGGAATCACATAGTCTTTCTCTTGGTGATACAATGTGATATAGAGATCTTTAATTTAATACATTTACTGCTTCTTGGAGGATGGCAGTCCTCTGCAAAGCACTGTGTCTGAACTTTTACTTTAGCTGTGCCCTTGAAAAGCTGTTCCAATGCTCTATGAAGCCAGTTGCTTCTGGAGGGTGTAGTGTGACACCAACTGTGGATACTATGGCCATGAGGCCATTTCTGGCCTTCCTTTGTCTGAAAATGTAAACCTTGGTGGGATGTTGGATGCTAAATTAAAGGAATGTGTATTAAAACCACTGCCTAAACTTAAAATGGTTAAATGTCAAGGCTCACCATACCAAATGTTGGCAAGGATGTGGAGGGACGAGAACTTTGTACAGTGCTGATGAGAATTTAATATGGTACAGCCACTTGGGAAAAGTTTGTCTGCCACTCTCTTAAAAGTTAAATGTACAACTATCATGATCCAGCCATTCCACCCACAATGATTTATACAATAGAAATAAAGGTATATGGCCTTACAATTACTTGTATGTAAGTATTCATAGTAGTCTTCTTTATAATTCTCAAAAACTTGAAAGATGTTCATCAACAGGTAAATGAATGAAAAAACTGTGGTATACTCACCATTGTTACATGCAAACATGAATAAATCTCTAATTATGCTAAATGAATAAAATAAAAAGAGCTCATACCATATGATTCCATTTTATATAAAATTCTAGAAAACTAAAAATTTATATTTACAAGACAGATCATTGGTTGCTTGTTGGGGAGTATTAGGAGGAGCAGGAGAAAAGGACTGCAAAGAGGCACAGGGGAAGTTGAGGGAAGTAAATATGTTCAGTAGGTTGATTGGAGTGATGGTTTCCTGATTGTGTAGGTATCTCCAAACTTATCAAATAGTACACTTTAAACATGCCAATTATACTTCAATAGAGCTGTTTGTAAGTGTTAATAAAAGTGTTCACTTATAATAGTTTGCCCTCTTTAGGGACCAGGACACCCAAACTGTGCAAAACCTAGGATTGTGAAAACCCGAGTTCTTCCTTGTTGGGAGTGATGGTAAGAGGACTGACCACTCCTTCTTTGACCCCATTTCCTGGAATCACATAGTCTTTCTCTTGGTGATACAATGTGATATAGAGATCTTTAATTTAATACATTTACTGCTTCTTGGAGGATGGCAGTCCTCTGCAAAGCACTGTGTCTGAACTTTTACTTTAGCTGTGCCCTTGAAAAGCTGTTCCAATGCTCTATGAAGCCAGTTGCTTCTGGAGGGTGTAGTGTGTGACACCAACTGTGGATACTATGGCCATGAGGCCATTTCTGGCCTTCCTTTGTCTGAAAATGTAAACCTTGGTGGGATGTTGGATGCTGTGTTATATAAGAGCATGGATTGAGGTTTTCTGAAGCCTCAAGGTGGTATTGTTGGTTGAGGCTCTTCGTACAGGAAAGGCACACCTAAACCTGGAATAAACATATATCCCCGTGGGGGACAAATCACTCACCTTTCTCAGATTTATGGGACTTTGATGTATACAATTTTCCACCTAGTGGCTGGCTGGTCTCCATGAGGCAGAGAGTCATAGTAGGAGCTCAGCATTGGTCTCTATTGCTGACAGGTTAGACATTCAGAGACAGCACCTGCTAAACAAGTCTGTATATTAGACCTATATATAATCTCCATCTTTCCTACCCTGGGCACTCTGTTCATGTGCTCATTTTAGCATTTCCAGACTGGTCCATAACAGAGGGCTAGCTAATGATAACTGGCTGAGCTATTTGGTCTATTTGTTTGTTCATTGCCTCTTCTGTAGTGGATGCCTTCTGTTGTGTGTCAATGTATAATATTCGACAATCTTTACATTTAGTGCCTTCTCCCATATGTTCATATGTTTCTACTCCAGACTTCTATGTCTCTGATTTTCCAGTCTGTTTTCCTTCCAGGCTCTGGACCAGATGGCCAGAAATATATTATTTCTTTATATACTTTATTCATTTTTTTCTAACAATTTAAAAGAAAATACACTCTGTTTCCATCCCGTTGGTAGTTACCATTAAAAGTTTAAGATGCATGCTTAATAGATTCTAAAGTTACTCTCTATTTCTAGGCTTCTCTTGAACAAGCTAAGGATTCAGAATGCTTTGACTCATCACTTCTCCATCTTGCATGTTACAACTGTCCTATATTTTAGTTTTATCTTGTTTTTCTTTTTTACTCCCCTAATAAGATACTCATTTTTATTCAGTTAATATTTGTTTATTTAAAAAAATATTTATATTTATTTGGCTGCATTGGGTCTCAGTTGTAGCATGTGGGCTCTAGTTCCCTGACCAGAGATTGAACCCAGGCCCCCTGCATTGGGAGCATAGAGTCTTAGCCACTGGACCACTAAGGAATTCCAAATATTCGTTTATATTTATACACAACCACTTATTCTTCTGTTATCATTTCTTTTTTTCTCATTTGATTTTTAAAATTTCTTTCTTTCTCATTTTTTTAATTGTAGTAAAATTTACATAGCCTAAAGTTTACCATTTTAACTACTTTTAAGTATACCATTCAGTGGAATTATATATATTCACATTTTACCCAAACCATTGCCACTATGCATTTCAGAATTTTTTTTTTCTGTTTTTTTGCAGAAGGATTGTATTTATTTGGGCTTCCCTGGTGGCTCAATGGTAAAGAATTTGCCTGCAATGCAGGAGACCTGGGTTCAATCCCTGGGTTGGGAAGATCCCCTGCAGGAGGGCATGGCAAGCCACTCCAGTACTCCCCATAGACAGAGGAGTCTGGCAAGCTGCAGTCCATAGGGTTGCACAGTCAAGCACAACTGAAGCAACTAAGCAGCAGCAGCAGTATTTATTTATTTATTTATTTGACATATATGTAAAAATCCTCAACAAAATACTAGCAATCTGCATTCAGCAATACATTAAAAGGATCATATACCATGCTCAACTGGGATTTATCCCAGGAATGCAAGAATTTTTTCAATATCCACAAATCATTCAGTGTGATACATCACATCAACAAACTGAAGAATAAAAACCATATGATCATCTCAATATATGCAGAGAAAGCTTTTTACAAAGCTCAACATCCATTTATGATAAAAACTCTCCAGAAAGTGGGCATAGAGGGAACATACCTAGACATAATAAAGGTCATATATGCAAATCTATAGCTAGCATCGTACTCTCATCATTTCTCTTTGTGTTTTAAATCTTCCTTTGGAAAGGCTTTCTTTTCAGTATTCCTGAAGTATATCCTTTAAAATTCCAGTTCATGAAGATGTTTTATATAAATCCCCTTCATTTTTGTTTTCTAGAAAAGTGAATTTTGAATGAGAGCTGATATATTTTCTAAGCATTTTGGAGTTATTATTACACTGTCATGTTTTCTGGTACTACTCTGAAAAAGTCTACTGTTAGTTTCTTAGTTATTCCTTCAAAGGTATTTTATCTTTACTCTTTGTTTTGTAACAGTTTTTTGTTTCAGTGTGCTAATGTCACTATGACATGTCGGATTTGGGTTTCTTTTGATTTATCCTGTTTGTGATTCATTGTGTTTCTTCAGCCTGAAGGCATCAGTCGTTCTCTCTGACTCTTGTCTTCCCCCTATTCTTATAATTCTCTTTCTCCAGGACTCCTATCGTATTACTCATTGGAACTTCTCATTCTGTCTTGGTGTTTCTAAACTTCTCTTTGAATATTTTCCATCTCTTTGTCTTTCTGTACTGCATTTTTGGGTAATATTTTTCAGACCTAACAATTCACAGATCCTTGCTTTATTAAGTCAAATATTTTATTTTTTGATATTAGTAAATCACATCTGATAATCTAAACTTCATAATCAGATTTTCTCTCTGATTTCTACCACTGTCTCTATTTTGGTCTTTCTTTTCCTCCTCTCTCTCTTTCTCTCTCTCTTCCTTCCTGGCTCAAAATTTGCTTTTTTTAGGGATCTCATATATGAATATTTTAAACTTTATATTTTGATAATCTATGAATTTAATACCATTCTTATTGTATTGTATCCAGAGTTTCTTGGAGTTTTAATGGATTTTTCTCAAGATATTGAATCCTCTCTATTTCTAAGAACAAAAGTTGAGATCAGTGACCTTTTAAAAAGCAATAAAATTAATTAAAAGCATATATATATCTGCCTTAATTCAAAATTATGAACTAAGCAATCTTTTCTTGGCTTTAGTCTATATGGTAGTAATACCTGGCAGTAATCAAGGACTTGAAATGTTTTTCAAAGCACTTCCATATTTTATCTCATTTTACCCTCTCAAAACATTTATAAAGCTGAATATCTTTACCAGAGAGGTGAAAGTACTTGCCAAGCTCGCATAGCAAGTTAGGGGCAACTCATACCATTGGACACTAAGATCAATATATGCTTTATAATTAATATTTCATAAAGTAAGATATTTGCCTCTCTGCCTGAGAAGACCCTCTTTGATAAAAAATCCAGAGAGCTACAATGCACATTTTCTTCCTGTTTGAAGGAATATCTTGGATACCAAAATTTGTACTTTGGGATTTGAATATAAAAAAGACTCTATGCTAGAAGGCCTGGTTACAGTTTTCTCTGGGTTATGAGGCAGAACAACTTTATATTTCTCTTTTGGAATGCATCATGACATATTCTATATTTTCATGACTAATAGAAACAAAGTGAAACTTGAAAATGTCAAAAAAGCAACTGGCCTTCTGTCCCTAAGAAGTTTTTGATCAAAAAAAATCACCAGGGCTTAGCTTTGTGTCTCCTGCTTTTCAACATATAAAGGCATCTTTAGGCTACCTCTCAATCACAGTGGCATTCTACACCCATCCTGACATGCAACTGGATGCTTCATGGACTGTAACCGAAAAGGAATGATGTTTCTTTTTTATTTGAAAAATCAAACTCCTTGGAAGTTAAGCTGAGTCAAACAGAGCTGAGAAAGACCAAAGATGTTTTTGGGTAGGTAAATAGTATGAGTTGATCACAAGCTAAACAAGCCTATGTAGGTAAACTCTGTAAGCTTATTTGCTTGAGCCTTGTCAGCTTATCTTGTCTATGCTTGTGGGAGATACATAGGAACAGAATCCTCTCTTTAGAAATGGATGAAGTGATTAGAGGATATTCCTGAAGTTAAGTGGGAGGGAGAGGACTGGTAAATTTGTAGGGAAAGAAGGAACAAAGGCTAAACTAGAATGCTTTTATTTTCCTTTACTGGAATGGGAACAGAGGTAAGCAGTCTTCAGAGTAAATTTATTCCTTCATCTGGAAGCCATTGGATAGGGAAACGTGACAAATATGGATTGCATTGCTGTATGGTTTAGGTGGTATGTTTTCTGGGCCTTAAATACTGAATTTTTTTTTATCATATGACTTTTATTTTGAATCTTAGTGCTCACTTTGGCAGTATACACACTAAAATTGGAACTTACATGTAAAAGAATGAAATTATAACACGTCCTAACACCATACACAAAGATAAACTCAAAATGTATTAAAGACCTAAATGTTAAGACCAGAAACTATAAAACTCTTAGAGGAAAACATAGGCAGAACACTCGATGACATAAAGCAAGATCTTCTATGATCCGCCTCCTAGAGTAACGGAAATAAAAATGGGACCTAATTAAACTTAAACGCTATTGCACTGCAAAAGAAAGTATAAACAAGGCTGGGTCATATATATTGGACTTCCCTGGGGCTCAATTGATAAAGAATCTGACTACAATACAGGAGACTACCTGCAATGCAGGAGACGTGGGTTCAGTCCCTAGGTCAGGAAGATTCCCTGGAGAAGAAAATGGGAACCCACTCCAGTATTCTTGCCAAGATAATCCCATGGATAGAAGGTCATATATATTGAGCAATAATAATAATGTAAAACAGCTAGCATTAATTGGTCATGTACTAAGTTATAGGCACTGTTCTAAGTTCTTGACATATGTTAGCTAAATTGCTTTTCAAAACAACTATCAAGCAATAGTGGTATCCATATTGATATCCATATTTCAAAGATGAAGAAACTGAGTCTCAGAGACTTGTCCATATTACAGATCTAGAATAGGAAGCTAGAATTTGAACTTAGATTCCTGGCTCTGTGCTCTTTGCTATCTGTTTCTTCAAAATTCTTACCTTAACCCTTTCCGTCACTTACGTGATATCGCTTGTCCTTGTTGGAGCAGAGGTGTTATGGATCCCATTTAATGGGGGTTAACATTAATACTGTCTTTAGGACGCTATTGAGAAGTGCCATTAAGCAAAATTAGTTTCCAAATTGCAGGTGAAATTTTTAAAATTTTAGCTATTTGTCATGAAGTCTATCAAAAATAGCTAAGAAGTATAGATTTAGTGGGGGATGTGTCACATGTAGTGAGTCTGATATAAGTTATCTCAGTTTGATTGACTTTTATCTGTATTTGCCACAAACACATGGGCCAGAGAGAGCATGAACACTTTTCCAATTCAAGGCCCCAAGTTTAGGACAGTTTTTCATCATTTAGAGCTTTCACTTGATCTTCATTTTGCAACTACTTGTTGAGTGCCTATTATTTGTCAGGCACCATGCTAAGCACTGAGAGCATTTTGATGAGCAGAGACAGACCTGTCATTCTCTCATAGAATTTGCAGTCAAGCAGGGGAGACAGAGAAGCTAGCAATCCCACAAACAAATATGTAATTGCAAACTGAGTCCTGAGTTATGAAGGACAGACATTTGGAAGCATAGCAGAGAGAGTATCTCAGGAAGAGTCCTCAACTGAAGGATTAGAAAACACTTCTCTGAGGAGATGACATTCCAGGCAAAGGAAGCAGCACATAAAAGGCCTGTGATTTTTGTACTTGAAGTCTAGAATGAGAAATAGATTCATTACTTATTAAAGGAGCAACTACTTTCCTTATAACTCTGTGTACTGTTTATAATTTTCAGAGTGGTGTTTAGACATGATCTTTTACCTTCTTGTTGACCAAACAAATTAAAAAACAATTTTTCTTCTGGTAAGATCACTTCTGTTTTTGGTAATCCTTAGATTAAGGAAACTTTCTCATTTATCCGTCAGGTTATCTCCTTAAGCATCTTCTTTCCACCCTCCTTTCCTCTTTCTCTTACTCACTTGCTGGATGCCGATAATATGCCAGGTACTGCTCTTCTCTTCACAGCCAAATTCTTGTTAGAGTGATTTGCACTTGCTGCCTCCATTTTCTTACATTCTTAACCCAGAGCATTCTGCTCTCTATTCCCACCATTTCCCTGAAAGTGCCAAATTAAGGATTCTGCTTTAGTTGCTCATCGTACTTGGTTTCTCTGCAGCATTTAGTTCTGCTTTTTAAACAGACAAGTAGGACAGAATACAGAAACCTCTTCTCTTTTGTCTTCTATGACACAATTCTCTCTTGTTTCTGCTCTTTCCTTACTTCTTTATCATTTTTGCTGACTCCTCTTTCTCCACCTAATACTAGAATCTTGCTGCTTTCCAAGTCATCACTTTCATCATTTTTTTTTCATTGCATGCATTGTCCCTCTGGGCAATCCTATCTACTTCAATAGGAATTTGTATCTTCAGTAGTTGCCTTTCTCCTAAGCTCTTATACCCAACGGTGCACAAAATATCCATTCCCGATATCCTGCATATATTTCACATTTAACATGTTTGGAAGTGAATTCATTCTTCCTCTCTTCAATTCAGTCTCTACCCTGAAGCCACATGAGTTTGTAAAATACAAATAACATTGTTACCAGTCTCTGCTTGAAAGTCTCCAATGGTTTCCCGTTGCCATCCTGAGTATCTTGTAGATCATACTATAATTTGATCTCCATTCTTTCTCCATATGAAACTATTTGTTTAGTCACTAAGTCATGTCTGATTCTTTGAGATCCTGTGGACTGTAGACCACCAGGCTCCTCTGTCCATGGGATTTGCCAGGCAAGAATACTGGAGAGGGTTGCCATTTCCTTCTCCAGGGGATCTTCTCAATCTAGGAATCAAACTCTCATCTTTTCGTTGGCAAGCCAGTTCTTCACTACTGAGCCAGCAGGCAAGCTCACATCAAACTACTAGCCAACCAGCAAACATATCTGGGGCCTTTGCATCTGCTAATCTCTTTACCTGGAATACTCCTTTCCAATTATCCTCTCTGCTTAAATTTCACCTTTTAAATGAACTTCTACCTGGCTACTCTAGAGGGAAATAGTTGGCTCATTTCTCATAACTTGGAGCTTTCATGGCATGTCATATATACTTCCATTGTGACACTTAGACATAAACATATCATGTAAATGCAATGTAAGATCTCTGAGAGTAGACTATGTGCTCAAATGTAGGAAGAAAATTTTATATATGATATATAGAATAAAGCAGCATTTAATACATATTTGGTGTATAAATGAATCTGGTGAATCCAGGAAAGGTCAATAAGGCATTAGTTAATTGCTAGGGGCTGATACTTGAGAATTTTGTTTTACTCAGTTACTTACTTAGATACTTAACTCATCTTGATGATGAGAAAAAGTTAACCATAATTGCATAAAGTATGTTTCCATCTAATTCACAGTTATCCATTGTTCCTGATTAACATCTCTTACTATCTATAATTAATAAAAGGAGCCCATCATTCAAAGTGGTTTCTTGAGTCACATTTTTTATTTTGTCTGAAATCTAATAAGAAGTAATCTCTAGCAAAATATTATTGATTTTCTCACATAGATGTTGCCAGTTTATTAGTAAGTTAAAGGCCTATGAGGCATATGTGGTAAGGAGTAGAATTTTTTTTTCTAGGAAACAAAATCATAAACATTTTGAATGTTACTACTAATTGGCATATTCTTGAATATTTCTATCAAAGGGATGAAATAGAAAATATTTTAAATAAAGTATTTTAAGTATAAGTAAGTTTCTTAATAAAGTGACCAATTACATAATTAAGAAAATATAGAAACTTAAATCTGCATTTGATTTTTTTTTTTTTTTTGGTGACCTCACTGCATGGCTTGCAGAATCTTAGTCCCCTGACCAGGGATTGAACCACACCCTAGGCAGTGAAAGTGTGGAGTCCTAACCACTGGACCACAAGGGAATTCCCCTAAATCTGCACTTGTATTACATTTAACTAAATGAAATATATCTGCAAGTGGCACTCAAAAGGCCCCAATTCGACAAGAAAAAGAAAAATACATGTTACAGATACTGAAGTGAGCCTGATATATAAAACAGGTGTTAAAAATTACAGCCAATACCCATCTTAAGGTATCTTTATTTAAAAGTTTTTTTGCCTTGTATATTGTTCTGTTTTGAATGAGGTTCTATAATCCTCATTAAAGCTTAAACTACATTTGGTAAAGTTTATGCTATCTGAAAATAATCCAAAAACCTTTGACCAGTATTTTGATAATGCTTAACTTAAATATAAAAATATAAGTAAAAATAAAAATATAGAGTAGAAAGTTTTTGCCAAAATGAATCTAAATATTAAGCAGACTACAGAGGATTGTTGCAATATTCATATTTTTCCCCTGTTATTTGCATTTTTCCCTTGTTATTTTGGAAGGTAATGAAGGTAATTATTGTCTGACATGGCTTTGCTAAGCTCTGGTGACTTTGGTGTGCTTAAATAACTGCCTTACATTCATTCATTCTAAAAGGAAAGTTGGATTGGAAAATAAAGGTAAATCAACCTAGTAAGTATTTCTCAAATATTGTTGCATATTAGAATCACCAAGAGAAGTTGTTGACAATGATATCCCTAAAGTCCTCCTTAAGATTCCGATTCTGTAGTTCTGCAGTAGGACACAGGAATATGAATTTTTAACAAGCCCCCAGGAGATTCATATGCTCCAGTTTCAGAAGCACTGTACTATTATCTGTTCCACCAAATTTCTCCCCATTCTTTCAAATGTTTCTCACCTTGTGTATTTCCAAAGGTTTTCATTCACTCATTAGGCCTCCAATGCCTTTCTTCCCAAATTGCTACATTGAGGAATTCTTTTTTCTCTCTCAGGACCTTATTCACATGTAATTCCTTCTTCTGAGCCTTCACTCAACACTTTGTGTTTCTGTTTTAATACTTATACAGCATGTTAACACACACATATGAACACACACATACACCTCAATATTTCTTTTAGGGGATGAGACAGTGTTTTAGCCTTTATGTAACAATATGAGAACTGACAACAAGGGCTAGTACAAAATGGCTAGTGCTCAGACTTTAGCATAGGTAAGAATTATCTGAGAAGTTTGTTTAAAATAGAGTTACCCCACATATTTCCTACCCCAACACCTAATTCCCAGGTTCTTATTCAATAGATTGGAAGTTGGTTCTAGGAATTCATGTTTTTATATTGTTCTGTTTTGAATGAGGTTCTATAATCCTCATTAAAGCTTAAACTACATTTGGTAAAGTTTATGCTATCTGAAAATAATCCAAAAACCTTTGACCAGTATTTTGATAATGCTTAACTTAAATATAAAAATATAAGTAAAAATAAAAATATAGAGTAGAAAGTTTTTGCCAAAATGAATCTAAATATTAAGCAGACTACAGAGGATTGTTGCAATATTCATATTTTTCCCCTGTTATTTGCATTTTTCCCTTGTTATTTTGGAAGGTAATGAAGGTAATTATTGTCTGACATGGCTTTGCTAAGCTCTGGTGACTTTGGTGTGCTTAAATAACTGCCTTACATTCATTCATTCTAAAAGGAAAGTTGGATTGGAAAATAAAGGTAAATCAACCTAGTAAGTATTTCTCAAATATTGTTGCATATTAGAATCACCAAGAGAAGTTGTTGACAATGATATCCCTAAAGTCCTCCTTAAGATTCCGATTCTGTAGTTCTGCAGTAGGACACAGGAATATGAATTTTTAACAAGCCCCCAGGAGATTCATATGCTCCAGTTTCAGAAGCACTGTACTATTATCTGTTCCACCAAATTTCTCCCCATTCTTTCAAATGTTTCTCACCTTGTGTATTTCCAAAGGTTTTCATTCACTCATTAGGCCTCCAATGCCTTTCTTCCCAAATTGCTACATTGAGGAATTCTTTTTTCTCTCTCAGGACCTTATTCACATGTAATTCCTTCTTCTGAGCCTTCACTCAACACTTTGTGTTTCTGTTTTAATACTTATACAGCATGTTAACACACACATATGAACACACACATACACCTCAATATTTCTTTTAGGGGATGAGACAGTGTTTTAGCCTTTATGTAACAATATGAGAACTGACAACAAGGGCTAGTACAAAATGGCTAGTGCTCAGACTTTAGCATAGGTAAGAATTATCTGAGAAGTTTGTTTAAAATAGAGTTACCCCACATATTTCCTACCCCAACACCTAATTCCCAGGTTCTTATTCAATAGATTGGAAGTTGGTTCTAGGAATTCATGTTTTTATATGTTCTCCAAATATTTCATATCTTAATAAATTATAAGTACTAAGGGGATATCAGCTAACATTAAGGTAACTAAAGCATGTGACCAAATTTCTACTTCTATTCATCCCTTTTACTCTCTAATATGACAAAAATTTTCTCATACATTCTAATATATTTTGGACATTGTCCTATAACAATATTCAAGTGCATCTGAGTGGCAGTCAGAGACAATGTAAACCACTTTACATAGGGTCAGATGGTTTATGGATGACAGAATTAGGGCTCATGAGACATCCTGGAAGAATTCCATTGAGAATTTTTTTCTATAGAGAAGGCATGTCAGAAGTAACAGTCAATAAGTAATTAGTTTTAAAAGTGAAAAAATTTTCCTTTTAGATTTTCTAGTAAGTGTTATTTCTGTATCAGCAATTTAAAGTTATATAATAAAAAAATTACAAGTTTTTTAAAATAATATTTTTATCTTTCTACAGAGTTTTGTCGTTTGCAGATATGTATGTTCCCGGATTAGTCATATGTATATCCCTGGCTCCCTCCCTCCTGAATTACAAGTTTTGATCATAACTAAAATGGAGTAACAAAGGCCAGGTTTACTCTATATGTAGCAACTAAAATCAATCAAAGAGAAAATTAATTAAACACAGTTTTGAGATAATGAACATCAGATAATGAATGGCAGTAACCCCAGAGTGATGGGAAACAAATGAAGTCAGCACTATGATGCTCTGATCTTAATGTGCTGAGACAGTATCCAGTATACCACAATGAGGTGAACTGAGGTAAAATAAGGCATTCAATGGAGAAAGGGTTGTTTTTCAGTCACTAAGTTGTGTCCCAGTCTTTGGACCTCAGGGACTATAGCATGCCAGGCTCCTCTGTCCTCCACTATCACCCAGAGTTTGCACAAATTCTTGTTCATTGAGTTGATTCTATCCAAATAGCACATCCTCTTTTGCCCCCTTCTCCTCCTGCCTTCAGTCTTTCCCAGCATCAGGGGCTTTTCCAATGAGTCGGTTCTCATCAGGTGACTAAAGTGTTGAAATTCAGCTTCAGTATCAATCCTTCCAATGAATATTCAGGGTTTATTTCCTTTAGGATTGACTGGTTGGATCTCTTTGCTGTCCAAGGGACTCTCAAGAGTCTTCTCCAGCACCACAGTTGGAAAGCATCAATTCTTCAGCACTCAGCCTTCCTTATGGTCCAAGTCTCACATCTGCACATGACTACTAGGAAAACCATAGCTTTGACTATATGGACCTCTGTTGGCAAAGTGATATCTCTGCTTTTTAATACGCTGTCTAGGCTTCTCATAGCTTTTCTTTCAAGGATCAAGCATCTTTTAATTTCATGGCTGTAGTCACAGCCCAGAATGATTATGGAGCCCAACTAAATAAAGTCTGTCACTGTTTCCATTTTTCCCCCATCTAATTGCTCTGAAATAATGAGACAGGATATCATTATCTTAGTTTTTTGAATATTGAGTTTTAAGCCAGCTTTTTCACTCTCCTTTTTTACCTTCATCAAGAGGTTCTTTAGTTCCTCTTCACTCTTTGTCATTAAGGTGGTATCATCTGCATATCTGAGGTTAATATTTCTCCTGGGAACCATGATTCCAGCTTGTGATTCATCCAACCCAGCATTTTGCATGATGTACTCTGCATAGAAGTTAAGTAAGTGGGGTGACAATATACAGCCTTGACGTGTTCTTTTCCAATTTTGAACCAGTCCATTGTTCCATGTCTGGTTCTAACTGTTGCTTCTTGACTTGCATACAGGTTTGTCAAGAGGAAGGTAAGGTGATCTGGTGTTCTCATCTCTTTTCCACAGTGTGTTGTGATCCACACAGTCAAAGGCTTTAGTGAGGTCAATGAAGAAGATGTTTTTTAGGAATTCTTTTGCTTTTTCTGTGGTCGAACAGATGATGGCAATTTTATCTCTGATTCCTCTGCCTTTTCTAAATCCAGCTTGTACATCTGGAAGATCGTGATTAACATACTGTTGAAGCCTAGATTGAAGGATTTTGAGCCTTAGTTTTCTAGCATGTGAGTTGAGCACAGTTGTGGGGTAATTTGAACATTCTTTGGCATTGCCCTTCTTTGGGATTGGAATGAAAACTAACCTTTTCTAGTCCTGTAGCCACTACTGAGTTTTCCATATTTGCTGGCATATTGAGTGAAGCACTATCACAGCATCATCTTTTAGGATTTGAAATAGTTCAGCTAGAATTTCATAACCTCCACTAGCTTTGTTCGTGCTAATGGTTGCAAAGGTCCACTCGACTTTCATACTCCAGGATGTCTGATTCTAGGTGAGTGATGACACCATCATGGTTATCCAGGTCATTAAGACTTTTTTGTACAGTTTTTCTGTGTATTCTTGCCACTTCTTCTTAATCTCTTCTGGTTCTGTTAGGTCCTTGCTGTTTCTGTCCTTTACTGTGCATGCAATGTTCCCTTGGTATCTCTAATTTTTTTGAAGAAATCTCTAGTCTTTTCCATTCTATTGTTTTCCTCATTTTCTTTGCATTGTTCACTTAAGAAGGCTTTCTTAATTATATGCCAAAAAGTTAAATAGCCTAGAAGAAACTGATAAATTCCTAGCAATGTATAAGCTACTAAAACTGAGTCAAGAACAAATAGCCTGAACAAATCTATAACAAGTAGTAAGATCAAAGTAGTAGTAATCCACAACTTTCCAACCAAGGACCAGATGGTTTAATGGCAAAATTCTACCAAACATTCAAAGAGGAATTAATACCTATATTTCTTAAACTTTTCTAAAGAAACAGAACTAGAGGAAATACTTTAAATTCATTTGATGACCAATCTAAAAAACCAAAGATGAACTTCTTGACTTGCATACAGGTTTGTCAAGAGGAAGGTAAGGTGATCTGGTGTTCTCATCTCTTTTCCACAGTGTGTTGTGATCCACACAGTCAAAGGCTTTAGTGAGGTCAATGAAGAAGATGTTTTTTAGGAATTCTTTTGCTTTTTCTGTGGTCGAACAGATGATGGCAATTTTATCTCTGATTCCTCTGCCTTTTCTAAATCCAGCTTGTACATCTGGAAGATCGTGATTAACATACTGTTGAAGCCTAGATTGAAGGATTTTGAGCCTTAGTTTTCTAGCATGTGAGTTGAGCACAGTTGTGGGGTAATTTGAACATTCTTTGGCATTGCCCTTCTTTGGGATTGGAATGAAAACTAACCTTTTCTAGTCCTGTAGCCACTACTGAGTTTTCCATATTTGCTGGCATATTGAGTGAAGCACTATCACAGCATCATCTTTTAGGATTTGAAATAGTTCAGCTAGAATTTCATAACCTCCACTAGCTTTGTTCGTGCTAATGGTTGCAAAGGTCCACTCGACTTTCATACTCCAGGATGTCTGATTCTAGGTGAGTGATGACACCATCATGGTTATCCAGGTCATTAAGACTTTTTTGTACAGTTTTTCTGTGTATTCTTGCCACTTCTTCTTAATCTCTTCTGGTTCTGTTAGGTCCTTGCTGTTTCTGTCCTTTACTGTGCATGCAATGTTCCCTTGGTATCTCTAATTTTTTTGAAGAAATCTCTAGTCTTTTCCATTCTATTGTTTTCCTCATTTTCTTTGCATTGTTCACTTAAGAAGGCTTTCTTAATTATATGCCAAAAAGTTAAATAGCCTAGAAGAAACTGATAAATTCCTAGCAATGTATAAGCTACTAAAACTGAGTCAAGAACAAATAGCCTGAACAAATCTATAACAAGTAGTAAGATCAAAGTAGTAGTAATCCACAACTTTCCAACCAAGGACCAGATGGTTTAATGGCAAAATTCTACCAAACATTCAAAGAGGAATTAATACCTATATTTCTTAAACTTTTCTAAAGAAACAGAACTAGAGGAAATACTTCTAAATTCATTTGATGACTCCAATGTTACTCTGACACCAAAGCCAAAGACTACAAGAAAACTGAACATCTGAACATCAGTGCAAAAATCTTCAATAAAATACTAGTGAAGTAAATTCACCAGCATGAGGAGAATGTTATACTTTGTGACCAAGTGGTATTTATCCCTGGGAAGCAAGTTTGGTTTAGCATATACAAGTCAGTGTGATACACAACGTTGACAAAATGAAAGATAAAAACATGGTCATCTCAATTGATGCAAAGAAAAGCATTTAATAAAGTTCAGCATCCATTCATGATAAAATGCTCAACAAACTAAGTACAGAAGGAATTTACCTCAACATAATAAAGACCACTTATGAAAAGCCCATGGCTAACATCAATATCAGTGGGAAAAAACTGAAAGCTTATCCTCTAACGTAGTAAAAAGCAAGTATGCCCATTCTCAGCATTTCTACTCAACATTGTACTAGAAGTACTAACAAAAGCAATCAGCCAGGGGAAAAAAGCATACAAATCAGAAAAGAAATAAGATTGTGTTTTCAGATTATATTATCACGTATGTAAAGTCCCCAAAGACTCTATGTACACACACACACACACACACACATTGTTAGAACTAATCAATGAATTTTGTAAATTTATAGGATATAAAGATGACATCCAGTAGCAATTGTGTTTCTTTACACTGGTAGTTATAAATTACTGGTGTATCAGTAATGATCTATGTGAAAAGAAAATCAAGAAAAAATCCCATTTATAATATTATCAAAAGAATAAAATACTTAGGAATAAATTTAACAAAGGAGATAAAAAAAATCTGTGTACTGAAAACTATAGAATAATGATGAAATAAATTGAAGACACCAATAAATGGAAAGATATCCTGTGTTCATGTATTAAAATAATCAATATTGCTAAAATAGCCTGAACAAATCTATAACAAGTAGTAAGATCAAAGTAGTAGTAATCCACAACTTTCCAACCAAGGACCAGATGGTTTAATGGCAAAATTCTACCAAACATTCAAAGAGGAATTAATACCTATATTTCTTAAACTTTTCTAAAGAAACAGAACTAGAGGAAATACTTCTAAATTCATTTGATGACTCCAATGTTACTCTGACACCAAAGCCAAAGACTACAAGAAAACTGAACATCTGAACATCAGTGCAAAAATCTTCAATAAAATACTAGTGAAGTAAATTCACCAGCATGAGGAGAATGTTATACTTTGTGACCAAGTGGTATTTATCCCTGGGAAGCAAGTTTGGTTTAGCATATACAAGTCAGTGTGATACACAACGTTGACAAAATGAAAGATAAAAACATGGTCATCTCAATTGATGCAAAGAAAAGCATTTAATAAAGTTCAGCATCCATTCATGATAAAATGCTCAACAAACTAAGTACAGAAGGAATTTACCTCAACATAATAAAGACCACTTATGAAAAGCCCATGGCTAACATCAATATCAGTGGGAAAAAACTGAAAGCTTATCCTCTAACGTAGTAAAAAGCAAGTATGCCCATTCTCAGCATTTCTACTCAACATTGTACTAGAAGTACTAACAAAAGCAATCAGCCAGGGAAAAAATGCATCCAAATCAGAAAAGAAATAAGATTGTGTTTTCAGATTATATTATCACGTATGTAAAGTCCCCAAAGACTCTATGTACACACACACACACACACACACATTGTTAGAACTAATCAATGAATTTTGTAAATTTATAGGATATAAAGATGACATCCAGTAGCAATTGTGTTTCTTTACACTGGTAGTTATAAATTACTGGTGTATCAGTAATGATCTATGTGAAAAGAAAATCAAGAAAAAATCCCATTTATAATATTATCAAAAAGAATAAAATACTTAGGAATAAATTTAACAAAGGAGATAAAAAAAATCTGTGTACTGAAAACTATAGAATAATGATGAAATAAATTGAAGACACCAATAAATGGAAAGATATCCTGTGTTCATGTATTAAAATAATCAATATTGCTAAAATAGCCATACAACACAAACTATGTATAAACTCAACAAAATTCCTGTCAAAATTTCAATGGCATTTTTTACAGAAATAGAAAAGCAAAAAATCCTAAATTGCATATGGAACTGTATTATAACCCCCAATAGTCAAAGCAATTTTGAGAAAGAAGAACAAAGTTGGAGGAAATGCTTCTTAATGTGCAGTTAACATACAAAGGTATAGTAATCAGAACAGTATGTTATTGGCATAAAAGCAGACATATACATGAAGAGGTGGTCAGTATTATCAAGATAAAGTTTTGTCTTATAGGTAGTTTTCTTTGAGTCTGGACAGGGTGCCACTTCTCTTTTCCAGTATTATAGGACGTGAAGGACCTGAAATAACAAGACCTTCCCCTGCCTCAGTTCTATCAAGAGAGATGCAACTAGATACAGCAGTTACCTAACAGTGAAAAACCAGAGGTCTTGAAGGAGGAGGAGGAAGAGGGAAAGGTTTTGTGCCCTAGAGGACAGTGTAGAGAGATAATAAAACCAATAAATTATGGGGAAGGAGGAAAAAAGGGGAGAGAACAGCAAGGCTGTCTCCCTTCCCTGATGACCATCAGAAACAGATTGGATAACTTGATAAACAACAGCATTAGAAATGCCAATAGTATCTTGTACCATTGTCTGGACTCTATATTTAAGCCTGATCATCTAAAAATAAATTTTTCTACCTGATAATAAACTGTATTTTAATAACCCTCCCAAGCATTAATTACATAACTCAGAGACTGTAACTGGCTCTGGTGAGGTGAGAAAGAATTGGTTGTCACATGATATATCATGCTACCATTTACCTTCCTAACTGATTTCATAATGACTGAGTCAGCCTGCCAGTGTTAAGTTGTAGAAGCCTATTGGGCATCCAAAATACAGGCAACTGACATTCAAGAAAAATGTCAGGGCTAGGAATATAAATTTTAGAGTCATCAGCATATGATGCTGCTGTGTAGTCACTTCAGCTGTGTCTACCTCTGTGTGAGCCCATGGACTACAGCCCTTCCGGCTCCTCCATCCATGAGGATTTTCCAGGCAAGTATACTGGAATGGGTTGCCATTTCCTTTTCCAGTCATGAGTGTATGGATAACACAAATTCATAAGACTAGATGATATCGCAAAGGAAATGAGTGAAAGATAGAGGAGAGAGAAATCTAAGGACTAAATCCCGGGGCATGCCAATGTTAAGGAGCAACTCGCAGAGAAAACAGAAAAGTGAGGATTAATGAATTGGAATAGAAAGCAAGAGTGTGGTGGTCTGGAAACCATGGAAAGAAATTGTTATAAGAATGAATGAGTGATTAACTGTCATATGTTGCCAATAGCTTAAAATGACAAATAAGAAATGATTTTTGGATTTAGCAACATAAGATCATTGATAACTCTGATTAACAGTGTCAGTGGAGTGGTCTAAGTGAAATTCCAGTTTGAATGGTATGTTAATTTCCTATGGATGTCATAACAAATTGCTACAACTGGGTGGCTTGAAACAGACAGATTAAGGATAAAGTGAGAAATTTATCCTCTCACTCCGCTGGAGGCTAGAAATTTGAAATCCAAGTGTTGGCAAAGTTCAGTACTCCTGTTCTGAGGGAGAAATTGTTTCTTACCTCTCTCCTAGCTTTTGGTGATATCTGGCAATCCTTGGTGTTCCTTAGCTTATAGACAAAGCACCCCAATCTTTATCTCTGTCTTCACATGGTGTCTTCTGTCATCTTAACATGGTACATCTATCTCTTTGTTTCTTCTCATCTTATTAGGACCCAAGTCATATTTGAGTAGAGTACACCCTAATTGCCTCACCTAAAGTTGAAATCTTCAAAAAGTGCTATTTCCAAATAAGATCACTGTCACAGGTACCAGGGGCTAGAACTTCAACATATCTTTTTAAAAGTGGTGCATTTCAACTCATAGCAAGCAAATGGGTTCATGAAAGTATAGGTAGATGAGAATTTGAAATATGGTTTAGTGACAAGTGGGAATAGAGGGGCAAATTGGACCAGGAGAGTGCTTTTGTTATTAGTCCCTAAGGGAAATCAACACTGAATATTCATTGGAAAGACTTGCTGAAGCTGAAGCTCTAATACTCTGTGTGAGCCCATGGACTACAGCCCTTCCGGCTCCTCCATCCATGAGGATTTTCCAGGCAAGTATACTGGAATGGGTTGCCATTTCCTTTTCCAGTCATGAGTGTATGGATAACACAAATTCATAAGACTAGATGATATCGCAAAGGAAATGAGTGAAAGATAGAGGAGAGAGAAATCTAAGGACTAAATCCCGGGCATGCCAATGTTAAGGAGCAACTCGCAGAGAAAACAGAAAAGTGAGGATTAATGAATTGGAATAGAAAGCAAGAGTGTGGTGGTCTGGAAACCATGGAAAGAAATTGTTATAAGAATGAATGAGTGATTAACTGTCATATGTTGCCAATAGCTTAAAATGACAAATAAGAAATGATTTTTGGATTTAGCAACATAAGATCATTGATAACTCTGATTAACAGTGTCAGTGGAGTGGTCTAAGTGAAATTCCAGTTTGAATGGTATGTTAATTTCCTATGGATGTCATAACAAATTGCTACAACTGGGTGGCTTGAAACAGACAGATTAAGGATAAAGTGAGAAATTTATCCTCTCACTCCGCTGGAGGCTAGAAATTTGAAATCCAAGTGTTGGCAAAGTTCAGTACTCCTGTTCTGAGGGAGAAATTGTTTCTTACCTCTCTCCTAGCTTTTGGTGATATCTGGCAATCCTTGGTGTTCCTTAGCTTATAGACAAAGCACCCCAATCTTTATCTCTGTCTTCACATGGTGTCTTCTGTCATCTTAACATGGTACATCTATCTCTTTGTTTCTTCTCATCTTATTAGGACCCAAGTCATATTTGAGTAGAGTACACCCTAATTGCCTCACCTAAAGTTGAAATCTTCAAAAAGTGCTATTTCCAAATAAGATCACTGTCACAGGTACCAGGGGCTAGAACTTCAACATATCTTTTTAAAAGTGGTGCATTTCAACTCATAGCAAGCAAATGGGTTCATGAAAGTATAGGTAGATGAGAATTTGAAATATGGTTTAGTGACAAGTGGGAATAGAGGGGCAAATTGGACCAGGAGAGTGCTTTTGTTATTAGTCCCTAAGGGAAATCAACACTGAATATTCATTGGAAAGACTTGCTGAAGCTGAAGCTCTAATACTCTGGCCATCCGATGTGGAGAACCGACTCATTGGAAAAGACCCTGATGCTGGGAAAGATTGAAGGCAAAAGGGCAAGGGGGTGGCAGAAGATGAGATGGTTAGATAGTAGCATCAGTGACTCAGTGGTGAATTTGAGCAAACTCTGGGAGATAGTGGAGGTCAAAGGAGCCTGGCATGCTGCAATCTATGGGGCTGCAAAGAGTCAGACACGACTTAGCGACTGAACAAGAAAAATTCACTTTTTTTGCTCTTTGTTTTAAGGATGATAAAAATAACATATTTAAATGTTGATAGAAGTAATCTGATCAAGTGATAAAATAGTTATATGGCAGAGATGAAGGAGAATTGTTAGATCAATGCTTTTGAGTAAGTGAGACAGGATGGGATCTCATGAATGAGTGCAGAGATTGGCCTTTGCTAGGAATTCATCCATAGTAATAATAAGCAAGGCTGGGTGCATGCATGCATGTATACTTAAGTCACTTCAGTCATATCCAGTTCTTTGTGATTCTATGGACTGTAGCCCGCCAGGCCTCTCTGTCCATGGAATTCTCCAAGAAAGAATACTGGAGTGGTTTGTCATGCCCTTCTCCAGGAGATCTTCCTAACCCAGGGATAGAGCCCACATCTCTTACATTACCTGCATTTAGCAGGTGGGTTATTTACCACTAGCACCACCTGGGAAGATCCAAGGAAGGCTGGGTATATACTCACTATTGCTGGTACGTAGGTGCATTTCATATTGGAAGCTTTTGAGTGATCTCTTCTCATTGCCTTCTCATTTCCCAGTGATATTCTGAGGTGTAACATTGTAAACTTATTCACAATTATAGTATTTACCTAAAATTAATTTTTGTGATATTAGTCATCCTACTGCTCTGTGACAATTCTTTTCAGTTTCTGTGGGTTAAGGTTTCTCACAGGGCTTAAATCAAGGTTTTGGCCCACCCAGGCTCAGCTGATAAAGAATCACTTCATAATATTTGGTGGGATTCCATCTTTTGTGGGTTGATGGATGGAGGGCCTCCAGTGCTTTTGTTATTAGTCCCTAAGGGAAATCAACACTGAATATTCATTGGAAAGACTTGCTGAAGCTGAAGCTCTAATACTCTGGCCATCCGATGTGGAGAACCGACTCATTGGAAAAGACCCTGATGCTGGGAAAGATTGAAGGCAAAAGGGCAAGGGGGTGGCAGAAGATGAGATGGTTAGATAGTAGCATCAGTGACTCAGTGGTGAATTTGAGCAAACTCTGGGAGATAGTGGAGGTCAAAGGAGCCTGGCATGCTGCAATCTATGGGGCTGCAAAGAGTCAGACACGACTTAGCGACTGAACAAGAAAAATTCACTTTTTTTGCTCTTTGTTTTAAGGATGATAAAAATAACATATTTAAATGTTGATAGAAGTAATCTGATCAAGTGATAAAATAGTTATATGGCAGAGATGAAGGAGAATTGTTAGATCAATGCTTTTGAGTAAGTGAGACAGGATGGGATCTCATGAATGAGTGCAGAGATTGGCCTTTGCTAGGAATTCATCCATAGTAATAATAAGCAAGGCTGGGTGCATGCATGCATGTATACTTAAGTCACTTCAGTCATATCCAGTTCTTTGTGATTCTATGGACTGTAGCCCGCCAGGCCTCTCTGTCCATGGAATTCTCCAAGAAAGAATACTGGAGTGGTTTGTCATGCCCTTCTCCAGGAGATCTTCCTAACCCAGGGATAGAGCCCACATCTCTTACATTACCTGCATTTAGCAGGTGGGTTATTTACCACTAGCACCACCTGGGAAGATCCAAGGAAGGCTGGGTATATACTCACTATTGCTGGTACGTAGGTGCATTTCATATTGGAAGCTTTTGAGTGATCTCTTCTCATTGCCTTCTCATTTCCCAGTGATATTCTGAGGTGTAACATTGTAAACTTATTCACAATTATAGTATTTACCTAAAATTAATTTTTGTGATATTAGTCATCCTACTGCTCTGTGACAATTCTTTTCAGTTTCTGTGGGTTAAGGTTTCTCACAGGGCTTAAATCAAGGTTTTGGCCCACCCAGGCTCAGCTGATAAAGAATCACTTCATAATATTTGGTGGGATTCCATCTTTTGTGGGTTGATGGATGGAGGGCCTCCGTTTCACACAAACTATTGATCAGAGTCTGTCTTAAGTTCCTTCATATGTGGGTATTTGCTTCATCAAAGCATGTAGGACAAGAAGATGATAGTGGTATGCTGGCAAGAGAAAAGTCAATCTTTTTAAAACTCATTTGTGGAAGTGACATTCCATCACTTTTATTAGTTAAAGCACACTCAATAGGAGGGAATGACACCAGGGCACAAATACCAGGAGGCAAGAGTTGTTGAGTTACTCAGCTATAAAAAAGAATGAAGTTGGGTCATTTGTAGTGATGTGGATGAACCTAGAGTCTGTCATACAGAGTGAAGTAAGTCAGAAAGAGAAAAGCAAATATTGTATATTAATGCATATGTATGAAATCTAGAAACATGGTACTGATGAACCTCTTTGCAGGGCAGGAATAGAAACAAAGATGTAGAGAATGGACTTGTGGACACAGAGGGGAAGGAGAGGATGGGATGAATTGACAGAATACCATCAACATGTATACACTGCTATGTGTAAAATAGATAGCTGGTGGGAAGTTGCTGTATAAAAGAGGGGGATCAGCTTGGTGCTCTGTGATGACCTAGAGGGGTGAAATGGGGCAGGGAGGTAGGACAGAGGTTCAAGAGGGAGCGTATATATGTATCCATAAAGCTGATTCACTTTGCTCTACAGTAGAAAAGAAAATATCATTGTAAAGCAATTATCCTCCAACTGAAAAAAGAAGTCATGGGAGTCATCTTAAAGACTCGCTACCCTAACCCTCATTGTTCCTTCAATTTGTTAATATTTCCCCCCTTACTTCTATTCTTCCTTTCTGCCTAGTTTTCAGGCAATAGCCCCATTTAACTGCACGTTCTGAGTAGTGTTGACTGTTGTCTAGAGAAGTAATATTTCTAGATTCACAAGAAGGTCAGCAGACAAAGGAAAGCAGAAACTGCTTGGAAACAGACTAATCAACCTAGCAACATACTGTTTAGATTTGCTAAAGTGCTACCAAATCTTAAATCAAGGTTTTGGCCCACCCAGGCTCAGCTGATAAAGAATCACTTCATAATATTTGGTGGGATTCCATCTTTTGTGGGTTGATGGATGGAGGGCCTCCGTTTCACACAAACTATTGATCAGAGTCTGTCTTAAGTTCCTTCATATGTGGGTATTTGCTTCATCAAAGCATGTAGGACAAGAAGATGATAGTGGTATGCTGGCAAGAGAAAAGTCAATCTTTTTAAAACTCATTTGTGGAAGTGACATTCCATCACTTTTATTAGTTAAAGCACACTCAATAGGAGGGAATGACACCAGGGCACAAATACCAGGAGGCAAGAGTTGTTGAGTTACTCAGCTATAAAAAAGAATGAAGTTGGGTCATTTGTAGTGATGTGGATGAACCTAGAGTCTGTCATACAGAGTGAAGTAAGTCAGAAAGAGAAAAGCAAATATTGTATATTAATGCATATGTATGAAATCTAGAAACATGGTACTGATGAACCTCTTTGCAGGGCAGGAATAGAAACAAAGATGTAGAGAATGGACTTGTGGACACAGAGGGGAAGGAGAGGATGGGATGAATTGACAGAATACCATCAACATGTATACACTGCTATGTGTAAAATAGATAGCTGGTGGGAAGTTGCTGTATAAAAGAGGGGGATCAGCTTGGTGCTCTGTGATGACCTAGAGGGGTGAAATGGGGCAGGAGGTAGGACAGAGGTTCAAGAGGGAGCGTATATATGTATCCATAAAGCTGATTCACTTTGCTCTACAGTAGAAAAGAAAATATCATTGTAAAGCAATTATCCTCCAACTGAAAAAAGAAGTCATGGGAGTCATCTTAAAGACTCGCTACCCTAACCCTCATTGTTCCTTCAATTTGTTAATATTTCCCCCCTTACTTCTATTCTTCCTTTCTGCCTAGTTTTCAGGCAATAGCCCCATTTAACTGCACGTTCTGAGTAGTGTTGACTGTTGTCTAGAGAAGTAATATTTCTAGATTCACAAGAAGGTCAGCAGACAAAGGAAAGCAGAAACTGCTTGGAAACAGACTAATCAACCTAGCAACATACTGTTTAGATTTGCTAAAGTGCTACCAAATCTTCAAATTAACCAGATGGGGAGATATCCTTACGTGGTCTCTTCTATTTTTCCCCTCAAATCTATAGAGTTTCTACACAAAAATGAAGAAACATAGACTAAATAGGATTTTCTTCAGGAGTTGACCTTGTGCTTTTCACAAGCTGAGTTAAATAGATAAGAAGGTTAATTTTTCTTTTGCAGATAACGTGTTTGTCACAGCAGTTTCCAGGAGAAATAATGTGATTTGACTGCATAAAAACACATTTTGATCAGTCAGACTATATCTTTTAACACATCACGACTGAGCCTCAATGAGTATATAAAGAATTGTTTCCTGCACACTTGTTTTTGTCCCCCAGAGAAAAGATTTTACTTAGTATTCATTCTCATTTTCCATTATCTAAACATTAATGGTTTGTTTTTACTTTCTTTTCCTAATGCTGATAAGCAATTCAAATAGAAAGTTATTGTGGTGTGGAAGAAAATATAAATAAAATGTCAGGAAGCTTTTAATTTTTACAAATACCACCCTGTAAGGCAAATCTTGTCCTTAACCTCAGTGGTTCATTGATTTTGTAAAAGTACCTTCTAGTTGCCTTCAGGTTAGGCATATTGATAATAGTCTTATTTTTTGTTTTGTTAAAGGAATTTATTTTTTCTCATCTCCTCTTGCATAGTGTCTTAAAACAGAAACTTTCACAAAAAATGTGAATTTGTAGCCTGGTATGTATATTTTTGTGTTTGACTTTTAGACCTTCTTTTAATTAGATTAAAAGATAAAGTTTATTATATTTTCTTAGGCTAGGTTTCCATAATCAGAACTAGTGACCTTTTAACTATTTAAAAGCTCTATAAAGAACAATACGGGTATAGTAAATCTAGAAGATACTTTCCTGAAAAGTAGAATAAAATCAAACATACTAGTCCAAAAGTCACCATGCTCTAGCATTCAATGTGGGCTCTTACTCAGGGAAAATGAGGGATTTTGAAGACAAGAACAACTAATGAAACTATTCTCTGTGTTTTATTTTTTCCATATTTACTGCTTGGAAACAGACTAAAGCAACATACTGTTTAGATTTGCTAAAGTGCTACCAAATCTTCAAATTAACCAGATGGGGAGATATCCTTACGTGGTCTCTTCTATTTTTCCCCTCAAATCTATAGAGTTTCTACACAAAAATGAAGAAACATAGACTAAATAGGATTTTCTTCAGGAGTTGACCTTGTGCTTTTCACAAGCTGAGTTAAATAGATAAGAAGGTTAATTTTTCTTTTGCAGATAACGTGTTTGTCACAGCAGTTTCCAGGAGAAATAATGTGATTTGACTGCATAAAAACACATTTTGATCAGTCAGACTATATCTTTTAACACATCACGACTGAGCCTCAATGAGTATATAAAGAATTGTTTCCTGCACACTTGTTTTTGTCCCCCAGAGAAAAGATTTTACTTAGTATTCATTCTCATTTTCCATTATCTAAACATTAATGGTTTTTTTTTACTTTCTTTTCCTAATGCTGATAAGCAATTCAAATAGAAAGTTATTGTGGTGTGGAAGAAAATATAAATAAAATGTCAGGAAGCTTTTAATTTTTACAAATACCACCCTGTAAGGCAAATCTTGTCCTTAACCTCAGTGGTTCATTGATTTTGTAAAAGTACCTTCTAGTTGCCTTCAGGTTAGGCATATTGATAATAGTCTTATTTTTTGTTTTGTTAAAGGAATTTATTTTTTCTCATCTCCTCTTGCATAGTGTCTTAAAACAGAAACTTTCACAAAAAATGTGAATTTGTAGCCTGGTATGTATATTTTTGTGTTTGACTTTTAGACCTTCTTTTAATTAGATTAAAAGATAAAGTTTATTATATTTTCTTAGGCTAGGTTTCCATAATCAGAACTAGTGACCTTTTAACTATTTAAAAGCTCTATAAAGAACAATACGGGTATAGTAAATCTAGAAGATACTTTCCTGAAAAGTAGAATAAAATCAAACATACTAGTCCAAAAGTCACCATGCTCTAGCATTCAATGTGGGCTCTTACTCAGGGAAAATGAGGGATTTTGAAGACAAGAACAACTAATGAAACTATTCTCTGTGTTTTATTTTTTCCATATTTATGACATATATTAAAAGTCTAACTCACAGAAGCCATGGGTACTGTTCCTTAAGAAAAGGATAGTTCAGTAACTGTGTTGAGCTAAGTTTATCTTTCTTTAAAATAAGAGATAGGGGAGTTCCCTTGTAGGCCAGTGATTAGGGCTCTGGGCTTCCACTGCAGGGGGGCACAGGTTCTACCCATGGTCAGGGACTATCAGTCCTGCATGAATCCTGCATGAGTCCTTCACGAATCCTATATGAACCATGGCATAGCCAAAAAAAAGACATTAGTCAAAAATACCAACTAAACTAGAAGCTAAGGACCCTGGGTTGCATTTTAGGGGGGCCTCTGGTTGAGGTTTTATCACTTACAAATTCTGTGATTGTAAAAGTTGCTTAATCTCTTTGAGCACTGGTTTGTTGGTTGGTTGGTTTTGTTTTTTGATGCTATATCACATGTTCAGATAAATTGAAAAAGAAATCTGAAGTTGTAAAACAGTATGAATTTAGTTATGGGAGTAAGGGTAGTGGGAAATGCAGTTGCTCAATAAATGCCTTCTATGTTGTTAATAAGTCAGTTTCCTTAGTAGAAGTCAACTCACATGAAGTCAGATTTGGCCTAGAAATAATTGAATAGAGCAGACCCAAGTTCAGGAACTTTGTCATGGTGATTACATGAAATATGTCTTATATACCACATGATATCACTTATAGTGAAAGTCACTCAGTCATGTCTGACTCTTTGCAATCCATGGACAAGCCATGAAATTCTCCAGGCAAGAATACTGGAGTGAGTAGCCTTTCCATTCTCCCAACCCAGGGATGGAACCCAGGTCTCTCCCACATTGCGGGCAGATACTTTACCATCTGAGCCATCAGGGATGCCCAAGAATACTGGAGTGGGTAGCCTTTTTCTTCTTTATGGGAATTTCCCGATCTAGAAAATGAACCAGGGTCTCCTGTATTGCAGGCGGATTCTTTACCAGCTGAGCTACATGGGAATCCATTGAAATATGTCTGTACTCCTCAAAACCCAGGAGGGTTGACCAAAGATTGTACATCACATGAGATATTACAATGAATTTAAAGTTAGATGAGATCAAGATGTAGTGGCAAGGTTTAAAATGTAGCTGAGGGAACTAATACCTACCTGCACCAGGATAGGTAGTCAGCTTCCTTTGCTTTTGTTTTTGTTGTCTTTAGTTTTTAAGGGCTATTTATTTTTAGGGCTTGACTTAATTTTTTTCTAAGAAAAATATAGTCCTTTATTTCATTTTCCTTTTGGAACCTATAGTTTATTCAAGTATTTTTAAATTATTTTTTATAGGAATACAGTTGCTTCTCTGGGGGCTCAGTGATAAAGAATTTGCCTGCAGGAGATGTAGGTTTGATCCCTGGGTTGGGAAGATCCCATGAAGAAGGAAATGGCAACCCTCTCCAGTATTCTTGCTTGAGAAATCCTATGGACTGAGGACCCTTAATTTTCTTTGAGCACTGGTTTGTTGGTTGGTTGGTTTTGTTTTTTGATGCTATATCACATGTTCAGATAAATTGAAAAAGAAATCTGAAGTTGTAAAACAGTATGAATTTAGTTATGGGAGTAAGGGTAGTGGGAAATGCAGTTGCTCAATAAATGCCTTCTATGTTGTTAATAAGTCAGTTTCCTTAGTAGAAGTCAACTCACATGAAGTCAGATTTGGCCTAGAAATAATTGAATAGAGCAGACCCAAGTTCAGGAACTTTGTCATGGTGATTACATGAAATATGTCTTATATACCACATGATATCACTTATAGTGAAAGTCACTCAGTCATGTCTGACTCTTTGCAATCCATGGACAAGCCATGAAATTCTCCAGGCAAGAATACTGGAGTGAGTAGCCTTTCCATTCTCCCAACCCAGGGATGGAACCCAGGTCTCTCCCACATTGCGGGCAGATACTTTACCATCTGAGCCATCAGGGATGCCCAAGAATACTGGAGTGGGTAGCCTTTTTCTTCTTTATGGGAATTTCCCGATCTAGAAAATGAACCAGGGTCTCCTGTATTGCAGGCGGATTCTTTACCAGCTGAGCTACATGGGAATCCATTGAAATATGTCTGTACTCCTCAAAACCCAGGAGGGTTGACCAAAGATTGTACATCACATGAGATATTACAATGAATTTAAAGTTAGATGAGATCAAGATGTAGTGGCAAGGTTTAAAATGTAGCTGAGGGAACTAATACCTACCTGCACCAGGATAGGTAGTCAGCTTCCTTTGCTTTTGTTTTTGTTGTCTTTAGTTTTTAAGGGCTATTTATTTTTAGGGCTTGACTTAATTTTTTTCTAAGAAAAATATAGTCCTTTATTTCATTTTCCTTTTGGAACCTATAGTTTATTCAAGTATTTTTAAATTATTTTTTATAGGAATACAGTTGCTTCTCTGGGGGCTCAGTGATAAAGAATTTGCCTGCAGGAGATGTAGGTTTGATCCCTGGGTTGGGAAGATCCCATGAAGAAGGAAATGGCAACCCTCTCCAGTATTCTTGCTTGAGAAATCCTATGGACTGAGGACCCTGGTGGGCTACAGTCCATGGGATTACAAAAGAGTCAGACAAAACTAACTGACTAAACAACCACCACCACAAATACTTGCTTTATAATTCTGTGTTATTTTCTTCTGTACAGCAAAGTCAATCATATATACATCTATATATATCCCCTCTTTTTTAGATTTCCTTCCCATCCCCTCTTTTTCAGATTTCCTTCCCATCTAAGTTACCAAAGAGCACTCAGTAGAGCTCCCTGTGCTATACTGCATGTTCTCATTAGTTACCTGTTTTATACATAGTATTGTATATATGTCAATCCCACTCTCCCAATTCATCCCATCCCCGCTTCCTTCTGTGGTATCCATATGTTTGTTCTCTACATCTGTGTCTCTATTTTTACTTTGCAAGTAAGTTTATCTGTACCATTTATCTAGATTTCACATATAAGTGATTTTATATGATACTTGTTTTTCTTTTTCTGACTTCACTCTCAATGACAGTCTCTAGATCTATCCACATCTCTGTAAATGACTATTTCATGCATTTTCATGGCTGAGTAATATTCTATTGTATACCTATGTGTGTGTGTGTATATATGTATATATATATATATGCATATATATTTACTGATGGACATTTACATTGCTTCCATGTCCTGAGTTTTGTAAATAGTGCTGTAATGAAATTCAGGGTGCATGTATCTTTCTGAATTATGATTTTCTCTGGGTATATACTCAGGAATGGGATTGTTGGGTCATGTAGTAGTTCTATTTTCAGTTTTTTGAGGAACTTCCTTACTGTTCTCCATAGTAGTTTTATCAATTTACATTCCCAACATCCTCTCCAGCATTTATTGTTTGTAATTTTTTGATGAAGACCATTCTGACTGATGTGAGGTGACACTTCACTGTAGTATTGATTTGCATTTTTCTAATAATTTTTGTAATTAATTAATTTATTTCTTTACACATAACTGAAGTGATGTTACAGTACATAAGTTATTTACAACTGTGCAGTAATGTGTTGCAAAATAAATTATCTAGAAGGCAGCAAAAGTACATTGTGAATGTGTATAAAACTGTACAGTGCTTCCAGGTACACTTTTTATATGATTATTGGCTCTGTAGTGTTTCAAGTTATGTTCTCCAAAAGAGAAACAAAATGCCCAAGATTAAAGGAAAAAATATACAAACCACGTGGATTTGACTCCGTCAAAAACACAATCAATCCTGCCTCAATGTCCCTGTGAGGCAGGTGGGTGGGCAGTGCAGTCAGGCCCTTGACCAGCCCAGTGTCCCAGCACTGGTCTAAAGCCTGAACCATCGCACTTCTTTAATAATTTTTTATATTGGGCATCTTGTCATGTGTTTTGGCCATCTTTATTTCTTCTTTGGAGTATTTTTTTTTTCAATATAATTTGACCCTGCAATAAACTAGCACAATATGTTAATTTTCAAAGCTCCCTGAAGTCCTTTCTTCAATTCCAGATATGATCACCCTTAAAAGTTTTGTCATATTCTCTTATTTATTTATTTGGCTCCTGAAAGAGCCTTATTATTTTTGCTGTACAACTGTAATTGCTTACTGAATTTGTTAAAGACAGTATTCAGTATAGGTGGATCAAGATGTCATCATTCCATCATTATCCATTTTCTTTCTTCATTATCTACAGGATTCATACTTAATTCAGGGTGGCAAAATCTCTGGCTCAAACCACTTGACTTCTCAGGTTCCCTTGTGGTTATCACTGGCTGTAACTCAGTTCCTGTCCAGGAGATATATGGTTTTATTGGTTGGGGATCCCAATAAGACTGTAGTTTTTCTGATGAAAAGATCTGACTCCAATTGGCCTGATTCTTTTGCTACTCCTCCTTTTCTCTCTTCCTGTAGCCATTTAATAAGCACTATCATTTTTTCTAAAGGATATCAGTAGCATTTTATTTATTTTTTAAAAATTATTTATTTATTTGGCTGTGCTGGATCTTGTGGCACGTGGGATCTAGTTCCCTGACCAGGGATCGAACCTGGGCCCCCTGCATTGGGAACACAGAGTCTTAACCACTGGACAACCAGGGAAGTCCCAAGCACTATCATTTGAAGTCTGAATCCCTAATGATGCCACAACAGTTCTTGATAGCTATCTCCAGAACTTTTGTTGCATGATAAAAAGAAACCTTTGTATTTATGCATGTTATTCAGATGTTCTGGCATATAAAGCTTAGCACTATTACCTGATATAGAAACAATTTTCCTTTGTGTGGCTTGCAAAGTTCTGGAAACTACACATATTTAGACTCTGAAGGCCTAGATGTGATCCTTACAGGAAAGATTTTTAATCTCCTGAACTATCTGTGCAATAACAAATCTAAATGGCAAGACAAGAAGGGGCTGACGGAGATGTTGTTTTGGGGAGAATTCTATCGCACTTCTTTATTTTATTTGGGCATCTTGTCATGTGTTTTGGCCATCTTTATTTCTTCTTTGGAGTATTTTTTTTTTCAATATAATTTGACCCTGCAATAAACTAGCACAATATGTTAATTTTCAAAGCTCCCTGAAGTCCTTTCTTCAATTCCAGATATGATCACCCTTAAAAGTTTTGTCATATTCTCTTATTTATTTATTTGGCTCCTGAAAGAGCCTTATTATTTTTGCTGTACAACTGTAATTGCTTACTGAATTTGTTAAAGACAGTATTCAGTATAGGTGGATCAAGATGTCATCATTCCATCATTATCCATTTTCTTTCTTCATTATCTACAGGATTCATACTTAATTCAGGGTGGCAAAATCTCTGGCTCAAACCACTTGACTTCTCAGGTTCCCTTGTGGTTATCACTGGCTGTAACTCAGTTCCTGTCCAGGAGATATATGGTTTTATTGGTTGGGGATCCCAATAAGACTGTAGTTTTTCTGATGAAAAGATCTGACTCCAATTGGCCTGATTCTTTTGCTACTCCTCCTTTTCTCTCTTCCTGTAGCCATTTAATAAGCACTATCATTTTTTCTAAAGGATATCAGTAGCATTTTATTTATTTTTTAAAAATTATTTATTTATTTGGCTGTGCTGGATCTTGTGGCACGTGGGATCTAGTTCCCTGACCAGGGATCGAACCTGGGCCCCCTGCATTGGGAACACAGAGTCTTAACCACTGGACAACCAGGGAAGTCCCAAGCACTATCATTTGAAGTCTGAATCCCTAATGATGCCACAACAGTTCTTGATAGCTATCTCCAGAACTTTTGTTGCATGATAAAAAGAAACCTTTGTATTTATGCATGTTATTCAGATGTTCTGGCATATAAAGCTTAGCACTATTACCTGATATAGAAACAATTTTCCTTTGTGTGGCTTGCAAAGTTCTGGAAACTACACATATTTAGACTCTGAAGGCCTAGATGTGATCCTTACAGGAAAGATTTTTAATCTCCTGAACTATCTGTGCAATAACAAATCTAAATGGCAAGACAAGAAGGGGCTGACGGAGATGTTGTTTTGGGATCTATACAGACTGATGGAAGATGCCCGAAATACGGCCACAGTCCTGATCATAGGCAAATCTGTGGAGGAAAGGAAAGGTGCCTTTGCTGCCTCACTCACCTCACAACAGAGCTAGTCCTTAGGCTACAGTCCCATGATAAAGTAACATGATGAACAAATTTATTCCAGAGTTTACTTATGACTAAGTTTTTTCTTCCTTCCTGGGAAAGTATCTCTAAGACAGATACGGTTTAATACATCGATAGCAATTTCTCCTCTATAAGTGTAGAGGTCTGTGTTACCAGGTGGAGGGGCTGTTCTAGATCAAAATACAGAGAACTTTTTTTGTGGTAGACAGCAGTCATAATGTCTTAATCTGCCTATACCTAGTACTATTTTTAATAATATGGAAGAAGAAAAGAGCTTCACTTTGTTTTTGTTGCCCTGGTGGTCACTTTTATGAATTTTTTTAAACATTTATTTTTATTTATTAATTTTTTTGGGGGGTGGGGTGGGGATGGAGAGGGATGGGCGGGCCACTTCTATTGATCTTTCATTTGTCTATTTTCATCTGTCTTTGCTCTTTGGTGCTTGTGGGCCTCCCATTGCTGTGGCTTCTGTTGTCACAGAGCGCTGGCTGTGGGTGCATGCGCTCCAGAGCTCCGGCTTGGTAATTGGACGATCGTCCAGCCGCTCCGCAGCATGTGGGATCTTCCCAGGCCAGGGATCAAACCAGCGCCACAGAGTCTTAACCACTGGACAACCAGGGAAGTCCCAAGCACTATCATTTGAAGTCTGAATCCCTAATGATGCCACAACAGTTCTTGATAGCTATCTCCAGAACTTTTGTTGCATGATAAAAAGAAACCTTTGTATTTATGCATGTTATTCAGATGTTCTGGCATATAAAGCTTAGCACTATTACCTGATATAGAAACAATTTTCCTTTGTGTGGCTTGCAAAGTTCTGGAAACTACACATATTTAGACTCTGAAGGCCTAGATGTGATCCTTACAGGAAAGATTTTTAATCTCCTGAACTATCTGTGCAATAACAAATCTAAATGGCAAGACAAGAAGGGGCTGACGGAGATGTTGTTTTGGGATCTATACAGACTGATGGAAGATGCCCGAAATACGGCCACAGTCCTGATCATAGGCAAATCTGTGGAGGAAAGGAAAGGTGCCTTTGCTGCCTCACTCACCTCACAACAGAGCTAGTCCTTAGGCTACAGTCCCATGATAAAGTAACATGATGAACAAATTTATTCCAGAGTTTACTTATGACTAAGTTTTCTCTTCCCTTCCTGGGAAAGTATCTCTAAGACAGATACGGTTTAATACATCGATAGCAATTTCTCCTCTATAAGTGTAGAGGTCTGTGTTACCAGGTGGAGGGGCTGTTCTAGATCAAAATACAGAGAACTTTTTTTGTGGTAGACAGCAGTCATAATGTCTTAATCTGCCTATACCTAGTACTATTTTTAATAATATGGAAGAAGAAAAGAGCTTCACTTTGTTTTTGTTGCCCTGGTGGTCACTTTTATGAATTTTTTTAAACATTTATTTTTATTTATTAATTTTTTTGGGGGGTGGGGTGGGGATGGAGAGGGATGGGCGGGCCACTTCTATTGATCTTTCATTTGTCTATTTTCATCTGTCTTTGCTCTTTGGTGCTTGTGGGCCTCCCATTGCTGTGGCTTCTGTTGTCACAGAGCGCTGGCTGTGGGTGCATGCGCTCCAGAGCTCCGGCTTGGTAATTGGACGCATCGGTCCAGCCGCTCCGCAGCATGTGGGATCTTCCCAGGCCAGGGATCAAACCAGCGCCCCTTGCACTGCAAGGTGACGTCCTTACCCATTGGACCACCAGGGAAGCCCACTTTTATGAATTTTTAAGGCCAGCACATATTCCCTATCAAACATCTTCCTTTTAGCCTTCTAGCTTTCCAACCTTCATTTTGAGATAAATAAACTTAAATTCTGGAGATCTATGGTTTCTAAGTTCTGCTAGACCCTCACATTGCTTTGTTAATTATTATATTCATCCCAAGTCAACCTAATGATAGCTTATATGATTGTTCCAAACTTTAATGACTATTTTCGATGATGCTATATCATGTCTTCCTCCTTGCCTCATACTTGCTGATTTCAAAATATGTTACAAAACAACAGTAATTGGAACAGTATGGTACTTGTATAGAAACAGACATAAAGACAGAAAGAATAGAATAGTGAGTTTAGAAATAAATCCATACACTTACAGTCAGCAATTTCTGCCAAGGGTGTCAAGAACTCATAAAGGGAAAAGAATGATTTCTTCTATAAAAGATGATGGCAAACTGGATATTATGCAGAATGAAGTTGGACCCTTATCTCCCACTATATTAAAAAATTCAAAATGAATTAAATATTTAAACATGAAACCTGAAACCATAAAAATACTAGAATAAAACATAGGCAAAAGCATCTTGATACTTGTCTGAGCATTTGAAAAATAAGACCTCAAAAAACATATTCAGCAAAATAGGCAAGTAGGATTGCATCAAACTAAGAACTTGTATATAGGAAAGGGAATAATCAACAGAGTGAAAAGAAAAAAAAAAAAAAAACTACAGACTGAGAGAAAACATTTGCAGCCCAAATATCTAATATTAATAAATGGTTAATATCCAAAATGTTATGAACTTAGAAAATGTGTGTTCACTTGCTAACTCAAAAGTCAAAAATAATCAATCAAATAGGGCTTCCCCTGGTGGTCCAGTGGGTAAGGACACTGCCTTGCAGTGCAAGGGGCGCTGGTTCCAGCCCTGGCCTGGGAAGATTCCACGTGCCACGGAGCGGCTGGACTGATGTGGCCAATTACCGAGCCAGAGCTCTGGAGCGCATGCGCCCAGAGCCGGTGCTCTGCAACGACAGATGCCACCGCGATGGGAGGCCCACAGGAGCCAAAGAATGAAGACGAATGAAAATAGAGAAATGAAAGACCAATAGAAGTGGCCCGCCCACCCCCCTCCCTCCCCAATCCGAACCCCGCCCAAAGTAAATAAATAAATAAATCTTAAAAAAAAAAAAAAATCAATCAAATAATCTTACTAAAAAAATGAGCAGAGAAAGTGAAAGGACATTTCTTAAGAAAAAAGATACCAATAGCCAATGGGAATATAAAAATATGAAATGAATATGAAAAAAGTGCTATGACCACAACTATCAGGAAAATAAAAATCAAAACCACAATAAGATATTGTCTCACACATATTAAAGTGACTGCTATCAAAAAGCCGAATGGTAACAAATGTTAGCGAGGATGTGGAGAAATTGGGATCTTTTTGCACTGTTGGTGGTAATGAAAACTGGTACAATTATTATAGAAAACAGTGGAGTTTTTTTTTCAAAAAATTAAAGATACAACTATCATACGTTCCAGCAGTCTCACTTCTAGGTATTTATCCAAAAGAATTGAAATCAAGATCTTGAAGTATTAGCTGTACTCCCATGTAAGTTGTATAATAGCTATATTTTAACAGCAATAGTCAAGGTGTGAAAACAATCTAAATGTCCATTGAAAGAAGTAAAGAAAGTTGGTATATGCATACACTGAAATACTATTCATATTTTTAAAAGGAAAATTTTGCTATATATCATAATATGAATGAACCTGGAGGACATCATGTTAAATGAAATCAGTCAGATGCAGAAGGAAATACTGCATGATCTCACTTATATGTAGAAGATAAAATAAGTCAAGCTCAGAGAAGTAGAGAATATTGGTTGCAGGGAGTTGAAGTGAGAGGGAAATTGGGAGCTGTTGGTCAAGGGGTACACAGTTTCATTTGCACAGGATAATAATTTCTGGTGATCTAATATGCAGCATGGTGACTATAGTTAATAATACTGTATTATATATTTGGAATGTGCTAAGAGAGTTGCTTTTATGTGTTGTCACCATAACAAAAAAAATAGTAACTATGAAATGTGGTAGGTATATTAATTAGTTAACTATGAAATGTAGGTATATTGATCATTTAATTAGTTTAATTAGTGATGATCAGTTCACAATGTATAGATATATCAAAATATTACACTATATACCTTAAACATATAGTCTAATATAAATTGAAATTGAAAGTATAAGTCACTCAGTCATGTCCAACTCTATGTGAGTCCATGGATTGTCTCCTCTGAGACCCTGGTTCAATCCCTGGGTCGGGAAGATCCCCTGGAGAAGGGAATGGCTACCTACTCTAGTATTCTTGCCTGGAGATTTCCATGCACAGAGAAGCCTGGCGGGCTACAGTCCATGGGGTCACAAAGAGTTGGACATGACTGAGCAACTAAGCATAGCACAGTCATTTTACAGAAAATAAAAAACAAATAGAATAAAATAATAGAAAATGAAATCTTATGCCTTAACAAAGTAAAACTCAAGCCATGGTTAAATACAGGAAGATTTCCAAGTAGGGACACCTCCAAGGTAGGTGTACTTCAAGGTAGGAATATGCTTAGTGTGTTCAGAGACCAGAAAGAAGGCCACAGTAATTTAGGTAGAGTGGGAGAAGAGAAGAATGGTTGGAAATTTGGAAAGATATCCAGAGTCTTTATCATGTAGAGTCATGTCAAAGTCTTGGCATTTTATTCTAAACGTTATAGGATGGCATTGAAAAGACTTTAGCAGTGGAGTGACATGGTCAGATTTATTTTTTAAATGGAGTATGTTGGCTGTTGTGTGGACGTTGGTAGAAACAAGAATGGGAAAAGGGAAAAAATTTAAAAAGCTAGTGTTACAGTTCAGACCAGAAATAGTGATGACCTGAAATAGGGTGGAAATACTCAGTTCAGTTCAGTTGTGTCTGACTCTTTGTGACCCTATGAACTGCAGCACGCCACACTTCCTTTTCCATCACTATATCTCAGGGAGCTTGCTCAAACTCATGTCCATTGAGTCAGTAATGCCATCCAACCATCTCATCCTCCATCATCCCCTTTTCCTTTTGCTTTCTATTTTTCCCAGCATCAGGGTCTTCTCCAATGAGCTGTCTTTTCACATCAGGTGGCTGAAAAGATGGAAATATTGGGTATGGTGAAAGTATTTGGATGCAGCATAGACTTCAGAGGGAAATAATCGATTGTATTTGATAGTGGACTATATATGAAATATGAGAAACAGAGAAATCAAGGATGTTGCCAACATTTTTGCCATGAGCAACTAGGTGAATGGTGGTCGCATGTAGTATGATGAGAATCACTGTATTTACAAACTCTAGAGGCAGGGATTAAAGGTTCTGTTTGTGTGTATTACATTTCAGGTGCATACTATACATCCAAGTGGATATATAGGATAAGCAATTGGATATGAGAATCTGAATTTAAGAGGTGAGATTAGAGTTGATGATACATATTTGGGCAAAGTTGCCCATCAGTTACTTTTCCTTCCCTCTTTTCTTGAAGATGTTCATTCCTCTGAGGCTGGTGTGTATCCTTCTTCTGAATTTTCTTATTGATTTTCTTTTCATTTATTATGTAGCCTTATTGATATGTGGTGCTATTCTGAATGTTTTCAGAATGAAAAGACATGTCGTATATATGTATATATTCTTTCCGAATTTATTCTGCAGATCAATTTTGTTTTTGAGATTTACTTAGTTGATCTAAGTATCTGTAGTTCATTAGCTGTTCAACTTACTGTATGACTAAATAAGATTTAAATTAAGATTTCTTTTCTGAAAGAGTTAGTTTTTGATTTTTCTTAATGCAATCAGTGTGGTACCCATATGCAAAAGTTTCTCTTGGGAATGTAAATAGAAATGCATTTGCTGGGAGATAGGACATTAACATATTCAGCTTTATAAGGTGTCTTCAAATTTATCTTTTAAGCAGTGTAGCAACTTACACTTTGGCAAGGCTCTGGAGTTTCTTCTCTCAATATCTGAAATTAAAATGTGATTAAAGTGTGATGTGTACATTATGTTTTATTAGATACATTTCATCTAGTTAAGAATGTCTCCATAGATTTCTGATTTTGATAGATACTTTATCAAGAATCAATGTAGAATTTTATCAACTACAGTTTCTGCTTCTTTTGAAATGATCACTTTTTTGTTCTTTTAATCCAGTAATATGACAAGTCTCATTATTGGACTTTTTAATGTTTTTCATGCTTACATTTTGGATTGCATACTACTTGATGTCTATTTACCCACCTATTTGCTCATTCATCCACTCTTTGATCTAGCGTATTTAATTAAATATCTTCAGGTAGATATCAAGTTTATTTTATCACACAGTTTTTTGTTGTTTTTCTTTTACCTGGAACAGAGGGATTCATATTAGGGATTACCCACTAGCAAAGTGGATTTATCTTAAAAAAATGTATGGACTTGATACCTGGTGTGAAAATTATTGTTATATGGCATGTAAAAATTTAAGTCTATTTTCTAATATGTTTTTCTTTTTCATTTTTAATGAAATACTTATTTCATTCTTTCTTTTATTCATAATCAATTTTGCCAGAGACTTGTCTAAGTTAATGGCTTTTCCAATGAAGCAGTTTTTGGCTTTGCTGACCCTCTCTATTACAAGATGATTCCCACTGAAAATATACTTTATTCATAATTCCCAAGAGAAGGGAACCATGCCATGCCACATAGAGTCATAAGAGAGAACACTGTGGCCAGTCATAAACAGAGAGTGAGAATTGTGGGAAAGCCTTTATTGTGGTTTTCTTGGGAAGGAATGGGCAAAACTATATAAGTCAGCTGACCAAATTTAGGACTGGTTAATTTGGTAATTTCAATGTGTTCAGAGGTATAGGAGCTGCCCCTAGTTATCTGATGTCTGATCCTAGGGTGATTAAGAAAGGATGTTAGTGTCTTACAATTGTTAGTACGCAGTAAAGAAAGCATTTGAGATGTGTGCACTCTGGATTGGTTAGTTTGCTCATGAAAGCTGTGGTCATTGGATAGTTACTTCTACCTGTAGAAATTCTGCTAACTCTGGGAAAGGTAGTCCCTCTTTAGTCAGCAAGGTTCCATGATAACAGAATATCAGATACGGATACTAAAAAACATGTTTAAGACATATACCTGCCAAACTTTCCTGATTTTTGTTCTTATTATTACTTTATCTTTTATAGTATATATACTAAGATACAATTTGTATAAAGCTCAAAACAATAAAACTAATCATTAACGTATCATTTAGGTACATATACATATATAACAAAGTTTAAAAATGTAATCCATTTTTTAAATGTTTTTCTAGTACATAATTTAAGGCCATTCATTTCTGATTTCAGCTAGGGCTCTACTTCAATTTTTCCCATTTGTTTTAAATGAAATTGAGATAGAAATATATTTATATTTATATAATTTCTACTTGGCATATGAGTGTCTTTCTAAAGGTACTATGCTTATTTGATTGTATTTTTATTTAATAATTGAAGGAATTTGGTCTTCATTCCATAGATTCTATGGTATTTATCAAAACTTTTATATATTTGTATTATTACATCTCAAACACTTCTTCTAGGTTCAATTTTCCTTTTTTCTCAAGAATATCTGTTAATAGCTCCTTCTGCAAAGATTTATGAACTAAGACCAAGGATTTACAAAATTAGTTAAACTAAGCCTTTGTTTTAAAATGACTATTTTGTGTTCGCTTTTGAATGGTACTTTAGCTGGTTGTGGCCTTCTAGGCTGACAGTTGTTTTTCTTCAACATTCCTAAGATAGAATTCCACTGCTTAGGCAGTTTCTATTGCCACCAGAAAGTTTGCTCTCATTTCTAGTTATCCTTTCTGCATAGGTAATCTTTTCCCTCTCCCATTTCATTGTTTATTTTTTCTATTTTGATTTTATTTAGTGTTCTGAAGTTTCACTATATTTTACTTAATTGTAATAGTTCTTCTTCTTACGGTTGTTAGTTGTATTATTGTTGGGCATTGGGACTTCCCAGGTGGTGCAGTGGTAAAGAATCCATCTTCCAGTGAAGGAAATGCAAGAGATGTAGGCTCAATCCCTGGGTTGGGAAGATCCCCTGAAGTAGGAAATGGCAACCCACTTCAGTATTCTTGCCCGGAAAATTCCCTGGGCAGAATAGCCCTGCAGCCTACAGTTTATTTGGTCACAGACAGTAGGACACAACTGAGCACAGCACACAGCACAATATTATTGTAATTTAAACTCTGCTTAGGAGTTGGCATACTTCAGTGAAGATTCACTTTAAAAAAGCATTTCCAGAAATTTATAACCATTGCCATTTTGGATATCATCTCTTTACCAATTTTAAAAAATGGTTTTTTTCCTGGAACTTCTAATAAAATGTCTCTAAATATATCAGTCTGTTTCTGTTTTGTAAATAAGTTCATTTGTATCTTTTTTTTTTTTGGTTCTGTAAGTAAGTGGTATTATATGATATTTATCTTTCTCTGTTTGAATTACTTCACTTACTATTACAATCTCCAGGTCCATCCAGGTTGATGGAAATGGCATTACTTTGTTCTTCTTAATGGCTGAGCAATAGTCCATTGTGTATATATGTACCACATCTTTATTCATTCCTCTGTCGATGTATAGCACAGGGAATGCTGCTTAACATTCTATAATAACCTAAATAGGAAAAGAGTTTGAAAATGTATAGATACAGCTTAAAGCTCAACATTTAAAAACTAAGATCATGTCATCCAGTCCCATCACCTCATGGCAAATAGATGAGGGAAATGTGGAGACAGTGACAGACTACTTTCTTGGGCTCCAAAATTACTGCAGACAGTGGCTGCAGCCGTGAAATTAAAAGATAACTTCTCCTTGGAAGAAAAGCTATGACAAACCCGGATAGCATATTAAAAAGCAGAGACATCACTTTGCTGACATAAGGTCCATGTAGTCAAAGCTATAGTTTTCCCAGTAGTCATGTATGGATGTGAGAATTGGACCATAAAAAAATCTGAGAGCTGAAAAATTGAGGCTTTTGAATTATGGCACTAAGAGAGGATTCTTGAGAGTCCCCTGCATAGCAAGGAGATCAAACCAGTCAGTCCTAAAGGAAATCGATCACAGTAGCCCATTCTTTTCATGTGTTTCTTCTTTATTGTGAGCTATATTTTCACTGTTGGTGTCCATGCAGTCTGAATTTTAGAGAAGTTCTTAGAAAGCAGACTTATATTTGCATATTACAAATATCACAGGAATTTCATCAGTCTTGAAATAAGATTTATATTAATTTCTTTATATTTTCTACAAAACATACTCTCTCACCACATGGTAGTTTAATTTCTCCAGGTGTTTTAATCCAAATTCTTATATATAAGCAGAATCCTGTTACCTGTATGTACAATGGCCCGCCCTTTTGATCTTTTTTTTGGATTCTGGTAACTTCTAATAAAATGTCTCTAAATATATCAGTCTGTTTCTGTTTTGTAAATAAGTTCATTTGTATCTTTTTTTTGGTTCTGTAAGTAAGTGGTATTATATGATATTTATCTTTCTCTGTTTGAATTACTTCACTTACTATTACAATCTCCAGGTCCATCCAGGTTGATGGAAATGGCATTACTTTGTTCTTCTTAATGGCTGAGCAATAGTCCATTGTGTATATATGTACCACATCTTTATTCATTCCTCTGTCGATGTATAGCACAGGGAATGCTGCTTAACATTCTATAATAACCTAAATAGGAAAAGAGTTTGAAAATGTATAGATACAGCTTAAAGCTCAACATTTAAAAACTAAGATCATGTCATCCAGTCCCATCACCTCATGGCAAATAGATGAGGGAAATGTGGAGACAGTGACAGACTACTTTTTTGGGGCTCCAAAATTACTGCAGACAGTGGCTGCAGCCGTGAAATTAAAAGATAACTTCTCCTTGGAAGAAAAGCTATGACAAACCCGGATAGCATATTAAAAAGCAGAGACATCACTTTGCTGACATAAGGTCCATGTAGTCAAAGCTATAGTTTTCCCAGTAGTCATGTATGGATGTGAGAATTGGACCATAAAAAAATCTGAGAGCTGAAAAATTGAGGCTTTTGAATTATGGCACTAAGAGAGGATTCTTGAGAGTCCCCTGCATAGCAAGGAGATCAAACCAGTCAGTCCTAAAGGAAATCGATCACAGTAGCCCATTCTTTTCATGTGTTTCTTCTTTATTGTGAGCTATATTTTCACTGTTGGTGTCCATGCAGTCTGAATTTTAGAGAAGTTCTTAGAAAGCAGACTTATATTTGCATATTACAAATATCACAGGAATTTCATCAGTCTTGAAATAAGATTTATATTAATTTCTTTATATTTTCTACAAAACATACTCTCTCACCACATGGTAGTTTAATTTCTCCAGGTGTTTTTTTTAATCCAAATTCTTATATATAAGCAGATTATCCTGTTACCTGTATGTACATATGAGTGGAGTCTCCTTTTTCCATGTTCCACCTTTATTCAGTGGTTTTGCTTAAAGTTCCCTATATCAAGAGCCCCATGCATGGGCATTAAAACCTTATTCTCTGTTAGAGTGTATATCTGTGTTTTGGGATTCTCCATATCACTAAGACCATAGCTCACCATCCTACAACTTAGTTTCTGCCACCTGGGAATTTCCCTTTCTTTCTTTGGTGTTTAGTATGTAAACTTATTTTGTGATAATTTGTCCAGCATTCCTGGATTTGTTAAGAGAAGCTCTTGTTCATTATGTAGGTTGGCCCCATTCATTCACTGACCTATTGTAATGAAGTTTCCACTGCCATTACTCCATGGAAATGATTTTCCAGTTCTTAATTTTTGTGACTTCATGCTCTCATCTGTGTTACTTAACATTATTGACCCTTAGATAATTGAAATTTTTTTTCTTAAATTCTGTAAAACCTCTCTTATTTCTCTGGCTCCCTCTGGAAACTCCATCAGTCTTTTTTACCTGTTCCTTTTCCTTTATAAAAAGAAATTTTAAAACAAATATTTAAAACATATAAAAAATAACAATGAACACCAGGATACCTAATATTGAGTTTAAGTCATAGAATGTTACCAAAACATTTAAACACGCTGTGTTCTCTCTTCAGTGTCTTCTCCCTTCCTTATTTTCTTCTAGAGGGGGTTGTTACTATAAATTGTATGTATTATTCCTATACATTTCTTAATATTTTGTTATGTATATGCATCTGTGAATAATATATAGTAATTTGTGTTTTTAAGCTTTCCATAAATTATTATACTGAACATATGCTACAGTTTGTTTTGCTTAATATTATATTTTTGTGTTTCATTCATATTGATATCTGTAGCTCCAATATGCTAATTTTACTGCTAGATAATATTGTGCTTTATGATTGTGTCATGATTTATTTAGAGTTGACTCTAGAGCCCTTAGTCCTTTGTTGCTTTGAGCTTACATATGCCTTCCTACGTGGATCTATGGATAATATCTAGTTTTAAGTTAATTTAACTTCACAAAATGGAAAAGTATTCTTATGACAAAAATCTTAGAGTTAGCATAATATTAATAATTTAAGCTTAAATGAGCAAATAGAACATTGCAGTGTTTATAATTCTATTCCTAGTATGAGCTTTTTGTCAGCTACAAAGCAATGTAAACATATGTAATAATACGTGTATGGTTTTTTGCCGTGTGCTGTGCTCCGTCGTGCCCAACTCTTTGCAGACTGTAGCCTGCCAGGCTGCTATGTCTATTGAATTTTCCAGGCAAAAATACTAGAGTGGGTTGCCATTTCCTTCTCCAGGGGATCTTCCCAACCCACGGATCGAACCTGTGTCTCCTGCATTGGCAGGTGGATTCTTTATCACAACGCCACCTGGGAAGCCCTAAATGTGGTTTACATCTGCTATTATAAACAATGAACTTAGGTGTTTGTTGTGCCTAAAATAGTAGTATAAAACATATGGTACTAAGGATTACAAAGCCATTTATAAATAAGCATCCAAAACTTTAAAAATGATGTTAGTAATGATATTCGAAGTAACAATATTTTATATCATCAACTAATGTCATTTCTCATTTTGTATTTCTATTTTTTGTCAATTTTAATATACATAATGTTTAGTAGGGTAGATTATCAATAATTTAGAAGTAAATATACATATTTACTGAGGATACCTGCTCTGATAAAAGTGATAATACACCATGTACAACAGAAAACATGCAGTACATGACAGCAATCTTCACTACTTGGGTGAGAAGGAGTTTGCCATTTATAGAGGGAATTGATGTCTGATTGGCTCATCAGTTGCCAGGGAAATCAGTAGCTGGGGCAGGCAACAAGAAGTAGGCAGTTATGAAGTTCTGATAAAATTAAGAGGATTGAATAGTTATGTGAATGAGGCAGGCAGGGACTGGTCAAGCACAGGGAAGTACAGAGAGCAAGAGAATAGCCATCAGGAATGGCCTGATCATGCAGCTATATTTCTTCATGGGTTGCTCTTTAACTTTTCATGATCTGCCAGGTGAACACCTTTCTTTTTCAAGACAGCTCAAATTCTGCCTTTTCTCTGAGGGCTTTTCAGTTACTTATAGTTATGTGCTATATTAGTTAGTATTATTGTTTTCATGTTACAAGTGCTTAATGGAGAACATTTAATGTGCTTGTTCTCTTTTTGTTCCTACTATTGGTTTGGAATTTATCTTTGTGTTTTGTTTCTTTTTATTCATTACTATTAAATGCTTAACAAGCACACCTCACTAACAGTACTTCTACCCTCTTGGACCATATAACGTTTGTAGACTGCTTCAAGTTAGAACACTTACCTCTTTTCTTTCATGTCATGTCCAGATTTTAGTTCCACTTTGCTTTTATATCCACTCAAGTTAGTCATGATTTTTGCTCTTGTTTTAAACAGGTGATCTTTCTTCGGATTTATCTACAAGCATTTCTTACTTTACTCACTCTTTAGTCTTTTTCTTTGTCCAAATGTATTTGCCCTCATGCTTGAATATTGGTTTAGCTGGATATAATATTCTAGGCTGGTATTTATTTTCCTTAGCACATAAGGTTATTAAATTCGTCTTCTGGATTCTATTCTTGCTGTTCAGAAGTCTGCTATCTGTCCAGTTGACAATCCTTTGAAGTTAATATGCCTTTTCTCATTAGTTGTGTTTAACACCTCTTTGTTTTTGATTTTCTTTAACTTCACTATGGTTCTTCCCCTCCCCTCCATTCTAAATGCTGATTGAAACTTGACTTTCATCTTAAATCTGAAGATAACTTTCTTTAACAAATTCTGGAAATTTGTCTTTATTATGCTTTATTCAGCACTTCATGTATTTTTTAGAGGGAGATATTTAAAGTTATTTATTGCCAGAAACTGAACTGATCTGTATAACATCATATTATGCTGCAAATTTTATTTAAACGTTTCTCTTCTGATAGACTATGAGTTCCTTTAAGACAAGAAGTATACAGTGCATCTTTTTGTCTTTCTGGCACCCATCATAGTAACAGGGCATAGGAAGGTTCGATTACTGTTAAGTGACACTTATTGGGCTCTTCCCAGGTGGTGCTAGTGGTGAAGACCCCATCTGCCAGTGCAGGAGACATAAAAGACTGGGATTCGATCCTTGGGTCAAGAAGATCCCCTGGAAGAGGACATGGCAACCCACTCCAGTACTCCTGCCTGGAGAATCCCAGGAAGCAGAGCCAGATGGGCTATTCTCCATAGGGTTGCAAAGAGTAGGACACGACTGAAGTGACTTAGCATGCATGAAAACGGAAATTTAAAACAAAGTATTGCTTTTTCTGAAACTGAGTTTAAATCAAAAGCTTAACAAGCACACCTCACTAACAGTATTTACCCTCTTGGACCATATAACTTTCATCTTACCTCTTTTCTTTCATGTCATGTCCAGATTTTAGTTCCACTTTGCTTTTATATCCACTCAAGTTAGTCATGATTTTTGCTCTTGTTTTAAACAGGTGATCTTTCTTCGGATTTATCTACAAGCATTTCTTACTTTACTCACTCTTTAGTCTTTTTCTTTGTCCAAATGTATTTGCCCTCATGCTTGAATATTGGTTTAGCTGGATATAATATTCTAGGCTGGTATTTATTTTCCTTAGCACATAAGGTTATTAAATTCGTCTTCTGGATTCTATTCTTGCTGTTCAGAAGTCTGCTATCTGTCCAGTTGACAATCCTTTGAAGTTAATATGCCTTTTCTCATTAGTTGTGTTTAACACCTCTTTGTTTTTGATTTTCTTTAACTTCACTATGGTTCTTCCCCTCCCCTCCATTCTAAATGCTGATTGAAACTTGACTTTCATCTTAAATCTGAAGATAACTTTCTTTAACAAATTCTGGAAATTTGTCTTTATTATGCTTTATTCAGCACTTCATGTATTTTTTAGAGGGAGATATTTAAAGTTATTTATTGCCAGAAACTGAACTGATCTGTATAACATCATATTATGCTGCAAATTTTATTTAAACGTTTCTCTTCTGATAGACTATGAGTTCCTTTAAGACAAGAAGTATACAGTGCATCTTTTTGTCTTTCTGGCACCCATCATAGTAACAGGGCATAGGAAGGTTCGATTACTGTTAAGTGACACTTATTGGGCTCTTCCCAGGTGGTGCTAGTGGTGAAGACCCCATCTGCCAGTGCAGGAGACATAAAAGACTGGGATTCGATCCTTGGGTCAAGAAGATCCCCTGGAAGAGGACATGGCAACCCACTCCAGTACTCCTGCCTGGAGAATCCCAGGGGAAGCAGAGCCAGATGGGCTATTCTCCATAGGGTTGCAAAGAGTAGGACACGACTGAAGTGACTTAGCATGCATGACCATTATCGGGGAAATTTAAAACAAAGTATTGCTTTTTCTGAATTATCTGAGTATTTATAACTCAAAGCAGGCTTGCTCAATTGTCTGTTACTTGGGTGGTTTCACTAACCATGCATTGTATTTTGGCTATTAAGACTTTGCTTAAATTCCTTCTCGTCCTTATTTCATCTTAATATGACAAAATTGTTACTTGGTCATAAGTAGAATTGATAGTTCCATCTCTACTTAATGATACATTTTAGCTGCATAGAACAACAAAAACTTGTTATAAAGCTCAATTGGCAAATAGTATCTTCATTTATTTTAGGAAGGAGAAAGAGCACAAAGTTTATCTTTCAAACAAACAAAAGAAGATAAATATCAGAAGGTTCTCATAACATTTGGTAATTATTATGATGAATTAGTCTTTTCTTTGAGCTCCCCAGGTGACTCTAGTGGTGAAGAACCCACCTACCATTGCAGGAGACATAAGAGGCATGGGTTCGGAGCCTGGATAAGGAAGATCCTATGGTGGAAGGCATGGCAACCCACTCCAGTATTCTTGCCTGGAGAATCCCATGGACAGAGGAGCCTGGCAGGCTACAGTCTGTGGAGTTGCAAAGCACTGGACACAACAGAAGTAATGTAGCACACATGCAAAGCAGCAGCCTCTTCTTCAAAATCCTGGTGCTCCATGCATATATGTAGATATTTTGATAACTAAAAAAACCTCATATTAGTATTTATTAGAAACAATAGTTCCTCCCTGCTAATGTGTTTGGAAGTTTATTACATCAAATCCCATTTGTTGAAATCAATGTCTAATAGCCTCTGTTTATGATTTCATTAGCTGCTAAATGGAAATTATTCTTTGAATTGAAAATAAGGAAATAAAATTCATGCATAGTAGCAGCTGATTCAGTACCAAATCAAGATTTTAGCACATTTACAAAATGCATACAGATCTTCTAAATGACTATATTTTCTAGATCTCTAATAGCAGATTAAATGATATCGATCTCTCTTTCATCATATCAGTTAAGAATGCATTAGCTTCCAGGTGCTTTTCTCTATTTTCATCAAAATATGGTTTTTAATTTGAACTTCTATATGGCTAAGCAATTAAGAAACTGGCATTTGAATAGATCTATTTTTCTTATCTTAAGAAAGGTTATTTTATTTTCTTCAGAGGAAGTGTGAGTTAATCTGCAAGAGCAGACATCATTTGTAAGTTAACAAAGTCTGACTGGGTTTATATTCTTAGCAGCAGAACCCATATAGAAGACACACTGCAATTGTATCTTCAGTCATAAAAACCACCTCAGTATGTTTAAAGGAAGATCAGAATGGCAATGACTTAGTCACAGAAAAAAAAAATACATGGTGGCAGTTGAACACAAATTTAATCCAATAGGTATTTACTATGCTCTTTCTATATGTCCAACATATTGTTAGCAGCATAGGCAGAAATAAAGTGGTTATTTCCCTCAGAGATTAGAGTTTCATTAAGAAGGGAAAGAAATGTTAAACCATGTCATGTATGTATCAACTTAAGCAGATATATATATGAACCTATGACATCTCAGTGGCTGATCATCTTGAAGTGAGCTCATGTGGCTGGGAAAGGCTTCTTGGAAGAGTTAGCATGGCAGGAGATATTAATAGTAAAAAAGAGCTTAGTGTATTGAGTACACAGTTTGTGGAACAGTATGGCTGAAGCAGAAACCTTTATGAATTGTAGAAATAGGATTCTCACTAGAAAGGGCAGTCAGGGCAGACTTTAGATAACTTTAAGTGACAAAATAAGAAGTCAGAATGTAATTAAATAGTCAGTGGTAAGCTATTGAAGGGTCCTTTGATGTTTTGCTCTGTGATATTGTCAGAATTCCTTTATTAAAACTCCTCCCACCTCAATGTCAAAAGCAAAAATCTTTGTTTCTTAATCCTCCCTCCTTCATTCACCACCCCAGGACACTAAACAGAGAAGTTTTGACTAGAGGAATGGGGCTTGAGAGGAGAAAGGAGTTGAACCCAGGACACTGGTAAGAGTGGATAGGTCCAGATAAGGCAGACCAGATCTATCAAGACCTTGGAAATCTACTGAGTTGCATGGGACAAGCACGTGAAGGTCAGGATCTAGAAAGAGAAGGGAAGAAAATGATGCCATCTATTTTCCATCAAGGAAAAATCTTTTAAAAATTTTAGTATGAGTCCAGAGAATTGTAGTGCTTTCTTTATCTCAAAGAAAAGATCATCTTCCCTATGACTCTTTGCCTTTCAGCTCCTTTATAGGTAATTTACCTGAGTTATCATTTTCTTTATTGTGATAAAAGAACTTAACATAAGATCTATCTTCTTAATAAATTTTAGGTGTATACAGTACTTTAATTATAGGCACCATATTGTACAGCAGATCTCTAGAACTTGTTCATCTTGTATAACTAAAGCTTTATATCCATTGAGTAATAACTCCCTTATGCCTCCTGCTCCAAGCTTCAGGAAACCACCATTTTTCTCTCTGTTTCTATGACTTTGCCTCTTTTCCCTCACATAAGTGCAATCATACAGTATTTATTCTTCTGTGACTGGCTTGTTTCAGTTGGCATAATGCCCTCCAGTTTTATATGTCATTTCATATGGCAGGATTTCCTTTTAGAAACTGAGTAATAGTCTCTTTTATATAAATATATTCCACATTTTTTATCCATTTTTCTGACAATGAGCCCTTATATTGTTTTCATATCTTGACTAGTGTGAATAATGCTGCTGCATCTCTTTAAGATTCCATTTCCTCCAGATATATACCCAAAAGTGGGATTTCTGGGTCATACAATAGCTGTATTTTTAATTTTTAAAATATCATCCATATTATTGTCCATAACCCTTGTACCAATTTACATTCCCACCTATATTGTACAGGGGTTTTCTTTTATCTACACCCTCACCCTCATCTTTTTAATATCAAAAAATGTTAAAAGATCATCTTTTTTATAATGGCCATCCTAACAGATATGAGATGATATCTCACTGTATTTTTGATTTTCATTTACCTGATGATTAGTGATGTTGAGTAACCTCTTCATGCACCTATTGTTCATTTGTATTTTTTCTTTGGAGAAAAGCCTATTTGAGACCTTTCTTATTGAGTTGCTGGAGTTTATTATATATCTTAGATATTACCCCCTTTTCAAATATAGGTATTGCAAATATCTTCTACAAAACCATAGATTGTCTTATCATTATGTGATCATTTCCTATACTGTACAGTAAGTATAACACATTTTTACATAAAATGTCCTGAGAAATGGTGAGCACATCCTTTCACACTTAACATAATGTAAGGAGGCTTGAGCCCCTTCACCTCCACTTAGTAGAAAATTAATGGAAATTTAGGATTCAGATAGACCATGAGTAAATTCTTAAATATAAAATGAGATAAATTATGAAATTGATTGGATGGTTAAGATACATATCTCTTCCGAATTTGGCACCCTATGTTATAGTATGCTGTTGTAGTATAACTTTGGAAATGAGTAATAATTATAATACATTTTAACAACAATAAGCTCTTCATAATCATTAATTAAGGTATTTTTAAAATTAGGAGCAGAGAGCATAAGATGGTCTCTAACATTGGTTCCCAGAGCCTACTGTGAGAAGCTGAGAAAAGTAAATTAAGAGTGGCTACCAGAGTTAGTATTCTTCTGTGACTGGCTTGTTTCAGTTGGCATAATGCCCTCCAGTTTTATATGTCATTTCATATGGCAGGATTTCCTTTAGAAACTGAGTAATAGTCTCTTTTATATAAATATATTCCACATTTTTTATCCATTTTTCTGACAATGAGCCCTTATATTGTTTTCATATCTTGACTAGTGTGAATAATGCTGCTGCATCTCTTTAAGATTCCATTTCCTCCAGATATATACCCAAAAGTGGGATTTCTGGGTCATACAATAGCTGTATTTTTAATTTTTAAAATATCATCCATATTATTGTCCATAACCCTTGTACCAATTTACATTCCCACCTATATTGTACAGGGGTTTTCTTTTATCTACACCCTCACCCTCATCTTTTTAATATCAAAAAATGTTAAAAGATCATCTTTTTTATAATGGCCATCCTAACAGATATGAGATGATATCTCACTGTATTTTTGATTTTCATTTACCTGATGATTAGTGATGTTGAGTAACCTCTTCATGCACCTATTGTTCATTTGTATTTTTTCTTTGGAGAAAAGCCTATTTGAGACCTTTCTTATTGAGTTGCTGGAGTTTATTATATATCTTAGATATTACCCCCTTTTCAAATATAGGTATTGCAAATATCTTCTACAAAACCATAGATTGTCTTATCATTATGTGATCATTTCCTATACTGTACAGTAAGTATAACACATTTTTACATAAAATGTCCTGAGAAATGGTGAGCACATCCTTTCACACTTAACATAATGTAAGGAGGCTTGAGCCCCTTCACCTCCACTTAGTAGAAAATTAATGGAAATTTAGGATTCAGATAGACCATGAGTAAATTCTTAAATATAAAATGAGATAAATTATGAAATTGATTGGATGGTTAAGATACATATCTCTTCCGAATTTGGCACCCTATGTTATAGTATGCTGTTGTAGTATAACTTTGGAAATGAGTAATAATTATAATACATTTTAACAACAATAAGCTCTTCATAATCATTAATTAAGGTATTTTTAAAATTAGGAGCAGAGAGCATAAGATGGTCTCTAACATTGGTTCCCAGAGCCTACTGTGAGAAGCTGAGAAAAGTAAATTAAGAGTGGCTACCAGAGTTAGTATAAAAGAAAGGGTATTTATAGAAATTTTACTGTTGCACAAACAAAAAAGTAGTCTGGTTCCAGAGTAAGAAGCTTACCACATTCATCTCTCCATAATAAAGTCTGATATTTTCTTATTAGAGGATCTTCCTTGTAATGTACTCTTGCAGCCCAGACCTTAAAACTAGTGTTAAAGCAAAGATCCAGCACTTTTCTTTCTTTCTTTTTTTTGTCTCTACTCCCTTATACTAATTCCTCTGTCCTTCCCTGACTTTGTCCCCTCTTTTCAGTCTTTTCACCTTTCTCCCTCTCTCCTTATTCTATTTCCCACTCTCTTTATCCTCTTCGACTGTTTGCTACTCACTCTGGCAATACTTTAGGTGTTTATCTTAACTGTTTTGAAGGTAAAGGTGAAGAAGCGTGATCCCAATGAATCATAAGAGCTATTGTTTTTCAAGCAAAACAACACAGTATGACTTCCTTATAGATGCTGTGTCTTGATTTAGAAGTCCTAGCTTTAATATTCAGTATAGAAAACTCAGATTGCTCAAACTTAGCTTTAACTTGCTTTTTCAAATGACTAAAACATCCACTGAATATATCCTCTCTTACTTCTGCCATCCTCTAAATCCTATGTCCACTTTGTTCTAACCCAGTAGGCCACAGGCACAAAGGCATTGACTTTATTCTTTCAGCTCTTGAGAATAACTTTGACTTTGTAAAATACCCCAAAAGGGTTAAAAATATACTATCTGAATTTCTAATGTCTTCTTAGATATACACATTATTTAAAAGCAGACATTTAATTTTCAAATACATGGAGCTCTTAAAATATCTTTGATATTAACTTCTCAATATAAATTTCTCATTTCAGTGCTGTCTTCTCTGCCATCATCCTGTGTGTTTTTTCAGGCTTCTAACTATATTGAGGCTTTCAATGGGTAAGTCAGGATCTCTCCTGGTAAATGTCACATTGCCCTTGAAAATATGTGAGTTATTTTCAGATGTCTTTTAATACTGATTTCTAACATAATTCCACAGCGATAAGAGAACACACTCTGTATGATTCAACACCTTTAGACCTTGAAATTTTTGCACCTTGTTTTATGTCCCTGGATATGTTCCAGTGTCTCTTAGTTTATAGTCTTTGAGAAATTAAATAGAATTGTGTCCTGCTGTTATGTGAAAATTATATAAACTGTAATTATGTTGAATTGCTTCATAGTGCCTTTCAGGTTTGCTATATCCTTGTATTTTTCTTTGTATTCATTCTATTAATTTTTGAGAGTTTGATATTGAAACTCCAATTAAACATCTTAATTTATCTACTTAAATAATTGTGATATATAGTAGAACTATATGTAACATTGTTCTGTATTTTCTGTAAATGTGTTATCATACTTTCATAATTTAAAAAAATAAAAAAGAGAAAATCTATATATTATCTGAAATCTGTACCAATGTTGCTTGATACAGTCTTTGGCTACTTTATTTACCTCTCATTTAATAGAATGTAGCTATTATATTTTGCAGAGTCTTCGTAGGGCCTATAAAATAATATCAGATCATCTGCTAATGTGAGGGGAGGAATAAAGTAGGTGGCAAACTTTCTAGGCATGGTCACCCAGAGTCAAATATCTACAGCCAGATTTATACAAATTCAGAAATCAGTAGATAAACACTGTAGCTATGATAAGAATTTATTTCTTACAGAGGAAAAGAATGGCAAGAACAGTTATATTTTTCCCCAGAGCACTTTATAATACATTCTTTTTCTGTACCGAAACCCAGTGAGGGAGAGGGTTATAAATGCTTAAAATGCTTTTTCAAGTGGAAAGCAGCAAAGGCCTATCTTATATCCAAAAAGTTGAACTGAAAACTCTCAGAGGCTTTTGTCGAAGTTATACAAAGGTGAATTAATATGAATAGGAAGTGAGCTGTGTTCTCAGATCTCACTGATCCAACTTACAAAGTTATAAGTCTTGAATTTGAATATCTTGGAAAAACCTCCAGAAAAATACTCCTATTTTTTAAGCAAAAAACAAAAAAAGAAAAGAAATGTACTATAGAGACTTTTGTAAAATGGACATTTCTAGAAAAATATTTCCTCCCATGTAGAGAGATAAAGGTGGCAGCCTGCAGGGCCTGCTTCCCTTTCTCTGACTTTAGCTTGGCTCAAGCTTAGAGAACTGTCAGGAATTAGTCTTCAGGATGCCTCCTGAAACCTCAGCGAGTTTATCTGAAATAATCATTCTGCAACCATGTGTAGTGTTTTGTAGGAATATACATGTTAAATGAATTTCATTTTCAATTTGTGAACTTTTCTCTAGAGCCCTTTTATCTTTGGGTTCCAAGGCATTGAAGATACTGCCTCGGGAGACAGACACCGATGTTACTACTTATCATGCATAACAATATTGCTTAATTAAAAAAAAATATGACTCTCTGAACTATCAACTAGTGACTACGTGTATACAGTTATTGTTCATCAGAAATTCTTATTGGGTAAATGAACAATAATGCTGACACAGGACTGTTTTTTGAGCTAATTTAATTCTACCATTCATTTGTTTATTCAATACCTATCATGTGCCAAGCGCCATGTTAGCATTAATGATGAAACAGTGAACAAGACATTTTCAGTGTCTTAACCTCATGGTGCTTGTAGTTTATTGGAGGATACAGGCAATAAATATGTGATTAAAATAATGTATGATGTATATAAGGCTAGGGGAATAACAGGGTGCTATGAGAGCAAACAATCAAAGGGCTTAACCTAGTCTAAAGAAATATATCCCTGAGGAAGGGATGTTTAAGATAAAACCCAAAGGATAAAACGAAGCTAGTTTGATGAAGGGTCAGGGAAAACATTTCAGGTAGCAAGAAGATGGCATGTGAAAATTTTTAGGCAGGAGAGAGCATGACATGTTCTAACAACTGGAATCTATCATATTTGGCTGTAGTGTATATGTGGTGTAAAGAATTTCAAGAGTTAAGTAGAGGCTCACTTACGCAGGGATCAGGAAGTTTGGACTTTTTCCTATCATTATCTGCTTTTGTGGTTGTCACCTCTCTGACAAGAGTATGTATGTTAATGACTTTGCAGTTACTTATTGGGAGGACTGTACATGCTGCTGTCAGATGAGTATCTACTCTAATGATCATCTTGGGTAATATTTGGCTAATTTTTTTTTTGGGGGGGGGTCTAATTTCCTTTGAAAAGATTTCATATGAGGTTGTTAATGTCTATATAGAAAATAAACTTCAAACCTTGAAAATGTTTGGTAAAATTTACTCATTCATCTTCTAATCTCAAAATGAATATTTGTGTTTGTACTTATGTACCTTAAAAGAATGTTTATGGCATGCACAGACAACATCTAAATTTTTGCTTCTGACATTTACTTATACTTTGGCCACTCATTATGTGTGAATGATTAAAAAACTAAATATTCTGTATGAGGTATTAGTCTTCAGAAGGTGAGAATACAATTATTATTCTTTTAGCTGAACATCTTGGTAACTTGAAG